>CM038347.1:37326755-37926755 GCA_021464625.1 Proterorhinus semilunaris
GTCATGAGGCATCGAGATCATTTAAATTTTGATTTACCAACGCGATAAAGGAAAAGAAAAAAACAAACAACAAATAAATACAAAGTACACAGACAACAGCAAAGACGACAATAGGTTGCGTTCACGTGACATCACAACACCCCGAGACTCGCATAACAAATCGACCAGTGCATTTTCAGTGTGTGATCAATATCTCATTGATTCATTGATTACCCACATGGGGCAAAACAATTGTCAGGCTTCACAGTTTCTCACCCAGGCTGCAGCTGGGTGAGAAACTGTGATACCCCCGGGGGTACGTGTACCACAGTTTGGGAACCCCTGTTTTAGAGGATGCCAGGCAGGCCGAGTGCCAGCAGGAGCCACAGTATATTTGGAAACTTGCTTTATTTAATACATATTTTTTCTTAACAATGTGTCTTTAATAGAGCAGGGGTTCCCAAACTGTGGTACGTGCCAGGCGACGTCGACTTCAACGGGAGTTTCCCTCATTCTGATCCGAGGAGCGTCTGTGGCCCCTCTTTTTTTTTTTTTTGTATTTACATATTCGAGTAAAAAAAAATGTTGAATGTGTAAAACCTGAGTTCACTGTAATAATGGAGGAAATAAACATAATACATGTGATATTCCCAGTGTTTTCAAACGTTTGGGAACCACTGAAGGAGACGTACGGTTCCCATCCCTAGTTGGAGCTCTTTTATAGCCTCCAAACATCTTCAGGAAGGTCATTACTGCTTAGAGATGATCCACAAAGTCTTAGAGATGATCCACAAAGTCTTAGAGATGATGAAATAAATATGAACTAAAGCTTCGACAGCCGGACCTTTTATCACATCACAGTTATGGCAGAATGAGCTTCTCTTAAAAACATTTTGATCTGCTATTACAAAAGCTTCCTCTCACCCAGTCCATGAAGAGGAAGAACCTGGATCAGAACTGAGACCAGAACCAGGAGCGACATGTTGATCAGCGTCTGGAGAGCGACTGAAGACGAGCTGCGGAGTTTCCTGTTTTCAACTCTTTATTATCGGCCGTGGTTTTTCTGCTGAAAACAAGAACCGCCCCAGTGTGAACTTGGTCTGAAGTATTTCATCATCATTTCAGCCAAAGTCATATTTTTGTGACTAAAACTAAATTAAAAGTTGTTTATGAGACGAAAATGTCCAGATGTTCTGTCGATTCAAATCTGAATTATTAAAAATGAAAAGAAGAGACTAAATCATCCAAACTTCACTGAACTGCAGCAGTTTTGTAAAGAGGAATGATCCAAGATTCCTCCATGATGCTCCTGCTCCAGACTTCAGTGAGGAGAGGTTCTAACACCATGATGCTCCTGCTCCAGACTTCAGTGAGGAGAGGGTCTAACACCATGATGCTCCTGCTCCAGACTTCAGTGAGGAGAGAGTTTATCACCATGAAGCTCCTGCTCCAGACTTCAGTGAGGAGAGGGTTTAACACCATGATGCTCCTGCTCCAGACTTCAGTGAGGAGAGGGTCTAACTCCATGATGCTCCTGCTCCAGACTTCACAGTGAGGAGAGGGTCTAACACCATGATGCTCCTGCTCCAGACTTCAGTGAGGAGAGGGTTTATCACCATGATGCTCCTGCTCCAGACTTCAGTGAGGAGAGGGTTTATCACCATGATGCTCCTGCTCCAGACTTCAGTGAGGAGAGGGTCTAACACCATGATGCTCCTGCTCCAGACTTCACAGTGAGGAGAGGGTCTAACACCATGATGCTCCTGCTCCAGACTTCAGTGAGGAGAGAGTTTAACTCCATGATGCTCCTGCTCCAGACTTCAGTGAGGAGAGGGTCTAACTCCATGATGCTCCTGCTCCAGACTTCAGTGAGGAGAGGGTTTAACACCATGATGCTCCTGCTCCAGACTTCAGTGAGGAGAGGGTTTAACACCATGATGCTCCTGCTCCAGACTTCAGTGAGGAGAGGGTCTAACTCCATGATGCTCCTGCTCCAGACTTCAGTGAGGAGAGGGTTTATCACCATGATGCTCCTGCTCCAGACTTCAGTGAGGAGAGAGTTTAACTCCATGATGCTCCTGCTCCAGACTTCAGTGAGGAGAGGGTCTAACACCATGATGCTCCTGCTCCAGACTTCAGTGAGGAGAGGGTCGTAGTGATTAACCCAAAGTTGAATAGTTTGGGAGGCAGAAAGACCTGAGACATTCACAACAGCGTGGAATAAGTAAGTGAACCCTTGTATTAAACATCTGCTGATTCTTCTTTTGCAGCAATAACGGCTTTTCTGTAGTTGCAGATTAGACACAACGATCAGGATGAACCCTGGACCGTTCCTCTTTACAAAACCGCTGCAGTTCAGTGAGATTCAGGGGGTGCACTCACTTATTCCACGCTGTCCTGTGAATGTTTACATGTTATCGCCAATACAAATATGATCAAATGTAAATGTTTGGTATTAGTTTAATCATTCCTGTGATTTTAATAAAGGCAGAAATGTGTGTGTGCTTTTATTTTGAAGTGTGTTTACTGTTGTGCTTTTATTTTGAAGTGTGTTTACTGTTGTGCTTTTATTTTGAAGTGTGTGAAGTGGGGGGCGGCCACTTGGGTTTTACGGGACAGTGGACTACTTGACGAGAGGCGCGGGTAACGAGCAGGTCCTGGTCTGCGTGGGGGGCGGGGGACCTGAGCTCAGCGGCACTGGAGGGATACTAAGCCCCGTGAGCTGTCCCGCTGGTGCAGGTGTCTTTTAACGGCGCACCTTTTAACCTTTGGGACTGTATGGACGATCGAGAGTATGGAAACACTTTTATACATTTTTTACTAATGTTTTTTTATTAGGCCTTTGAATAAATGGTTTAATTCTTTTTTTAAACCGCCTTGTTTCATTGATGGCACTTGGGCTTAAACCCGGACAGATCCAGGCCTAGACCGTGGGCTATAGTTAAAGATCCAGGACATGTTGGTTCTGTTCCAGGCGAGAGCTCCTTCAGACACGCGTGTCTCTGAGCCACTTCCATGAACACAAGCCTGAGAAGCTGGAGGTCAGAACTCAGCGTTAAGGTTAAGGATCAACAGCACATTCTTAGTCACATCATTATTGTCTAACATGCTGGTTTAGACCTGGTTTAGACCAGGTTTAGACCTGGTTTAGTCCAGGTTTAGACCTGGTTTAGTCCAGGTTTAGTCCAGGGTTAGACCTGGTTTAGACCTGGTTTGATGATGATTTTAAAATTCCTGCACATTAAAGTCTTAAATACTTTTACTTTTTATTATAAAGTACATGTTACACTGCACACGCTAAGCTACACGCTGTGAGCCGCACTGCACACGCTAAGCTACACGCCGTGAGCCGCACTGCACACGCTAAGCTACACGCTGTGAGCCGCACTGCACACGCTAAGATACACGCTGTGAGCCGCATTGCACACGCTAAGCTACACGCCGTGAGCCGCACTGCACACGCTAAGATACACGCCGTGAGCCACACTGCACACGCTAAGCTACACGCTGTGAGCCGCACTGCACACGCTAAGCTACACGCCGTGAGCCGCACTGCACACGCTAAGCTACACGCCGTGAGCCGCACTGCACACGCTAAGCTACACGCTGTGAGCCGCACTGCACACGCTAAGATACACGCTGTGAGCCGCACTGCACACGCTAAGCTACACGCCGTGAGCCGCACTGCACACGCTAAGATACACGCCGTGAGCCACACTGCACACGCTAAGCTACACGCTGTGAGCCGCACTGCACACGCTAAGCTACACGCCGTGAGCCGCACTGCACACGCTAAGATACACGCCGTGAGCCACACTGCACACGCTAAGCTACACGCTGTGAGCCGCACTGCACACGCTAAGCTACACGCTGTGAGCCGCACTGCACACGCTAAGCTACACGCCGTGAGCCGCACTGCACACGCTAAGATACACGCTGTGAACCACACTGCACATGCTAAGCTACACGCTGTGAGCCACACTGCACACGCTAAGCTACACGCTGTGAACCACACTGCACATGCTAAGCTACACGCCGTGAGCCACACTGCACACGCTAAGCTACACGCTGTGAACCACACTGCACATGCTAAGCTACATGCTGTGAGCCACACTGCACACGCTAAGCTACACGCCGTGAGCCACACTGCACACGCTAAGCTACACGCCGTGAGCCGCACTGCACACGCTAAGCTACACGCCGTGAGCCACACTGCACACGCTAAGCTACACGCTGTGAGCCACACTGCACACGCTAAGCTACACGCCGTGAGCCACACTGCACATGCTAAGCTACACGCTGTGAACCGCACTGCACACGCTAAGATACACGCCGTGAGCCACACTGCACACGCTAAGCTACACGCCGTGAGCCGCACTGCACACGCTAAGATACACGCTGTGAGCCGCACTGCACACGCTAAGCTACACGCCGTGAGCCGCACTGCACACGCTAAGCTACACGCCGTGAGCCGCACTGCACACGCTAAGCTACACGCCGTGAGCCACACTGCACACGCTAAGCTACACGCCGTGAGCCGCACTGCACACGCTAAGCTACACGCCGTGAGCCGCACTGCACACGCTAAGCTACACGCCGTGAGCCACACTGCACACGCTAAGCTACACGCCGTGAGCCGCACTGCACACGCTAAGCTACACGCCGTGAGCCACACTGCACACGCTAAGCTACACGCCGTGAGCCGCACTGCACACGCTAAGATACACGCCGTGAGCCGCACTGCACACGCTAAGCTACACGCTGTGAGCCGCACTGCACACGCTAAGCTACACGCCGTGAGCCACACTGCACACGTTAAGCTACACGCCGTGAGCCACACTGCACACGCTAAGCTACACGCCGTGAGCCACACTGCACACGCTAAGCTACACGCCGTGAGCCACACTGCACACGTTAAGCTACACGCCGTGAGCCACACTGCACACGCTAAGCTACACGCCGTGAGCCACACTGCACACGCCGTGAGCCGCACTGCACACGCTAAGATACACGCCGTGAACCGCACTGCACACGCTAAGCTACACGCTGTGAGCCACACTGCACACGCTAAGCTACACGCTGTGAGCCACACTGCACACGCTAAGCTACACGCTGTGAGCCACACTGCACACGCTAAGCTACACGCTGTGAGCCACACTGCACACGCTAAGCTACACGCTGTGAGCCGCACTGCACACGCTAAGCTACACGTTTATGTGTGGACTGAATACAGTAGTTGTGTCTCTGGTTTTAAAGCGATTGTGTAATTGTTTGTATTTGTGTTGTTGTGTGTTATATTGTGTCCCTCTGCCTCTTTGGACCTCGAGTCCAACATAAAGTTCTATTTTTCAATTCAATTCAGATTTATTTGTAAAGCACATTTAAAACAACTGCGGTGACCAAAGTGCTTCACAGTAATAGCAGGTCACATAGAAATAAAATACAAGTAAAAGAAAACATGCCAAGATACTCTCAACTAGCTCGTATTGAAGGCCAGGGAGAAGAGGCGTTTTCAGCCTGGATTTGAACTGTTCCACAGACTGAGAGGACCTGATGGACAAAGGAAGACCATTCCATAGTCGGGGCGCTGTCACAGAGAAGGCTCCATCACCTCTCGTTTTTTTCCTAGTTTTAGGAACATCCAATAGGAGCTGGTCAGCCGACCTCAGAGCTCTGGATGGAGAATAGAGTCGCAGGAGATCACTCAAATAGAGCCCAAGGAGTGGAGACATTTAAAAACAATCAACAAAACTTTAAATTGAACACGAAAGCTGACAGGGAGCCAGTGTAAGGAGTGATGTGCTCACGCCTCTTTGTGTTGGTCAGGAGGCCCTGCAGCATTTTGTACACTCTGCAGGGGGCGCTGGTCCAGTCCAATAT
Source organism: Proterorhinus semilunaris (assembly GCA_021464625.1). Taxonomy (NCBI): domain Eukaryota; kingdom Metazoa; phylum Chordata; class Actinopteri; order Gobiiformes; family Gobiidae; genus Proterorhinus; species Proterorhinus semilunaris. The sequence goes on from CM038347.1 coordinate 37,332,615, forward strand.
ACAAGGCATTACAATAATCCAGGCGCGAGGTTACAAATGCATGGATCGCTTTTTCAAAATCACATCGAGGAAGGTAGGACTTCATTTTGGCCAAAGTTCTCAGCTGGAAGAAGCTGGACTTGATGACAGAGTTGATATGTTTGTCAAATTTAAACAATGGGTCAACCATCACCCCGAGGTTTCTCACATAAGGACGGCAGTAGGAGGACAACGGACCAATCACACTGTCATGTCCACACAGTGGGTTGCTTTGTCCGAACACCAAAATCTCAGTTTTATTTTTGTTACGGTTCAGAAAGTTTGCACTCATCCACGCCTGTACATCACTCAGACAGTCCTGTAGAGTTTTAACAGCGGACAGCGCATCACTGGCTGTAACAGGTAAATCAATCTGAATATCATCCGCAAAACAATGAAAGCAGACTTTGTACTTTTTAAAAATAGAGCCCAGGGGGAGCATATACAAGGCAAAGAGGATAGGCGCTAGTATTGACCCCTGGGGCACACCATAATTTAAAGGTGACACAGCAGAAGAATACTGTCCTAGGTTTACGGAGAAGCTCCTATTGGAGAGATAGGACCAAAACCAACTGAGAGCTGTACCCTTGATGCCTGCATGTGTCTCCAGGCGGGTTAAAAGGACGCTGTGATCCACAGTGTCGAGTCTAACAGTAAAAGGACAGCAGGTTTTCCAGCATCAATAGTTAAAAGGAGGTCGTTAAAAACTTTTAAAAGGGGCTATTGCACTTTTATATTTTTACTCGAGTACATTTTTGGTCCTGTATCTGCACTTTTACTTAAGTAGAATATTGAGTACTTCGTCCACCCGTCGGGATTTGAACCCCAGACCTTCTGATCATGAGACGACCCGCTCTACCACCTGAGCCACCGCTGCCACAAACTGATAAATATATTGATGATTTTATTCAGGCCTAAATGTTGAAACAGTGAGAATCCGAGTAAAGCCACTTTATAAACCCTTTAGATTTATATACTCCCCGCCCTCCCTCCCACCCTCTTCCCCCCCCCACCCACCCCACCCCCCCCCCCCCCCCCGCTTCACAATCAAGGATGAGAGAAATATCATTTCGAATCAGTCACATGGTTTGACAAATAAAACATCTTGAATCTTGAAAAAAAAAATTATATATATATATATATATATACACACTTTAACACCGCTCTACCATCTGCGACGGTGGCGCAGATGGTAGAGCGGGTCGTCTCATGATCGGAAGGTCAGGGGTTCGAATCCCGCCTCCTGAAGGTGCACATTGTCGTTGTGTCCTTGGGCAAGACACTTCACCCTCCTTGCCTCCAGTGTCTGCGTACACTGGTGTATGAATGAGAGAGTGAATGGGTGAAGCCCCTTATGAGAGACCAACAGGCCCGTTTGGAATCATGAGGCCGTCCTTCTGTGGACCCACTACCTGCAGGAGGAGCCATAGGGGACTGGTGCAATGTGATTTGGGCAGCTCCAACAGCTGCCCCCACGACCCGGCAACGGACAAGTGGGAGAAAATGGATGGATGGACTTCCAATCACAGACCATGAAACACAGTGACATCACTGCAGAACCGTCCAATCCCAGACTGTGATCTGATCCATGTTATGAATCCAAAGACACGCGTGTGAACAGGATCACGCCCAGAACACGGCTGGTTTTAGTCCCTGAAAAAGGGATTGTAAGAAAACGTGTCAATATGTTTAAAAACAGGAACGTGAAGATGAAATGTGTTTCTGACTCACAGTTCCTGAGCTGATCAGAACCAACGATAAGAAGCTTCCGTTTCTCTGAACTGATACGATCGTCCTTCACGTTTTCGCTTCGGTGCATTTGTCTCAGAGCAGATCTTTTCTAAAGCTGAAGTTTCTCTGAACTCTTCTAACAGAATAACTGTGTCATTAATGTGGAATCAAAAACCTGCTTGGGTTTGATCTGAACAGTTTCGCCCTGATCCATGTGACACGTGTCAATCAATCAATGGTTTTGTATAGCCCAATATCACAACAGGAGTTTCCTCACAGCTGCAACAAACATGAAGGCAATAAAACAGAGCAGTAAATTAGACAGTGTAAAGTAGAGCCCTGTACGGGCCTGATTTCCGTGAGGTTCGGGCCCGAGTCCGGCCCGCGGCCCGACTTTTTCTCTCTCTCTCTTTCGCTTTTTTTTCTTCTTCCAAATGCGCGATTAAACAGCGCAGCAACAGTTGACCTGCATTGTATGAATAAATAAACACTTCTATCTAAACCTAACATAAATAAAACACAGTGTTTATTATTTGCTTTTTTTTAATATAAAACAACGTATGTGCAAACGACCAACAACTTTTTTGGGGGAAGGTGGGGTGGGCGATGCAGCGCGGCGCACACACAGCAACAGAACAGTTGACTTGCAGCCGAACAAAAACATATATATATATATATATAAATAAAAAAACTCTGCTTAAGTCCTCTGTGCCGAAGGCATCATGCAGAAACAGTATAGAGTCAACAGTGTCAGGGGCAAGTCCAGTCCTCCTCTCCTCAATGACCCGTCCAGCTGCACTAAAAGCAACGTCTTCTCATTTTCCCTCCACCAGCTCAGTAGATCACGTCCATCCGCCGCCATAGTTGGGTTGAGGCGGAGGTAGACCTGGATTTCATCCTCATCTTCCTCGTTCTGCGCTCTCACACAGGGGGAGAGAGTGAGTGAGGAGAGCGGGTGCTGCATTCAAATGTCGCCATTTAAGTTGGTAAAAAAAAAATAGCACAACACATCGCTTTAATTGGCAGAAAAAACAAAGCCCGAGCCCGGCCCGTATCCGACGCAATGATACGGTAATGGGCCCGAAGCCCGGCCCGCGGCCCCTCGGGCCCCTCGGGCCTCGGGCTTAAATGCACGGCTCTAATGTAAAGTTCCGGTGAATCAAGTATCCAGGCAAACATAAAGTCCAAATAAGCGTCAGCAGTGGGTGGAGACGAGCAGCTCGGGCGTCCCCTGTCCTTAGACTCTCCAGCACGGGGAGGAAAAACTCAAAAACCCGGTGGGAGAAACGAGAAACCTTGAGGAGAACCACAGAAGGAGAGATCCACTCCCATGGACGGACAGGCTATACAGACCCAGGGCCGAAGGAGTCCCTCAGCAGACGGGCCAAGATCACAGACCGTCCAGTCCTTGTCAGTAGGCAGGGTTCCTCCGTTCAGCCGGGTTCCTCCGTTCAGCCGGGTTCCTCCGTTCAGCAGGGTTCCTCCGTTCAGCCGGGTTCCTCCGTTCAGCCGGGTTCCTCCGTTCAGCCGGGTTCCTCCGTTCAGCCGGGTTCCTCCGTTCAGCAGGGTTCCTCCGTTCGATCTAGACAGGCACTCCCGAGGGGGGACAGGAGACACCATGTGAATAGTAATGAACAAACTACAGATAAAATTGTATCATAATGAGACAAAGTTTGCAGTAAGAAGAAGAAGAGGATAGAGCTCAGTGTCCGAACATGTCAGAGTTAATAGATCATAAAAAACATTTGAAATGGTTTTGTCTTTTTAACACATTTCTATATGAAACTTTTCAATGGTAACATTTATAATTACATTATAATTATAATACATTATAATGTGCTTAAAGTGTATTTAAGTATATAAGTCAATCAATCAGTCAAACTTTATTTATAAAGCGCTGTTCATTCTGAAAGGTATCACATAGTGCTTTAAAGATTACAACATTTAAAACAATACGCCCCGCATCATACATCCATATACATATATATATAATATATATACACACATACACACACACATATACATATATATATAATATATCATTAGGACTAAATAAATAGATGTGAGTTGAAAGCTAAGCTAAAGGTGGGTCTTGAGCCTGCTCTTAAACACATGAACGTTCTCTGTGGTCCTGAGCTCCTCCTCAGGTCGTTCCAGAGGCGAGGGCCATAGTATTGGAAAGACGCCTCGCCGTGAGTCTTTCTGTTGACTTTAGGAATAACTAGGAGACCCCTGCCGGAGGAGCGAAGGGCCGTGAAGGTTCATAAGGTAAAAGCAGTTCTGAAAGATAAGAAGGACCAAGACCATTAAGACATTTAAAAACCATTAAAAGAACTTTAACATCGATCCTGAAACACACGGGGAGCCAATGCAGCGACTCTAAAACCGGTGTAATGTGGTCCCGCCTCCTGTAATGTGGTCCCGCCTCCTGTAATGTGGTCCCGCCTCCTGTAATGTGGTCCCGCCTCCTGATCTTCGTCAGGACACGAGCTGCTGAATTTTGTAAAAGTTGTAAACCTGAGATCCTCTTTTTGGGAAGACCAGAAAGCAGGGCATTACAGTAGTCCATACGACTGGTGATAAAAGCATGCATGAGCGTCTCCGTGTTGGCCCGAGAGAGAATGGGGCGGACTCTGGCTATGTTCTTTAGATGTAAAAACCTCTTTGTGATATTCTTAATGTGTGGAATTAAAGTCAGCTCAGAGTCAAACATCACACCCAGGTTCTTCACCTGTGAGGAAGGATTAAAAGACAATGACTGTAGTTTGGGTAAAAGTTTCTCTCTCTGGGCCTCAGGACCGATGACTAGAACTTCAGTTTTGTCCTGGTTAAGCTGGAGAACGTTTTCTGCTTTCCAGGATTTGATCTAAAATGCAGTTAAAAAGTGCATCCATTGGCCTGGTGTCCTCAGGAGACATGGAGATGTACAACTGTGTATCATCAGCATAACTATGAAAGTTGACTCCATGTCTCCTGATGACATCACCAAGAGGGAGCATATACAGGTTAAAAAGCACTGGGCCTAAAATCGAACCCTGGGGCACACCACATGTAATGGTATGGACCTTAGAGGAGCAGGTCTCCACACTCACCATGGATGTCCTGTCTGTGAGGTAGGATGTAAACCATTTGTGGACAGCACCAGAGAGGCCGATGTGTTTTAAACGAGTTAAAACAATAGTCTGGTCGACTGTATCAAAGGCTCAGATCCAGTAGAACCAACACCGTGACCTTCTGTGAGTCATAATTTAATCCAAGATCATTTAAGATCTTTAAAAGGGCCGTCTCGGTGCTGTGGTTTACCCTAAAGCCAGACTGGAATTTCTCAAGGACGTTATGTGCATTTATAAAGTCACTAAGTTGGGTAAAAACAAGTTTTTCTAAGATTTTGCTTAAAAATGGTAAGTTGGATACCGGTCTAAAATTGTTAAAATCATTACGGTCCAAACTGCTCTTCTTCAGCAGAGGCCTCACCACCGCCCCCTTAAAGGCAGGAAGACCCCCGTCTGAAGGGAGCAATTCATCCTGTGCAAAAGCTCATCTTTAAAGGATTCGTACAATGTTTTAAAAAACGGGGTTGAGACCGGGTCTGAAGGACATGCGGTGGACCGGGTCTAGAGGACATGTGGTGGACCGGGTCTGAAGGACATGTGGTGGACCGGGTCTAAAGGACATGTGGTGGGCCGGGTCTAAAGGACGTGTGGTGGGCCGGGTCTAAAGGACGTGTGGTGGACCGGGTCTAAAGGACGTGTGGTGGACCGGGTCTGAAGGACACGCGGTGGACCGGGTCTAAAGGACACGAGGTGGACCGGGTCTAAAGGACGTGTGGTGGGCCGGGTCTAAAGGACACGTGGTGGACCGGGTCTAAAGGACGTGTGGTGGGCCGGGTCTAAAGGACATGACGTGGGCCGGGTCTAAAGGACGTGTGGTGGACCGGGTCTAAAGGACATGTGGTGGGCCGGGTCTAAAGGACATGTGGTGGGCCGGGTCTAAAGGACGTGTGGTGGGCCGGGTCTAAAGGACGTGTGGTGGACCGGGTCTAGAGGACATGTGGTGGGCCGGGTCTAGAGGACATGTGGTGGCCCGGGTCTAAAGGACATGTGGTGGCCCGGGTCTAAAGGACATGTGGTGGCCCGGGTCTAGAGGACATGTGGTGGCCCGGGTCTAGAGGACATGTGGTGGCCCGGGTCTAGAGGACATGTGGTGGGCCGGGTCTAAAGGACATGTGGTGGGCCGGGTCTAAAGGACATGTGGTGGGCCGGGTCTGAAGGACATGAGGTGGACCGGGTCTAAAGGACATGTGGTGGGCCTCACTGAGGAGAAGACTTTATCATCTCAGCTTTAACCTGGACAAAACTGTGCCGTGTTTCCTCTGGAACAAGTCGACAACCAGATGCGTTTAAAGCCGCGTTACTTTGGGGAGATAAAATATTACATCTGAAAGTGTCGATCTTTCCCCTGGTCTGCAAACGCCTCACAGAGAGCGTCTGTGGGTTTAAAGGAGGTCTGTTCAAATCAGGGTTTAAAACATTTTCTATTGTTGAGAAAAGGACTTTTGGGTTATTTTTGTTTTGTGGTTGGTGATTATTGTGGAAAATAATTTATTTCTAGCATTTCTTTTTGCTGTATTGTAGGTCTTTTGTGGAGCACGGATTATTTGAAGATTTATTGTTATTTTGAATTTCCTCCATCTCCTCTCGGCCTTCCTGCAATTTCTATTTGATTGATTGATTGGATTTATTTTAGTGATTATTTACATTATTTACATTATTTACATTATTTACATGAACATTGTTGCAGTGCAGAAAATAAATAAAGTAACACAAACTCAAAGGCCGAAGCAGGAAAGCTTGTAGGGCCTTCCCCCATATTCGAGGTTCATTTACATTCCGGTTACAGAGATACAACATCTCGTGTTTTCTTACAATATAACACTTTACAAACTCCTGAATTACACGATTACAATTGTCCGCATTAACCTCACGAACAGCAGCATCGCTAAAGAAAAGCATTCATGTTTTACAAGAAGAAAATCACACGAGGTTTACAAGACTTCCAAAGATAAGACATGAAGATAGAAACGTCTGCAGTTTACCAATATCTATATAAACATGAAGTTTTATTTTGTATTTACAATTTGTACTTTTCTTTCCCGTTCACATAATAACCAAATCCAGTCATTACTTGTAAACACCAGTCACCATTCTATTAATTGACCATTGATTTAGTTCTTTTATTGTTTGTGTTGTCTGCCTTGTTTAGTGAGGTGCCTTATAAAGTCAGGGTGTGATATGGCCAGTAGGGGGAGGGCAGTAGCCCCCCCACCAGCAAGCCCTCCCCCTGCTGCCCTCACTAGTTATTGTTGTGAGGCAGTTCTGAGCCCTATACTGGGGGGGGGGGGTAGATAATAAGAACAAGGTCACAGGTCTTTAGCATCTTTAGCAGAACCGTCCAATCCCAGACCGTGATCTGATCCATGTGATGAATCCAAAGACACGCGTGTGAACAGGATCACGCCCAGAACACGGCTGGTTTAGTCCCTGAAAAAGGGATTGTAAGAAAACGTGTCAATATGTTTAAAAACAGGAACGTGAAGATGAAATGTGTTTCTGACTCACAGTTCCTGAGCTGATCAGAACCAACGATAAGAAGCTTCCGTTTCTCTGAACTGATACGATCGTCCGGCCACGTTTTCGCTTCGGTGCATTTGTCTCAGGCATGGAGGAACGGCAGGAGATTGAGTTTGTGGCCAAATAACACCAGAAAAACATGGTACACTCATTACTTAATATTTTTGCATGAGGTGATATATTGGGGTAGATTAAAGTATAAAACGGTTTTCTCCACAACATTGAGTGAAGAATGTTTATTTTTTGTTTTGCTATCAAGATGTTACCACTGTGCAATGCTTTGTCTCATAAAAGTACCATTGACAGTGGTAATAACTTTATTCCTTTTGCAAATCTAAAATCCAAGGGTTTAGACACAAAAGTGCAAATTACAGTTGATAAAATGGCAAAATATGGACAGTGGGAAAAAATTATTAGAACAAGAAAAGTGTGTGTTTAGTTCCACTGGCAAACGGCATCGGGAGATGATGGGAGAAGGTCCAGCAGACGCAGATTGTATTTTGTAATAGGAAAATTGGATTGGTTCTAGTTTTATATGTATTTCCCCGTATTTCGATACCATACGTTAGGTATGGTGTGACAAGAGAACTATAAAGTAAATGTAATGCATTTTTGTTCAAAATATCAAATCAAACTTTATTTATAAAGCGCTTTTCATACAAAATGTAACACAAAGTGCTTTACAGTGCTTAAAAATCATTAAAATCGTCCCCACCAGTAAATATACATAAATAACTACAACCCCAGAGGCGAGGGCCATAATATTGGAAAGACGCCTCGCCGTGAGTCTTTCTGTGACTTTAGGAATAACTAGGAGACCCTGCCGGAGGACCAGTGTTGGGAATAACGCCGTTATCGTTACTGGGTCAACAAAGTGGCTCGTTACAATTGGACTGAATGAGCTCCGCGGTGTCAGCGTGGGGAGAGCAGGGAGAGGGTGGGCGGAGTCTCACGGAGACTCGCGCTGCCTGTGTGCCAGAGCTCGTGCTCTCTGCTCCAAAAACTACGTGTGTCCCGGACCCGCGGCTCGTCCTCCCCACAGCGCGGCCGCGGGGGAGAATCGAGTTGGTCATTGATCTAGTGTTGGAACTTATTTTTAACCCAAAGATGCAGAATCGGTGGAGACACGTCCTCCCCCCCCCCCCCCCCCCCCTCTCCCTCTCTCTCGGGCCTTTTCTTCTTCCTCTGTCCCCGCCCTCCACTCCAGAGAGACTGCAGCAGCTAACTTTCTGTTAGGACATTTAACCTTATATTTGCTGATGATTGTTTTACGTTTTGCCTGATGAATGATCGGAGAGACTTTATGCACAATGCCTGTGCGTAAAGTCTGCCCTGATCGTTGGCACATGTTTCTGTTCCTCCTGTCTCACCGCGGTAATGTGGTCCGCATTTTCGAGATCCACGGTAATGTGGACCGCACGGGAAAAGCTGTTGCGCGTTTTGTCTGTTCCTTACGGTAATATCACAACACACTATCGAAAACACTTTTTCCTCCTCTCACAAGAACACTTGGGACTCGAGCACCCAGGAAAACTTTCCCTAATATTAAAAATAGAGAAAATAGGGGTAAGATATAACGTGTAAAGCACAAAAGCCGTCAACGGCTTCTCTTCGAACATTAAGTCACAAAACCTACGTGCGGCGGTGCTACACAGCTCTAGTCGTTTAGCTCTTTGGCAGGGCGCACGGCCTCACACTCTGCGCATATGACAAACTGTAAACTTTTCACGCATTTTTTTTACTGATGAAATGACACGTATCAAGACATAACCGGATTTTTTTAGCAGACATTTTTATTATGGCAATGTAAGCATCTTTTACAGTCTACATCAGATTTTCCAAAAGTCTGAGACATTGTGGCCCCTTTATCAATCAAAAGGTCTATTCAAAGGAATTTGTGATTATTTTAATTACATAATTAGCAACATCTAGCTAGATGAGAGTAGGAACAATAATGGTTAGAAGAGGTACATTTGTTCAAATAAATACAATGAGTGTTTCCTTTCAAAATTAATATTTTCTATATACTTGGGATCCACTGGGCTTTTGGTACATGGCTTGCTTGTAAATACATTATAAACATAGGCTCTGAATTATGTTGCAATAAAAAATAAAATAAAATGCATAAATAAGATCTATAGTGTAAATTGATGGATGAGACTACCTTGTACATAAAACTGTTTCCACACCAGTGTCATGGGTTTGACTCCTGGCTTTGAAGATTTGACCTAAAATTGCCGAATGTAAAATTGTATTAAAAATACTCAAGAAGGCTGTGCAAGATATTGCACTTTAGTCATGGCCTCAGTACTGCCCCCTATCCCCCAGCAACAAATCAGCAACTTTTACTGCAGAAATTTGGAGTAAATTGAGTTCAAACATGGTCATAATTGACACAAAAGGAGAATTTTGGCATCAGATTAAAAAAAAATCAAAAAGGCTGTGCAAGATATTTCACTGCCGTCTTGGCCTCAGTGCTGCCCCCTATCCCCCTGTAACAGACCAGCCACTTTTACTGCAGAAATCTGGAGTAAATTGAGTTCAAACATCGTCATAATTGACACAAAGGGACAATTTTGGCATCATATAAAAAAATACTCAAAAAGGCTGTGCAAGATATTGCACTTTAGTCATGACCTCAGTACTGCCCCCTATCCCCCTGTAACAGACCAGCCACTTTTACTGCAGAAATTTGGAGTAAATTGAGTTCAAACATCGTCATAATTGACACAAAAGGACAATTTTGGCATCAGATTAAAAAAAAATCTAAAAGGCTGTGCAAGATATTGGACTTTAGTCATGGCCTCAGTGCTGCCCCCTATCCCCCTGTAACAGACCAGCCACTTTTACTGCAGAAATCTGGAGTAAATTGAGTTCAAACATCGTCATAATTGACACAAAAGGACAATTTTGGCATCATATAAAAACATACTCAAACAGGCTGTGCAAGATATTTCACTGCCGTCTTGGCTTCAGTGCTGCCCCCTATCCCCTTGCAAAAGACCAGCAACTTTTACTGCAGAAATCTGGAGTAAATTGAGTTCAAACATGGTCATAATTGACACAAAAGGAAAACTTTGACATCATATAAAAAATACTCAAAAAGGCTGTGCAAGATATTGCACTTTAGTCATGGCCTCAGTGCTGCCCCCTATCCCCCTTGCAACAGACCAGCCACTTTTACTGCAGAAATCTGGAGTAAATTGAGTTCAAAAATTGTCTAATTGACACAAAAGGACAATTTTGGCATCATATAAAAACATACTCAAACAGGCTGTGCAAGATATTGCACTTTAGTCATGGCCTCAGTGCTGCCCCCTATCCCCTTGCAAAAGACCAGCAACTTTTACTGCAGAAATCTGGAGTAAATTAAGTTCAAACATGGTCATAATTGACACAAAGGGACAATTTTGGCATCATATAAAAAAATACTCAAAAAGGTTGTGCCAGATATTGCACTTTAGTCATGGGCCCAGTGCTGCCAAAACTGTGAACCTCACTACCAGTCAAACTGTGAGTCATCAATGACTTGTTGCTGTTTATGTGTAGACTGAAGACCCACTTTAATTAAAACATTTTCATGTCAAGCATTTTTGTCTGCAAAGTGTTATTGTAAAGTGCTGTAGAAATACTTTGATTGATTGATTGATTGATGTTGCTGCAGAGGTCATATTCCACTAATGTTTCAGTGTTTTGACCATACTTTGCGGAGATATGTTTGCATATCTGTGGCCACTGTATAACCTTAAAAATTATTTTATTTGCTGAACTGGTGACTAAAAAATAATGAAGACAATAGTTACAGTGATGGGAAAAGAATCTAATTAAACAAATATAAATACTTGAATTTTATATTAATATTATTATCTAGGGCTGTCAATATTAATTGTGATTAATCACATTAATAAAAAATAAAAAAATTATATAATCGCATTATATGTTTTGATCAAACACACTCTTGTATCTGAAGCACACATTACCAGACAAAGCACTTGTATTTACTACTTATTGTAAGCTAGGGGTCTTCAATCTTTTCTCAAGATGAGGTACTTTTATCAAAGCTGCCCTAAGCAATGTGTTTTTGAAATATTTTCAGTAGGTGGAGTAGTGAACTCTGCTCTGCTCCATCACCACCACCTACCCCTCACCTGGCTTTCCCCCGTCGCCCACGCCCCTAACTCCCCTCAGGACTGTTTAGACCACACACTGCTCTGATTGCATTCAATGAGCTATGGAAATCTCATTAATGCTGTGTGAAACCCACATTCATCCGCATAAATAATATATGTACAAAGTACATTAATAGAGATTTACATTTATTTGCTAAACTGCAACTTTCATGAAAGTCTGTCACTTTATTGACTTTTAGAACATAATAATTACATTTAGAACTAAGTTTACAGCGCAGTACTTTTTTCCCCCGCAACCCTTGAACGCCTCAGCCTCTCCTCCGGTGCAGCTTTGCTTTATGAGGGGAAAAAAGTAGGAAAAAGACCAGACAGACAGCTCCTGTAGATATTGTATTAATAAACAAGCGGACATTTCACAAGGATTTCAGCTGCATAAGAGCAGGTCGATCAGATGTTTGTCAGTTCACGATCTTTTTGTAAACTTCTGTCATAATGCTAATTATGATAATGCTGTTGCTGCGTCTTCTGCAAGTGGCTGGTCTGTTGCAGGGGGATAGGGGGCAGCAACGAGGCCATGACTAAAGTGAAATATCTTGCACAGCCTGTTTGAGTATTTTTTTATATGATGCCAAAATTGTCCTTTTGTGTCAATTATGACCATGTTTGAACTCAATTTACTCCAGATTTCTGCAGTAAAAGTGGCTGGTCTGTTACAGGGGCATAGGGGGCAGTACTGAGGCCACAACTAAAGTCCAATATCTTGCACAGCCTTTTTGAGTATTTTTTTATATGATGCCAAAATTGTCCCTTTGTGTCAATTATGACGATGTTTGAACTCAATTTACTCCAAATTTCTGCAGTAAAAGTGGCTGGTCTGTTACAGGGGGATAGGGGGCAGCACTGAGGCCATGACTAAAGTGCAATATCTTGCACAGCCTTTTTGATTTTTTTTTAATCTGATGCCAAAATTGTCCTTTTGTGTCAATTATGACCATGTTTGAACTCAATTTACTCCAGATTTCTGCAGTAAAAGTTGCTGGTCTTTTGCAAGGGGATAGGGGGCAGCACTGAGGCCAAGACGGCAGTGAAATATCTTGCACAGCCTTTTTGATTTTTTTTTAATCTGATGCCAAAATTGTCCTTTTGTGTCAATGATGACCATGTTTGAACTCAATTTACTCCAGATTTCTGCAGTAAAAGTGGCTGATTTGTTGCTGGGGGATAGGGGGCAGTACTGAGGCCATGACTAAAGTGCAATATCTTGCACAGCCTTCTTGAGTATTTTTTTTAATACAATTTAACATTTGACAATTTTAGGTCAAATCGTCAAAGCCAGGAGTCAAACCCATGACACTTGTGTGGAAACAGTTCTATGTACAAGGTAGTCTCATCCATCAATTTATACTTTAGATCGTATTTATGCTTTTTTATTTTTTTATTTTATTGCAACATAATTCCGAGCCTATGTTTATAATGTATTTACAAGCAAGCCATGTAGCCCAGTGGATCCCAAGTATATAGAAAATGTTAATTTCGAAAGGAAACACTCATTGTATTTATTTGAACAAATGTACCTGTTCAAAACATTATTGTTCCTACTCTCATCTAGCTAGATGTTGCTAATTATGTAATTAAAATAATCACAAATTCCTTCCCCGAATGATCCTGGGGGCTATGTTGTCGGAGGCTTCATGCCCCCGGTAGGGTCTCCCAGGGCAAACAGGTCCTAGGTGACGGGTCAGACAAAGAGCGGTTCAGAAGCCCCTCATGAGACCAACAGGCCCGGTTAGAACCATGAGGCCGTCCTTCTGTGGACCCACCACCTGCAGGAAGAGCCATAGGGGCTGGTGCAGTGTGATTTGGGCAGCTCCAACGTCTGCCCCCACGACCCAGCAACGGACAAGTGGAAGAAAATGGATGGATGGATGGACAAATTCCTTTGGGGCCACAATGTCCCAGACTTTTGGAAAATCTGATGTAGCCTGTAAAAGCTGCAAACATATAATAAAAATTCCTGCTAAAAAATCCAGTTATTTCTTGCTACGTGTCATTTCATCAGTAAAAAAAAATAAATAAATAAAAAAATGCGTGAAAAGTTTACAGTTTGTCATATGCGCAGAGTGTGAGGCCGTGCGCCCTGCCAAAGAGCTAAACGACTAGAGCTGTGTAGCACCGCCGCACGTAGGTTTTGTGACTTAATGTTCGAAGAGAAGCCGTTGACGGCTTTTGTGCTTTACACGTTATATCTTACCCCTATTTTCTCTATTTTTATTATTAGGGAAAGTTTTCCTGGGTGCTCGAGCCCCAAGTGTTCTTGTGAGAGGAGGAAAAGGTGTTTTCGATTGTGTGTTGTGGTATTACCGTAAGGAACAGATAAAACGCGCAACAGCTTTTCCCGTGCGGTCCACATTACCGTGGATCTCGAAAATGCGGACCACATTACCGCGGTCTATAAAGCGCGCGCTGTGTGTGAGTCACACACACACACACTGCACCTCCCGCGCTCCAACGGAACGGACCTGCCCCGCGCTGCTCCACACAGGTAAACTCTGCTCTTCCTCTTGATCCTTTTTACGATGGTAAATGAGGAGTTTTTTAACAATAGTGCTGGTGCAGATGAACCGCACTTTTCTCAATAGATTTATGTGGGGCAATCGTAACTGCGTTTTTTTCTTCTTTTTTATCACACTGGACTAAACAGCTCCCCCGCACGTGTCCAAGTCTGAAGACACTTTAAAGTCGTTTTTTGTAAGATTCGTTGAAAACGATCCCAGTACCGGTCCAGATGAGGGCTACTGACCTTCTCCTGCCCTCTCCTGGACACATGCACGGTCTGATCGGCTTTAGTCCCGTCCTGTTCCGCGTGCTGCCCTCAGACTGGCGTTACAGGGCAATGAAAACACTTCAGTAGTAATCCTTTGGGTCATGCATTTCTCCTGCAAAGTAAGAAATAATGTGCTCTGCAGAGGCTACAGGCTTTGGATAATGATGGACCCAACACTGAGTGAACTATTACGGAGCCCGCGAGGGGACATGACGAGAAAACAATGTATTGCGTTATTTCGCAATACTTTGCGAAATAACGCAATAGTTTTGCAAATTAACGCAAAAAAATAAATAATGCAATCATATTTGGGTAGAGAACGAGGCCACTTACAGCATCTACGGCGTATAGATACGCTATCATCCTCCACACACAATGGAGCATCAATGGGGGAAATTAATTGACCTTTATTTCGAATTGGGTTTAAAATACAAAGAATCAAGATTAGTGCTGGTAATACATGGTATTAATGTAGCCTAAGCGAAACACATCTTATTAGCCTACGTATTACGTGGAAGCTGTGCGAGGTCTTGGAGGGTGTCCCAGAGTTCTGAGAGGCGATCTTGGGACAGAGAATTGTTATAGGATTTCAGATTAGAACAGCCATGCCCCGAGATCAGGAGAGAGGGTCACTCCCCGACCGATGTCTAGCTGATTGTGGAGGTGTCAGCCCCAGATTCCTGCGCAGCCCAATCCCATGGCCGATCATAGCCTAGATAATACGTTCAGCACCTGCAACTTTCAGTCAGTCTCTGCACAAAACTGGCCTGAATTTACGATCATCTATCCACCAACCCGGGGGCTAATTTTGTCGCTTGTCCCCAAATAGCTGCGTAAAGGCGGTGCGTCTTTACGCATCTTACCCACTGCAGCGGCGCTAAGTGTCATTGGCACCAGCACGCGGACAGGCACCAGGTTCGTCCCAAATGCTCCAGCGCTTCCACCCATCCCGTCAAGGAGCGTTGGCTTCTCTTGAATTAAAAGTGTGGCCTGTCTGAGAACGTAAACGACCCTCTCCCTGCGCGCAACATCTTTGTCTCTGGATCATTGTGCGCTCTTTTGGATCTGGAATTACCAGCGCCCAAGTCTACTAAATGCTGAACTTATGAATTCTTCAACTTGTCGTAAAAGTCAATATGTTAGATAAAGTTAGGTCCTCTGAAAAAGACTTCTTTGGTGTCTCCTGGCTTGCCTTCTGGACACACCGTTTGAATCCAATTCCCTGAGGATAATGCACGTCTTCCTTTCTCATGCCTAAACCACTTGGCGTACATCCACCGTTTATCCCTGCTGTCCAGAACCGTGCACACAACTGTATAATTCTGGTTATGAATTCAACCAGAACCGCCAGGTCGGAGTATTCCTAACCCCTTGAGTGCCCCCTTTGCCATTTAGCCTACATTAATACCATGTCTGTTGGCCAGCACTAATATTAATTATCTGTCATTTAAACCCAATTCGAAATAAAGATCAATTAAATTCCCTTATTCATGCTCTTGACGGGATGGGTGAAAGCGCTGGAGCATTTCCAGACGATGCTGGTGCTTGTCCGCGCGCGCTGGTGCCTCTGACACAGCACTGCTGCAGCTGCTAGTCTGAAATCGCCTCTCATGAACCTGGGACACCCTCCAAGACCTCGCACAGCTTCCACGTAATATGTAGGCTAATAAGATGTGTTTCGCTAAGGCTACATTAATACCATGTCTGTTGGCCAGCACTAATCTTGATTCTCTGTAATTTAAACCCAATTCGACCCTTTCTCATAGTGGTTTAAGTTTATGTCCACAGTGACACATTCTTCCTCTGACGTTTGTCCAGGCTAGTCCGGTTTGACAGCAGTTCTTCAGAAAAATGACCCACGTTTAAAGGTGCATTATGTAACTTTTCTTGTGAATTCTTCGTATGTATTTGACCCAGTCAGAGTGGTCAGCATGGCGCCTTTACTTTCCATCCGCTCCAGGATCGATTGTTTTGAGAGTTTCTGGTAGTTTTTCACTTTCACCAACAAACCAACAAAACTATTGATCCTGGAGCGTCATAGAGGGCGTGATGGGCCTCTATGACGGGGGGCGTTCTGACCACTCATGCAGCCACTGGGTCACCAAAAGGTCAATTACACACAAATATTAAGTTTTTTTTCCCCCATAAAAAAGTGACATAATGCACCTTTAACTGTTCCAATATGAAAAAGAATTGGCTCTGCGGAGTAGAGAGGGAGGTCTGGGTGTCTCTGCTCAGACTCACGACCCAGCCCTGGATAAAGCGGAAGAAAATGGATAGATATCATGTGTGAAATACTGTCTGAAAGTGGATTGATTTATACTCAACTTAAAGACACACTGCCTGGCCAGACCAGACCCCTCTGTATGTATTTATTATGAGTCTGGGCCCCACGCCCTTGTTGGTGGCAGTAGAAAACTCAAATGAGCTCATGCAGTCGGATTCGTTTATTTGCGGTCATGGGATGCGGAAGTCCCCGCCTTGATAGCAAAGCCTTTTTCTGGGTTTCAAAAGAAAAAGTACAGCTTGCGGTCATACATTACATACATACATACATACAGGGATGCACCATTGGACAATACAAACACAAGAGAGAGAAGGAGCGAGAAACAGAGAAAGAAGTGAAAGAGGGCGGGAGTGCCAGGGGCATGGGATTTACAATTTACAATGTACACAACCTTTTCATAAAATAAAAATTGTAAATGCCATACATCCCAATGTATGGTTGTATTGCTTTAGGATCATTATAGTTGTGAATAGATTGATTATAGCACTGAATGTAATTTAGAACAATTGAAAAAAGTTCAAGTTCAGTTGAGTTATTTTATTGCAAGGCAAGTTTATTTGTAGAGCACAATTCATACACAAGGCAATTCAAAGTGCTTCACAGTTGCATAAAATTACAAGAAAACAGATCAAATCAATCATTAAAACATCAACATAAAAATTAATCAATGACAGTAAAAGGCAAGAGTGCAGATAAAATACTTTCACTTTTCATCTGCTCGGGTAAAAAGAGCTGTTTTCAGCCTGGATTTGAACATTGTCAGAGTTGAGGCCTGTCTCACATCCTCATGAAGACTGTTCCAGATTTTAGCTTTAGCCTCAGCGTGTTTAGTCCTGACTCTGGGAACCACCAGGAGACCTAAACTACTGCAAGAATCCCGTGCATTTCAGAACATGTTGGTGTTAGAGGAAGACCTCGCGGTGACAAATGGAGATGTAGGTCTCTGTAATCATGTAAACAGTTGTACACATGTAGCGGCAAGTTACATTTATTATTTTTTTTACCAGAGGAAGAATGGGCACAACAGGAAATGTATGTGAGCGGACAGAAATAGATAGTATTTTGGATGAACCTCTTGTGTTGCAAAGTCGAGCAATGTCACTGTTTTCCAACAAAATTGAAGCTGCAAATACACTTTAATAACATACAGTATAAGGCTTTGATTTGACCTAATGTCATTCAATGAATGAACGCCTTGAGGAAACCCGGTTACAGACTTTCAAATAGACATCGTGATGATCCCGTTTGGTTTAAGAATTCATCTTTGGCCATTCCAAACGAAATTCAGCGAACTAATGTAGCAATAAAAGCAACTAATGACTAAAACTACAGAAATGAGCCGGCTGCCCGCTCCTCCAGCGGTTGGGCTTGTTTCCGGTCGGACCGATTTCAGGGACGGACAACGCTAGACCAACGCGAAAAAAGTTTTCAAGAACATCAAAATATTCGTTAAGAAAATTCAGGCCTGCTGAGAGGGAGCAAAATGCCAAAACCGCCGAAAATAGAGGCGAAGCAACAGGCAGATTCGGCGGTGGAAGAGGAATACGTAAGCCTCAGTCGAGTCACGGAGCTCATGGAGCAGCAGAGGGTCATGTTCAGGGAATTAATTCAACAACAACAGGAAAACTTCAAAGGATTTATAAAACTCATCATGGAATCAACAAACACCCGCATGGATTTACAGACTAAGGACATTCAAGAACTAAAAACAAGCCTGCAGTTCACGCAAGGTGAGGTGGACACTTTGAAAGAGCAAAATCTGAAACTCACGGAGCGCACAAACACCTTACAAACGGACTTTTACAAAGTATGTGACAATTTACACATCATCACGGACAAACTGGAGTATCTGGAGGGGCAGAGCCGCAGAAATAACCTGGTATTTGAGGGAGTGTTGGAGTCGCCTGGGGAGACCTGGGCCGACGCCGAGGAAAAGGTGAAAGAAATACTGAAGGAGAAGCTACAGCTAAATCAAGCGGTGGAGGTGGAGAGGGCTCACCGCGTAGGGAAACCCGGCGGAGGGAGAGACTGGCCGAGACCCATCATCGCCAGACTACTGAGGTGGAAGGATCGCGAGGAAATCTTGCAGCGCGCCAAACGACTCAAAGGAACAAAAATCTTCATTAACGAGGACTACACCGAATCAATAAAAAGAAAACGTAAAGAACTGATGCCGGAGCTGAGAGCTGCACGAGAAAGGGGGGAGATCGCCTTCTTGCGATATGACAAACTCATTATACGTCCACGCAGCAGTACACCACATCCAGTATAAACACCGGAACTGGAACTTTTCCTGATAGTATGAAAGTAGCAAAAGTGATTCCTCTGTTCAAAGCAGGAGATAAACATCTCTTTACAAACTATAGGCCTGTTTCCCTGTTACCGCAATTCTCTAAAATCTTAGAAAAGGTTTTTAACTCTAGACTCGACAGCTTTATCGAAAAGTGTAATTTACTCTCGGACAATCAGTTTGGTTTTAGGAACAATCACTCAACCTCACACGCGCTCTTTGATATAACTGAAGAAATAACTAATGCTGTAGATGACAAGAAATATGCAATCGGATTATTTATTGACCTGAGTAAAGCGTTTGATACAATAAACTATGATATATTAATTAATAAACTAGAACTTTATGGGATTAGGGGGGTAGCTCTACAGTGGGTCACCAGTTACTTAAAAAATAGAAAACAATGTGTGAAAATCGGTGATTATCAGTCGAGTTGTCGACAAATTGTCTGTGGTTTACCTCAAGGTTCTATTCTGGGCCCAAAATTGTTTAATATGTATATTAATGACATTTGTAACACATCTGAAGTACTTAAATTTATCTTGTTTGCTGACGATACAAATATTTTTGCATCAGGAGACGACTTGCAACAGCTGTGTCGGATTGTTAACTTGGAACTCAAAAGTGTCAACAAGTGGTTCAAACAAAATAAATTATCTCTAAACCTGAGTAAAAGCAAAATGATGATATTTGGCAACTGTAATTCCAATGCTCAGGAAGCGATTCAGATAGAGGGTGTTGTTATCGAGCGAGTGCATGAAATCAAATTCCTTGGGGTGATTATTGATGACAGAATTACTTGGAAATCTCACATTAAATATATATCTACGAAAATTTCTAGAAGCATTTCAGTAATTGCAAAAGCAAAGCACATTTTAAACATCAAAGCTCTACATACCTTATACTGTTCTCTGATTTTGCCCTATTTATATTATTGTACTGTGGTTTGGGGTAGTACTTATAAAAACACAGTTAAACCAATAATATTGTTGCAAAAAAGAGCTATCCGAGTAATTCATAAAGTTGGGTTTTTGGACCACACAAACTCATTATTTCTAAAATCAAAGATCATGAAGTTTTGTGACATTGTTGAGTTCCAAACTGTACAAATGTTATTCAAAGCAAGGTATAAATTGTTACCAAACCAAATACAAAGAAGGTTCCAAGAACGTACTGGTCGTTATGAATTACGTGATGAATTAAACTTTAGGATTCAGAAACATAGCACAACTTTGAAAAGTTTTAGCCCAACAGTTAATGGTGTACAATTGTGGAATAAACTGGAGATGGAATTGAAACGATGTCCAAACATCAACCTGTTCAAATATAAATACAAACAAAAGACTTTTGAAATATACAGACAAGAAGAAATGCGTTGCCACTAAGGGGAGCAGTGGGATCAATTATGTGTATTTTTCCTCTATATTCAAGGAAGAGTGTTGCTGCTTGGAACGGTTGTCATTCTATTGCTCAAATTCACAAACGGAGAATTAGGGTTGGCAGGTTATGGATCTGTTGAGAGGGATCCTCCCAACGGGCTCTAAACCTTGTCTTTTAATGCACCACTCAGCATAGGAACATATTCTACAAAATCAGCTGTTAGGGCAGCTGTGTGGGGGTTTGTTGAAGGGGAGTTACTGCCTTCTTCAACTGGCTCACTCTCTGGCTTTTTAATGCACCACACTGCGCAGGGCTTTCATCATACTTCACATATAAATCAATTAAATAAATTATATAATAATGATGATGATAATTAAACCCAAATTAAAATTATACTGAGAATGGTAATGACAACTGGAAAGTATCAAGATCTCAGATTATAACATCTATTAATGTACCTTTATACCATAAAAGTAACTCTGTAATCACGGGTAAAAATATGCAAGCAATATATTAAGTAACAAATTTTTTTGACTTGCTTTGTATTAGACATCGTATATGAAACTAGATTGTTGTTGTAGCTGTGCGTTGTTCCAATTAATTATATAAACAGTTAATATATTTTTGTTGTTTGTTGTAAGTTGGTCTGTACGAATGTAGCTGCTTGAAATGTTTTGAAATGTTCTTTTTTTATTTATTGCACTTGGGGGTGGGGGCTCATAAGCTTTTTGCTTCAGCCCACTCCTTTTGAGCACAATGTGTATTGCTCAAATAAACAAATAAACTAAACTAAACTAAACTAAAACTACAATATTCAACAACACCGCAATAACACAATTAATTAATAATGTTTTATTTTTATTTTTTTTATTTGAACAGTGTACAATCTACATTAGCCTCAGAAAGGAGAGATGCATTGTACCAGGTTATAGCACTTGTGCTAATTTCCACCTGCAGTCCCTGGGCCTATTGTACATGTTTTTAGTGGTAGGGGAAACCGGAGTACCCGGAGGAAACCTACGCAGACACGGGGAGAACATGCAAACTCCACACAGAAAGGCCCCGTCCAGGTGGGAATCGAACCCGGGCCTTCTAGCTGTGAAGCACGAGCGCTAACCGCTGTGCTACCGTGACGCCCCGATAATACAAAAAGCTATGCTAAAAAAAAAATCCACTGAATTTAGTTTAGGACATTTGTTAGTATTGGTTTTATATCGTGTGTAATTTTAGTGTTTATTGTACTGTATTGTACTACTGTGTTTACGAGTTGAGGTAAATAAAAGTCAGATGACTTAGGCCTGTCAATCACCGACCCAGACCCCTCCCACCCCTCCCGCGTGCTCCTTAGTCCTCCAGGCAACACCCCTTTTTCCGTTGAGATTTTCAAATCTGAGGCTCTGAGGCTGAGGTTTCTCCTTTAAAGGAGCTGTATGTTTCCTTTAATCCGTCCTTTAGAGGAACCTCGGGATGTTCCTCATCAGCCCATTAGGAGCTGAGAACAATCCCACAATCCACTGCTGCCTCCTGAAGGCTTCCGGACTCGGACGATCTTTACACGAGTGTGGAATGATGGACAGTTTTGCTGCGTGACGTTTCATTCAATAAAAACACGAGCTTTGTCCTAAATATATGAAAGTATAAAGCCGGTCGTGCAGCGTTAGAGCCACAGCGGCGTCTGAACATTGTTTATCTCATGGCAACGTTACGCACGTTTGCCTCAAAGGTTAAGGAACAGGAGGAAGAGTTATCTTGCCACTTTTTAGATGCAGCCACAAATCCAGCCCGACGGCAATGCAAGCGGGACAAATCTCCTTCCTTCACACAACTCAATAGTTGTAGCGCCCCCTGTGTTGCATATTTTAATATCCCTCTACTGCACATTGCAACCCATTTAGAGTCCCTAACTCGGCCTTCTCCTCCATTATATGCTAAACTCCGCTTCTGGCCAGAGCTAGCTAAACTTTTTTTAAGGGGACGGGGCTTTTGCGAAAGGACAATTAGACCATGTTTTCATCGGAGTCATCTTTTTGATTTCGCTGCATTTCCAAATGGCGTTCTTGTGTTTGACACGTCTTTGGTCAATTCTTGAGGACACCGCTCAAACGTTGGAATGCAGCCAAATTCTAACCCTAACCCTCAGCAGGTAACAGGTTAAGGACATTATCTGGAATGTGGGGCATGTAGTAAGTGTGGGTGACCGTGAGAGTTTTCTCTGAACAGAAAAGTGACGTATAATTCCAATACTTCTTTTGATACTATTGCGACCATAGTTCATTTGTGCTGACAGAGAAGATATTGAACTTTGTGGATGTTTGGCCTTTTTGCTGTTATAGTCCAACCAGGCACAGCCCACTATGGCAGGTCTTTGTGAACCGTTAAAGCCATTGTATCTATGTGCTAATTATGTATAGCTACAAAATAATTATGAAAACTGTTGCACTACACTTTTTACTGTATATTGCACAAATGTATATTGTCTACGTTTTGTATTTTAATTAACTCTGTTATGTATTTTAATTGTATTTTTTGATTGTATAAGGACTGCAGATAGAAATTAGCATTGTGCTAAATCTGGGGCAGCCATCTTTTTAATGTACCTGTCCGTTGTCCTTTTAACTAACTAACTAACTAACTAACGTCTTCTAAATTCACTATGGCAACACAATAGGGACAAACTGTCTTCCCTTTAGTGGTTCAGCGCCATCTACTGTTCTGGAGTGTGTATCATCACATTTTTTTACATGGGACAAAATAGGCTTGCTCGTTTTTTTCTTTATAGAAATGTAGCGAAGAATATAATTGTCTTTCAAATGGACTGGAGTAAAAGTGCTCCGTTCGCATATTCCTCAAGTAAAAGACAGAACCTTCTGTGCTCGAGATAATGTGTTCTAACTTGTAAACCGGGCGGCCACCTTTGCGTCATAGAATTAAATACCATAACAGTTATTGCGCACATCAACAAAGTGCCGCTCGTTATTGCACGTGAAACGGAATCAAAGAAGTTCGGGATGGAATGTTATAAAATCACTGTTACCATGGAGCTCTGCCATGTTTGTGGGTACGAGCAAAAATTTTCCCATAGACCAACATTGGCTGAAAACAATATTCAAAGTGGAGGGGAAAAAAGCCGTGGAACAACTCCGTTAGCTGCCGAGTCACTACTGGTGAATCCATCTTAAAGCGGTACCAAGTAACGCGTTTACTTTAATAAATCCTCTCCTAGTCCCTCTGGGGGTGATACAAGTGTCAATGGGATGATTGGAGGGTCTTTTCATCTCCCCCTGCTTGCAACTTGACTGCCACCGGGTCGGAGCAACCAATACACACTAATGGAACCACGAAGAAGAAGCTAACCGACAAAGCTAACTGCGGGCTAGCGCCACTTTAAACAGTATTTACAACCTTTATTTAAGTTTGAGTGAAAACAATTAGTTCCATTGTATAACTGGATGTACAACATCCCTCTCTCCCTTCGCCTTTTCTGTCAGCGTAGTATTTACTCTCCAAGACATTTAAAAAGTAAAAAAATTCGCAAATTGCTATGACACCTGCAGTTGTGAGCAACTTAACATAGATTGTAGATTTTTCAGTGTTTAGAGTGTCATGTTTGAAATATAGATAAAAAATACTCTAAAAGTCAAACCTTTAACTGAAAAACATGAAAACTATTATTTGAAAGTAACATTGAAATTCTACTCAGTTTCACTTTTTTTCCCCCAAGTACTCCCTGTACCCCTGGTTGGGAAACACTAAACTAAACTTTATAAAACGTATGATCACAACTCCACTTGTATCTAGATTATCTAATGGAGTCTGCATTGGCACCAAATAGGGACTTGATGGGATTATTGTTTTCTTAGCCCTGTCATTACAAAACTGAAATGAAAAGAACATTAAACTAGTCCAAACTAGTACCTAATACTTCAGACTACAGTTTTGCCTTTACCAGTTAGGTTTATTTGTTACCAAGATGAGCACTTAAATATGGCTAAAATCTCCAAGGTACACCAAAGAGAAAGGCGGCCTGTGGTACATTTATGAAGAGCGCCTTTAAAAAGCCTGATACGTAACGGTCATTCAGCTCCTTGATTGTTTTGTCAAAAGTTTTCAGTTGATTTACAGTGAAGTATGAAGGACAGCGTGTTCCTTTCGCCCTTGGGCAAGGTTCATTGGCGCATTACTCGTCAACGGTTGTTTTTCCATTTCCGTGTATTCTTCATTCACTCCACACTCAGATGTAGCCACGGCCGCTCCCACCACCAACCGCTCATTCCCACGCCACATTCACAAAGTGGATGAATACGAAACCATCGGACACAACATTTCAGCAAAATCTGCAGTTGGCCGTGTGGACTGTAAATGACTTCTGAAGCAAATAAAGTCTATCAGTGACATTTTATGTCCTTCTCTTCTGCCTCTTGCACCAGTAGGTACATAAAAGAGACCCTGAGTCATAGAGGGACTTTCTTGGTCAAATAGAGGTCCGATTTGAAAAGAAAATGCAATAAAATTGGGCATATCTTCATTACTTGGAGTCAAAATTTGCATTGTGACGACCCTTCAGCCCAACATCTAACACTGCCCCAATCTCATGTGTGTTGCAGAGATGTTTCCCGTGACCCGCCGCCTCTCGCAGACCACACCTCTCCTCCTCCGGGCCTTGGCTCGGCCAGCCAACTCAGCCCCGCCCCGGCTGCAGCCTGGGGGCGGCTCTACCGCCAAGAAGCTCTTTTCTCTGGAGCACAAGTATGGAGCGTGCGTGTATAAGCCGGTCCCTGTCATCCTGGAGAGAGGAGAAGGTACGCCTTACTATCAGTAATCATGATAATAGGATATTCACAGCGCCATGCAGTGGCAGAAGGCACATATAGCTCCACAAGTGGCCTGGAACGAACATCATTTTCTCTGTAGCATTTCCACCCCTTTCTTTTAAAGGCTTTGTAATGCTTTAGCTGAAACGGTTTGCTGGCTTACCAACCAAGCAGAACCAAACACAAATCATCAATGCAACAGGCAAGGCAAGACAGATTTACTGTATTTATATAGCACATTTCATGCACAAGGTAACTCAATGTGCCTCACAGCAACACCATAAACACAACAGTAATGTTTTCAGTAATCACATGATAACGGGATACACACAGCGTCGATTCAAAATATCCAGAGATGACGGGGATGCCTCATTGAATCGGGTGTTTTAATGTTTCCAAGCAGTACCCCTGTGGTCAGAGGAGGCCTGACTGTGCTTGTTTGCAGGTGTGTTTGTGTGGGACGTGGAAGGGCATCAGTACTACGACTTCCTGAGCGCGTGCAGCTCTCTGAACCACGGCCACAGACACCCGCGCATCCTCTCGGCGCTGCATGCTCAGACCGCCAAGCTCACCCAGGTGTCCAGGGCCTTCCACCACAGCCTGCTGGGCCTGTACGAGGAGCACATCTGCAGGCTGTTCGGGTACGACAAGGTGCTGCCCACCAACACAGGTACGCTCCCCACACTGGTCACGCCAAACGGAAGCTCCAAAAACAACACACCAGGTACAGCATTGAGCTGACTGTCTGATGGTTACGGGGATAAAACATTATTAAAGCTTCAGCTCATTTGCCTACAACGCTTTGAGAACACGAACCACTGCAGTTGAACAAAACAAACAACAGGGCCATTTCCACAGCAGTGGAACAAGACAGACCGGAATGTTTACCAGGGTTTTTCTAGAGATACGATAAGATAAGATAGCCTTTATTGATCTCACAATGGAGAAATGTACTTGTTACATTAAGCTCAGGGGGTGCAAATAGGCAGGAAATGTGAAAATGAAAAAAAAAATTTAAATAGTGGTATCTCATATACAATGACTACCAAGGACTTTGTGGGGACAAAACAGTAAATAATAATAAACAGACTATAACAAATATATATTATTGTCAGTATTTTTTTTCTTCCGCTTTATCCGGGGCCGGGTCGCGGGGGCAGCAGTCTCAGCAGAGACGCCCAGACTTCCCGATCTACGCACAGCTCCTCCAGCTGTTCTGGGGGGACCCCGAGGCGACACCAGGCCAGCTCGGAGACATAGTCCCACCAGCGTGTCCTGGGCCTTCCACGAGGCCTCCTCCCAATAGGACATGCCTGGAGCCCCTCCCGAAGGAGGCGACCAGGAGGCATCCGGAACAGATGCCCTAGCCACCTCAGCTGGCTCCTTTCGACATGTATATATGTATTCTGCAAATAGGTCATTGCACATGTTACTTTACAGTCTTGTACAGTCTGACAGCAGTGGGGATGAAGGCCTTGTGGTAGTGCTCATTCTTGCACTGAGGGTGTCTCAGTCTGCCACTGAAAGAGCAGAGGCCACCACAGTGTCATAAAAAGTCCTGAGCAGAAGCCTACTCACTCCGAAGGACCGCAGTCTCCTCAGAAGGTGGAGGCGACTTTGGCCCTTCTTGTACAGGGCGTTGGTGTTGTGGGACCAGTCCAGTTTATTGTTGTACCCAGGTACTTGAAACTGTCCACCACCTCGATGTCCTCCCCCTGGATGTTCAGTGGTGTGTGCGGTAGTGTCTTCCTCCTAAAGTCAATCACTGGTGTTCAAGCACAGGTGGTTGCACTCACACCAGTCCACAAAGTCCATGATAACCGACTGGTACTCCAGTTCGTAGTGTGTCGGGGCGTCGATGTCATCTTAATGAGAGCTGCAGATCAGGCTCCAGTCTGTGGTTTGGAAACAATCTCTCAGTCTCTCTTCAGCCTCTTCACTCCACACTTTCACAGACTTCTTCCGTGCTGGGTCCCTTCGCACCTTAGGTGTGTATTGCGGGCGCAGGTAGATGAGATTGTGGTCGATGCCTATAGAGGCAGAGGCTGAGTACTTCAGCATGGAGTGAATGAACCCCCCTCCCTTTCATGTGTGTAGCGCTTTGGGTGTGACTTGTGTCATATGAAAAGCGCTATACAAACAAGATTCCTTTCCTACTTCAGAGCTCGTTTGAAAGACAAAAGTCTGCGTATACTGAAACAAAAGTCCCTGTCTCTTGTGTTTCCGAAATTACATTACATATATAAAATACGATCCGAAGTATACAAACTTGTGACTGATCTTGGAAGGTTTTGGAAGTTTGGGGATATCGGCGGTATAGTGGCCACACCGCCTTTGCTCTGTCTGATCCCGTCAGACCTCGGGGGCTAAGCAGGAAGGGCCTGGTCGGTACTTGGATGGGAGACTGTTTGGGAACACCAGGAAGTCTGAATGTAGTGAGTGAGTGGTTGGTGGTGGTCGGAGGGGCCGATGGCACACACTGGTTGCCTCGCTTCCGTCAGTCTACCCCAGGGCAGCTGTGGCTACAAGAGTGGCTTACCACCATCGGGTATGGAGTGAATGAATGACAGTGACAGTGTAGCATTTTGAGAAACTCGGTAATACAGGCTTGTAAAGTGCAATACAAGTGAAAGGCATTATTATTACTATTATTATTATTATTATAGTGTTCAGATTCAGATTTATTTTTATTCAGACATTTAAACATTTAACAGATAACGACATAAAAAACAGAAAGTCTGAAATGGAATAGGCAGAAGCTAAAGCTTATTGGGCCTCCCAGTGTATTTACAAAACAAACAGTAAAAGCTGCCAATGTCTTATGCATTCAGTTATAAAATATTTTTTGTGTTTAGATCGTCACAAAGAAAAAAATCTATCATCTTAATTTTGCATCCTTAGCATCCATTCTCATGGTATTTTTTTATAATTGATTTCTTCAAAAGAATTTGAATTTGAATGAGTGTTTTACAGTCTTTTAGCTCTTGGTCCGACTCACTCCACACATTAATGCCAACAGAAGAAACACAAAGCTGCTTTGCACTCGTTCTCACATGTGTTTTTTGAAACATTTCTTCCTTTCGGAAATTATAAACGCAGTCTCGTTTTTGGAACAATCCCTGGATATGCACAGGTAACTTGTTATAGCTTATGTTATACAGAAAGTGTGCTGTTTTAAACCAAATCCTTCAATTTGAGTGCTTTTAGTTTAAGGAAAAGCTCATTTGTATGAGCCCTGTAAGCCACGTTATTCACAATGCGGATCGCTCTTTTTTGAATGATACTTATTGGATTAAGATTGGTTTTGTAAGTGTTCCTCCAAACTTCTAGGCCATAGGTCATGTGCGGGAGAACCAGGGAACAGTATAAAATATATACGTTTTTTTCATTTAAGAGTTCTTTAACTCTAGATATTATTGCAAGGGATTTACATAGCTTTGCCTTGATGTAGTTTATATGGGGCTTCCAGCTAAGCTTATTTGATAAAAGTACTCCAAGAAATTTTATTTCATTCACTCGTTCTATCTCAGTATCATTTATTCTTAAATTTCTACACACATTAATGGCACGATTTCCAAAAACTATAAATTTGGTTTTATTTCAATTAAAGGTTAACTTATAAGAATCAAACCACTTCTTTAACAATAATAATTCGTTTTCTACTATATCTATCAATGCTTCTAGATTTTTACCACAACTAAGCATGTTGGTGTCATCAGCGAATAAAATAAGGTTTAATGTTTTTGAAACTAAACAGAGATCGTTAATATACATAAGGAACAAAAACGGACCCAACACTGACCCCTGTGGCAGCCCGCAGGTAACTGTCGGGGATCAGTGCCATTGGCGTGGACATACTGGGATCTGTTCTTCAGATAAGTCTGGAGCCAAGAAAGGGCCACTCCTCTAATCCCATATCTGTACAGTTTTTGAAGCAGCAATTCATGATTCACTGTATCAAAAGCTTTGGTTAGGTCTAGGAACACACCAACAGCGTATTGTTTATAGCATTTGATATTTTTTCTACAAGGTCCACTAATGCTAAGGTAGTGGTCCTATCGGGTCTAAAACCATACTGCTGTTCACAAAGGATATTTTGCTTATCTACTGCTTTTCTACGTTCTCTAAGGTTAGAAAGAATGCTGCAACTATACAAGCTTAAAAGCAGGATCAAAACTTGGTCATAAACTAAACCAAGTAACTTAACATGATCAAATAAAGGATCCTGGAGGGTTAAAGCCGGGAGCCTCCTGGTTTTCTTTTTTCAATCTAATCCAACGCACCTGTTCGAGAGTGCGGAAGAAAGCCAGCCGCTTTTAAATGATCGGCGACAGTTTGACATAAATCCACATTTATGTAAAAATGTATGTAGTGATTATCTTTCCATCTAAAATAATCACTACTTTTAGTTCTTCCATGTGTAACCGAGCAGACCTTTAGAAGAGTTCCTCAGCCTTACATAAACTTAATTTTTCACAATAAATAACCCATAATATTTAAAGCTCACAGGTAAGGATGTGGATTACAAATGTGGTCAAATGAGAGGCAGAGAGCGGTCTAAAATTTAACACGTTTTATTTACACTGTCTTTAGAACTCAAAGCAAAACAGCAGTTGCCAAACAAATCTACAAAAAAAAAAAAACACACATTACATTAATTAAGTCTATTAGCGTTAAAAATAGCTCAACTGTACAAGTAATGCACTCACTCTCACACGCAGCAGAAGATCCACGCTGCGACAATTTCCGTGGACCTCTTGAAAGGGGGGCAGCTAGTGTCAATGCAGTCCAGCAGTACAGGCTGTGGCATGAAGCAGTACCTCTTAGCCACTCCTGATTTGTATAGGAAACACCTGATGGTGAAGGGCCACGTACACCCCGCCCCCTCTCACTATGGTGGCCCAACGGTTCATTTAACCTGTCACACATGGTTAAAATAAAAACATCGGTCTTCTCTTGACTCCAGAAATAGGGGCTCTTTGGACTCGCTGCCGCCATGTTTATTTAAGATTAACGTGCACACATTACCGGGAAATACCATATAGATACAAACGGCATGGGAAAACAAAGGAGAGAAACTTCACTTTCTCCGCAATTACATTAACAAAGGCAAGGCAAGGCAAGGCAAGTTTATTTGTAGAGCACAATTCATACACAAGGCAATTCAAAGTGCTTCACAGTTGCATAAAATTACAAGAAAACAGATCAATCATTAAAACATAAAAATTAATCAATTACAGTAAAAGGCAAGAGTGCAGATAAAATACTTTCAGTTTTCATATGCTCGGGTAAAAAGAGCTGCTTTCAGCCTAGATTTGAACAAAGGCTTAATAATCAATATACTTTTCAACTAAATAAAGATACAGAGACACAGCGAGGAGCAAAGTGATTCAACAGTCCATAAATATTTAAAAAACAGACAATGCTAATAAGGAAGCTAACTTTAGCTTCATGCTACATACATTAGCAACGAATGCTGTTTTATGCTTCTACTGAACAATTTGCTGTGAAAAATCATGCATACGGACCCGATTTTGGCTCGACTTCTTTGGTGTGTGATAAATATGTTATAGTCCAACAGAAAAGGGCTAAAAAGAGAGAAATATTGTGATTCTCATGAGAGGTTTTCTTCCCCCTCGGCTAGGCCACGCCCCCTTGTATGACGCGTTTGCGTCTGTGTCTACATATGCTGTTGTATCCCGGTTACTGTTTGAGAATCCCAGTCAGAGAATCCAGGTTTCTCATCACCGGGAAACTGCTGTTTTCTCTACAATCGGAAAAGTGTGTTTATCAAAAAAGAAAGAAACGGAATATCAAAAACTCCCGATAATAACAGGGAAACTCTATTGCATGTAAACACACTCACAGAAAGATAAAACCATGTAAAAACATTAAATGAGTTCATGCTAGACTTAATCCAGTCGTGGATTCTAAAATGTTTAGCAAAGCAAAGCTAGCTAATTAGCAACAGCTGATGCATTTCTTGTAGCACAGTGGGGAGAGAGGTGAAATGTATATGAAAAGTTGGATTCCTACCAGCCCAACGGTCCCTTGTATTTGGCTCACTCGTTTGTACTTCTACTCCCCAGGCACCGAAGGAGGAGAGACGGCCTGTAAACTGGCGCGCAGCTGGGCCTACAAAGTGAAGGGCGTCCCCAAATATCGGGCCAAAATCGTTTTTGCACGTAAGTTTGCGTTTTACAGTTTGTATCGATCTGCTGTACAAGTGCAGCAGTATTACGTTATTATATCGTTTTCAGAGTCTGTGAGATTGTTCTATATTGATCCTATACTCATTATAAAGAGCATTAAGCAGAATGTAGGTTCAGGAAAGTTGTGTTGTGTTTTGACGATCACACTCCTAGGGCGGGTTTGGGGCGCTTCAAAGACGTAAATAATGGGCAACAAATAATCACTGATTGTTTTCTGTTCAATGAAACATGCCAAAACATTCTGTCTTTTTAAGCACTTTGACTGAGACTTTCCAGGCTAATGTTCCTATTGAAAGTTTCTGGAAAATGTCCAGGAAATTGATCGTGAATTTCCTGGCCCTTTGCAACCCTAGCTGAATTACTCTGTAAAAACACACTAGGTTGCTGTAGCTTCATAGAAAATAGTATCGAAAAAAAATTACGGTACCAAGCCCTACTTTTAAATGGTCAGGGATTAGATATTTTACTTCAGTGTAACGTATTCGTGTATGTTTAGAGATCAAGTTATTACAGAATCTGGATTAGAAATGACTCATTTGCATGTAGTGCTTTTAAAATGTGAATCCTAAAAGTGACAGGAGATTGTTTTATTGCAGACGGGAACTTCTGGGGCCGCACTATGGCTGCCTTCTCCAGTTCCTCCGATGTGAGCAGCACAGAGGACTTTGGGCCGTACATGCCGGGCTTTGAGCTTATCCCATACAACGACATCCCAGCGCTGGAGGTAACTGTGTCTGAAGTTTGAACAACTGTGGCGGTGGGGCCCTCAAAGCCCTCGGAGCTACAGTATATTCAGGGTCTTTCACGACAAACCGGGTTCAGGTTTCAGTTGAAGGGCCACACCAAGAGCGGGTCGGACACGTTTACACATGTGCATCCACCTGCAGGGGGAGCAGTAAGAGGCCGAGCACTGAGGTCAAAGGCAGGGGCTTTGAGGACACTGTAGGGACTTACGCCAACACCTCGCTGGTCAAAGTACTTTTCATTACTTTGTTTAATTTTACCCAACATTTACTACTTTATCTTACACTGATTTACCTCTCCCCAAGGTTGGGGAGGTCTTATCGGGACTTTGTCACATGCGATGTTAATTACATGTTTGACACTTATAATTTGAGATTCCATCAGGACACTCACCGCCACCGCAGCTCCTCTCCGCTCACATCAAGCTTGCCCCGGGCTCACATCGCAGCGCTGCCTTTGTATTGTGCATATGACCAGAGTGTTTGGTTTGTTTCTGTGACTGATCTTTCTGTTCCCCAGAAAGCGCTGCAGGACCCGCACACCGCCGCCTTCATGGTGGAACCCATCCAGGGCGACAGGGGGGTCGTGGTGCCTGATCCCGGATACCTGGTTAAAATCCGACATCTCTGCAACAAGTACAATGTAAGTCACACAACAGAATTGCTATGCTGTTGTAGTGGCAGACTGCACACTGACCGCTCTGTGCCACAGGTGTTGTGGATCACCGACGAGGTGCAGACAGGAATGGGCCGGACCGGGCGGAGACTGGCTGTAGACCATGAAAATATGCACCCAGACATCCTCATCCTGGGCAAGTCTCTATCTGGAGGAGTCTACCCTGTAAATATTCTCATCAATACTGCTTAATACTTGTATGATGCTCTTAGTGGTGTAAAAAAGGTTCTACAACTGAACTTGGGTTGCCTTAAAGCCCCAATGAGCAAAAAGATCGCACATCCCATCCATGTTAAATTCTCACATTACATCTTTATATGTGCCGCCCTTTGACCTCCCCCGCCTCATAGGATGAATGTGAGTGTGTTTGGGAGTGCGCATGGGGGACAACGGACGCAAATTAGCTCAAGGCTACAACCCAGTGTGGCTTGTTTACATGCATGAGACCCATGCACTGTATGTTCATTAACATGCACTGTCCCGACTAAATAAATAAATAAACACAACACACCCCTCACCTGCCCCAACACACCCCTCACCTGCCCCAACACACCCCTCACCTTCCCCAACACACCCCTCACCTTTGTATGCACACAATCAACCCGAGTTGTGGAGACGTTGCGGAGATGTTGCAGAGACTGCCAGTCTGACCCGCTGACAGCAGTTCAGTTTGAAATCCTCATAAAATGTTGATGTTACTTTGGTTAACAGTCCATGATGTGTAGGGAACTGTCAGGTCACTTTTGTCTCTGTACAGGAGCTATAACGGACCATGCCCGAGAAGCTTATGAGGCTTTCAAGGAGTGTGGAGTATAACAAGTACTATAACTGTTGTTCTAAACTATGGAACTTATGTTATGATCTGAATGTAAAAAACACTCGCACACTTGCATGCCAATTATAGTTCAGCAAATAAACGGAAGTATCAATACATGTACTTTGCTAACTGTACCTTTTATCCCGTGGGAATCCAGGTCTCCGCGGTGCTGTTTGACGACCACATCGCTTCCTGCGTCAGAGCGGGTCAGTACGGCTCCACGTTCGGGGGGAGCCCGTTGGCGTGCCGCGTGGCCATGGCCGCCCTGCAGGTGATGGAGGAGGAGAAGCTGGCGGAGAACGCCGCGGTCATGGGTCAACTGCTGCACAACGGTCTGAGCAAACTGCCCAAAGACGTGGTCCAGGAGGTCCGGGGGAGAGGCCTGCTGCAGGGGCTAGTCATCCGAGAGACCAAAGGTACGCGCGCTAACTTGATTTGCATTTTCTGTTAGAAAAGAAAAGTCTATTGAAGTTCCATGTATAGAGGAAGGAAGACGATAAATATTGCAAACCGTTTGATGACACAGAAACTGGAACTCTAATGCAAATACATGCATCAGACTGTTTTTAGACCTAGTTTAGTCCTGGTTCAGAAATGGACTAGATCAGTGGTTCTCACACTTTGCAGGCTAAATACCACCTCATGAAATAACTGACCCTTCAAGCAACAGCAGGTGTAACATCAGATGGGCCAATAATACCAGATAATACCTGTTTCACTGTGCATGTTTTCTGGTCCTTACTTTAGATGTAAACCATAAGTGATAAATCAATAAGTCAAATTGAAGGTTTTTTAATGCCCACACACTATATTGTAATACCACAAATCCAGAAAAAAATAATCAGCACCTACTCCATTTCTTAAGATTTGCAACATTTATCATTTTGAGCCAAACATTTGATCAATTTCAGCGCAAATTTCAACTGAATATGTTTTAGCCCAGTGGTTCCCAAAGTGGGGGTTGCAGGATGATTTTGAGACAGTGTTTTTTTACATTTCTGACTATGGGAAACTATGCGTAAATTTAAATAACGAATAAGCAAACACAAAAGCGCACAGGGTTGCCAGATATACGATAACTATCGTATTTGTACGATAACTTTGACCCCTGTACGATGTACGATCAATGATTCAAAAAAGCCCTAAATGTAGGATAATTTCAGAGTGCCAGATAAAGTCCGGTTAAATGCACCGTCCCCTCTCAGCAGCGCTTCGCTTTCGCTCTGATCTGGAGTCAGACTTAGCCTCCGTATACACGAAGGCATAATATCTGCTGTAAGAAGGAGAGACTGTCCCTGGATCAGTTTTACAGTTCCACTATTGCATTATCCTTCTGCCCTGACGCATCCTCTTTGGTCAGCAGGTCGTGTGTGTGCGTAATGTAATAAATGGGACAGTGCGTGGGGCTGTGTTGTAGTTATGGGTGATGATGATATGAGCAATATTTTGCGCGGGTGCTACAGCGATATTGGCATATTTATAGTGTACGATAGTTTGTGCTGAAAAACGATAGTTTTGGAAGCTTTGTACGATATAATGGTTTTCAGAATCTGGCAACCCTGAAAGTGCAATACAGCAGCAGGTTTCCTCCCAAGTGAGTCTTCCTTTGCAATACATTTCTGACATTTAATTTGATTGATTTTTGATTGGCTCCACTTTATCGACAGAATGTGAATTCTGAACATAACCTTTATTTGCTCAAATTTTAATAAATACCCACTCTGTGTGAGTTGTTGTTCGACTAGTTCAGTGTATGAAGAACAAACATTGTACATTTACATAAAGAAGGAAAACACCTCCAAAACCAACATTTGCTTTACTAAGTAGTAACTAAATTGTTTGCTTTATTTAAAGGTCCTATATCATGCAAAATTGACTTTTTGGAGCTTTTAACCATGTTGTTATGCTATTTCCTTATCAAAAACACCAGAGTGGTGTTTGGCTTCATTCACGCAGTTCTCAGTAATCCTCCTGAATCCTGCTCTCTGAGCAGCTGCTCCGCCCTCTCCTGGAAAACCACTGACTTGTAACACTCTGACTTTTTCATTATTTATAAAACAGCTTTTTCATTATTTCTGTTGTAAGAAAGAAACAGAACAGATAAAAGTGCCCGACTCTGAGCGTCTGAACAGATGTCATGTTTGCACCGAAAGTTGTAAAGAAGGAGCTCTTTCTAACCTACTCTGGACACCGCCTGTTTTTTTTCCTTACCCAACAATAATGTCACGGAGAAAATGCGCTACGAGAGGACTGGACTTTATTCAACCTTCCTAAAGAAGAGGCCACTCGCCAGAAGTTGGAATTTCTCTCTGGGATTCAGCGACTATCAGCCTGTTTGTTTGTGACTTTCACTGATGGATGTTTGGTGAACCTTGGCCAGAACCAAAGTGGATCAACTTTTATAACCAAGGGAGTCCCATAATGGACACACCAGAGTGGTGAGTCAATCAAAACGTGTTAGCGTGTGTGTTAGCCATTTAGCCATGAAGCTGTGTTGTACATGTCAATGCCTTATAACTGCATCATGAAGTA
Organism: Proterorhinus semilunaris; assembly: GCA_021464625.1. NCBI lineage: Eukaryota > Metazoa > Chordata > Actinopteri > Gobiiformes > Gobiidae > Proterorhinus > Proterorhinus semilunaris. The sequence goes on from CM038347.1 coordinate 37,368,696, forward strand.
ACTTCCCTTTTTGCTGTGATAGATATATTTATTTTACTGTTAAGTTGCATGGGCTGCATCTACTCGGAGAGAGGGGCGGAGTTAACTGAAAAATACCTCCAGAAAATACTTATATTTCTTACAAAAATGAGTACGCCATAGTGGTAGAGGTACAATATATCATAAATGCCTATAGTCTCTACTTTCTCCGCAAGTTAAGAAGAGCCAGAGTCCCAGCCTCTGTTATGTGCAACTTCTACAGAGGGACTATAGAGAGCATCCTGACCAGCTCCATCACTGTATGGTTCTTCTACAGAGGGACTATAGAGAGCATCCTGAACAGCTGCATCACTGTGTGGTTCTTCTACAGAGGGACTATAGAGAGCATCCTGACCAGCTCCATCACTGTGTGGTTCTTCTACAGAGGGACTATAGAGAGCATCCTGACCAGCTCCATCACTGTGTGGTTCTTCTACAGAGGGACTATAGAGAGCGTCCTGACCAGCTCCATCACTGTGTGGTTCTTCTACAGAGGGACTATAGAGAGCGTCCTGACCAGCTCCATCACTGTGTGGTTCTTCTACAGAGGGACTATAGAGAGCATCCTGACCAGCTCCATCACTGTGTGGTTCTTCTACAGAGGGACTATAGAGAGCATCCTGACCAGCTCCATCACTGTGTGGTTCTTCTACAGAGGGACTATAGAGAGCATCCTGACCAGCTCCATCACTGTGTGGCACGGCGCCAGCACTGCCTCCTGCCGAAGGAGCCTCCAGCGCATCGTGAGAGCAGCGGAGAAGATCTGTGGAGCTCCTCTCCCCTCCATTAAGGACATGTACTCCACCCGTCTCCCCCGCAAAGCCGTCAGAATCACCAGGGACCCTACACACCCATCACACAGTCTCTTCAAGGTAATGCCTTCAGGGAGGAGACTGCAGAATCTACGCGCCAGGTCGAGTCGACTTAAGAACAGTTTCGTACACAGGGCCATCGGGAAGCTGAACTCCCTCTTCCCCCACCCCCCGCTCCACAATAAAGGATGAGAGAAATATCATTTCAAATCATTCACATGGTTTGACAAATACAAAATCTTAAATTTTGAATCTAGTTTCCTTTGGAATGGCTAAGATAGCATGATACAGAGCCTTTAACATAAGTAGCTCATTTAGCCTCCAGTGGCTCACGGGGTCTAAACAGTTAGGGGGAAATGAGAGCTACTGCAGGTAAATTCAAGTTTTCAGGTTTGCTCGAAACATAGAAACTTTCACTTGGAAACAAATGCATTATCTAATCATCACAGTCAGTTGTTTAAATTCTGCACTAATACGTTTCTCCACAGAATGAATACAATTTCCCAAATGAGTTTATGGAGAAAAGTTGAATTAGAGCAGTATTTAATCAAACTGACTGCAGAGTTTAGAAAATGTATTTGGTCATAGGGTTAGGCCATTTTCTCCAAACGCATTTGCCTGAACTTACTATGTTGCAATGGGAAACTGTGCCTCAGAGCAAATAGCATTGACCTGTGGGGTTCCACAGGGGTCCATTCTGGGGCCCCTCTTGTTCAATCTATACATGTTTCCATTGGTTCAATTAATATCCAGTAACAACGTGTTCTATCACAATTACGCAGACAATACTCGGATCTATGTTTCACTGACAGCGGGCGAACATGGGCCTGTAGATACACTCTGGTATTGTATCAAACAGATTAGTTTGTGGATGCAAAATAAATACAGATACAACTGAGATCATTGTCTTTGGCCCACAAAGACAAAGAGAGTTTGTCATTGATCATCTTGAAATCTAGGGGTAATCATGGACTCAGACTTGAATTTTAACAGACATGTTAAGTCCATTACATCAGCGGCCTATTACCATCTGAAAAATATTGCTAAAATAAAAAACATAGTGTCTAAAACGGACCTGAAGAGGTATTTTTAAGTCCATGTTGGAAATGCATTTATTTACTGCTGCCTATGGCAATTGAACCAATTTGAACTAATTTTAATATATGTATATACACTACAATATATATATATATATATATATATATTTATATATATAATTGTATTGATTGATTTTTTAAATGCTTTTTATTGTATTTTTTATAGTATTTGTGTGTTTTGGTGTTGCTGTGAGGCACATCGAGTTGTCGTGTACATGAAATATGCTGTACAAATAAATTGCCTAGGGCTGGTGCCCAGGCCTAGGCAATTAATCTTTTTTCAATACTAGTACTTTAACAATAGTTGGTTTTCGATGCGGATACCTGAGCGACACTTTTTCCGATACCTACAGTAAAATATCTGTCGTCTAGAGCCAGAACACAGAACAATAATGTGTGGGGAAATTAGGGCAAAAGCAAGTAAATAATAAATCATTTTCCAATACTGTACTGGTATGGTTTAACGGTATCCAGTCCTACCGATGTCTACCTCGAGTTATTTCCAGCTGACCCCCGTGTCTGGGCTCTTTTCTCAGACTGGGACGCGTGGAAGGTGTGCCTGCGTCTACGCGACAACGGACTCTTGGCCAAGAACACCAGCCACGGCTCGGTCATCCGCTTGGCCCCGCCCCTCATCATCATGGAGCACCAGATGCAGGAGTGCGTGGACATTATCCAGAGGACCATCATGTCCTTCTGAAGAACACCCGACCTGAGTGCCTTTCCCTCCGAGAGCGACTTTAATCAATCAAAACCCGGCAGGGAGCTACTGATGTTCAGTTCAGTCCAGCCTCCCAACAGCCTGATGGAGGAAGCTGTTGGAGGATATTCCCTACGTTTCTATATCCACCTGAAGAAGGGGTGTCCACTGGTCCCCACAGTGCTGGGAAGTAACAAAGTACACATTTTAAGTACTTTCACTTCAGTAAACCTAATGATGAATGCTTAGAGCAGGTATCAGTATTTTCTACTCTGTTTTGTTAAAGTAATTTTAATTTTAATGCATCTATTTTCCCAGTGACCTCTTTATGAGGAACAGCCATGAATCTTATATAATTTTTTTGCTTTATAAATTATAATTAAAAATAAACCATATGTTGCCATCCCATTTTCTGCACTTTGCTTTTTTGCACAAGTGCTTAAGCGCTTTTTATTATTCGTGTTTGGTAATGGTTCGCTGTAAATAACAATATTTATTAATCGTTGCGAATTTAATACACTGCCGTTTGTATTGTGTTTTATGGGGTGAACCGGAAAGCGCTGTGTCACGTGACTTGCCCGAAATAGTTAAAGCCAGGCCCATAGACCATGGATCTATTATAATATCTGGATAAGACACTCCCCCCTTCCCTGCGCGCCGGTCGGCGGACGGCCACTAGATGGCACTACAGCGGCCGTGCAAGAAAAAACTATCCGTGTTCGGCTGACAGGACGCCTACAACTGTCACAAAGGTCGGATTTAGTGTCGATTATCATCTATATTAACATCATGTACTTTTTTTCTCTTTAAAATTTGCGTATCGCTTAAAAAATACATTTTTAAGGACTTAGCCGAGCTCCACTCTAGCCACGCTCTAGCTTTCCGCCGCGCTGATTGGGCAGAACTAACCACGTGTTGCGGGCAGTGTCCATGTAAAATACACATACAGTATATTTTACATTAAAGTACACGGTATGTGTATTGAATTACAATAATGACATAGCGTAACACATAGTGAGAAGTTATTTAACTTGCCAGACAAACTAACAAAATAAGGTTAGTTAATATGATCGAAGTGTACGAGGCCATCAGACGGTTCCAGATATTTTGCCTCATATTTAATCTGGACAATATCTTACTGGTTATGGTTATGGGCAGGAGTTGGAAAAAGTTTAGAAACAGGAAAACAATTAAGGCTAAGGTTAGGAAAAGGTTAGGTTTAGGTTTATTGGGCACTATATAATAATGACGTGACTTTTTAATCAAGTTTGTTAAAATTACAAATTCGTACTTTCATACTTGTTCACTAATGTATCAAGACTGGTGATTATAGTAACCGTAATAGACATAATTGCACAGTAGTCAGATGTATATAATTCTTATTTTGTCGTGTGATAATAATATGAACTCTAGAGTATAATGAGGGTGATATTTTGGTTCTCCTTTCTTCACCTAGGTCGCCGGCTGCAGAGAGGAGTCTGCTGCAGTGGGATCTGTGTCCACTATGGATATGGAAGATGGGGATTAACATGAACTTCTTTGCTAACTGGTGATTACTAGCTATTACTTAAAGTTCAATTAGTTTGTTATGTATTTTATAGCCACAAACAAAACTGTAATAAAGTTGCTGCTCAGTAATTGTACCTATATTGAACAGATGCGGCTGATGGCTGTGTCCTGTCCCATCTCCTCCACACAGGACAGACCAGACTCTCCTGTTCTGCTGTGAGTGAGGTGCTCAGCACATGGCAGTGTTGGAACGAACAGAGGCCAACTACCAGTAGCAAGTAAATTACATTGTATGTAGGTCACATTCAAACTGTTGACCCAACTTCACCAAAATAAACTCTTTTGTCATCCACAGCATATAGAGCTTATATTAAAACCGAAAATGTCAAGTCTCGGTTTAAAGCCCCATCACCATGGCAACACAAGACCAGACAAAGACAAACCCAACTCTGACGGGACAACAGGTAAGATGCACACACAAAAAAAAAGTATACTTTTCTAATTATGATTAGTCATGCAAGCTATAACTTCATAAATCACAACAGTGCCACATTCAACTGTAAAATGTAAGGGAACCTATTCAAGTTAATAAAATAAAGGTCTATCATGTTTCAGACAATAATAACTAGTTATTAAACCAACTTTGACTATTTGTGTCATGTCTAACCTATTCTCCGGTCATTTTCTCAGTTCCTCTTTTAGCCTAAATGATGGAGCCAAAGAATGGTGCCGTATGAAGTTGCCATTTTCACCAAAATGTGACTGTGCAGCCCTGGAAACAAAGTCTTGTTCTTGCTGTCAGAGAGAACTGCAGTAGCTGGTGACGCCCGTGTCCTTGGAAGATGACCAGATTTAGCTTTTAAACTCAGTTAAAACCAGTTCTCTTTACAAACTGCAGTTACTCCTTGGTTTCTTGTTGGAAGAGTCAGGGTCAGACTGGGCAGCTCAAGAGGCTACCGGCTAAACCTTTATGTGGTGAGAATGCAGAATGTTTGTCTTGTCCAGAAGGAGACCTATCCCAGTCTGGGACAGTCGTTGAATCTACTCCGTGCTCTGACAGCAGAGAAACAAACGTAAGGTGGTGTAACGAACAGGCTGTTCGTTACTGTACATTTGCACCTTATTCGCACAGCACTTTGGCATTTACCTTGCACTTTAAACACATGGCACTTTAAGTAGGCTATTTTGCACAAAAGTATACACACGATTGTCTTTTAAATTATTTATTAAAGATTTATTTGTTGCCCCGTAGGTCCGGTTGGGGTACGTCACCTTCGGTAATGGCAGCCGGTCCTGCGGAGGCAACATGACAATTAGTATTGATTGTGCAATATTATGTGCCAGCTTTTAGGTGTTGCGTGCTTGTGGTGGATGTTGAGAATGTTGTGGGTGTGTGAATGTTGATCGGTGTGCTAAGGAGCTTACCTGTCCTCTTGTGTCCAGGGTGGCGGTGTCTGGCCAAAAGATTCCCCGGGGAACCAGACGCTGCTGAAATGCGTTCCGGGCTGGACCAAGGGGAGAGCAAGCGCGGGGGTGGCTGCAGGAGTTTTAATTGTTTTTAGGATGTAGTTGGGTTTAGTTTGGGTTTGTCGAGGAGTTTAATATAGTGGGGTTTTCTTTGTTTGTTAAGGTTATGGGTTTGTGTTGGAGGATTTTAATGGGTTTTAGATTAGCTGGCTATGATTGTGCACCTGTGTAGTTGGTTGGTTTTATCCAGTTTAGGGGGAGGGTATTTAAGGCGTGTGATGCCCTCACTCTGGGTGTGCTGCTGCTGGAGACCAGTTTTAAAATCCTCTATTGCATTTTTTTGTTTTGTTTGCACCGTGCACTTTATTGTATTTTGCACCTTAATAAAAGTGGACCACTAAAAGACGGCCTCCCTGGTCTTTCCTCGGGTACCCACCGCCACTCGCTCGTGCCGCCCTGTCACAGTGGTCTTGGCTGAAGTTGTTGATCAGTAGAACAGCTTTGGGCATTATTCTTTTCCACTCTGAAGATTATTGGCTTTATTTCCAGAAGTGCCCGTAATATCTTCAGAGTGCAGAGGATCGCTGTTGTGTTTTCTTTTTGCAACTGCTGTCATCGGGTCTAAATCAATAAAATTTTCAATTTGGGCAAAACCCAGTGATAGTTTTTTTGTGTGTGTATAGTGTTGTAGGCCTTCTATGCAAATATGTCGGGGCACTTTTCTTTTTTGCAATATCATTAATTTATTGTGTACATAAAAAAAGCTTCATTGCATTTCAATTACATCTATTAGTTTCTGTTGGGAATTATTTTACTTAAATTATTAGAATTTTTTACTAATTTTGCAATTCTGTAGTAAAATTACAATGCAGTAAAATTATTTTTAAAATAACACTACTCTTGAGTACACTTTTCTACTCTGCTGATTTACTTGTGATGAATTGCTAGTCTGGAAATGTTGTGAAATACAATGTAATGTGGTTCCAAATTTATAAGCAAAAGCTTATAATTTGCATTAAAATGTATTATAATGGATCTCGTCAGCCTAATAATTAGAGGATGGTATTTATCACATTGCCATTGTTGATAATTATGAATATACGCATTGCAATGCGATTTTTGTTCTCATGTTCCATCCATAAAAATGCAAATGTCTATATCTACACACTATTGCCTGATTGTTAAGATGACAAAGTACAAGATAACATTTCAGTGTGTCCATACAAGTTCAGCTATAAGGAAGCATTATAATAACAAAGGTATATATGACATGACATTTTTAATGATAGTACGTAAAAGAAAAGGCAATATGCCCAAACAACTATAAATATGACATTTAAATAAAACAGAATAACCAAAGGTAAAACTGTATGGTAATTGTATTGTAGGATTTCATTTACACATCACGTCTAAAAATGGGTCTCGTTCATTTCACGTTTGTTTTCATGTCACGGCAAAAGGTGAAATGGATCAAATGCTGCGTTGAACAAAATTACGGTGTTTCAAAACTTACAAAGGCATAAATGAACATGGATTTTGTCATTATGCTGAATAATAGAAGTTGGATGTATGTTTTAAATGTTGGAAAACGGTACAGATCTTTAAATACATCCATGCGTAGGGCAGTAGCTACTTGGAGATCTGGGTCTACTGCTCTGCTCACGGCAGCTGCCCTGGCTGATTCTCTGCCTGCTCTCGTTGCGCTGTCAATTTACTTGACAAGTGGTCAATTGTAGAAGTATAATTAACTTTGTAATTAAACGTTGGAAAACAGTTCCAAAAGTGAATAACTTTGATTGCATCAATGACTAGGTTGAGCGATCTAGACCTACTGCGTCTCTGCTGCCGAGCTGTGGTGCGCGTTCTCGTCGCGCTGAGAATCATGGGGATTGGCAATAAACATCCGCGTTTCTTTGTAATTTTTATTGGAAATGATAAAGGACCCTAATATGGCCATAACAATCAATAATATAAATTATACAAGTATATAGTAGCCGTTAAAAAAAGCTCTGGGCCCGATGGACCCGGAAGTAACGCGGAAGTAAGATTTTTTTCTGGCTCGCTGCGCCAATGAGCACAAACCATTGAAATCAACGGGCGGCCATATTGGAAGCCCGGGGCTGGGTATGACGGGACATGAGCCTCTGTCATAGTTTTTGCGCTCACTTTTAGCGCATGCGCCCTCGATCCCTGTGTTCTGCGCGCGTTGATGTTATATTTGCGCCCTCGACTTAAAGGAGTTCTCTGACGCCATACTAATATAGACCAGCCATTCCCACAGACCGGGACATCGCGGCCCCCTTATTGATCAGAACATCTCTCGGTGTCCCCCAAATTATAATAAATTACTCCATTCAAAAGAATTTGTTATAATTTTACAGCTAACATTACATTAAAAGTAACATCTAACTATGACAGTAGGCTAAATACTGGTTTAAACTGGTGCATTTGTCCAGATAAATGTATTTTTCCTTTCAAAATGAACTTTTTTCATTTTACTTGTTTTGCAGACAAGCTTTGGGGGGCCCCCTGTAGTGCCTCTGACCCCACATTGGGAACCACTGATATAGACTCATGACAGACATGCAAAGTGACATATGTCAAGCCTTTGTTTGTTTTAATTTGGAAAATTATAGCTTACAGATTGTAAAAAAAATTTCAACATTACATGAAATAAATAAAAAAAATATTTTAAACAAAGAAATGTCGGGCCTCTGAAAACTATAATCATGCATATGTACTTAGTACTTGGTTTGGGCCTTTTACTTAAATGACGGCCTTAATGTGGTTGCGTGGCATGGATGCTCAGCCTGTGGCTCTGCTGAGGTGTTATGGAAGACCCGGATGCTTCAGAGGAATCTGACATCTGAAGCCCATGTCCAGGATCCGTCTGTGTGTGGAGGCTCTTGATGCTCTGACTCCAGCCTCAGGCCACTCCTTGTGAAGGTCCCCCACACTTTTGAATGGCCTTTTCCTGACAGTCCTCTCCAGACTGCGCTCATCCCTGCGGCTTGTGCTCCTTTTTCTTCCACACTTTTCCCTTCCATTTAACTTTCTGCTTTGATACAGAACTTCTCAAACATTTTTTTGCTATGGCCTTTTGAGCCACACCCTCCAATGATGGTTTTCAGGTCAGCAGTCTGAACTCATGATGGTGAATTCGACTGAACCCCTGAGCGACCTTTTAAAGGGACCTGTGCAGGTGTTTTGGATTCATTAGCCGATGAAAGGGTTAAACTTTGAGCTTTAAAATAATCCCTTTTCACAATATTCTAATTTTCTGAAATTTAGATTTGAGTTTTTACGAGGTGTGAACCAAAATCATCAACATTAAAACAAACAAAGGCAAAGTCTATATCATATATTAGTTTCACATTTTAAGTTAAATTACAGAAATAAATGAACTGTTTCACGATATTCTAATTTTCCAGAGTTTCACCTGTAAGCTGCTGTAATGTTTGAATGGCAATGGGGTGACTGTCTGCAGTGGGTGACATCACTGTAGTGCCCTGTGAACCTTCTCCATAGCTTTCTATTGTCATTTCAAGACTTCTTATTGTATTTGGAAACAAGGAAGTAAACAAACCATGTAGCATCAAAATTGGGGGGGTAGAAATTGAAAGGGTGCATGTAACAACGTTTTTGGGAATCAATATTGATAAGTTAAATTGGAAAGTGCACATAAATACACTAAAGACTAAAATTTCTAAACTTATTGCCATACTGTTGGAGCCTGGGACATGTTTTCATTCCAATTATTCAGACTCATGGGCGGACTCACTGACAACACATCCAAAGTGATGCCAAGTGTCCACAATGACATAACTGTCCTTAGGTTTGCCTCGCTCAGCCATTTAAGGTTAAAAACAAGCATTTATTGATCATTTTGACATAGGCACGTAATGACCAGGATATACAGAAAATGTGGTAAATTTGTTTGAAAAATGTTTAATTAATCCGGACATTTTGCATAATTGTATGCATATTGATGCTGAAAAATGGCAAATGTAAGAACAAATTGTTTTTGGGGTTTGTATAATGGGGCGGGGAAGCATGCATTTATAATGGAAGTCTATGGGGCACAACTAAACAACCTGACTTTACACAAAAACAATACATTTACTAAAGTCAATTTTCCCACTGATTATCCACACTGATAGTAGCCATTGTAATAAAAGTGTAATTTTAGAACGAGCCATTTTAATCTAGATTAAAACCAATATTACATAGAGATTAATATAATCTATACCCACCACTAGTTAACACACATGGTATTGCCAGGTAAAAAAATAAAAATACACCCTCTGTTGGAGCCAAGAGTTCATTTCCATCCTTTGTCCCCAACTCACAATGATTGTAGGGAAACTGGATCACCGACAGAACTATTGCGCGACGCTGCAAACTCACCACAAAAAGGCCTCGTAAGGCCCAGGGTTCTAACCCATGACCTCTTCCTGCTATAAAGTATAAGCATCAAATGCTGCGGCACTGTGCGGTCAACAAAAGTCAAAAGACAAAGCCACAGAAGATTATTTAAAAAAACATTTTATTTTGAATACAGCCTTTTTAAAAAAACACTTAATTGTTAACACTTATATACTTTTTATTACTCCAGTGTGGGTGGAAGAGTAGTAACACCTCTGGTAGAACTGGTCGATATGACCTTCATATTTCATTGTGTGGTTATCCTTGGCGATACCAACGCTCTTCATACTTCAGTTATTCTGCCCGTGGTCGGAGCTGAATCTCCAGTGAACGGTTGATCTGGAAGAGTCGGAAATCCCCACAAATCAAAGATCCACCAAGATGTAGTCGTAGCGGTAGTCAGAGCTGTCGTCACGGTCGTCCAGGGTGTCATCGTAGTCGTCGGAGCGATGATTGTCAGAGAGGCGGTGGTCGTCGGGGGTACGGTAGTCAGAGCGTTGGGGGTGCCGTCGTGGTCGTCATCGCTGTTGTCATTGGAGTGGCAGTGGTCATCGGGGGTGCCGTCGGAGCTGCCCCCGTCAGAGCGTTGGTGGTTGGGGGTGCAGTCGTGGTAGTCGGTGGTGCAGTAGTCAGATCTGCCCCCGTCGGAGCAACGGTGGTCGTCGGGGGTGTCATCGTGGTTGTCGTCCGGGGCGTCATTGGAGCGGCAGTGGTCGTCAGGGGTGCCGTCGTGGTCGTCGGTGGTGCGGTAGTCAGAGCGGCGATGGTCGTCGGGGGTGCGGTAGTCGAAGCTACCCCCGTCAGAGCGACTGTTGTCGTAGGGGGTGCGGTAGTCAGAGCTGCCCCCGTCAGAGTGACAGTGGTCGTCGGGGGTGCCATCGCGGTTGTCATTGGAGCGGCAGTGGTGGTCGGGGGTGCAGTGGTCAGAGCTGCCCCCGTCGGGGGTGCCGTCGTGGTGGTCGGGGGTGCAGTGGTCAGAGCTGCCCCCGTCGGGGGTGCTGTCGTGGTCGTCAGGGGTGCGGTGGTCAGAGCTGCCCCCGTTGGTGCGACGGTGGTCGTCAGGGGTGCCATGGAGGTGGTCGTCGGGGGTGCGTTCGTCGGAGCGACAATGGTCGCCATGGGTGCGTTAGTCAGAGCTGCCCCCATCGGAGCGACGGTTGTCGGGGGTGCGGTAGTCAGAGCTGGCTCCGTCGGAGCGACGGTTGTCGTCGGGGGTGCGGTAGTCAGAGCTGCCTCCGTCGGAGCGACGGTTGTCGTCGAGGGTGCGGTAGTAAGAGCTGCCTCCGTCGGAGCGACGGTTGTCGTCGGGGGTGCGGTAGTCAGAGCTGCCTCCGTCGGAGCGACGGTTGTCGTCGGGGGTGCGGTAGTCAGAGCTGCCTCCGTCGGAGCGACGGTTGTCGTCGGGGGTGCGGTAGTCAGAGCTGCCTCCGTCGGAGCGACGGTTGTCGTCGGGGGTGCGGTAGTCAGAGCTGCCTCCGTCGGAGCGACGGTTGTCGTCGGGGGTGCGGTAGTCAGAGCTGCCTCCGTGAGAGCAACGGTGGTCGTCGGGGGTGCCATGGAGGTGGTCGTCGGGGGTGCGTTCGTCGGAGCGACAATGGTCGCCGTGGGTGCGTTAGTCAGAGCTGCCCCCATCGGAGCGACGGTTGTCGTGGGTGCGGTAGTCAGAGCTGCCTCCGTCGGAGCGACTGTTGTCGTCGGGGGTGCGGTAGTCAGAGCGACGGTTGTCGTCGGGGGTGCGGTAGTCAGAGCTGCCCCCGTCAGAGTGACGGTGGTCGTCGGGGGTGCCATCGCGGTTGTCATTGGAGCGGCAGTGGTGGTCGGGGGTGCAGTGGTCAGAGCTGCCCCCGTCGGGGGTGCCGTCGTGGTGGTCGGGGGTGCAGTGGTCAGAGCTGCCCCCGTCGGGGGTGCCGTCGTGGTGGTCGGGGGTGCGGAAGTCAGAGCTGCCCCTGTTGGTGCGACGGTGGTCGTCAGGGGTGCCATGGAGGTGGTCGTCGGGGGTGCGGTCGTCAGAGCTGCCCCCGTCGGAGCAACGGTGGTCATCGGACTTGCCGTCGAGGTAGTCTGAGCTGCCCTGGTCAAAGCGATGGTGGTCATCGTGGGTGCAGTCGTGGTCGTGGGCGATGCAGTAATCAGAGCTGCCCCCGTCGTGGTCGTGGGCGATGCAGTAATCAGAGCTGCCCCCGTCGTGGTCGTGGGCGATGCAGTAATTAGAGCTGCCCCCGTCGTGGTCGTCAGGGGTGCGGTAGTCAGAGCTGCCCCCGTCGTGGTCGTCAGGGGTGCGGTAGTCAGAGCTCCCCACGTCGTGGTCGTCAGGGGTGCGGTAGTCAGAGCTTCCCACGTCGTGGTCGTCGGGGGTGCGGTAGTCAGAGCTTCCCCCGTCGTGGTCGTCGGGGGTGCGGTAGTCAGAGCTTCCCCCGTCGTGGTCGCGGTAGTCAGAGCTTCCCCCGTCGTGGTCGTCGGGGGTGCGGTAGTCAGAGCTTCCCCCGTCGTGGTCGTCGGGGGTGCGGTAGTCAGAGCTGCCTCTGTCGGAGCGACGGTTGTCGTCGGGGGTGCGGTAGTCGAAGCTGCCCCTGTTGGTGCGACGGTGGTCGTCGGGGGTGCCATGGAGGTAGTCGTCGGGGGTGCGTTCGTCGGAGCGACAATGGTCGCCGTGGGTGCGTTAGTCAGAGCTGCCCCCATCGGAGCGACGGTTGTCGTGGGTGCGTTAGTCAGAGCTGCCCCCATCAGAGCGACGGTCGTCGGGGGTGCGGTAGTCAGAGCTGCCCCCATCGGAGCGACGGTCGTCGGGGGTGCGGTAGTCAGAGCTGCCTCCGTCGGAGCGACGGTTGTCGTCGGGGGTGCGGTAGTCAGAGCTGCCTCCGTCGGAGCGACGGTTGTCGTCGGGGGTGCGGTAGTCAGAGCTGCCTCCGTCGGAGCGACGGTTGTCGTCGGGGGTGCGGTAGTCAGAGCTGCCTCCGTCGGAGCGACGGTTGTCGTCGGGGGTGCGGTAGTCAGAGCTGCCTCCGTCGGAGCGACGGTTGTCGTCGGGGGTGCGGTAGTCAGAGCTGCCTCCGTCGGAGCGACGGTTGTCGTCGGGGGTGCGGTAGTCAGAGCTTCCCCCGTCGTGGTCCTCGGGGGTGCGGTAGTCAGAGCTTCCCCCGTCGTGGTCGTCGGGGGTGCGGTAGTCAGAGCTTCCCCCGTCGTGGTCGTCGGGGGTGCGGTAGTCAGAGCTTCCCCCGTCGTGGTCGTCGGGGGTGCGGTAGTCAGAGCTGCCTCTGTCGGAGCGACGGTTGTCGTCGGGGGTGCGGTAGTCAGAGCTGCCTCTGTCGGAGCGACGGTTGTCGTCGGGGATGCGGTAGTCAGAGCTGCCCCCGTTGGTGCGACGGTGGTCGTCGGGGGTGCCATGGAGGTGGTCGTCGGGGGTGCGTTCGTCGGAGCGACAATAGTCGCCGTGGGTGCGTTAGTCAGAGCTGCCCCCATCGGAGCGACGGTTGTCGTGGGTGCGTTAGTCAGAGCTGCCCCCGTCGGAGCAATGGTCGTCGGGGGTGCGGTAGTCAGAGCTGCCTCCGTCGGAGCGACGGTTGTCGTCGGGGGTGCGGTAGTCAGAGCTGCCTCCGTCGGAGCGACGGTTGTCGTCGGGGGTGCGGTAGTCAGAGCGACTGTTGTCGTCGGGGGTGCGGTAGTCAGAGCGACGGTTGTCGTCGGGGGTGCGGTAGTCAGAGCGACGGTTGTCGTCGGGGGTGCGGTAGTCAGAGCGACGGTTGTCGTCGGGGGTGCGGTAGTCAGAGCGACGGTTGTCGTCGGGGGTGCGGTAGTCAGAGCGACGGTTGTCGTCGGGGGTGCGGTAGTCAGAGCGACGGTTGTCGTCGGGGGTGCGGTAGTCAGAGCGACGGTTGTCGTCGGGGGTGCGGTAGTCAGAGCGACGGTTGTCGTCGGGGGTGCGGTAGTCAGAGCTGCCCCCGTCGTGGTCGTCAGGGGTGCGGTAGTCAGAGCTGCCCCCGTCGTGGTCGTCAGGGGTGCGGTAGTCAGAGCTGCCCCCGTCGTGGTCGTCAGGGGTGCGGTAGTCAGAGCTGCCCCCGTCGTGGCCGTCGGGGGTGCGGTAGTCAGAGCTGCCCCCGTCAGAGCGACGGTGGCCGTCGGGGGTGCGGTAGTCAGAGCTGCCCCCGTCAGAGCGACGGTGGCCGTCGGGGGTGCGGTCGGAGCTGCCGTCGAGGTCGTCGGAGCTGCCCCCATCAGAGCGACAATTGTCGTCGGGGGTGCGGTAGTCAGAACTGCCCCTGTTGGTGCGACGGTGGTCATCAGGGGTGCCATGGAGGTGGTCATTGGAGCGGCAGTGGTCATCGAGGGTGCGGTAGTCAGAGCTGCCCCCGTCGGAGCGACGGTGGTCGTCGGGGGTGCGGTAGCCGGAGCTGCCCCCGTCGGAGCGACGGTAGCCATCGGGGGTGAGGTAGTCGGAGCTGCCCCTGTCAGAGCGACGGTAGCCATCGGGGGTGCGGTAGTCGGAGCTGCCCCCGTCAGAGCGACAATTGTTGTCGGGGGGGCGGTAGTCGGAGCTGCCCCCGTCAGAGCGACAGTGGTCGTCGGGGGTGCGGTAGTCGGAGCTGCCCCCGTCAGAGCGACAGTGGTCGTCGGGGGTGCGGTAGTCGGAGCTGCCCCCGTCAGAGCGACAGTGGTCGTCGGGGGTGCGGTAGTCGGAGCTGCCCCCGTCAGAGCGACAGTGGTCGTCGGGGGTGCGGTAGTCGGAGCTGCCCCCGTCAGAGCGACGGTTGTCGTCGGGGGTGCCGTCGAGGTCGTCAGAGCTGCCCCCGTCAGAATGACGGTGGTCATCGGGGGTTCGGTAGTCGGAGCTGCCCCCGTCAGAGCGACGGTTGTCGTCAAGGGTGCCGTCGGAGCTGCCGTCGAGGTCGTCGGAGCTGCCCCCGTCAGAACGACAATTGTCGGGGGTGCGGTAGTCAGAGCTGCCCCCGTCAGAGCGACAGTTGTCGTCGGGGGTGCGGTAGTCAGACCTGCCCCCCTCAGAGTGACGGTGGTCATCGGGGGTGCCATCGAAGCTGCAGTCGTGGTTGTCGGGGGTGTCATCGCGGTTGTCATTGGAGCGGCAGTGGTCGTCGGGGGTGCAGTGGTCAGAGCTGCCCCCGTCGTGGGTGCCGTCGTGGTCGTCAGGGGTGCGGTAGTCAGAGCTGCCCCCGTCGTGGGTGCTGTCGTGGTCGTCAGGGGTGCGGTAGTCAGAGCTGCCCCCGTTGGTGCGACGGTGGTCCTCAGGGGTGCCATGGAGGTGGTTGTCGGGGAGGCGTTCGTCGGAGCGACGATGGTCGTCGTGGGTGCGTTAGTCAGAGCTGCCCCCGTCGGAGTGATTGTGGTCGACGGGGGTGCCCCCGTCGTGGTGGGAGCTGAATCTCCAGTGAACGGTTGATCTGGAACATTTGGAAATCCCCACATATCAAAAATCCACCAAGATGTAGTTGGAGCTGCTGCCGTCGTGGTGGTGGATGTGTGTGCTGAATCTCCTGTGAACGGTTGATCTCTTAGAGTCGGATTTGCCCACAAGTCAGAGATCGATCCAGGATGAGCAGAGAGACGGGTAGATCTAGGGTTTCTAGTTGTGCGGGAGGTTGGCAGCGGTGGCCAGGTTGTAGTGGTGGCTGGAGCTGCCGCTGTCATGGTGGTGGTAGGGACCGGAGCTGCCGCTGTCATGGTGGTGGTAGGGACCGGAGCTGCCGCTGTCATGGTGGTGGTAGGGACCGGAGCTGCCGCTGTCATGGTGGTGGTAGGGACCGGAGCTGCCGCCGTCATGGTGGTGGTAGGGACCGGAGCTGCCGCCGTTGCGGTGGTGGATGTGTAAGCTGAATCTCCTGCGAACGGTTGAGTCGGATTTCCCCACAAGCTGGAAATCCACACAGGATGAGCAGAGGGACGGGTAGATCTAGGGTTTCTAGTTGTGCGGGTGGTTGGCAGCGGCGTCCAGGTCGGTACAGTAGGTCCTTCAGGCAACCACGAAGGTCTGCTAGGTGTCTTCAATGTGGGAAATCTCCATCTCCCAAAAGCACGTGCAGCACCAGTGGAGGATCCAGAAGGATTAGGGCGGCGTCCAAAGCCCCACATTGAGTGACCTCGAGGCTGTATGGGGACAGGGTCAATGCGCTCCTCTTCAAAGTCCCAGGTTGGAAAGAAACCATCCCTGCTGCGTTTGTCCCTGGCGTGTGGGTCTCTCTGCCGGCCACCCCTGCTGCTGTGAACATCCCGGGGTTCACGAGGGTTCACAAGGGGCTTAGGCAGAGGAGACTGAGGGCAGGAGATCCAGAGCAAAAGTCCTTGTCCGGGAGGTGAGCAGAACAACACCTCTAATGGGAGCTGCGCAGACAGCAGGAGAACATGTCAGTACATTCATTAAGACAAACTAAATTGGTACAACACACCAGTGGAAGAGTAGGTGAGGAACGTGGAGGTTACTGAACATGACTTCTCCAGTACATCCCTTTAAATTCATACATAGGTGTTGGATACAGTAATTTAGTTCCGTTTAAAGTGGAGCAATGATCTGTGGCCTATTGAGGATACATTTTATACATTTGTCAAAAAATAATTTATAGCATCGCAGTGTCTAATCTGGTCATTAGGTTGATTGCCCGTTTAATGCACCCCTCGGTTTGAGAACAGCTCTGGTTACAAACTGAGCGGTCAGTCCCTTTTCCTCTACAGAAGCAGATTACATCAGACTCAAGAGTTTGAACACAGCCGAATGTACTCTACAAAATTGACATGCAACTTTTCAGGTTCTTTTAATGTTGTTTAAAAAGGTCTTGGTCCTCATCTTTCAAAACCTTTTACCCTATGAACCTTCGTGTATTTAAATCTGTAAAAGCACTTCATTACAAGTGCTTCATGAATAAAGTTTCATTGAGTGACTCCTGCAGAGTGCCGCATGGTTTCACTTTTTGGTTTTAGCAACTTGACCTTAAAAAGGTGCTCCAGGATCAATTGTTTAAGATTTTCTGGATGGAACATGTGACCATGGAAACTGTTTAAAACAGTGAAAACCTACCAGAACCCCAACAATAGATACTGGTCTGGAGTATCTTCAGGGCGACAAGGGAGGAAAGTAAAGGCGCCATGCTAACCACCCATTCAGTCAGAGCTGCCCCCGTCGTGGCCGTCGGGGGTGCGGTAGTCAGAGCTGCCCCCGTCAGAGCGACGGTGGCCGTCGGGGGTGCGGTAGTCAGAGCTGCCCCCGTCAGAGCGACGGTGGCCGTCGGGGGTGCGGTCGGAGCTGCCGTCGAGGTCGTCGGAGCTGCCCCCATCAGAGCGACAATTGTCGTCGGGGGTGCGGTAGTCAGAACTGCCCCTGTTGGTGCGACGGTGGTCATCAGGGGTGCCATGGAGGTGGTCATTGGAGCGGCAGTGGTCATCGAGGGTGCGGTAGTCAGAGCTGCCCCCGTCGGAGCGACGGTGGTCGTCGGGGGTGCGGTAGCCGGAGCTGCCCCCGTCGGAGCGACGGTAGCCATCGGGGGTGAGGTAGTCGGAGCTGCCCCTGTCAGAGCGACGGTAGCCATCGGGGGTGCGGTAGTCGGAGCTGCCCCCGTCAGAGCGACAATTGTTGTCGGGGGGGCGGTAGTCGGAGCTGCCCCCGTCAGAGCGACAGTGGTCGTCGGGGGTGCGGTAGTCGGAGCTGCCCCCGTCAGAGCGACAGTGGTCGTCGGGGGTGCGGTAGTCGGAGCTGCCCCCGTCAGAGCGACAGTGGTCGTCGGGGGTGCGGTAGTCGGAGCTGCCCCCGTCAGAGCGACAGTGGTCGTCGGGGGTGCGGTAGTCGGAGCTGCCCCCGTCAGAGCGACAGTGGTCGTCGGGGGTGCGGTAGTCGGAGCTGCCCCCGTCAGAGCGACAGTGGTCGTCGGGGGTGCGGTAGTCGGAGCTGCCCCCGTCAGAGCGACAGTGGTCGTCGGGGGTGCGGTAGTCGGAGCTGCCCCCGTCAGAGCGACGGTTGTCGTCGGGGGTGCCGTCGAGGTCGTCAGAGCTGCCCCCGTCAGAATGACGGTGGTCATCGGGGGTTCGGTAGTCGGAGCTGCCCCCGTCAGAGCGACGGTTGTCGTCAAGGGTGCCGTCGGAGCTGCCGTCGAGGTCGTCGGAGCTGCCCCCGTCAGAACGACAATTGTCGGGGGTGCGGTAGTCAGAGCTGCCCCCGTCAGAGCGACAGTTGTCGTCGGGGGTGCGGTAGTCAGACCTGCCCCCCTCAGAGTGACGGTGGTCATCGGGGGTGCCATCGAAGCTGCAGTCGTGGTTGTCGGGGGTGTCATCGCGGTTGTCATTGGAGCGGCAGTGGTCGTCGGGGGTGCAGTGGTCAGAGCTGCCCCCGTCGTGGGTGCCGTCGTGGTCGTCAGGGGTGCGGTAGTCAGAGCTGCCCCCGTCGTGGGTGCTGTCGTGGTCGTCAGGGGTGCGGTAGTCAGAGCTGCCCCCGTTGTGGGTGCTGTCGTGGTCGTCAGGGGTGCGGTAGTCAGAGCTGCCCCCGTTGGTGCGACGGTGGTCCTCAGGGGTGCCATGGAGGTGGTTGTCGGGGAGGCGTTCGTCGGAGCGACGATGGTCGTCGTGGGTGCGTTAGTCAGAGCTGCCCCCGTCGGAGTGATTGTGGTCGACGGGGGTGCCCCCGTCGTGGTGGGAGCTGAATCTCCAGTGAACGGTTGATCTGGAACATTTGGAAATCCCCACATATCAAAAATCCACCAAGATGTAGTTGGAGCTGCTGCCGTCGTGGTGGTGGATGTGTGTGCTGAATCTCCTGTGAACGGTTGATCTCTTAGAGTCGGATTTGCCCACAAGTCAGAGATCGATCCAGGATGAGCAGAGAGACGGGTAGATCTAGGGTTTCTAGTTGTGCGGGAGGTTGGCAGCGGTGGCCAGGTTGTAGTGGTGGCTGGAGCTGCCGCTGTCATGGTGGTGGTAGGGACCGGAGCTGCCGCTGTCATGGTGGTGGTAGGGACCGGAGCTGCCGCTGTCATGGTGGTGGTAGGGACCGGAGCTGCCGCTGTCATGGTGGTGGTAGGGACCGGAGCTGCCGCCGTCATGGTGGTGGTAGGGACCGGAGCTGCCGCCGTTGCGGTGGTGGATGTGTAAGCTGAATCTCCTGCGAACGGTTGAGTCGGATTTCCCCACAAGCTGGAAATCCACACAGGATGAGCAGAGGGACGGGTAGATCTAGGGTTTCTAGTTGTGCGGGTGGTTGGCAGCGGCGTCCAGGTCGGTACAGTAGGTCCTTCAGGCAACCACGAAGGTCTGCTAGGTGTCTTCAATGTGGGAAATCTCCATCTCCCAAAAGCACGTGCAGCACCAGTGGAGGATCCAGAAGGATTAGGGCGGCGTCCAAAGCCCCACATTGAGTGACCTCGAGGCTGTATGGGGACAGGGTCAATGCGCTCCTCTTCAAAGTCCCAGGTTGGAAAGAAACCATCCCTGCTGCGTTTGTCCCTGGCGTGTGGGTCTCTCTGCCGGCCACCCCTGCTGCTGTGAACATCCCGGGGTTCACGAGGGTTCACAAGGGGCTTAGGCAGAGGAGACTGAGGGCAGGAGATCCAGAGCAAAAGTCCTTGTCCGGGAGGTGAGCAGAACAACACCTCTAATGGGAGCTGCGCAGACAGCAGGAGAACATGTCAGTACATTCATTAAGACAAACTAAATTGGTACAACACACCAGTGGAAGAGTAGGTGAGGAACGTGGAGGTTACTGAACATGACTTCTCCAGTACATCCCTTTAAATTCATACATAGGTGTTGGATACAGTAATTTAGTTCCGTTTAAAGTGGAGCAATGATCTGTGGCCTATTGAGGATACATTTTATACATTTGTCAAAAAATACTTTATAGCATCGCAGTGTCTAACCTTGTCATTAGGTTGATGATTGCCCGTTTAATGCACCCCTCGGTTTGAGAACAGCTCTGGTTACAAACTGAGCGGTCAGTCCCTTTTCCTCTACAGAAGCAGATTACATCAGACTCAAGAGTTTGAACACAGCCGAATGTACTCTACAAAATTGACATGCAACTTTTCAGGTTCTTTTAATGTTGTTTAAAAAGGTCTTGGTCCTCATCTTTCAAAACCTTTTACCCTATGAACCTTCGTGTATTTAAATCTGTAAAAGCACTTCATTACAAGTGCTTCATGAATAAAGTTTCATTGAGTGACTCCTGCAGAGTGCCGCATGGTTTCACTTTTTGGTTTTAGCAACTTGACCTTAAAAAGGTGCTCCAGGATCAATTGTTTAAGATTTTCTGGATGGAACATGTGACCATGGAAACTGTTTAAAACAGTGAAAACCTACCAGAACCCCAACAATAGATACTGGTCTGGAGTATCTTCAGGGCGACAAGGGAGGAAAGTAAAGGCGCCATGCTAACCACCCATTCAGCTGCCGGGTCACTCAAAAATCAAAGTTTGGATTGTTGCATTTGACCTTTGTCACATAAATATTTGCATAATGCACCTTTAACCAATACACGCAGTGTGTAGAGCAGGGGTGTCCAAACTTTCACTATGGCCACATACAAAAATATACAAACTCATTGGTCAAATATACAACTAGACCTCTATTGTATTAAAGTTAGCAAATTCAATAAAATGTTAACTATGCTTTTTAATTGAATATGGAGGGCGGTTGTCGTCGGGGGTGCGGTAGTCAGAGCGACGGTTGTCGTCGGGGGTGCGGTAGTCAGAGCGACGGTTGTCGTCGGGGGTGCGGTAGTCAGAGCGACGGTTGTCGTCGGGGGTGCGGTAGTCAGAGCGACGGTTGTCGTCGGGGGTGCGGTAGTCAGAGCGACGGTTGTCGTCGGGGGTGCGACATTAATTCAGCCTGGTAGACAAACTTCAGCGTCATCAACCTCCAGCCAATGATTGCTCCTGAAAGGGCCACACCTCCACATCAGAGCCGCACCTCCATAGCAGCCAATCATCGCTATCGGTCCCGCTTTTAAGCCCCAGCAATCATGATCCGTTTGCTTCCCAGTTGCGCTGCGACCCGCCTCCACCCCATCTCCACCTCTTCCGTCCACGGCTTCTACCTGCGCATCCTCCACGGGTCTCCTGTGCCACCACCAGTGTCCAGGCCCCGGGGGAAGACATCCTTAACTCCAAGCTGTTTACCTACACTGACTTGTACATCGATGTCTACCGCCGGGGTCTGATCGCCAAAACTTATACGCATGTCAATAAATCTCCGTAATCTCGGCTTTCGTCTGAGTCTATCCAGCTTGAATTTGCATTGATTCAGAAATCTACAAAACTCATTTTAACACTAAATGATTTTATGTCTCCCAACCCCCGACTTTCTTTGCCCCCCCCACTGCTTCAAACCACTCACGGCGTCTCGTCTCCTCACCTTCACTCTGTGCTGCAGGAGACGGCTTCATAGCTTGCGCTACATGTGGAAAAATCCTTTGCCAGAATCTTTGAAGACGTGTTTGACATTCCGTTTGTGATTTTACGTTTTGTATACAGGTGAAACTCAGGCAATTACAATATTGTTAAAAAGTTAATTTCTGTAATTCAGTTTAAAATGTGAAATATTTGATCTAGACTCACGGCATGCAAAGTGACATGTCCAGCCTTTGTTTTCATTTTGAAAATTATGGCTTACAGCTTGTAAAAACCCCAAAAACGAACATTTCAGAAAATTTGATTACAACATGAAATCAATAGTCCTGGTATTTCGCCAATACTTTGACAGGAGGAAGTTTACCCTTTTTAACGGACCATCGTCCGACAACTATCCTGGGACCGCATACAGGAATACCAGCTCTTGCAGCTCCACGGCTCACCGTCCGTCAGCTCACTCTTACGACAGCAAATATTGCAAAGCAGATTCCCACTAACACGGATTGACTTTCACGTTTACCGCTCCCTGTGACAAAACATGAACCAAATACAGTGGAGAGCTTTTACTTCAACAATGTGGAACAATCACCCGTAACAACTTCCCAAGTGAAAAAGGCAACATGAAGGGATCCGGAATCAGCAGTTATGGACATTTTAATCAAGGGACTAGGGATGTCAAGATGAACCGGTTTTACGATTACCACGATTATAAAAGGACGCGGTAGGTTATCCGGAAGAATTTCAGAAGCCACGGTTTACCGCGGAAATGTTTCACGCTGACGCACGAGCCGCTGCACGCCATAAACGGCGTAAACTCAGCGGTAGTGGAGCGAGGCAGAAGGACGCTCTCCTCCAGTGTTGTATCCACCCAAAAACGATTGAAGTCAGCAGAGTGGGACCTCTTTAGGATCCAGAAGATGATCACGGTGTTGTTGTTGATGGAAGTCCGTTATGCTAACCCTGTCGTCAGAAAGTTGCAGCAAAAGGCGCTGATATCGGCTACGTCGAATATAAACTACATCTTGGAGATAATCCTTCGCTGTGAATGTCCAGGTAAAGGTAATGAACTGCATAATTTCCCAAAAAAGTTGTCCAAATGTTCGGAAATAGTCGCCACAACTGGCTCAGGATGTAAACAAAAGGCTAACGCTCCGCTCTGCTTCAGCGTAGCAGAAAGGTGGAAATCAGCTGTTCAAAAGAGTCTTAGTCATTTTGTAAACACGTTTCATTCTCTGTTCATCAAAACATCTGACAAATAATTAAGCAGCAGCATCACTTTTGACAACATAAAACAGAGCCTAGCTTGTGGCCTAATAATGTATAGTAAAATAATTATGGTCATAAAGAAGTTTACATTGTTTTGTATTATTTAATGTAGGCCTATTTATTTTAATGCAAAACCATCTTAAAGCATTTTTCATTTTTAGAAACAGTGAATGTTTACAAGTATTAAAAAGCTTTTTAAAGACAAAAACCAAAAATATCAGTTCTTTCCTTTCATTCGGTCGATAATTGTGAATAATCGTAAAATCGCAATATTTTCCTTCACAATAATCGTGACTCAAAAAATTGAAATCGTGACACCCCTACAAGGGACAGTCAGTAAGTGATAGCTTTACCCTCAAACCTTTCCTTGACGGGAGGGGGGAGCCTTCTGTCTAGTCTGGTCGTCTGCTATGGGGAAGGCGAGTCATCCCACAGTCACGGCACACCAAAACGTTAGAGCAGCTCCATGCAGGTCATAGTGGAATTGTCAAAATGAGAGATGGCAAAAAGCCATTTGTGGCCAGGGCTTGAACAGAACAACCCTCCTGCCGCCCCACTTCATCCACGGGACTTTCCTCAGGACCCTTGGTATCGCACACACATTGATTTTGCGGGTCCTTTCGAAGACTAAATGTTTTTGGTTGCTGTTGTGGCCATTATGAAAACCACCACTCAAAGTTCCTTAAAGACTATTAAGGAACTTTGAGAAATCTTCATAAGATTTGGTGCCCCTGTCCAGCTAGTATCGGACAATGGCCCTCAACTCGTGTCAAAGGAGATGCCAGATTCCCTTCAAGCCAATGGAGTTTAACACCTCAGGTCAGCGCCCTACCACCCTGCAACCAGTGGCTTAGCAGAAAGGTTTGTGCAGACTTAAAAACATGCACTTCAAATATCACGCTCCACCAAAGACTGCACGAGTTTCTTCTCCAGTACCGAACAACGCCACATTCAATTACAAAGGCTTCACCAGCAGCACATTCAACAGAGAACTGCGGACAAGCTCTGATCTTCTCAAACCTCCAACCGTGAAGGACATTGTTCAGGCAAACCAAAGGAAACAAATAAAAGACATAAGACATTCACGCAAAGAATGGAGTTTTGGCACCAGGAGATTCAGTGCTCACCAGAAACTATCAGCAAGGTCAAGTGGATTCTAATTATGCTCGAGCTTTTTCAGAACAGAACGTTTGCTGTTGCTGACAGGCAGCGTTCGTGAAACAGCCTTTTTAAGGTAGCACGAGAAGGCTTTCTTTTAGAGGTGGACCGGTGCATTCACGCTGGGAGTCGCAAACATGCGAGTAATCCTATTTTTAGATCACAAACTTAACGCATACATTTGGGAGCGTTTGTGCATAAAATGGTCACGATTTCGAGCCCAGAATATAGCTGAAAAAATAAAAAAGGATTTTAATTTAATTTTAACAAAAGAAAAAAGGTAATCCACATCAAAATCACAGTTACCAGCACAGACTGCTGTAGAGCCCACAGTAACTTAACATGAATCCCTTCAAAAAATTATTATTAACTGATTAACACTTTTTCCATTAATGCAACAGTATCATTGCAGATTAAAAAACACATCTCCCATTTACCTCTGTAGAAATAATGATTTCCCAACTATGGCTCAAATGTTCAATCTTTCGTTTCTTTTTCTCTGCAATCTTTTGTTTTTCTTTTGGACTTTCTTTGATTGCTCTGATTTGGCGCCACTGCCTTGTTCAAGACGGCAGCACCAACGAGCATTAAGACTGAAAAATACAGGCAGTAAAGGGCTCATTTCATATGTGGGACATACTAAATTATATACATTTAAAAAAAATTTTTTTTGCAGTGGGCCATTTAAAAAAAGTGGGCCGCAATTGGCCCGCGGGCCGTGGTTTGGACACCCCTGGTGTACAGTGAGTAGTGTGAGTTGAGCCTTCAGTCCAGTGAGAGAACATCACTATCATTTACTGTTTGTTGTGACGTTGAGGTGAGAAACTAAACTCCAAAGAACTCTCCCGTCGGCCGATCTTACCGATTTATTCCTCTGGATTTCCACCATCAAGAAGTCCTTTGTTTTAGTCACTATCCAATCAGGAGCCCGCCTTCCGCCATCCGTCCAATCAGGAGCCAGCCCTCTGTAAATAAGTAAAACATGCTCAACAGCACTTCACGTGTACAAGTCTATGAACAACAGTTCATCCGTCACCACGGTAACGTCTCACCTGTCAGACACCCAATCAGCTCTGAGCTCCGCCCCGGGAGGCAGCTTCACCGAGACCACGCCCGGCGAGCAGAGAGCAACCACAGGAAGGGGCGGGACAGAGGCAGGAAGTAAGCAGGAGGCGTACGAGGTCACATCCCGCCGTGTCAGCTGATCCCAGTAGGACAGAGTGAAGCGGAGCGGGCCAGACCCAAGCTGAACACAACAGGACAGGAATGAGGACGGACCGGGGGGGGGGGGGGGGGGGGGGGCACAGAGGACGGACCGGGGGAAGCACAGAGGACGGACCGGGGGGGAGCACAGAGGACGGACAAGGGGGGGGGGGGGGGGGGGGCACAGAGGACGGACAGGGGGGGGGGGGGGGCACAGAGGACGGACCGGGGGGAGCACAGAGGACGGACCGGGGGGGAGCACAGAGGACGGACAGGGGGGGGGGGCACAGAGGACGGACGGGGGGGGGGGGGGGGGGCACAGAGGACGGACAGGGGGGGGGGGGGCACAGAGGACGGACCGGGGGGGGGCAAGAGAGGACGGACCGGGGGGGAGCAAGAGCGGACGGACCGGGGGGGAGCAAGAGCGGACGGACCGGGGGGGAGCAAGAGAGGACAGACAGAGGGCCGTTTTACCCATGGTGCAGTGCGGCAGGAGGAGAAGGGGAGGCGGAGCAGCAGCCAGGAGGCTTCAGCGTGGACCGAGGCGAGACAGTCCTGAGAGTCTGAGGGACAAAGACGACCTCACAAAACTTGACACAAAACCTGCTCCTGACCTATTCAAACCTCCTTTATACCTCGCATTACACACACACAAGGCAACCTCCTTTATACCTTTCTTTATTTCTACAGCAGATTTATTTTGACCAAACAATTCAAACCAGGTGGTTCTCCTGTATTTCAGCTTCTGGTACTCGTTTCTGGAATCGTAGTAAATGGATTTATGAATGGACTTTGTCGCTGCTCCACTAAACACCTTCACTGTCCGTTGGAAAATGAGACGCCGACGGGGAATCGGGAAAACTAATTATTCGTTTTATGTTTTCAGATCAAACTGGTTTTATGGATAAAAATAGACAAATCTTTAACACTCACCGGCCAATCGGATGAGAGAAAACCTGGTCCTGCTGAAGCGAACGGAGAGTTGTGATTGGCTGCAGTGAAAGAGGGGCGCCGTCCAATCAGAGGCTGAGGAGCAGCTTGGACCTAAAGGAGCAGAATATATTACACCAGGGCGGCGCCGAGTGGATCGTCCTATGGCCGTTTGAATCCCGCCTCCTGCAGGTGCATGCCGTCGCCGTGTCCTTGGGCAAGACACTTCTGCCACATTGCCCTCAGCTGAGCGTACAGCAGTGTGTGGAGTGTGAGCGATTCGAGTTTAAGGTAGGTGGAAAACACTATAAAGACATTCACGGAAACCGACAGGTCAAACGAGGTCAAACTAGGCCACGCCCCCTATAATGACAGAAGAGGAGCGATGCCATATGGCCAGAAGAGGGCGCACGGAGAGGGTTTTGTTGTTCAGGCCACTTCACAGCGAGAGACTGCAGGAAGAATCACATGACAAGAGCGGCTGCAGCTCCACCGAGGGAGGGGCCGAGTGAGGGGCCGAGGGAGGGGCCCCACTGGGAAATAAATAGAATAGAAAAGTAAAGCAGTCCAAGAGCATCAACAGAAATGTCTTGCTATGATAAAAAGAAATAATAATTTAGGAAAGGAATCGGACCGATTTCGATCACTAATGAGGCCGATTTAAAAAGCAAACTGTTGGCTACAATACACCAGACTGCCCTCGATTTGAACGGAGTCATTCAAAGTTTCCCGGGGCAGGACCCTGTCGTACTTCACCTGCTACAGCATTCAGGGAGGATTCCACACAAAGAGAAAAGTGTTATTCTGTCAAACGTATTTTAAAAATAAAGCAATATAAAACCTCTCCGGTCACATGGTCGATACCCTGTGCAAGCCCCGCCTCTCACATCCACCTAACGTTCTGAGGCTCCTCCCACAGGCCACTTTAACGTGAACATGGAGAACTCGGCCTCCAGCTGAACGGTGACTGGTGCCTGCAGGAGCACCACGTGGTCCTCACAGAACGAGAAAACCGGTTTGATTTATTTTGCTTCAACTACGCCTGCCTCTCCAAAATATGGAAATCATCTGGTTTTCAAAACGCGTCTCGACCCAGTATTGGTTTTCGACAGGGACCAGCCGGACCAGACCAACACTTTGGGAATGTTTCAGATGTTTGTGACGTTTGACAAAAATTATATTTTCAATGGTTCAAAACTGGACCAGGGACAAAGGGTCTGAGAAAAGCTCATCTCAAAGCCACGTTTAATGAACGCAATATTAGAGCGCCGACGTACACATTCACTTCATGAGGGGGGGAGCGTGGAGGAAGTCCAACCACCCATTATATTTGGAAAAACATTTTCATTTTATTGAGATTATGGATTTCATCTTTACATGATTTGAACTTGTCAGAAAAACATTGAAAAAATTTACCATAAAATAATCACCTTCTATGAAAAAGGTTCAGTTAATATGTATGCATACATACATATTAACTGAACAATTTAAACTGAATATTTTATTACATTTTTTTGAAGACACATTTTTTTATCTTTAAAACTTTGTATTCCACACGATTTTTGACGATACAGAGCAAATAAAATCTCAAAATGTGTGTAAATAGTAAAGTTGTGGATGTATATTATAGCCTGTTTTTATACAACAACTAAGAGAAAAAGTCTTTTTTTGGGGGGACATTAAAAATGAATAGTAGCCTATTTCAGGTAGTCAAATCACCCAATCAGTGATGTCATATTATCTATAGCTATACT
Source organism: Proterorhinus semilunaris (assembly GCA_021464625.1). Classification (NCBI taxonomy): domain Eukaryota; kingdom Metazoa; phylum Chordata; class Actinopteri; order Gobiiformes; family Gobiidae; genus Proterorhinus; species Proterorhinus semilunaris. The sequence continues at coordinate 37,396,368 of CM038347.1, forward strand.
TTGGCTGAAAGCCGCTGCACTGCGCGAGCCACAGGCGAAACAAACTGGACCAGGCGGACGCGGCCCCCGCGCAGCGCAGAGAGAACGCGTGCGGGAAGACAACGCATGGTCCCGGGACTTACCTCCGGAGCGGGGCCCCGTCTCCTGCATGAAGCTCCACACACTGACCGAGGCCGGTCTGCTGCTGCTGCTGCTGCTGCTGCTGGAGCCCGAGGACGGCGCGCTGTGTTCGGCCTCGGCTCCGCTCGAGTCCCGGTCTCCCTCACGAACCGCGAGCAGACCGAGTCCCGTCAGAACCAGCGCCAGAACCACAGCCAGGCCGACACCCCGGGCCACAGCCTGAACACGCGGCCGACCTCCGCTCACACGCCGCTCCGCCGCCATGATCCGACCCTGACCTGGGCCGCGCGCACACCTGCATTTAATTGCTCTGTCATTGGCGCTCATTGGTCAGGTGAACAACAGGCTAAATGTACTCACGTAGCTAAGAGTAGCGTTACTTTTTTTGTCACATCTTTGTTTTGCGTTTTCATCCTTGTTTTCGTCGCTATTTTGAGGCTTTCTTTTTTTTTTAAGCTTTTCGATTTGGGTAAAGCCAAACAGGTGAGAGTTTGTGTTGAGAGCGGTCATGGCGGATTCAGAGCGTCCATTGACAAGTGTCTATAACCCACACGTTTAACCCCAACGAGCCGGAATGAGGAGGAAAACACAGCCAGAACAAGAATACACACAGCGACAAAACCGTGACGAAAAAGTGATGAAAAAGCACAAAAAATACAACAAAAAAAGTTTCGACAACGCGAGGAAAAAAAACATTACATCCGTTGTGTAGGTCAGGGCCCCCGCATCTCAGTCAAACTGCGGTGTTGTTACATTAACACCAAAACACAGCAGCCTGAAGAGGATGGGCAGGACAGACCTACCGCCTCCCCCCGTCACTCCAAGGCGCGAGGCGCATATTAGCTTAAGGGGTCTGTTTGGCTCGTTTTTTTGGCTACTTTAGCCCAGGTGAGGAAACATAAATAAACATACTCAGCTTGAAGTCGATATTATAATTATCAGTATGTTGCAGAATATGCAGAAAAGTGCCAAGCAGAAAGACCAGCGTTATCCTCTCCTCCATGCCCCTGCCTGCTCCTCCTGTCTAACTCCTGCCTGTAGCTCCTGCCCCTGCTCTCTCTGTCCCTCACAAGGACAAACATGATGTGAATGGGCTAAATGACTAAATACCTCCTTTTCAAGAAAATATTGTTCCTCCTGTAGACCCACCACCTGCAGGAGGTGCCATAGGGGCTGGTGCAGCTCCAACAGCTGCCCCCACGACCCGGCAACGGACAAGTGGAAGAAAATGGATGGATGGAAGAAAATATTGTTGACAATTCTGAACCACCGCGATGCTGCAGAATTGATCCTTATATTTTCAGAAACTTCCTTTGTAAGCACGAAGCCAGCTTAGTAAATGTGTGCGTCCACATGGGTCGACTCAGGTCTGTGAAAACGGCGTGATTCACCTGCCAGGCCTGTGTGAGGCGCTGTGACGCTAACACAGATAATAGAACAAGATGTAGAGGGCGCATGCGCAGTAAACCTTTCTGGAATGTAAACAGTGAAAATTAAACGGATTCAAGGATTATGATTTACGGAAGAGACGAGGAGGCGAGTTTATTCTTCAGACGTAAGGGGACTAAAGCAGAAAAACCTGTCAGTGACCGGACTTTGACTGTCTGTCCAACAACAGAGACTGACTCGGCCGTGTTTTTCTACTTATCACCTGTGGCTTGCGGATTACAGTGGAGCAAAACGGAGCGGAGTAAAACCATCATAGATCCATGAGTAAAACTCATTATAAGGTCAGTAGATCATGGATAACAGACTCCACCCCTGTGCTGTGATGTCATCGTTTTAGTTAAAGTTGCGGAGACGTTGTAACAACGGCGCCACGTAAACGGCGTTTTGAGATCTTTCCACTCTGGGACCTAGTTTGGAAAATGTTCGTTTACAGACCCCCAAAACGCCGGACTCGTATGGACGATACACTGGATTGATAAAATATCTTTGCGTTTGGTCCTCAGCTTGACTTCGTATGGTGCGTATTGTAACGGCCTATTTCAGAGTGGAGACAGGATGTTTCTCAGCCGTCCACAGGCCGATTTGAGCCAAATAAAAACCCAGAGAAAGGTTAGACTCTCATCGGTCTCATTGTTGTCATGGGAACACGCTCTGCTTTGTCAAACGCGCGAGAACGGGAAAGAACTGTCGGGTCTCCCCCACAGCTGTTCGCTGCGTAATGCCACACACACATGTGAGGGAAATTTGGAATTACAGAGAAAGCAAACTAAGGGATAACCATGTCAGGTGCAGGGCCTTTAAGCTCCTCCAAAAGCAAAACGCTGACAATGTCCAACTGAACGCTCATTTCTAACTTTAAAAATTTAATTGCGCACTTGATAAAATTATACAAAACCTTTGTTATATTTTATTACATTTAATAATATAGTTTTCAAAAAGTAAGATAGAAAACAGGGTTTATACAGTTAGCATTAAGTCAAATTAAAACATTTTTTAAATCACTTTGCACAAACGCTATGCTACAAACACACAGAAAATCTCATCATTCCATCCAACCGAGGGGTGAGGATACATTTCGATATTCAAAAGGCAAACTGGTTACAACGGGAAACCTCTGAGCACTAAATAGTTTACAAACCGCGTGGAAATCCTGGAAAGAAAATGTTAGAAAAGTTAGGAATGAGTTTGGACCACAGCTAACAATTTAAACTTAACACATCCCTTTGGAAACAAAACAAGAAAAAAAAACAGCAAGTTGCATTGAAACCCAGAACATTTTCACTGATGTGGTCAAACGTCTGTGAATGCATTCATAAAGTGTCTTTTTCATGACTGGACTGTTTGTTCCCAGGGGAGTCCTCCTGTCTCGCCTCCTTTGACTCCCCTATTGTCTTTTCATTCCCACCGTTGCGGGTCTCCGGCTTTTTCCGTCTTTTCCTGGTATTGGCAGCTTTCCCTGGCCCTGTCCTCCTCTTCATGACGCCTTTATACAAGTGGAGAATCTCGGAAACAGTCTGGCAGGTCACGCTGCACATCTGGGAGACGTCCTTTATGGACAGGCCTCCTAAATATGCACCCACTATTTGTCCCTTTTTAAAGTCGCTTAACCCGCTGACGGAGGACGTGGGGCTGCCGTCCTCGTCTGACATGATCTTTTTAAATGGTCTCTTCTTTCATTGCCGTTTCTGGTATTAGGTGGTGAGTCCGGTGAGTGGGAAGAAGCCATGGTCGACTTGTAGCGATTCTGTAATGGAAAAAGATTTCTAATTATTTGCATTTTAGTCAATTTCATCAGAAACATCTGTAAAATTAAGTCATCGTTTTAGTCATCTACTATGATGCACTATGTTTAGAGCTTGTGCCGAGTGTTGCTGTGTGGTCATGTGTGAGATTATATGAATGTTTTTGTGTATCGTTTGCTACATCCTTATATATTGTTGAGGAAAGATCCATAGAAATCACTACAGTTTGGATTTAGAGCAAACCACTCGACCAAGACTGCTAAACGCTTCTTCAATGATGAAATCAAATCACTACTTGACAATAACAGTGTTGTTGGTGCCATTTTTCTAGATCTTAAAAAAAGCATTTGATACAGTGAATCACAGAATACTGGTGGCGTCCAAACTCCCTTTTTAATTTTTCAGTTTTAATGCATAGTATAGGACACTTAACGAATGATGGTCCGGTTGCTCGGGGGCTGCTCCCCTCTGGCAGCAGGTCCAGTCACAGAAAGGAACAAAAGAAAAGCCCCGAATCCTTTTAAACACACATCATTAAGACTACTCTTGTTATCATGAGCATTAATTAGTCTGTGATTACTGTACCTTTCATGAATAAATGTGGAGTATGTTATGTATCATCAAACGCCTTGATACGGAGTAATGCTATATGGGTTGTCATGGTGATGATGAATAACGGTAATGCCAACACGGTAATAAATTCAGCATGGGAAACAAAATAATACACCGGTTATAACGTATAAGATACTGTGAATGTTGACCTAGTGTGGTGCAGTGTTGCATTTGTTAATATGTAACTAACTCAATTGATGATTGCGTTGTAAGATAACAAGAACTATACAGTGTTGTTACATATTGTTATTTAAGTTTATGAGTGGGGGTGGGAGTCAATAAGCTTGTCTTCTTCCCACTCCTTTTCGAGCTAAAATGTAAATTATTATTTTTATTTTTTTTCTCTCTTATCATGTATATATATGTTCTGTTCTTCTTTCTTGGCTCTTGTGCCTTGTGTGTGTAGCTCGAAATAAAAACGCAACAACAAAAAGTTAATGCCCAGAAATTGATTGAATCTCATCTTTTAAAATGTGGCGGCCCTAGTGTTAGTGTTTGGAAACCGACAACACTCATGTCCAACCCCCCCACCCCACTAGAGCATCAAGGAGACGGTATAGTACCGCTCCGAAAAAACACATTTTGGTCAGTCAGCTTTTTCAAAAGAGTGGAACGGCCTTCCAACAACACTCCGAAAATAATACCCTCATTTAGTTTATGCCGCTCACATCTTAAAAATGGGCCATTTCAAAACCAAAAATGTCATAATTAAACTCTATGCCGCCCTCTTGTGACGACCCTTGCACATCTTTGTTCTGTTCTTTTGTTCTTGACATCTTCCACTGCCTTCTTAGCGCTCTGTTGTAGTTTATTGTATGTTTTAGTCCTGCTGTTGTTTTTGTTCTTTCCCGAGAGTGACCCTGAAAAGTGAAACAATAAACAAAGATTTGGGACGCTACAAAAATGTTGAATTGCGTGAGTTTGGACACAACTAACATTTTAATTCACTAGCTTCTTCTTCCATTGTTTGCTATAATAATTGAGAAGAAGAAGAAAAAAAGCCTTTAACAAGATGTCATTAAGAATTGGTGCTGCTTGGTATCTTTTCATCAATTGTAAAGAAATTGATTCGTTATAAATTGTTCATATTCAATAATGTTGCCAATGCTGTGACACTAGCCTACATTAGCTTGTTGATTTGATAGCTAACCTGGAGTTGCTTCTTTTTAGCTTCAGTTTTAGTAATTCCAAGCAAACGACCTATGGCCTTTGTTACAGCCGGTTCTTTTGAAGACAGAAATGTAATCTATGGAAAAGTGCACTGCATATTTAGTGTAAAATGGTTAAATATAGAAAACACCATGGACAACACTCACCATCGTCCACCATTTTGGCTCTGGGTTTCTTCTTCAGTGTATTTGAGAGGAAGCTACCAACCGCACTACTGCCATCTACAGGTCCTACACATTAATGTTTTCAGATCCAACATGTTGATACTCACTTGTTTTAGGTTAATGTTGCGCTTTATTTACAGTAAAAATAACTGAACAAGAGCCAATACTACATCAACTTTTTATTAATAACAATACATATAAACATAATATGCGTCATATTACTGTTACTGACATTTAGTTGACACAGCTGTACGGTGCCTGTTAAATCATGTGTCTGAAAAAGAATATCAGTAACCTGATTCAAAATAATACCATGTCCCTTTGAATATAGCCCACCACATTTTTAGGGCATTTAAAAAAAAAAAGGCACCATGACTAATAGTAATGCATATGATAGCAAGAGCTTGCTTATGGACGGGTTCCCGGACCAGATTCCAACCCCATACAAATGAATGATAAACATGTATCTGACCCACAGAAAGCGGAGACTGAATCTGAGTTAGCATTTAGCTCGGAGGACACTTTTAGACGCTAATTTGTGTACTGTGGGTGTGTACATAGGAACCAATGTGATGGTATATACCTGGTGGGACACATTAAGAAGGGGACACTCCCTGATGTACGGCAATCATGACGGCAATAAAGCGAGAGTCTAAACGCTACAAGTGCCTCCCGTCTTACTTAAGCTTGTATCCATGGTCAGACATAATGTACAATGTGTATCTAAAGTAAATCTTACTTACATTTATAAATGATTTCTAACAAGGTTTTGACCGAAACGGATTGTTCATAATGTAAGATGTTTGGTGGCTAATGCTAACGGCTATAGGAAACACTGATCAGGCTAACGGACTCTGAAAAGTCTCCCAGACAAGCAGTCTGGCTGTCCAATAGGGCTGCACATTTTCAAGTTTTTTATTAACCGTTAACCGAGGCCCTTAGCGGTTAATACTCGGTTAACCATGTGTGTGCGCACTAACCAACCTCTACCCCCCCGCGCGCGCCCCCTCCGTTATGTTATACTGACAGACGCAAAAGGGGTTTTTCATTGTTAACACCTTTATTAAACAAAATTAATTTATAGAAATAAAACGCAGTGGAAATGATAGAGCAGGCAAAGTAGGTCACTGACTTACGTTCACGTGGTCCTACAGTTTTTTTTTCTACAGCAAATTATACACGCCAGTTAACCGAGCAAAATGCTTTTATTCTGTTTACGCAACTGTCCACATACACTAGGATTGAACGCCGCTTCTTTTTATTTCCATGGAGGCAACTGTTTAATGTTATTCATTGAAGGTATCTTGGATTCAAGGTTTTATTTCTGCGTAGATTTAAATCAAATATTAACTAATATTTTCACAAATGGGCAACCTCTCCTGTTAGTTTTCACTTATGTTTCATCTTTTACATTTCTGGACATTTGGGGGCAATTTAGAAATTCCTTTCTGACATTTTTTAGGTACACATTAGAAATAATAAGTGTTTTGCCCAGTTTATTTTGGCTGTTTAATATTTGTGCACTGCCCCTGTAAAAGCACGAGGAAAGTAACGTTAATAGCTCTCTCAGCGCAGCTAACAGAGAAAAGTAAAAAGATCGCTGCCGAGTTGTGTCCTGACGCTTAAAGGCCTGTTCATCCTCCACAAGACGCGAGAACTTTCTTCTCGCACCCAGAGCTGCGAGAACAGAATGACATCAACTCTCGCTGTGATTGACTGAATGTTTAGTGGGCGGGGTTAATTTGGCAGAACCAGGAAGCGAGAATCCAATGTTTACTTCCCAACAGCGGTGACAGGTTGGGCAAGATGGCGAACAGGGCACAAGCAACCTTTTAAGCTCCGCTCGCTTGGTCCTAAACTAGACATTACATCGCCCCCTACAGACAAATAAAGACTCTCAAACTACTGTGAACTTTTTTTCTACCTAACTGTGAAAGAGGAAATACAGTTACACGATGTCTGACATAAATGACAAGGATTTTCCACCGCTCCAGCCAGCTAACGGTAAGGCGGGAAATTTAGTAGCCCTCCACAACTACTCCGCTAACCAAGAAGAGGCTATGGACACCTCAAAACCGAACAAGGCAAACCCGTCGCAACAGGGTACCAGAAGACCACTTAATCCCACGCCCACTAAACAACAACCACCCGCGAAGAAACCGACACCTACTGTTAATACTGTGAACGAGGCCTCGTTTGCGGACCTAGTGGCGGTTATTCGAAAGTTGGAAACCAAAGTTGACGCAGTGGGAAAGAAAGTGGACGCCATGGAAAGGCAAATGGTTGAAAATACAGAGCAGTTGATGAAAAACACAGCGCAGCTGGAAAAGAACTCCGAGATGATTTCTAACTGTATGAAACGCTTGGATGAGAACACAAGGCAGATCGCGGAAATCAAGTCAAAGGTTGAACATTTGGAGAAAGAGAATGTTGAAGTGAAAAAAGAAAATGAGCTACTAAGAGAAAGTGTGCGGGAGGTTGAACGGTACAAACGCCGCTGGAACCTGCGACTGTCCGGACTCAAAGAAGAAGGAGAAAACATCAGAGGGAAAATCGAGGAGCTGCTGCTGCAACTTTTCCCACAGTGGGCTACCAATATCGGGAACGTCACTGACTCGGTGCACCGGGTTGGTCCCAAGGATAAGGGGCGCAGCCGACAGGTTATCATGCAGTTCGTGAGGAGGCTTCACCAAGACGCAGTGTGGAAATCTACCAAGGACTCTTCTATCTGCAAGGAGCGAGGGGTCCGTTTTGTCCAGGACTTCACGAAGGAAGATCGGCTGGCAAGAGAGCTGCTCTGGCCCAAAATAAAGTTGGCCAGATCACAGGGTAAGGTGGCCAGATCACAGACACGTGGCTGTCATTAATGGACAGGTTGTAACTGTATAAAACCAACAAGGTTTCATCCACTATCAGCTTTGAGTAGACAAACATTTGAAGTATTCTAGAAGTGTAATGTTTATTCTTGTTGAGATTGATTTGTTAAAAAAAAAGAAAAAAAAAAAAAAAGGGGGGGCATTGTTTACAATGTTAATAAAGACCTGCCTGAAGTTTTACTTATTTTTTTCAGCTTAAGCTAGAAGGTTTCTATAATCAAATAAAACTATTGCAATTACAAGAAAAACTTGATCAAATTTATGAAAGGAAGGCCAGAGGAGCATATATAAGATCTCGAGCAAGGTGGATAGAGGAAGGCGAGAGAAATTCTGCTTCCTTCTGCAGACTAGAAAGAACGAGACAAGAAAGAAATAGTATAAAAACGCTGATAATAAATGGTTGCGAATGTTCAGATCAGTCTGTCATTGCAGAAGAAATCAGTACTTTCTATCAAAAACTATATACCTCCTCTTATTCAGCCGAAAAAGCAGAGGGCTTCCTCAACAGAATAGAACATTTTATTCCAAAAATTGACAAGGATTTTAAGGACAAATACGAAAAAGGCATAGAACTGATAGAACTAGATAGCGCCATTATGTGCCTTAAACTGGATAAATCACCTGGCCCAGATGGACTTACGGCCAATTTTTATAGGCATTTTTGGGAGTCTCTTTTCGAAACATTTAAAGAGATTATTTCTAATTTGAATTTGCCAACAAGCATGAAACAAGGCATCATAACTTTAATTCCCAAACCAAACAAGGATAACAAAATATTAGAAAACTACCGCCCTATTTCCCTTTTGAACAGTAATTACAAATTGTTTACATATATTTTCAGCAATAGATTAAAAAGTGGATTATCTCAAGTAATCAGTGAAACACAGTCTGGGTTTGTTAATAAAAGATCTATAGATAATAACATAAGACTAATTCAAGATCTCTTGGATTATAACGATATGATTGAGGATAATGACTTCATTCTTTTTCTAGACTTTCACAAAGCTTTTGATAGAACATCAATTTCTCTTTAACGTTTTAAACATCTATGGGTTTGGACCAAAGTTCTGTAACATTATCGATTCTTTATATGATGGTACAACTAGCACTAGCTCTTCCAATGGGTACGACGCCTTGTTTCTCTGTAAATAGAGGCGCGAAACAAGGCTGTAATATCTCTCCATTTTTATTTATTATGGCAGTAGAAATGTTGGCAATCTTAATGAAAAACTCTGATATTGAGAAGTCAAAGGTTTTTTGACACTGAACCATAATAAATGTGAGCTTATGGCTATCCATGATTGCGACCTTTCTGTAGCCTATAGTATCCCAATTAAAGCATGTGTTATAACAGATATGTGTTGTGTAATAGAAAATCTTTGTTTCTGCAACATTGGATAGATAAAGGAGTGTGGTCCTTACGCCACCTAATGGACAGACAGGGTAATTGGTTATCATACGAGAACTTCATCTCCACTTACAATATAACATGCAAAATAACTGAATTAAAAAAAATATGCAAAGCTATTCCCAAATCTGTTAAACAATTAATTGAAAATACTGATTTGAGGAGTTTACCTCCTCCCAAATTGGCAACACTATATATCAATGAGCAAGATTTTATGGGAAAAGATATACCAAACAAAACTTTGCGAAAGTGTCTAAATGATCACTTTTATCCAATCAAATCTAACAGAAACTCAATTGTTAATTTTTTTTCAAAAGAACAGATTACAAATATAAGAACTAAATATTTTAAATTTCCTGTCAAAATTTTGGAATGCGATATATCCATTCATTGAGCTCCTCAGAGTAAGGTTTGGTATAGATTATAACAATTGTACTTTCTGTGACTCAGACATTGAAACCACTGAACATCTGTTTTATCAATGTATGTTCACAAGCACATTTTGGGAAGACTTTATGGACTGGTTCTCTTCGGAAATCCAGCTGCAGCAGGACTCTCTAACGTTGGACAATATCATTTTTGGGATTTCCATGAAGGACTCACAGACAGACTAATCCTTTCGAAATATTATATTCATTCTTGCAAATGGAAAAAAGTCATGCCTGTTTTCACAGTATTTAAGAGACAACTTGAAGAAAACTATCTGATATCTTTAAAATGTATGAAATGTAAATCTGCACTATCTCTTCTTAATGTGTTTGACAATCTGAATGTTTTTGGAGAAGACCTATAGCTGCTCAGTGGGCGTGTGTGTGTCAGTGTGTGTGTGTGTGAATGGATTTGTTTTAGTTTGTGTTATGTTTTAATTATTTAATTTTCATATATTTTTTATGTTCTGTTGCTTTGATCTCTGGTGCCTTGAATTGTTAAAAAAAAAAAAAACTTCCCAACAGCGGTGCAATACATGAATAGTATTGAGGCACCGCTCGCGGCAGTAAAACACTTCGCTGAGGGATTACAAGGGTTAGGGTTCAAAATGTTTGCAATACTGTGACTGATATATTTTATAATAGTTTGAACTCAAATGGCTTGTTTTATTTCTGTAATTCTTTGATAGTTTTGACTGCTGAAAAAGGGGGCGTGGCAGTTCGGCAGCCACACGTCTTGTAGAGAATGAACAGGCCTTTACAGTTTATTAAGGGCATTCCCTGCAAGTATTTTTAGTAGTGTAGTGTTCATTTTTAGTTTTTTATATGGTCTATACTTTGTTCACTTACACTTGTGAACTTTACATTGTCTTATTTACTGCTCTGTTTTATTGTCTTAATGTTCGGTGCAGCCCTACGAGGCTACTCCTGTTGTGATATTGGGCTATACAAAACCATTGATTAATTGATTGATTCACAAAAAACCCCGAACTATTTACAAGACACCAACAAACTATTTACACTGCTATGATTAGCTTATAAAATTTTTCTAGCATGTTACCGTTGGGAATATTTACTGATATATTATTCTGTTGTTGTTACAGTTTCACACCTGCCATATAAATGCAAAGGTCTAAACCCATACTGGCGTCAGTGACTTATTGTGTGGAGGTGTTTATCTCGCTGGATAGCAGAAAGGTTCTGTGAGGCCAGTACAATAAAGGAAGTCAGGCCACCCTCTGTCCCGGTGGCCCTGTCTCATTGGTAACATCGAACAATGAGACGGAGCCCGAGTGCAGCCAGAAAGTGGGCACAAGTGGTTTCTTGAATGCTGTAGCCTCAAATGTGGTTATGAGTGTCAGCTCCTTTCCTGTTACACTGTAGTAACTCAGAGTCCCAGCCCCCCAGTTCAGAAACAACGCCATTTTTTGAGATGGAAACTCACATACGTTCCTGTGAGGTCTTTTCTGAGTGCGTGCTTGCTTTGCACTTTTGTGAAACTCTAGACAACTGTGTGGCCGGTTAGAGCAGAACACAGCCCAGGAGTCGTCGTCGGAGCCTATGACGCTTTTCGTAGCCGCTCCTTTGTAGCTGACTCCGATGCCCACAGTGCCGTCCCACTCCAGCTCCCAGTAACAGAGACCGCTCAGCTCCTGCTCACAGAAAACGTGGCGGACGCTCACACCCTTGGCTCCTGGAATCTCCTTAGTCACGTTTTTCCAGGTCCTAGCTTTTCGGCCCTCAACTATAACCCGTGGATGTTTAAATCTTCCATCAAAGGTCAGGTCTGCGGTGTCTGAACACATATGAGTAAAATTAGACATTTACCTCTTGGTCAAATAACAATACAACTTACATTTCTTTAATCCTGGCTTCAATCTGCGCTCGCAGCAGTGGTCCAGACTGGAAAACAAACATTATTTAATATTTGACACAGAGATAAATATTATCTAGTAGTTAGTACTTTGTGCGTTCCCTTTTCAACATCAAACCTTTATTTAAATTGGTTGGGACACTGCAGGTTAATAAACACATGTGGTACTCATGCATGTAAATACACCACACAGAATTCATCCTGGCCTATTGTACATGGTTTAGTGGTAGAGAAAACAGTGTGGGGAGACTTGGTGCCAGTGATGGCTCATTTGTGAACAATCCGTCTCTCACAGACAATTCTGACGAGTGAATCATCAGAACCGTTTTCTGCAGATACGTATATAATCCCTAAATAGAGAGGGGGAAACAGAAAGCACCCGTTTATTACTTTAATATCACTTACCAAACCTTTTTTAACGTTGCATTTGGATCGTTTTCCAGAGCTTGCAGGTTTTGCCCCTCTGGCCCTGGATGATTGTAGCTCAGATCTAGTTCCTCGAGATGAGAGGACCCGTTAGATCTGAGAGCTGAAGTCAGGGAGGAGCAGCCCTCTGCTGAAATCCTACAGCCTGCCAGTCTGTGGACAAAAACAGCAGAGAACATCCACTAGGCAAAAGAGCAAAGGTGCCTGGTCAACCACCATGGCATAAGGGAACATACAGGTGAAACTCGGACAATTCGAATATTGTTCAAATTTATTTCTGTAATTCAACTTAAAATGTGAAACTAATATATGACATAGACTCATTACATGCAAAGTGACATGCCTTTATTTGTGATAATTTGATGATTGTGGCTTACAGTCCATTTTCAATTTTATAAGATCTTTAATTTGGGATGAGTCATAATAATCCAAATTATAACAAATAAAGGCTTCACATATTTCACTTTGCATGTAATGAGTCTATCATATACAGTATTAGTTTCATAGTTTAAGTTGAATTGCAGAAATGAATGCAATTTTTAAAGATTTTCTAATTTTCACCTGTATAGTCGAAGTCAAGTTCAAATAATGAGTCTCTGATACTGTGGTGAGTTTGTGCAAATATAGGAACTAGAATGTCTTTTTTTTCTTCTTTTTTTAAGGTCCACAGTCACTGTTTTTATCAAATACAGTTTCAATTTTATGAAATATTTCCTAATAAATGAGTAACTCTTGGTTCCAAATTTCATTGCAGTACAACGCAATAAGTGACAGTACTTCACAGACTGACTACAGTCCGTCTGATGCTTGGCCCAAAAAAGTGGTTTAAAGGTTCTTGGGACCAAATGGGGCAGAAGAGAAACAAAAAGTCCAAATTGATAATGGCCTGAGATGTACTGTGAAAAATAAAAACTGCTGCTCCACTCCTGCACATGAGCAAATGACCCCATAGTGCATTGTTTCATTCTGATCACAGGTGTAGTGTGCAGACCTGTTAAAGAGCAACGTCTTACCTGAGAATCTTGAGTTTGCAGTGGAAGCTTTTTAGTCCTTCACAGAGTTTGGCGACGCCCGAGTCCATCAGGTCATTGTGACTCAGATCCAGTTCAGTGAGATTTGAGGAAGACGACATTAAGACCGAGGATGACAGATCAGTGCAGGACAGCTCAGAGAGTTCACACCAGCTCAGCCTGGGATCATTACAAGTAACAAAGTTAAACAGGCGAGGTGTAGTATCTCATTCATAAAGACCTTTAAATGCACTTAGTTACATTAACCTTTGTATTTCATGCTTTAACTTCAAACAATATGAAAATGTGTGCGTTAAAGTTGGTCAGGATAAGTCACTGCTCTTAAGCATTCAAAGGGGCATACCACAGGGCTCTGTACTGGGACCTTTGCTGTTATTAGACTTATTAGACCATACATTCCAAACCAGGTCACCCTTTTGTACATGCACTCCATGATATTCTCAAACTCATATTGCATGACAGCATGGGCCCAGGCTGCTCTCTCAGACACCAAACACATCAGGAGCCTCATTTATCAAACTGTGCGTGAGACTCTGAATTTGAAAGTGCGTAGCAAAGTAACGAAAAATTCTGCATAAATGTTTTTTTCCTATTTATAAAAGACTGCGTATGCGCAGGTATGCACAAATGACTGCAATCTTCCCTTTGCTGATCACATGTGGAGCAGAAATCTGCAGACATCACGGCACGCCCTCTGCCCGCCTCCATTTGACCATGAAAGGCAATGCAAAGTGATTTATGAATGAGATTTCCCTAAACATGAGGCGATAATGAGTGGGTTTGACCAAAGGCGAGGGACACAGAGGGAGGGGCCGACGCTGTAGCAGCTCGTGCAGAGACGACACGGGCTCCAAGAGATTTCATGAAGAGTGAGCTCTGCTTCTCTAATCACACGGCATCTTTCTGTATATTCCATCAAAAAAACTCTAAACACGTTTAGAACATAAAGAAGAGCCTTAACTGTCGGCTGTATTTGCCAATTGCAAGCTTTGCGTTTGCCTATAACCACACAGTAAACCGTGGGGCATTTAATTAATTAATTCATTCATTTATTATTCCTGCTTCCTGTTTAAAAGGCTTCAGCGAGTGCCAGTGCACATATGTGCACGGGGATGAGCGTTCACGACCGTGCACGTATGCGCACCAATAAGAACAACTAAAGTACACAAACAAGTTGCATATGTTTTTGACAAATGTTGTGATAAGTTGCTCATTTCATTCAAATTTCATTTCTGAAGAAAATAAAGTTCAAATGAACTAGTTCTATAAACCTGACTTCCTCAAACTGGCTTCCCCTCCCTCGTTCCTCTCCCCATCTTTCAGCAGTGTTTCTGAAAAGTGTGCACGGCAGCGATATATTTTGCGTGGAGAAGTGCAATGTTTAACGTTCAGTTTGTTTTCTATAAATACCACCTTTGGCGCAGAGGAGCGGCTACGCAAAGTTCTGGCCTCATTTGGTGCGCAGCAACCTTGATAAATGAGGCCCCAGGTCATTATACAATCAAACTATTATGGACAAGAAGCCAGTCTACTTCCATCACTGCAATATTCTTCAGAAGTATACATTCTTAAGCTTTGAAAGCAAAAGAATTTGTTCAATTTTAATCAAAAGGGAAGGTAAATATTTTTCATTCGATTTGGGATTCGTTACTTCAATGAGTTCAAGCAGGCAATTGTGTGAATGAGGAATGGATGAATGCCCTCCCCCCACCCAGCTCCCCACCTCCACCTACGAGTTTGCAGCAAATGTCAGAAAATCACTAGAGTTTTTCTAAACTGTTCAGCCCTAACAAGCAATGACAACAGGTATAGAATTTTTTTTTAGTCCTGAGCGTATAGTTGATGAGCGGAGGTCTAGAAGAGTATAAATGGTACTTACAAAGCCTTTGTTGCTACTTTTACCACCGGCATCATCCCCAGAAGGACTGTCTCTGATTTTAAATATTTTTTCAAATCAAACACAATAAGCTTCTCATCTGAGGTCAGCAGCACAAAGGTCAGAGAAGACCACTTGGAAGGAGAGAAGGTTTCATGGTCATTTTTATCTGAATGCAGATACTTCTTGATCTCTTCCACAAGAAAGTGATCGTTGAGCTCATTCAGACAGTGGAACAGGTTCATGCTCAAGTCGCCATCACCAGAACCTTCATTGATCTTTGTTTTGATGTAGGCAATGGTTTTTTTGTTTATCCGCACTGTGTCTTCAGGGGTTTTTATCAAACCCTTCAGGAGATCCTGATTAGTCTTTAGAGAGAGGCCAAGAAGAAAACGAAGGAACAGATCCCAGTCCCCGTATTTACTTTCCAAGGTTTTGTCTACAGCCGATTTGTAGAAATCTGAAGCAGAGTCATATAAATCAAACTCATTTGAAGCATCTGAAGCAAAAAAGCTTGAGTCAGACTCATCATTTGAGGAGGCGCAGAACTCATTTTCACCCTTATTATTGAACATGTAAGAGACATGAACGGCTGCAAGGAACTCTTGGATGCTCAGATGAACAAAGCTGAAAAGAGGTTTTGGATAAAGTTCACTTTCATTTCGTTTAACCTTTGTGAGCAGGCCTGAGTAAACAGTAGCTTCTACATCCAGCCCACACGACTTGAGGTCCTCTTCAGTGAACAGGAGGTCTCCTTTCTCTAGCTGTTTAAAAGCAAGTTCGCTCAAACCTAAGATGGTTTTGACATTTCTTTCATTCCAGATTTTCGAACCGTCCTCTGAAGCTTCACCATACTTTGAATTGGCCTGTCTGCACTGCAGCAGAAGGAAGTGAATGAACAAATCTGTCAAAGTCTTTGGAGCCTTCAGGTGATCGTTTTGTACAAAAGACTCAAGAACATTTGCAGTGATCCAACAAAAAACAGGAATATAACCCATCAAGTAAATGCTTCTGGACTCTTTTAGACATAACAAGATTTTCTCAGCCAAATCTGGATCGAAGCGCTTTCTGAAATACTCTTCCTTCTGCTCGTTGTTGAACCCTCGGACCTCAGTCACCCGGTGAATCTTGTCATTGGGGATGCGCAGAGAAGCAGCAGGGCGAGAGGTGATCCAGACTTGAGCTTCGGGAAGCAGGTTACCAACTATGAGGTTCATCAAAAGATTATTTACTGTAGTTTTCTGCCGAATATCTTTCAGTATAGAATACTGGCGAAAGTTAAGATCCGGGCGACACTCATCAAAGCCATCGAGAACAATCAGGATTTTGTACTGCTCATAATTGGTTATTTCTGACGTCTTCATGCAGGGGAAGAACTGATGGAGAAGTTCCTCCAAACTAAACTCCATGTTGTTCCTCAAATTCAGTTCACGAAAAGGAAGAGGGAAGGTCAAGTTTATATTCTGAGTGGAGGGTCCCTCAGCCCAATCCAACATGTACTTCATCGATGCAAAAGTCTTTCCAATTCCTGCAATCCCAGTTGTAAGCACAGTCTTGATTTTAGCTTGTGGTCTCTCAGGGGAAGGTTTGAAAATGTCCGTATAATGAATTGGTACTTCCTTCCTCACTTCTATGTTCTTTGCCTGTTGAACCTGTCTGATCTCACTTTGTTGGTAAACTTCACCACTCTCTCCTTCAATGATGTAAAGGTCAGTGTAGATGCTCTTTAGGGAAGCAGAATTTGAAGTACATCTGTCAACACCTTCAGCCACAAACTCGAACTGTTCAATCAGCGCCTTTTTGAGGTTACGTTGACTCACAAGGTCTGGTTTTTCTGTAAAACACACACAAAAGACAAATAAACAAACTGTGGCTGCGATAACACAAACATAAATAGAAAAACTAAAACTACAATACAGCAAGGTAATAATACCTGCTGTCACTGAGGAGCAATATGAGAGTATAAATAAGGATGGGACATTTTCACTGATCCATATCAATGTTAGAAGCCTATAGAAATCAAATCAAATCAAACTTTATTTATAAAGCGCTTTTCATCACAAAGGTATCACAAAGTGCTTTACAGATAACAAACAGACAAACATGCGCACGCACACACACACACACACACACACACATACGTGGTTTTATGGTTTATGTTGACCTTTTGGAAAAACCAACCCTGGTGTGGTTTAAGAGGACTATGGTTTCCCAAGGTCCTAGAGAGATAAGCTCTGGATAGACTAACTGTAAAAAATCTGAAAAAAATTTAGGTCTATTTAACATCCTTGTATCAGCTACGGTTGTCTATACACAGCCACCGACCAGAAGGTGGTTCATGAGGACCAAAGATGAATTATGAGGACTTTAAACATAACTGAACCACAATTCCCCTATGAGAGACCAACAGGCCCGTTTGGAACCATGAGGCCGTCCTTCCGTGGACCCACCACCTGCAGGAGGAGCCATAGGGGACTGGTGCTATGTGATTTGGGCAGCTCCAACGGCTGCCTCCACGACCCGGCAACGGACAAGTGGGAGAAAATGGATGGATGGATGAACCACAATTAGAGGCTGGAAAAGTTTTAATGTTCTTCATACATACACTCCATGCTTATCCATCTTTTACCTTTAGTTGTCTTTTATGTGCTAGTCCACGATTTCTCACAAAGTCTCTTATATTCTGCAGTGTTCTCTGACTTAAGGCCATTTCTGCTTGCTTACACTGAGTTACTTCATTTTTTGTGGCCAGTTTTCCTCTCTTGATGTGTTTTTTAAAATGCCGCATTACAGCTGCTTCTTCAGTCTTTGACCATGCTCTTTTTGTCACTCTGCGTTTTGGTCCAGGTTGCTTTGCAGGCCTCTGTGCTGCCTCTGAAAAGGAAAATTAGGAATTAATTTAAACAAAACAATGTGAATAAGTCAGAGCAAGACTACTACAAGAGTAAACAGAAGAACTTGCCTTCAAAATCAGAGGTATCTCCATCAGCTATGTCGATCGGGTCATCATCTATAACCACAGTTGCCGCTTGTTTCTCAGCAGAGTCCCCCGAGTCACTGTGACTCTCCTCTTCGGCCTCATCTGCACTGATGGGAATTTCATCTAAAAACAAAAGGGGGATTCAATTCAATCAGCCCGCTCCTAAAGCCACCAGGCCTGGGAAAACTCACCAAGGCTGGGGCTAAGATCCCCAGCCGGCTCCTAAAGCTACCAGCCCCGCACCAACATCCACCACAATGACCCACCCTCTACTCCACTTACACTACCCGGCTCAGGGCACTCCTACCCCGGCCTACGTGCACACACTCGCCCCCCTGGCTCCTCTGGACCTCCTCTGACCAGCCTGCTCCTAAAGCTACCAGCTCCGCACCAACATCCACCACAATGACCCACCCTCTACTCCACTTACACTACCCGGCTCAGGGCACTCCAACCCGGGCCTACGTGCACACACTCGCCCCCCTGGCTCCTCTGGACCTCCTCTGACCAGCCTGCTCCTAAAGCTACCAGCCCCGCACCAACATCCACCACAATGACCCACCCTCTACTCCACTTACACTACCCGGCTCAGGGCACTCCAACCCCGGCCTACGTGCACACACTCGCCCCCCTGGCTCCTCTGGACCTCCTCTGACCAGCCTGCTCCTAAAGCTACCAGCTCCGCACCAACATCCACCACAATGACCCACCCTCTACTCCACTTACACTACCCGGCTCAGGGCACTCCTACCCCGGCCCTACATGCACACCCAGATAAGAGATACATTTAACAAACCTTCAAGTTCAATCTCCTCCAGCGTCTTTCCTTTTAGCGAGGAAATGGATCCCTTCTCCATTAAAAGCAATACTTTGGATATCTTTGCAAGTTGTGTTGTTGGAACAGGCAGTCTGTAGAATTCCCTGTGTACGCGGATATCATGTCCAAGGAAGTCTGCCACCTGATCCAGCTCATTCTCCTGGAGGTTTAAGACTTGAGATAGCGTGGCCACATGAGGTGCTCGGGGTACTTTGTGTCGCACTGTGTGGAGAAACGTCTCAGGCAGTCACTTCCTCTATAATGGGTTGGTGCTTTGGGTCGTGCAAATAAGAATGGGTTTGAGGGAGACACACCACATTCTTTCCTCTTATTTGTGAGTAGTGTAAGACCATTGACAACAGGTCGGGGGAGAAGAACTGCAACTTTTCTCCCTCTTTTACCCATAATTTCCACGCGACTTAGATACCGGCAGAGCTTCTTTTCTGTGTCCGATAAACCAAGGCTTACATCCGCATGAAGTTGTTGATTATCCCTCTCCAGAAAATGTTTCAGAGGCATTTTGGAAACCTCTCCAGCTCGCCGACGGTTGAACACAATGATTTGTGTGAGCAACACCATGGCAAGACGGGCATAAGTTTGAGCATCATCTGTTTCTTGCAGTTTGCTTGTGGCCTCTTCTGCTGCCTTTTCCAAAAACTTGTGAAGTTTCACAACATCTTCAGTGAATGGTAAGGTTAACGGTTTATTAAACTTGGCATCACTCAGTGTGTTAAGGGCATTGTGAGATACATATTCTTTCCACTTGGTACTGAGCAACTTCTTAAATGTTTCAGTATACTTCACCAGCTTCTCATCTTCTGCCATCAAGCCCCGGCAGTGGATGATGTCGCAGATCTTATTCAGTGTGTGGCCGAGTTTAAGAGCAAGGCTCGGGGTTTTGTACGAAAGATTGTCATCATTAAAACCTGCTACCTTTTTGACCGCTTGTACCACTTTCTCAAAGTTTGCAGGCCTAACAGCATCTTCCAGGGTCGGCACAGAGAAATCTGTCCGCAAGCACAGCAGCAGACGTCCCACTTCTCTCAGTTTTTGTCTTATGTATTCATACTTTGTTGTATCTTGTCCATGAATGTTGTAAAGTGACTGGGCAAACTGGAGAATACAGAAGTCATTTCGCACAACTGATCCAACTTCATCCACGTTCATAACACTGAGAAGCTTCCAAACCCCACCCGAGATTTGCGCACATAAGGCGGCATCCTGAGCTGATGCAGAGCCGAGGATCCTTCTCCTTCCAGACGTCTCTTCTTGGTTTGCATCTTCGGGTTTGTGAGGGCACCTGCGAGTATGCCTCCATAGTTCTTTGCGGAGAAACATGCCTTGACAATACATGCAGTGAATAAACTTTCCATCCAAAGCTTTTTTTTTGCATCGTCGCTTCACTTTCAATTGCCCTTTCCCACTTTGTAATACTGCTTGATTATGTAAAAAGTTCCCTTTATTCCTAATTTTTTCAATCCGTTTGTTGCGCTCCTTGACATCAGTAAGGGAAAAGACTTGTACAATCTCTGCATTGGTCTTGTGTGTTTTAAGATGTCTCGATATTTTCTTCTGGGGCTTACCGCAGACAAAGCAGTAATTTATGGAACTTGTCCGCTGTGGGTCTCCTCTTTGTGGACCATTCTCTGAATGCAACTCTGAGGTGTATGAAGAACTACCTTGCTGGCTGGTTCCCGGTGCACTAGAAGCAGGAGCAAGACTTGTATCCGACTTTTGTGTCAGCCATATATTTGGATGGGGGAGCTCATCTAAATCTTCATCACCCACATAGTCTGGGTCTGAGTCTGGGTTGTTTTTTTCTTGTGCCATCTCCTGCCTTTGGCAGAAAGAACCACCCAGGCTGGGGCTAAGTTCCACAGCCAGCTCCTAAACCCAATACCCCGGTCCCCAACTCATCAGGGCCGGGGAAAACTCACCAAGGCTGGGGCTAAGTTCCACAGCCTGCTCCTAAAGCTACCAGCTCCGCACCAACATCCACCACAATGACCCACCCTCTACTCCACTTACACTACCCGGCTCAGGGCACTCCAACCCCGGCCTACGTGCACACACTCGCCCCCCTGGCTCCTCTGGACCTCCTCTGACCAGCCTGCTCCTAAAGCTACCAGCCCCGCACCAACATCCACCACAATGACCCACCCTCTACTCCACTTACACTACCCGGCTCAGGGCACTCCTACCCCGGCCTACGTGCACACACTCGCCCCCCTGGCTCCTCTGGACCTCCTCTGACCAGCCTGCTCCTAAAGCTACCAGCTCCGCACCAACATCCACCACAATGACCCACCCTCTACTCCACTTACACTACCCGGCTCAGGGCACTCCTACCCCGGCCTACGTGCACACACTCGCCCCCCTGGCTCCTCTGGACCTCCTCTGACCAGCCTGCTCCTAAAGCTACCAGCTCCGCACCAACATCCACCACAATGACCCACCCTCTACTCCACTTACACTACCCGGCTCAGGGCACTCCTACCCCGGCCTACGTGCACACACTCGCCCCCCTGGCTCCTCTGGACCTCCTCTGACCAGCCTGCTCCTAAAGCTACCAGCTCCGCACCAACATCCACCACAATGACCCACCCTCTACTCCATTTACACTACCCGGCTCAGGGCACTCAAACCCCGGCCTACGTGCACACACTCGCCCCCCTGGCTCCTCTGGACCTCCTCTGACCAGCCTGCTCCTAAAGCTACCAGCCCCGCACCAACATCCACCACAATGACCCACCCTCTACTCCACTTACACTACCCGGCTCAGGGCACTCCTACCCCGGCCCTACATGCACACACTCGCCCCCCTGACTCCTCTGGACCTCCGGGGACACACAGCCCACATCTCGGACCCACTCTTAAGCACCCCTCCTCGGACTACACCCCCCAACTCATCCAGGCCGGGGAAAACTCACCAAGGCTGGGGCTAAGTTCCACAGCCAGCTCCAAAACCCAATAGCCCGGTCCCCATATCATCCAGCCCGGGGATAAATCCTCCAGGCCGGGGCTAAGTTCCATTCAGAAAATACTTGATAACGTATATTTAACAAGGACTAGATACTTACCAATATATTTTCTTGTCTTCTTTGGAGTGAACTTTCTCTTGGTCCTTCTTCTTCGCATTACCATTAGATGTCTTCCGAAATCACTCAACATGCCCGGACACATATCCCGCACGTGTCCCCATAAAGAACCAATCACAATGGAGCCTTCAATACCGCCAGAGTAGGGTAGGGGGAGCACATCATACACTCCATACACAAGAAGTCAGGTTGGGGTATTATATGGACGTCAAATAAACTTTCAATTTATGGTCTTTAAAAGCTAAGAATTTAAAAAAACTTGATATGTGCATGATATATTATCATTGAGCATTAAAAGGACTTCAGAAAAACAATGAAATTATGCTCTTTATATGCTAAAAATGAAAATACAAAATCTTGGTTTATGAGGACCGTAGCATAGTCCTGCTAATCCCCTTAGGTTCTCGTAGTGCTGGTGAGTAGTCAGGTCAATTGGCTCCATAAACCATATATACAGACACACACACACACACACACACACACACACACACACCATTAGGACTAAATAAATAGATGTCAGTTAAAAGCTAAAAAGGTGGGTCTTGAGCCTGCTCTTAAAAACATGAACGTTCTCTGCGGTCCTGAGCTCCTCCTCAGGTCGTTCCAGAGGCGAGGGCCATAATATTGGAAAGACGCCTCGCCGTGAGTCTTTCTGTTGACTTTAGGAATAACTAGGAGACCCCTGCCGGAGGAGCGAAGGGACCGTGAAGGTTCATAAGGTAAAAGCAGTTCTGAAAGATGAGAAGGACCAAGACCATTAAGACATTTAAAAACCATTAAAAGAACTTTAAAATGGATCCTGAAACACACGGGGAGCCAATGCAGCGACTCTAAAACCGGTGTAATGTGGTCCCGCCTCCTGGTCTTCGTCAGGACAGGAGCTGCTGAATTTTGTAAAAGTTGTAAACCTGAGATACTCTTTTTAGGAAGATCAGAAAGCAGGGCATTACAGTAGTCAATACGACTGGTGATAAAAGCATGCATTAGCGTCTCCGTGTTGGCCCGAGAGAGAATGGGACGGACTCTGGCTATGTTCTGGCTATGGTAAAAACCTATCTTTGTGATATTCTTAATGTGTGGAATTAAAGTCTCTAATATTTTCTCAATATTTCTCAAACTTGATTTTGAATAATGTCAGTAAACCTCGAGTTCTTTTTAAAACGTTCTGTTTTTAATCCGAGTCTGTCCACTTAATTGGAGATAACAAGTGAAACTTGTAAACAATTCCTCTCCTTTTTTAATGACAAGGTTTGTGCATAACGAACACCATGTTCGAGCCCAAGGGTGTCCATGAGTGCACGTGGCACCAGGACACCCTAGGCAGGAGGTCGATGATCGACTTTGTAGTTGTGTCATCTGATCTCCGGCCGCGTGTCTCGGACACTCGGGTGAAGAGAGGGGCTGAGCTGTCAACCGATCACCACCTGGTGGTGAGCTGGATCCGCTGGCAGGGGAAGAAGCCGGTCAGACCTGGCAGGCCCAAACGTGTTGTGAGGGTCTGTTGGATCCCTCTGTCAGTAGGGTCTTCAACTCCCACCTCCGGAAGAGCTTCACCCAGATTCCGAGGGAGGTTGGAGACATGGAGTCCGAGTGGACCATGTTCTCCTCCTCCATTGTCGATGCGGCTGCTCGTAGTTGTGGCCGTAAGGTCTCTGGTGCCTGTCGCGGCGGCAATCCCCGAACCCAGTGGTGGCGCCTGGAGGTAAGGGATGCCGTCAAGCTGCAGAAGGAGTCCTATCTGGCCTTGTTGGCTTGTGGGACTCCGGAGGCAGCTGAGAGGTACCGGCAGGCCAAGCGTGCTGCAGCTCGTGCGGTCAAAGAGGCAAAAACTCGGGTCTGGGAGGAGTTCGGAGAAGCCATGGAGGAGGACTATCGGTCGGCTTCGAAGAGATTCTGGCAAACCATCCGGTGCCTCAGGAGGGGGAAGCAGTGCTTCACCAACACTGTTTACAGTGTGGGTGGGGAGCTGCTGACCTCGACTGGGGATGTGGTCGGGCGGTGGAAGGAGTACTTCGAGGATCTCCTCAATCCCACTGTCACGTCTCCCGATGAGGAGGCAGAGGCTGGGGATTCGGAGGGGGGCTCATCTATCACCCAGGCTGATGTCACCGAGGTGGTTAGGAAGCTCCTCGGTGGCAAGGCCCCAGGGGTGGATGAGATTCGTCCCGAGTACCTTAAGTCTCTGGATGTTGTAGGGCTGTCTTGCCTGACACGTCTTTGCAACATCGCGTGGCGGTTGGGGAACATGCCTCTGGATTGGCAGACCGGGGTGGTGGTCCCTCTCTTCAAGAAGGGGGATCGGAGGGTGTGCTCCAATTACAGAGGGATCACACTCCTCAGCCTCCCTGGTAAGGTCTATTCCAGGGTCCTGGTGAGGAGGATCCGGCCAATAGTCGAACCTCGGATTCAGGAGGAAC
Organism: Proterorhinus semilunaris; assembly: GCA_021464625.1. Lineage (NCBI taxonomy): Eukaryota > Metazoa > Chordata > Actinopteri > Gobiiformes > Gobiidae > Proterorhinus > Proterorhinus semilunaris. The sequence goes on from CM038347.1 coordinate 37,420,855, forward strand.
AATGCGGTTTTCGTCCTGGTCGTGGAACACTGGACCAGCTCTATACCCTTAATCGGGTGCTCGAGGGTTTGTTGGAGTTCGCCCAACCAGTCCACATGTGCTTTGTGGATCTGGAGAAAGCGTTCGACCGTGTCCCTCGTGGTGCCCTGTGGGGGGTGCTCCGGGAGTATGGGGTCCGGGGCCCTCTACTAAGGGCTGTCCGTTCCCTGTATGACCGCAGCAGGAGCTTGGTTCGCATTGCCGGCAGTAAGTCAGACCTGTTCCCGGTGCGTGTTGGGCTCCGCCAGGGCTGCCCTTTGTCACCGGTTCTGTTCATTACCTATATGGACAGAATTTCTAGGCACAGCCAGGGGCCGGAGGGTGTCCGGTTTGGGAACCTCAGAATCTCATCTCTGCTGTTTGCAGACAATGTTGTTCTGTTGGCTTTATCAAATCAGGACCTCCAGCGCGCACTGGGGCGGTTTGCAGCTGAGTGTGAAGCGGCCGGGATGAGGATCAGCACCTCCAAATCTGAAGCCATGGTTTTCCACCGGAAAAAGGTGGTTTCCCCGCTTCAGGTCGGTGGGGTGTCCTTGCCTCAAGTGGAGGAGTTCAAGTATCTCGGGGTCATGTTCACGAGTGAGGGACGGATGGAACGTGACATCGATAGACGGATCGGTGCGGCGTCAGCAGGGATGCGGTCGCTGTATCGGACTGTTGTGGTGAAGAGGGAGCTGAGTCAGGCGGCAAAGCTCTCGATTTACCGATCGATCTACGTTCCCACCCTCACCTATGGTCATGAGATTTGGGTAATGATCGGGTGAGGAGCTCAGTTACCCGGGAGGAGCTCGGACTCGAGTCGCTACTCCTCCACGTCGAAAGAAGCCAGCTGAGGTGGCTAGGGCATCTGTTCTGGATGCCTCCTGGTTGCCTCCCTCGGGAGGTGTTCCAGGCATGTCCCATTGGGAGGAGGCCTCGTGGAAGGCCCAGGACACGCTGGTGGGAATCTGTACATGGGACAACTATAAGTCGTACTCTACACAAATCTGGCCTTCATGGACGAGTGGCAAGAAGAAAGCCATTATTGAAAGGAGGCCATAAGAAATCCCGTTTGAAGTTTGCTAGAAGTCATATATAGGACACAGCTACCATGTGGAAGAAGGTGCTTTGGTCAGATGAGACAAAAATTGAACTTTTTGGCCCAAATGCAAAACGTTATGTATGGAGCAAACCTAACACTGCTCATCGTCCTGAGTGCACCATCCCCAGTGTCAAATATGGTGGGGGGAGCATCATGCTATGGGGCTGCTTCTCCTCAGCGGGGACTGGGAAGATTGTAAGAATAGTTGGGAAGATGATGGAGCCAAATACAGAGACATTTTGGAGGAAAACCTGCTGGAGTCAGCAAGAGAATTGAGGCTGGGGCGGAGATTCACCTTCCAGCAGGACAATGACCCTAAACACAAAGCTACATCTACAATGGAATGGTTTAAAAACAAACATATTAATGTGTTAGAATGGCCCAGTCAAAGTCCTGACCTAAATCCTATTGAAAATCTGTGGAAAGACCTGAAAACTGCTGTTCACAAACGCTCTCCTTCTAATGTGACGGAGCTTGAGTTGTTTTGTAAAGAGGAATGGGCTCAAATGTCAGTCTCTAGATGTGCAAACCTTGTAGAGTCAAACCCCAGAAGACTTGCCGCTGTTATTGCAGCAAAAGGGGGTTCCACAAAGTATTAAGTCATGCTGTATGAATACTCGTGCAGGCCTGACTTGTCGGTTTTTAATTTATAAGACAGCTTTTTCATTATTTCTGTTGTGAGAAAAACGCGTCTGTGCTGTCCCGGGAGAGTAAACAAATGCACCCCCGGAGGATCCGAACAGAAGTCATGTTTGTGAAGAAGGAGCTCTTTCTAACCTACTCTGGACACGCCTGTTCTTTTTTCTTACCCAACGATAATGTCACGGATGTGCGTTTGGCTACGAGAGGAACAGGACTATTCAACCTTCCTAAAGAAGAGTGCACTCGCCAGAAGTTGGAATTTCTTTCTGGGATTCAGTTAGCTACTATATCAACCAAAATAGTGTTTGTCTGTGACCGTCAAAGATGGATGTTTGGTGAACCTTGGCCAGAATCAAAGTGGATTAACTTTTATAACCAACGCGAGTCCCATAATGTAAATACCCGATGGGGAGGCCAGGCTGAGCGGTAAGTCATTAAAAATGGGTGTCAGCCATTTATGAAACTGTGTTGCACATGTCAACTCCTTATAACTGCACTGTGTGAAGTAACTTCACTTTTTGCAGCGATATTTATATTTCTAATAATGCATGACCGAGGAGAGGGGTGGAGTTAAATGAATCGAAGCGTCTTGTCTTCCGGGTTTGGAAAATACCCCCGGAAAATATTTATCTCAAAAATGAGTACTCCATAGTGGTAGAGGTATAGTATTTTATATAAATGCCTATACTTTACTTTGGAATGGCTAAAATAGCATGATACAGACCCTTTAATCGCCTGCTGAGTTAGCCGGTAAAGTCAAAAGTGCATGTAGCATTTAAACCTATTGTAAATCAGCTGTTCTTGCCTCACAGCTAAACTTTGTGTTTGGGGCTTCTCTCGGTCTACCTCTCTTCTTTTGTAAAATTAAAAGAAGTATTTTTAATATTGTGAGACTAAAAAAAATTGTAATATGTTTCTACTTGTCTTGCCTTTTGTACATACAGTATTAAAAGCCAGACTTACCTGTTGCCCAAATTAAAGGGGAGCCTTGCCTGCTCGGTTACATTAGCATAACATCTGCATATAGCTTTCCTTCACAGTTCGTTTTTAAGCTGCTTCTCCCTCTAGTGTTTGCCTTGTCACCCATGAATAGTTCCATAAACCCCACCAAAAGGCACTATTTGTCCCCACAGTGTTCAAATTGCACTCGCAAATATTTTCATGGCCTTTCTGTTCTTTCAGTTATGTGTATTTCCAACGTGCATGTCTGTAGAAGCACCGCCCACAACAACTGTGGTCCATTTGTACTGGAAATGGTTAAAGTGTAAAACAATGGCGTGCTGGGTTTAGGGTGCCCAGATGTCTGGATTTCGTTCATTTATGCGCTCCTCTGCCTCCTCTGACATCTAAACGTTTCTCTTATCTCCACTCACTGCAGCTTTGTGTTTGTCATGCTGTTCAGACTCCACTTGTAAAAAAAAAAAGCATTTTGATTTGATTTAGCATTTAGCTTAGAGGCCACTTTTATTCACTAGGCATGATAGGCCTGTAAGCTATTTTTTTTTCCCAGGATGGGAAAGGCCAGTCTCTCCCTGATTGGCCAGTCTCCGACATTAGCAGCCAGAAGTGGAGCTCCAACCATGATGTCACCTCCACAGCCATAAGCACAACTGCAGGTCTCACCACTGTCTACATGCAGTGTCTACACGACCAGAAGAGTGCGTTAGTTTATGTTTGAGAGGAGTCTCCGCTTCGCTCCGCGCACTATACAATTTCAAGAGCCAGTTCGCCAGCACTGATGGCGCTCGGGCGTAAATATAGTATTTGAACCAATCAGGACTTAATACTAAAATATTGCACCAATCAATAACGAACATCTGGCAACCCTGCCTTTTGTAAAAGCCCACCTCCTTAGTTACTGTTGCTAGCTTCTGGATGCCAATGGAGTTAAACATATATCAGAACGGAGGTTAAGTGTGTGTCAGAGACTCTTTATAGAGCAATACCAGTGTGATATCCTCCAGATCGAGGCACAATGGAGTTACAAGCACTCTTCTCCTGTAGTTACAATTTCCTCAATCTTACAACCTGTGGCCACTCAGACTTACATCCTCCATGCCCTATTTCCAAGTGTAACTTTGTAGAGTCCCAGATTTAACAGGACATGTGGAAAGCGGAAGTTTGCAAAGGTTTCCTCCACCAGTAAAAATACATACAATAAACTCATCATAGAGACATTAAAAAAATAGAAAACAAAGCAGTACTAAATAAATTATTTGAATTTTAAATGCATATACTATTGTTTCTTAATCTCACCTCGTATCTGAGTGGTTCTGTGAATGAGGTCCGAGGGCAGCTGGGCAGCAGCAGCAGGTCTGGAGGTGATCCAGAGGTAAGCAGAAGGAAGCAGGTGTCCTCTGATCAGGCTGCTCAGGAGCACGCTCACTGGAGCGGCCTTGTTCACATCACTAACACTGTCACTGTTGGAGAAGTCCACTTTAAAATCATCCAGACCATCCAGAATGAACACAGTGTTCAGCTTGTTATAGTCAGACATCACACACTGTTTAGTCTCCTTAAAGACATGGTTCAGAAGTTCTACAAAACTCAAAGTCTGTGGAAGCCTGTCAAATATTGAACATTTGAGAGGAAACAGTATTGTTGTCTCTTCATTGGTTCTAAAAAGATAACCAAGCGAGCTGGAGCCTGATTTAGACCACTCGTGTACATATTTACACACCAGGTAGGATTTCCCCATATCAGGTTCTCCGATGGTCAGCACAGTTCTAATCTGAGGGTTTTCTTCTCCTTTGAACAGATCTGACATATTGATTTGTTTCTTTTTTCCATTTTCTTGCACTCCGTCTGATCTTATGTGTTCTGTGTTCTTCTGGTTTGGGTGGGAAGGGTCATCTTTGAAATCAAATACTGAGGGCAGTACTTTCTTCAGGTCTGATGCCAACTTCTGCTGCCTTTTCGTTGTCTCTAAGAAATGAGAGTTAAATGTTACTAAACCAAGTAAACAGATACTATATAGCCATGTATAGTGTAACATATTCTGTTACTTTGTCCAGTCAGAGTAAGTAGTAAGTAAGTAAGTAAGTAATCTTTATTTGTATAGCACCTTTCACAGACAAAGGCCACAAAGTGCTTCACAACACAGTAAAACATCGCAAATTAAATACAATATAAAAAAAGGGTCAAAACAACACAGAAATCATATCAGCCTCAATCAGTCAGAGTACTATTCTGAATACTCTACACTCTGTGACTGTGTGGAACATGTGGTACCTCTGCAATCAGTGACTGTGTGGAACAGTGTGGTACCTCTATGACTGTGTGGAACAGTGTGGTACTTCTGCACTCGGTGACTGTGTGGAACAGTGTGGTACCTCTGTGACTGTGTGGAACAGTGTGGTACCTCTGCACTCTGTGACTGTGTGGAACAGTGTGGTACCTCTGTGACTGTGTGGAACAGTGTGGTACCTCTGTGACTGTGTGGAACAGTGTGGTACCTCTGCACTCGGTGACTGTGTGGATGTACTCTGCTGGGATCTTGTTCTCTCCTGAAGGTCTGGTCAGGATCCACAGTCGGGCAGAAGGAAGCAGGTTTCCTCTCAGCAGGTTTGTCAGCAGCTCGTCCACTGGAGCTGTCTCTTTAATGTCGGTCACCTCCCTGTTGTTTTGAAAGTCCAGAGGAAGTTCACACTTGTCTAGTCCATCCAGGATGATGGTCATTGTATATTCATTGTGGTCACGACCCCCAGAGACTCTACAGTCCAAGAATTTGTTGAGCAGATCCTTCAAACTCATGTTTCCCTTGAGCTCAGAAAGTTGAATTGAGAGCACAAGATGTGTGTCAGTACTGCACTTTCCTTCAGCCCAGTCCAACCTGAATTGGTCTGTGTGGAAGGTCTTTCCAATGCGAGGAACTCCTCTGGTGAGCAGCGTCCGCACACCTCCGCGGTTTAATAGGTCCTTGTACTGGATCTTTTTTTCTGAGGCCTTGGGGTTCATCTCAAAAAGTTCTGTTTCAAGAGGTTCTCTCTTCACTTTCTGTTTGATTTTGTCTTTCAGTTGTTTGGAGAGCTCATCTCTGACATCTTTATCTACGACAAAGATTTTTTAAATAGTTTTGATAATCACTTCTTATAGTCATGGACTAACCACAAACAAAGATTTGCAAATGTAACAGACCAGAAGTAATACAATTTGCCTTACGAATCCAACAGCTACAATGAATGATCAAAATAATGTTTTAAGTCTACTCTTTTAAGAAACAGTATTCTCACCTCGTATCTGAGTGGTTCTGTGAATGAGGTCCGAGGGCAGCTGGGCAGCAGCAGCACTTCTGGAGGTGATCCAGAGGTAAGCAGAAGGAAGCAGGTGTCCTCTGATCAGGCTGCTCAGGAGCACGCTCACTGGAGCGGCCTTGTTCACATCACTAACACTGTCACTGTTGGAGAAGTCCACTTTAAAATCATCCAGACCATCCAGAATGAACACAGTGTTCAGCTTGTTATAGTCAGACATCACACACTGTTTAGTCTCCTTAAAGACATGGTTCAGAAGTTCTACAAAACTCAAAGTCTGTGGAAGCCTGTCAAATAGTGAACATTTGAGAGGAAACAGTATTGTTGACTCTTCATTGGTTCTAAAAAGATAACCAAACAAGCCGGAGCCTGATTTAGACCACTCGTGTACATATTTACACACCAGGTAGGATTTCCCCATATTAGCTTCTCCGATGGTCAGCACAGTTCTTATCTGAAGGTTTGCTTCTCCTTTGAACAGATCTGACATATTAATTTGTTTCTTGTTTCCATTTTCTTGCACTCCGTCTGATCTGATGTGTTCTGTGTTCTTCTGGTTTGGGTGGGAAGGGTCATCTTTGAATTCAAATACTGAGGGCAGTACTTTCTTCAGATCTGATGCCAACTTCTGCTGCCTTTTCTTTGTTTCTAAAACCACAAACAAGATAATTGAAATATTTACATTTTCAAAATACTGCATTATTAACCATTTCAAATAAGCAAGTATAAGTGTAATATACAGTATGAAAGCAATGGTAGAATGGATGAACTATGTTGTATGTTTTATTCCAGACTAAATGGCCTTGACTTGTGAGTTTTCCCAGCGGTCGATTCTGGGACCTCAATCGTAACAGGCATCTAAAGTGTCCAAACCCAACTAGGCAGATGACACTCAGATGTACATGTCACTGATGGCCTTTAGATTCACCCTGTCACTGTATCGAACAGATCAGTGTGTGGATCCCAATCCGTAACACAGCTCACCTCTGCAGAAGAGTGTTAGGCAAAAACATCAACTAGAACTTTGATGCTGTAAAAACATACTTGCCAACATTGGGTTGAGAGAAATGGGAGAGTACCTCTGTGACTGTGTGGAACAGTGTGGTACCTCTGTGACTGTGTGGAACAGTGTGGTACCTCTGTGACTGTGTGGAACAGTGTGGTACCTCTGTGACTGTGTGGAACAGTGTGGTACCTCTGTGACTGTGTGGAACAGTGTGGTACCTCTGTGACTGTGTGGAACAGTGTGGTACCTCTGTGACTGTGTGGAACAGTGTGGTACCTCTGTGACTGTGTGGAACAGTGTGGTATCTCTGCACTCTGTGACTGTGTGGAACAGTGTGGTACCTCTGTGACTGTGTGGAACAGTGTGGTACCTCTGTGACTGTGTGGAACAGTGTGGTATCTCTGCACTCTGTGACTGTGTGGAACAGTGTGGTACCTCTGTGACTGTGTGGAACAGTGTGGTACCTCTGTGACTGTGTGGAACAGTGTGGTACCTCTGTGACTGTGTGGAACAGTGTGGTACCTCTGTGACTGTGTGGAACAGTGTGGTATCTCTGCACTCGGTGACTGTGTGGAACAGTATGGTACCTCTGTGACTGTGTGGAACAGTGTGGTACCTCTGCACTCTGTGACTGTGTGGAACAGTGTGGTACCTCTGCACTCGGTGACTGTGTGGAACAGTGTGGTACTTCTGCTCTCAGTGACTGTGTGGAACAGTGTGGTACCTCTGTGACTGTGTGGAACAGTGTGGTACCTCTGTGACTGTGTGGAACAGTGTGGTACCTCTGCACTCTGTGATTGTGTGGAACAGTGTGGTACCTCTGCTCTCAGTGACTGTGTGGAACAGTGTGGTACCTCTGTGACTGTGTGGAACAGTGTGGTACCTCTGTGACTGTGTGGAACAGTGTGGTACCTCTGCACTCGGTGACTGTGTGGAACAGTGTGGTACCTCTGTGACTGTGTGGAACAGTGTGGTACCTCTGTGACTGTGTGGAACAGTGTGGTACCTCTGTGACTGTGTGGAACAGTGTGGTACCTCTGTGACTATGTGGAACAGTGTGGTACCTCTGTGACTGTGTGGAACAGTGTGGTACCTCTGTGACTGTGTGGAACAGTGTGGTACCTCTGTGACTGTGTGGAACAGTGTGGTACCTCTGCACTCGGTGACTGTGTGGATGTACTCTGCTGGGATCTTGTTCTCTCCTGAAGGTCTGGTCAGGATCCACAGTCGGGCAGAAGGAAGCAGGTTTCTTCTCAGCAGGTTTGTCAGCAGCTCGTCCACTGGAGCTGTCTCTTTAATGTCGGTCACCTCCCTGTTGTTTTGAAAGTCCAGAGGAAGTTCACACTTGTCTAGTCCATCCAGGATGATGGTCATGTTATAGTCACTGTAGTTCAACCCCTCACAGTAATTATTGAACAGATTCTCAACACTTTGGAGTTTCTTCGAATTCAGGGCTTCAAAATCAAGATAAATCTTGATGCTTTTTTGATCAGACTTGTTTTTGGCCCAGTCCACCACATACTTCATGGCTTGAAATGTCTTTCCAATCCCAGCCACACCTTTTGTCAGGACTGTCCACCCATGTTTAAACAAATCGTTAGATTTCTGGACTTTATTGGTGCTTGTACCAAATATTTCAGATTCCAGACTTTCCTTTAAGTAGGTGTTATATTTTTGCAATATTTTCTCCTTGAGTGTTTTCAGATTTGTTGCTGAATCTTCTGAATAAAAAAACAAAACAAAAAAATAAAAAACAGAAAATGTTAAAATGATGACATAATTATGATTTCAAGAATGCTTAAATGAATTTACCTTTTGAAGACAAAGGGAAACCCATATCGTCTTCAGGCTCCTCTTCTTCGGCCTCTATTCCATCATTAGGCTCCTCTTCTTCGGGCTCTTCTCCATCATTAGGCTCCTCTTCTTCGGCCTCTATTCCATCATTAGGCTCCTCTTCTGCGGGCTCTATTCCATCATTAGGCTCCTCTTCTTCGGCCTCTTCTCCATCATCAGGCTCCTCTTCTTTACTCTCCGGAGAACTGTGTACACATGTTAATTATCGTCAAACCAACAAAGTTAAAACTTGGCAGAGTGGGAAGTGAGCTAGAAAACCTAAAAACGATCTGGGAAATGAAAGCTGGGGACACACTATGTGATTTGTTTCATTCTGAACACATTGAGTCTATGTTAAAGCTAAGGAAACGCCATGGCTCGAAAGGTGGGACTCCAAACTCTCAGTAGGTGAAAACCGTTTAATTCTACGTGCCTCGGTTCCTAAGCTACACAGAGACTAGTTTTGATCAAAATCACAGTTTTTTTTTTCTCCAGAAACAGAGATAGTATTGCGTGTTTTACTAAACACAACGGTCTCTCCTCACTGGGCTGTGACTGAAAACAGGGCTTTAAGAAAAGAACATCGACTATGTCTAGGTATGAGTTTCACGTTGTTTTAAGAGAACATAAAGCTGAAATATTGTGACAAACATACATCGTGAGCCTCGGTAAACGGCCGACAGATAAATAATAAAGAGCGATCTGAAGCACACGGTGTGGAGATGGTTGTTCTGTGCAGGAGAGGCCTCTGCTCACTTCCTCCTCTCTCTAAGCGCTGCTGCAGGACCGATGGGCGGGGCATTGAAAACACACAATGAACTAACGAGGGGCGTAACATAATTCAATGTGAGGGGCAAGTGTGATTAAATGCCCAGGTGAAATGTCCAGATCAGGAATTTTCAAAAGTTATTGATCGTCATTTATTTCAGTTCTGTTCATCACAGAGCTCCCAAAATCACACATCAGGTGTATTAGAGCAGTGGTTCCCAACCTTTTTCCCTTGATCTCCAAACTCCCCTCTGACCCTGAAACACTGGTTCATGCCTTTGTCTCCTCCAGGCTGGACTACTGCAATGCCCTCCTCGTTGGGATCCTTGCAAAAAGCCTTCAAAAGCTTCAGCATATCCAGAACGCCGCGGCCAGGATCCTGACGGGGACGCCTAAGCACCAGCACATCGCCCCAGTTCTTCACGATCTCCACTGGCTTCCGATCGGTCAACGTATCAAATACAAAATCTGCCTGCTCACTTATCAATGCATCCATGGAAACGCCCCGGACCATCTCACTGAACTCCTCACTCCTCCGCCTATAACCAGAGCACTTCGGTCCACAGACACCAACCTCCTCTCCATCCCCAGAACTAAACTCCGGACAATGGGCGACCGAGCGTTCCAGGCAGCTGCTCCTAAACTGTGGAACGCCCTACCACTGCACCTGAGGGCCCCACAGTCCCTGGAGACTTTTAGAAGAGGACGTAAGACTTTTCTGTTCCTTTTAAGTCTTTGTGTGCTTTTCTTGTTAGTTTTCACTTGTGTTGTAGCACTTTGGGATTTTCATGTAAAGTGCATTACAAATTAAAGGTATTATTATTATTATTATTATTAATATTATTATTATTATAGTTTAGTTTAATGGGGTAAACGTGCCATGTTTTATCGCTTCTGTATGACTTGATCACAGCTCGTTTAGAAAGGCCAGTGAGCAGCTGTTACAGTAGTCTAACCTGCTGGAGACAAATGCATGGATGAGTGTCTCTAAGTCTGGTTTTGACACTATTCCTCTGATCTTAAAGAGGGGGTATTATGCTTTTTTCAATCACATAGCACCAGTCTATAGCACACTACAATGATGACGTAACCTTCTGTTGGTCTGTATATGCAGTAGGGCTGGGCGATATGGACCAAAAGTCATATCCCGATATATTTAGGTTGAATATCGATGTACAGTCAATTTAAATTTAAATTTATTCTATTAAAACCAAAAGTATGTTTACATTTTTGGTCATTGCTCCAGATGAGTTTGACACCCCTGGTCTAAACCATATAATCTTTGTCTTCTTTACATTGAGTAAGACGAATATCGATATACGATATATATCCCGATATTTTTTCCACAAAGTGAGAGCTGTGAAATGAAATGTTAAGTCAAAGTCACTGCCAAATAGGAGTGTTTTAATATTTAATATTGCAATTTTTATTTTTCTTCTACCCCATTTGCTGTTAATAACTTTATGTTGCATATAACTAAACTAAAGCCTAAACTGAGACAATGAAATATGACTTATTAAAGTATTACTTACTTTTTAGTCCTTAATAATCATGAAATATAATAAATAAATAGCCCAAATAATTTCTTGATATTTGCTCTTGATTTAACTGTTTTAGTCAGTGGTTTTGAGATAAGTTCTTATCTTTATCCAAAGCATTCCCAAACATAAGCTCCTAAACTGAGCCACAAACGACTCTTTACTCTTTACACGTTTTACGTGTTACGTTTTATGTTGCATTTGTTACAGTTACAACATGTGACAGAAAAGTCAATGACTTTGCGTATTTCCGCGTTACGATGTCGCGCTTCGCATCATATGCTTCATTAGAGCTCCGCTTTTTTCTATTTACTAATTTTGATCTTTTTCTGTGAATATAAGGCCAACGTTCATCAAATAAAGAGTAGGCTAATCAGAAACTTGAAAAGCACAGAAGCTGATCCCAGTGCCACGATCTGCCTGACTGTTGTTTAACCTACATCCCGCTTTGAGAGGCTGCTGCACGAGCACCTTTTACACGCCGCCTCGAAAAGAAGAGATACCGACTCTCGTTCATGTGTGTAGAGATGGAAACAGGGTCTGTAGGACTATGGTTGGATTTTTGGTCAAGATTCTTAAAGACTGTTACAGTTTATGGGCAACATGTACCAATTCTTTTGCAAAGAGCCGCATTGTATTAAACATATCCAATCATGCAAAGAGCCGCACTCTGATTGGCCAAGGGCCGCATGCAGCTCGCGAGCCGCGAGTTGGCCACCCCTGATATATACGATATGGTCTAATTCCATATCTCTTTTTAAAATATATCAATATATCTTAAATATCGATATATCGCCCAGCCCTAATATGCAGTAAATTCAAATAACTGCCTTGAATAAAATTGCTCTCTCAAAATGGCTGTACTGAACTTGAAATAGGCCTCTGTCTCTTTAAGAAGCTTTCCGACACGCCCTCTTCAGCACACTACTGTGGCATTTAAATGGGTTATTGAAAGCTAATCAAAGGAAGAATTCATATCCAGATTCCTTTGTTATCAACAATGAAGAAAACTCGGATATGCAGCATATAGCAAATAAATTCAATTATTTTTTTGTGAACATTGGACCAGAATTGGCAGAGAAAATTCCAAAGAATAATAATGATAAACTGGATGAATCATTTATAGAAAGGAATCCAAAGACAATTTTTCTCTCCGGTGTGAGTGAGTTTGATATATAAAATGTAACTATTATTTTTTATTCACGCAAGAGTACAGTAAAAATGTTAAAGTACTGTATGGATACAATACTCTAAGATGTAAAATTACTTCTATAAGTTACTCAAGTTCATGTACTTGAGTAAGTGTAATTGAGTGCTACCCGCCGAGTTTTTTTTTGTTTGTTTGTTTTGTTTTGTTTTTTCGGAAATTATTATTTTGGATACAGACGGATTGTGCAGTATCACCGGGAAATGTAAATATATGGCGTCAGATAACTACCTTTAAGTCGAGGGCGCAAATATAACATCAACGCGCGCGGTACACAGGGATCGAGGGCGCATGCGCTAAAAGTGAGCGCACAAACTATGTCCCGTCATACGCCCGGTGTTTACATTTCAGCCCGCAGTGCCCTCGCTCTTCCACACAGCACAGAGTCACAATGGAGAAGTATCAAGATCTGAGAGTGAACACAAACATACAAGAAAAAGATTACATTCCAACAACTATATATCCAATAATTAGTTAAGAATATTCTATTTTTTATCTTTAATGTGCTTAAGTAACTTTTTGAAGGCCTACTTCTTCAAGCAGTTTTATCAAACAATACTTTTTATCTCTACTTGAGTGAAATTCTAATGAAGTATCTGTTTCTTACTTTAGTAAAAGTAGTTGTTACTTTTTCCACTTTGAGTAAATATTTAAGCTCCTTGTTCTTAAGAATTATTTTGTTTTTCTGTATGTTCTGCCATTTTCTTGGAATTTTCTTTGTAAATTTCACAATTTTCACAGGATTTTATGTTTTGGTTCACACCATTTATGGCATCATAGGAAATAAATTGGACTTTTACACTCAAACAGTTACTCACAGTTAATAGCTATTATAATTAATTATCCGATTATACTAGCTTGATATTATATCCTTTTTATTGGGTCAAATATATTGATGTCTTTTTCAGTCCTTTTATAAATTAGTAGTTTGATAACGTTTTCAGTTTTAGTAAATCTGTGATCCACTAGTCAGCCTTATTCTGATGACATAACGGGCTGAATGAAGAAGAAAACTGAGCGGTAAAACTTTGGAAGAGAGAGGGCGCAGTGGGACGAAAACTGCGCGCTGAAATTAAAACACCGGGCGTATGAAGAGACATACGCGCTCTGTCATAGTTTTTGCACTCACTTTTAGTGCATGCGCCCTCGATCTCTGTGTTTTGTGCGCGTTGATGTTGTATTTGCGCGCTCTACTTAAAGATAGCTATCTGACGCCATATAAATGTATATCATATTGATGACGGCCCAGGGTAGGGGTATATGCTTCTGGCTTCAGCCTACTCCTAAAATGTAAACTGCTCAAAAAAATAAAATAAATAAATAAATAAAAAATAAATAAACATTCCCAAACATAAGCCTCCTAAACTGAGCCACACACCACTCTTTACTCTTTACAAGCAGCACAGGCTCACCTATTTCTCTGTGGAGAGACGTGTGAATCCGGAGGTTAGGGAGTTTCTGTGATCATCAGAGCGTGTAGTCGCAGCGAGAGAATGGCGTGATTAGCGCTGCGGGGCATATTGAAAAGTCAATATGCCCAAACAACTATAAATATGACATTTAAATAAAACAGAATAACCAAAGGTAAAACTGTGGTAATTGTATTGTAGGATTTCATTTACACACCACGTCTAAAAATGGGTCTTGTTCATTTCACGTTTGTTTTCATGTCGGCAAAAAGTTAACTGGATCAAATGCTACGTTGAACAAAATTACGGTGTTTCAAAACTTGCAAAGGCATAAATGAACATTGATTTTGTCATTATGCTGAATAATAGAAGTTGGATGTATCTTTTAAATGTTGGAAAATGGTACAGATCTTTAAATACATCCATGCGTAGGGCAGTAGCTACTTGGAGATCTGGGTCTACTGCTCCGCCCACGGCAGCCCTGGCTGATTCTCTGCCTGCTCTCGTCGCGCTGTCAATTTACTTGACATGTGGTCAATTGTAGAAGTATAATTAACGTTGTAATTAAACAGTTCCAAAAGTGAATAACTTTGATTTCATCAATGACTAGGTTGAGCGATCTAGCCCTACTGCGTCTCTGCTGCCGAGCTGTGGTGCGCGTTCTCGTTGCGCTGAGAATTATGGGAATGGCCAATAAACATCCGCATTTCTTTGTGTTTTTTATTTGAAATGATAAAGGACCCTAATATGGCCATAACAATCAATAATGTAAATTATACAAGTATATAGTAGCCGTTAAAAAAAGCTCTGGGCCCGATGGACCCGGAACTAACGTAGTTAACGTAAAGTAAGAATTTGTTCTGGTTCGCTGCGCCAATGAGCACAGACCATTGAAATCAACGGGCGGCCATATTGGAAGCCCGGGGCTGGGTATTTACCAAGGGGGGGGATACGCCCCTTTTCACCCAATTTCAGTACGTGCTAGTGGCAGGCCGTGGTATTGCAGCCTCAAAGCCCAAAAAGCACTTTTTGTCATAGACACTCATGTAAAAGGAGAGGCCTGTAAAATGGTCCACAGGGCATCTAGAGTTTCAGACTAAGGCTAATATATTTCTTAAAAATTTTTTTTAGGACATATACTTTTTTTTTTCCAAAATATTTTTTTAAAGGTTTTCCAATGGTGTGACGTCACCAGGCCTGTGGACGTGCTCGTGCGCCATGACTCATGAACGAGCACAGGTTTTCTCCGTGCAGTCTCTGCGGTCTGAGAGCCAAACCATTGATTCAAACAAATAATGAACGGGAATCTACGGGACTGTACTAAGATAAACGCTAAGAACCTCAAGTGTTTTTCTTTACTCAGTACTAAAATGTATTGCGGACCTACACATGGCGGGCGTGTGTTTTAATGTTAAACATTAGGCTTATAGCGAACATGAACAACAACAATAAACTAATGAAGACGTGATAGTTTCCTGATTAGGCTTTTGAAAATAGCTTAAATGTTTGACGGAAAGCAGCGTAATGAAAAGGACAAAATAAATCGGTTTTAAGCGTAAGGTGACCTCTTTATGATGGACAGTTCGTGAATCATAACCTTTAGTAAAGTTTGATCAGAAACAGAAACGGCACAATATACATGGCTGACAACAGAATCATTGTTCATGTTGACAAACGCACTTGTGACTCAATTTTTCACTTCTTAACTTATGAACATGGCTACTTACATTAACTTATAGAACACTTTGGTAGTGCTCCTTCTTTGTATTCAGACAAACAATTCTAGTAGTGAGTTTATATTAGCAAACAAAGTGAAGTAAAAACTCGATTTCTATCATTTGTATCACAATAACCAGGCTGCCAGCACTTACGGAACTTCTCGGAAAAGTGGCCGAGCGTGCGTACATTAGCGCGGCTACGTGCGTTCGAAGGGCCGCTGTAAGCTCCGGTTGTTGTACAAGATCGGAGAGTGGAAGAAGATGGCCTGGATTAAGGCCAGATGAATTTAGAACCATCTATGAATGAGTTGAAGGTCCTTGATAATGCTACATGGTTTGAGCTGTTAGACGATATAAAACACTTGTTTTAGTCCGACATTAGCTGGTCTTATTGGGATTTGAAAGTCCTTACCTTCTTTCATCAAAGTCATACATATGACGTACATATGACATTATCGCTACATTTACGTATCATTTGATCATGAATTGTACTTTTAGTAACTTGTCAAAGGCTTGTAAAGTTAGTAATTCCAGGAAATAAAGGTTAAACCAGTGGTTAAAAGAGCAACTCCTGCAGTCACTGAATCTAAAGCTGCAAAGTTTGAGATTCATAATAAAGTAGTTCTGATCTAAAACGTCAGCATGAATACACCTCCAGCTCCTTCAGTCTCTGCTGTTCTCACCTTGTTTGATAAACTCAGATTCACATACGCTAAAATCATTACAGGTGCATTATACTACATTTTATGTGAAAAAGAATTAACATTTGTGCGTACTTGTAGTGACCCAGTGGCTGTATGAGTGGTAACCATGGCACTTTTATATGTATTTGTCAGTCATGAATTAAATAAATACATGAATTAATTAAATAAAAGTAATAAATAGCCAAACTTGTTAAAGATAATAAAATTAAATGAATCAATTAGAATAACTTGAGAATAATAATGTAAATATAACAAACAATTATTTTAAAATGGAGTGAAATACAAATGACTGTGTCATCCTTGAGTTGTGCACTTTTAAAAAGAGACCACACTTTGAACAGCTTTTATGACAGTCCGCACTGCTTTAGAGCTGTGTGAAGTGTCTCGGTGTATTATTTATTTGGTCAAACCTATGAGACTCATGTAAACATAATATTATTTATTATTATGTAACATGTAGGACTATGGATATGAATGGGCTATATGCACAGTGACCCCACACGATTTCTGCCTGGACAGTAACATCAGCGCTGCCTTAGGAGAAACACTGCTGTGGGTAGTGCGGTACACTGAGCTCTATCCTCTTCTTCTTACTGCAAACTTTGTCTTATTATGATACAATATTTATTTTATCTGTAGTCTGTTCATTACTATTCACATGGTGTCTCCTGTCCCACTCCTCCTTGGGAGTGCCTGTCTAGATCGAACGGAGGAACCCGGCTGAACGGAGGAACCCTGCTGAACGGAGGAACCCGGCTGAACGGAGGAACCCAGCTGAACGGAGGAACCCGGCTGAACAGAGGAACCCTGCTGAACGGAGGAACCCGGCTGAACGGAGGAACCCTGCCTACTGGGTTGACAACAAGGACTGGACGGTCTGTGATCTTGGCCCGTCTGCTGAGGGACTCCTTCGGCCCTGGGTCTCTATAGCCTGTCCGTCCATGGGAGTGGATCTCTCCTTCTGTGGTTCTCCTCAAGGTTTCTCGTTTCTCCGCCTGGGTTTTTGAGTTTTTCCTTGCCGTGCTGGAGAGTCTAAGGACAGGGGACACCCGAGCTGCTCGTCTCCACTGCTGACGCTTATTTGGACTTTATGTTTGCCTGGATACTTGATTCGCCTGAACTTTACAAGGTCTTATTTACTGCTCTGTTTTATTGTCTTAATGTTCGGTGCAGCCCTATGAGGCCACTCCTGTTGTGATATTGGGCTATACAAAACCATTGATTGATTGATTGATTGATTGATTGATTGATTGATTGAATTCAGAATCATCTATGAGTGAGCTGAAGGTGGTTTGAGCTGTTAGACGATATGTAACACCTCATTCAGTCCAACATCAGCTGGTCTTATTGGGATTTAAAAGTCCTTACCTTCTTTCAAAGTTTAGAGGCTCTTCTATCGACCAGTCACTTTTTACAGACGCACTGCTCGGGTCAGGAGGTTTGAGATGCCTGAAAGTCAGGAAACACAAAGGAAAACAGAACTGTACTGATTAATACACGCTTCATAAAACTCATTTCTATTTGTGCCGAACATATAGATAATAATAATAATGCATCGGTTTTATATAGCGCTTTTCTGGACAAGCGTCCTTGGCTTTACATTACATTATTCATTCACTCCAGAGTCGTGGTGGGAAGCTACTATTGTAGCCACAGCTGCCCTGGGGTAGACTGAAGGAAGCGAGGGAACCAGTCTGCGCCATCGGCCCCTCCGAGCACCATTCACTCACTCAGTTACTCACTACACGACCAAATGGTCTCCCATCCGAGTACTGACCCGCCCTTCCCTGCTTAGCTTCCAAGGTCTGACATGATTGGGCATAGCAAAGGCGGTATGACAGTACTGCTGAATGGCAGTATTATTTTATACTACTAATATGGACTTTTTCTAACTTGTCAAAGGCTGATTCATAAAAAGGATATCGTACAGTGTTTCTTGTAAGAGTAATCAACTTCAGAGTATGTGTAGGTCGCTCCCTAGGTTTGTAGGAGACCAATTGTGTTGTCTACTTTTCCTGGTCATATGTTTTGCAGTTAAACTTTCTGTCTAAAAACAGAAAAACGTAGTCCTCTAGGAACGCCTCTTTTTCAACAGGATTTGTTAAATGATGTGGTGGACTCTCAACGTTGTGAAGCTCAATGTT
Source organism: Proterorhinus semilunaris (assembly GCA_021464625.1). Classification (NCBI taxonomy): domain Eukaryota; kingdom Metazoa; phylum Chordata; class Actinopteri; order Gobiiformes; family Gobiidae; genus Proterorhinus; species Proterorhinus semilunaris. The sequence continues at coordinate 37,439,197 of CM038347.1, forward strand.
GGACTATGAGACTCAACGTTGGACTGTGAGGCTCAATGTTGGACTATGAGGCTGAATGTTGGACTGTGAGGCTCAAAGTCGGACTATGAGTCTCAATGTTGGACTGTGAGGCTCAACGTTGGACTATGAGGCTGAATGTTGGACTGTGAGGCTCAATGTTGGACTGTGAGGCTCAAAGTCGGACTATGAGGCTCAATGTTGGACTGTGAGGCTCAATGTTGGACTATGAGGCTCAATGTTGGACTATGAGGCTCAATGTTGGACTATGAGGCTCAACATTAGACTGTGAGGCTCAATGTTGGACTATGAGGCTCAATGTTGGACTATGAGGCTCAATGTTGGACTATGAGGCTCAACATTAGACTGTGAGGCTCAATGTTGGACTGTGAGGCTCAATGTTGGACTATGAGGCTCAATGTTGGACTGTGAGGCTCAATGTTGGACTATGAGGCTCAATGTTAGACTGTGATGCTCAATGTTGGACTATGAGGCTCAATGTTGGACTATGAGGCTCAATGTTGGACTATGAGGCTCAACATTAGACTGTGAGGCTCAATGTTAGACTGTGAACGTTGGACTATGAGGCTCAACGTTGGACTCTGAGGCTCAATGTCTCCACCCACTGCTGACGCTTATTTGGACTTTATGTTTGCCTGGATACTTGATTCGCCTGAACTTTACATGGTCTTATTTACTGCTCTGTTTTATTGTCTTAATGTTCGGTGCAGCCCTATGAGGCCACTCCTGTTGTGATATTGGGCTATACAAAACCATTGATTGATTGATTGATTGATTGATTGAATTCAGAATCATCTATGAGTGAGCTGAAGGTGGTTTGAGCTGTTAGACGATATGTAACACCTCATTCAGTCCAACATCAGCTGGTCTTATTGGGATTTAAAAGTCCTTACCTTCTTTCAAAGTTTAGAGGCTCTTCTATCGACCAGTCACTTTTTACAGACGCACTGCTCGGGTCAGGAGGTTTGAGATGCCTGAAAGTCAGGAAACACAAAGGAAAACAGAACTGTACTGATTAATACACGCTTCATAAAACTCATTTCTATTTGTGCCGAACATATAGATAATAATAATAATGCATCGGTTTTATATAGCGCTTTTCTGGACAAGCGTCCTTGGCTTTACATTACATTATTCATTCACTCCAGACTCGTGGTGGGAAGCTACTATTGTAGCCACAGCTGTCCTGGGGTAGACTGAAGGAAGCGAGGCAACCAGTCTGCGCCATCGGCCCCTCCGAGCACCATTCACTCACTCAGTTACTCACTACACGACCAAATGGTCTCCCATCCGAGTACTGACCCGCCCTTCCCTGCTTAGCTTCCAAGGTCTGACATGATTGGGCATAGCAAAGGCGGTATGACAGTACTGCTGAATGGCAGTATTATTTTATACTACTAATATGGACTTTTTCTAACTTGTCAAAGGCTGATTCATAAAAAGGATATCGTACAGTGTTTCTTGTAAGAGTAATCAACTTCAGAGTATGTGTAGGTCGCTCCCTAGGTTTGTAGGAGACCAATTGTGTTGTCTACTTTTCCTGGTCATATGTTTTGCAGTTAAACTTTCTGTCTAAAAACAGAAAAACTTAGTCCTCTAGGAACGCCTCTTTTTCAACAGGATTTGTTAAATGATGTGGTGGACTCTCAACGTTGTGAAGCTCAATGTTGGACTATGAGACTCAACGTTGGACTGTGAGGCTCAATGTTAGACTGTGAGGCTCAATGTTGGACTATGAGGCTGAATGTTGGACTGTGAGGCTCAAAGTCGGACTATGAGGCTCAATGTAAGACTGTGAGGCTCAATGTTAGACTGTGAGGCTCAATGTTAGACTATGAGGCTGAATGTTGGACTGTGAGGCTCAATGTTGGACTGTGAGGCTCAAAGTCGGACTATGAGGCTCAATGTTGGACTGTGAGGCTCAATGTTGGACTATGAGGCTCACGCGGCGGCACGGTAGCACAGCGGTTAGTGTTTGTGCTTCACAGCTAGAAGGTCCCCGGTTCGATTCCCACCTGGACGGGGCCTTTCTGTGTGGAGTTTGCATGTTCTCCCCGTGTCTGCGTAGGTTTCCTCCGGGTACTCCGGTTTCCCCTACCACCAAAAACATGTACAATAGGCCGGGATGAATGATGTGAGTGAGTGGTTGGTGGTGGTCGGAGGGGCCGATGGCGCAGATTGGCTGCCTCGCTTCCGTCAGTCTACCCCAGGGCAGCTGTGGCTACAACAGTAGCTTACCACCACCGAGTATGGAGTGAATGATTAATGACGACAGTGTGGCGCTTTGAGAAAAACTTGGTAATACAGACTTGTAAAGCGCAATACAAGTGTAAGGCATTATTATTATTATTATTAATGTTGGACTATGAGGCTCAATGTTGGACTATGAGGCTCAATGTTGGACTATGAGGCTCAACATTAGACTGTGAGGCTCAATGTTGGACTATGAGGCTCAATGTTGGACTATGAGGCTCAATGTTGGACTATGAGGCTCAACATTAGACTGTGAGGCTCAATGTTGGACTGTGAGGCTCAATGTTGGACTATGAGGCTCAATGTTGGACTGTGAGGCTCAATGTTGGACTATGAGGCTCAATGTTAGACTGTGATGCTCAATGTTGGACTATGAGGCTCAATGTTGGACTATGAGGCTCAATGTTGGACTATGAGGCTCAACATTAGACTGTGAGGCTCAATGTTAGACTGTGAACGTTGGACTATGAGGCTCAACGTTGGACTCTGAGGCTCAATGTCTCCACCCACTGCTGACGCTTATTTGGACTTTATGTTTGCCTGGATACTTGATTCGCCTGAACTTTACAAGGTCTTATTTACTGCTCTGTTTTATTGTCTTAATGTTCGGTGCAGCCCTATGAGGCCACTCCTGTTGTGATATTGGGCTATACAAAACCATTGATTGATTGATTGATTGATTGATTGAATTCAGAATCATCTATGAGTGAGCTGAAGGTGGTTTGAGCTGTTAGACGATATGTAACACCTCATTCAGTCCAACATCAGCTGGTCTTATTGGGATTTAAAAGTCCTTACCTTCTTTCAAAGTTTAGAGGCTCTTCTATCGACCAGTCACTTTTTACAGACGCACTGCTCGGGTCAGGAGGTTTGAGATGCCTGAAAGTCAGGAAACACAAAGGAAAACAGAACTGTACTGATTAATACACGCTTCATAAAACTCATTTCTATTTGTGCCGAACATATAGATAATAATAATAATGCATCGGTTTTATATAGCGCTTTTCTGGACAAGCGTCCTTGGCTTTACATTACATTATTCATTCACTCCAGACTCGTGGTGGGAAGCTACTATTGTAGCCACAGCTGCCCTGGGGTAGACTGAAGGAAGCGAGGCAACCAGTCTGCGCCATCGGCCCCTCCGAGCACCATTCACTCACTCAGTTACTCACTACACGACCAAATGGTCTCCCATCCGAGTACTGACCCGCCCTTCCCTGCTTAGCTTCCAAGGTCTGACATGATTGGGCATAGCAAAGGCGGTATGACAGTACTGCTGAATGGCAGTATTATTTTATACTACTAATATGGACTTTTTCTAACTTGTCAAAGGCTGATTCATAAAAAGGATATCGTACAGTGTTTCTTGTAAGAGTAATCAACTTCAGAGTATGTGTAGGTCGCTCCCTAGGTTTGTAGGAGACCAATTGTGTTGTCTACTTTTCCTGGTCATATGTTTTGCAGTTAAACTTTTTGTCTAAAAACAGAAAAACGTAGTCCTCTAGGAACGCATCTTTTTCCTGCTTTTTTTTTTTCTCAAGCTCTCTTTTTCAACAGGATTTGTTAAATGATGTGGTGGACTCTCAACGTTGTGAGGCTCAACGTTGGACTATGAGGCTCAACGTAAGACTGTGAGGCTCAACGTTGGACTATGAGGCTCAACGTTAGACTATGAGGCTGAATGTTAGACTGTGAGGCTCAATGTTGGACTGTGAGGCTCAATGTTGGACTGTGAGGCTCAACGTTGGACTGTGAGGCTCAATGTTAGACTGTGAGGCTGAATGTTAGACTGTGAGGCTCAATGTTAGACTGTGAGGCTCAATGTTAGACTGTGAGGCTGAATGTTAGACTGTGAGGCTCAATGTTAGACTGTGAGGCTGAATGTTAGACTGTGAGGCTCAATGTTGGACTGTGAGACTCAATATTGGACTGAGGCTTAATGTTAGACTGTGAGGCTCAATGTTGGACTGTGAGTCTCAATGTACAACTGTGAGGCTCAATGTTAGACTGTGAGGCTCAATGTTAGACTATGAGACTCAACGTTGGACTGTGAGGCTCAATGTTGGACTATGAGACTCAACGTTGGACTGTGAGGCTCAATGTTGGACTGTGAGGCTCAATGTTAGACTGTGAGGCTTAATGTTAGACTATGAGACTCAACGTTGGACTGTGAGGCTCAATGTTGGACTATGAGACTCAACGTTGGACTATGAGACTCAACGTTGGACTGAGGCTTAATGTTAGACTGTGAGGCTCAATGTTAGACTATGAGACTCAACGTTGGACTGTGAGGCTCAATGTAGGACTGTGAGGCTCAATGTTGGACTGTGAGGCTCAATGTTAGACTGTGAGGCTCAATGTTGGACTATGAGGCTCAATGTTGGACTGTGAGGCTCAATGTTGGACTGTGAGGCTCAATGTTAGACTATGAGGCTCAATATTGGACTGAGGCTTAATGTTAGACTGTGAGACTCAACGTTGGACTGTGAGGCTCAACGTTAGACTGTGAGGCTCAATGTTGGACTGTGAGGCTCAATGTTAGACTGTGAGGCTCAACGTTAGACTGTGAGGCTCAATGTTGGACTGTGAGGCTCAATGTTAGACTGTGAGGCTCAACGTTGGACTGTGAGGCTCAATGTTAGACTGTGAGGCTCAACGTTGGACTGTGAGGCTCAATGTAGGACTGTGAGGCTCAATGTTGGACTGTGAGGCTCAATGTTAGACTGTGAGGCTCAATGTTGGACTATGAGGCTCAATGTTGGACTGTGAGGCTCAATGTTGGACTGTGAGGCTCAATGTTAGACTATGAGGCTCAATATTGGACTGAGGCTTAATGTTAGACTGTGAGACTCAACGTTGGACTATGAGGCTCAATGTTGGACTGTGAGACTCAACGTTGGACTGTGAGGCTCAACGTTAGACTGTGAGGCTCAATATTAGAATATGACACTCAACGTTGGACTGTGAGGCTCAATGTTAGACTGTGAGGCTCAATGTTGGACTGTGAGGCTCAATGTTGGACTGTGAGGCTCAATGTTGGACTGTGAGGCTCAATGTTAGACTGTGAGGCTCAATGTTAGACTGTGAGACTCAATATTGGACTGAGGCTTAATGTTAGACTGTGAGGCTCAATGTTGGACTGTGAGGCTCAATGTACAACTGTGAGGCTCAATGTTAGACTGTGAGGCTCAATGTTAGACTATGAGACTCAACGTTGGACTGTGAGGCTCAATGTTGGACTGTGAGGCTCAATGTTGGACTATGAGACTCAACGTTGGACTGTGAGGCTCAATGTTGGACTATGAGACTCAACGTTGGACTATGAGACTCAACGTTGGACTGAGGCTTAATGTTAGACTGTGAGGCTCAATGTTAGACTATGAGACTCAACGTTGGACTGTGAGGCTCAATGTTGGACTATGAGACTCAACGTTGGACTGTGAGGCTCAATGTAGGACTGTGAGGCTCAACGTTAGACTATGAGGCTCAATATTGGACTGAGGCTTAATGTTAGACTGTGAGGCTCAATATTAGAATATGACACTCAACGTTGGACTGTGAGGCTCAATGTTAGACTGTGAGGCTCAATGTTGGACTGTGAGGCTCAATGTTGGACTGTGAGGCTCAATGTTAGACTGTGAGGCTCAATGTTGGACTGTGAGGCTCAATGTTGGACTGTGAGGCTCAATGTTGGACTATGAGACTCAACGTTGGACTATGAGACTCAACGTTGGACTCTGAGACTCAACGTTGGACTCTGAGACTCAACGTTGGACTATGAGACTCAACGTTGGACTCTGAGGCTCAATGTCTCCACCCACTGCTGACGCTTATTTGGACATTATGTTTGCCTGGATACTTGATTCGCCTGAACTTTACATGGTCTTATTTACTGCTCTGTTTTATTGTCTTAATGTTCGGTGCAGCCCTATGAGGCCACTCCTGTTATGATATTGGGCTATACAAAACCATTGATTGATTGATTGATTGAATTCAGAATCATCTATGAGTGAGCTGAAGGTGGTTTGAGCTGTTAGACGATATGTAACACTTCATTCAGTCCAACATCAGCTGGTCTTATTGGGATTTAAAAGTCCTTACCTTCTTTCAAAGTTTAGAGGCTCTTCTATCGACCAGTCACTTTTTACAGACGCACTGCTCGGGTCAGGAGGTTTGAGATGCCTGAAAGTCAGGAAACACAAAGGAAAACAGAACTGTACTGATTAATACACGCTTCATAAAACTCATTTCTATTTGTGCCGAACATATAGATAATAATAATAATGCATCGGTTTTATATAGCGCTTTTCTGGACAAGCGTCCTTGGCTTTACATTACATTATTCATTCACTCCAGAGTCGTGGTGGGAAGCTACTATTGTAGCCACAGCTGCCCTGGGGTAGACTGAAGGAAGCGAGGGAACCAGTCTGCGCCATCGGCCCCTCCGAGCACCATTCACTCACTCAGTTACTCACTACACGACCAAATGGTCTCCCATCCGAGTACTGACCCGCCCTTCCCTGCTTAGCTTCCAAGGTCTGACATGATTGGGCATAGCAAAGGCGGTATGACAGTACTGCTGAATGGCAGTATTATTTTATACTACTAATATGGACTTTTTCTAACTTGTCAAAGGCTGATTCATAAAAAGGATATTGTACAGTGTTTCTTGTAAGAGTAATCAACTTCAGAGTATGTGTAGGTCGCTCCCTAGGTTTGTAGGAGACCAATTGTGTTGTCTACTTTTCCTGGTCATATGTTTTGCAGTTAAACTTTCTGTCTAAAAACAGAAAAACTTAGTCCTCTAGGAACGCCTCTTTTTCAACAGGATTTGTTAAATGATGTGGTGGACTCTCAACGTTGTGAAGCTCAATGTTGGACTATGAGACTCAACGTTGGACTGTGAGGCTCAATGTTAGACTGTGAGGCTCAATGTTGGACTATGAGGCTGAATGTTGGACTGTGAGGCTCAAAGTCGGACTATGAGGCTCAATGTTGGACTGTGAGGCTCAACGTTGGACTATGAGGCTGAATGTTGGACTGTGAGGCTCAATGTTGGACTGTGAGGCTCAAAGTCAGACTATGAGGCTCAATGTAAGACTGTGAGGCTCAATGTTAGACTGTGAGGCTCAATGTTAGACTGTGAGGCTCAATGTTACACTGTGAGGCTCAATGTTAAACTATGAGGCTGAATGTTGGACTGTGAGGCTCAATGTTGGACTGTGAGGCTCAATGTTGGACTGTGAGGCTCAATGTTGGACTGTGAGGCTCAAAGTCGGACTATGAGGCTCAATGTTGGACTGTGAGGCTCAATGTTGGACTATGAGGCTCAATGTTGGACTATGAGGCTCAATGTTGGACTATGAGGCTCAACATTAGACTGTGAGGCTCAATGTTGGACTATGAGGCTCAATGTTGGACTATGAGGCTCAATGTTGGACTATGAGGCTCAACATTAGACTGTGAGGCTCAATGTTGGACTGTGAGGCTCAATGTTGGACTATGAGGCTCAATGTTGGACTGTAAGGCTCAATGTTGGACTATGAGGCTCAATGTTAGACTGTGATGCTCAATGTTGGACTATGAGGCTCAATGTTGGACTATGAGGCTCAACATTAGACTGTGAGGCTCAATGTTAGACTGTGAACGTTGGACTATGAGGCTCAACGTTGGACTCTGAGGCTCAATGTCTCCACCCACTGCTGACGCTTATTTGGACATTATGTTTGCCTGGATACTTGATTCGCCTGAACTTTACATGGTCTTATTTACTGCTCTGTTTTATTGTCTTAATGTTCGGTGCAGCCCTATGAGGCCACTCCTGTTGTGATATTGGGCTATACAAAACCATTGATTGATTGATTGATTGAATTCAGAATCATCTATGAGTGAGCTGAAGGTGGTTTGAGCTGTTAGACGATATGTAACACCTCATTCAGTCCAACATCAGCTGGTCTTATTGGGATTTAAAAGTCCTTACCTTCTTTCAAAGTTTAGAGGCTCTTCTATCGACCAGTCACTTTTTACAGACGCACTGCTCGGGTCAGGAGGTTTGAGATGCCTGAAAGTCAGGAAACACAAAGGAAAACAGAACTGTACTGATTAATACACGCTTCATAAAACTCATTTCTATTTGTGCCGAACATATAGATAATAATAATAATGCATCGGTTTTATATAGCGCTTTTCTGGACAAGCGTCCTTGGCTTTACATTACATTATTCATTCACTCCAGAGTCGTGGTGGGAAGCTACTATTGTAGCCACAGCTGCCCTGGGGTAGACTGAAGGAAGCGAGGGAACCAGTCTGCGCCATCGGCCCCTCCGAGCACCATTCACTCACTCAGTTACTCACTACACGACCAAATGGTCTCCCATCCGAGTACTGACCCGCCCTTCCCTGCTTAGCTTCCAAGGTCTGACATGATTGGGCATAGCAAAGGCGGTATGACAGTACTGCTGAATGGCAGTATTATTTTATACTACTAATATGGACTTTTTCTAACTTGTCAAAGGCTGATTCATAAAAAGGATATCGTACAGTGTTTCTTGTAAGAGTAATCAACTTCAGAGTATGTGTAGGTCGCTCCCTAGGTTTGTAGGAGACCAATTGTGTTGTCTACTTTTCCTGGTCATATGTTTTGCAGTTAAACTTTCTGTCTAAAAACAGAAAAACGTAGTCCTCTAGGAACGCCTCTTTTTCAACAGGATTTGTTAAATGATGTGGTGGACTCTCAACGTTGTGAAGCTCAATGTTGGACTATGAGACTCAACGTTGGACTGTGAGGCTCAATGTTGGACTATGAGGCTGAATGTTGGACTGTGAGGCTCAAAGTCGGACTATGAGTCTCAATGTTGGACTGTGAGGCTCAACGTTGGACTATGAGGCTGAATGTTGGACTGTGAGGCTCAATGTTGGACTGTGAGGCTCAAAGTCGGACTATGAGGCTCAATGTTGGACTGTGAGGCTCAATGTTGGACTATGAGGCTCAATGTTGGACTATGAGGCTCAATGTTGGACTATGAGGCTCAACATTAGACTGTGAGGCTCAATGTTGGACTATGAGGCTCAATGTTGGACTATGAGGCTCAATGTTGGACTATGAGGCTCAACATTAGACTGTGAGGCTCAATGTTGGACTGTGAGGCTCAATGTTGGACTATGAGGCTCAATGTTGGACTGTGAGGCTCAATGTTGGACTATGAGGCTCAATGTTAGACTGTGATGCTCAATGTTGGACTATGAGGCTCAATGTTGGACTATGAGGCTCAATGTTGGACTATGAGGCTCAACATTAGACTGTGAGGCTCAATGTTAGACTGTGAACGTTGGACTATGAGGCTCAACGTTGGACTCTGAGGCTCAATGTCTCCACCCACTGCTGACGCTTATTTGGACTTTATGTTTGCCTGGATACTTGATTCGCCTGAACTTTACATGGTCTTATTTACTGCTCTGTTTTATTGTCTTAATGTTCGGTGCAGCCCTATGAGGCCACTCCTGTTGTGATATTGGGCTATACAAAACCATTGATTGATTGATTGATTGATTGATTGAATTCAGAATCATCTATGAGTGAGCTGAAGGTGGTTTGAGCTGTTAGACGATATGTAACACCTCATTCAGTCCAACATCAGCTGGTCTTATTGGGATTTAAAAGTCCTTACCTTCTTTCAAAGTTTAGAGGCTCTTCTATCGACCAGTCACTTTTTACAGACGCACTGCTCGGGTCAGGAGGTTTGAGATGCCTGAAAGTCAGGAAACACAAAGGAAAACAGAACTGTACTGATTAATACACGCTTCATAAAACTCATTTCTATTTGTGCCGAACATATAGATAATAATAATAATGCATCGGTTTTATATAGCGCTTTTCTGGACAAGCGTCCTTGGCTTTACATTACATTATTCATTCACTCCAGACTCGTGGTGGGAAGCTACTATTGTAGCCACAGCTGTCCTGGGGTAGACTGAAGGAAGCGAGGCAACCAGTCTGCGCCATCGGCCCCTCCGAGCACCATTCACTCACTCAGTTACTCACTACACGACCAAATGGTCTCCCATCCGAGTACTGACCCGCCCTTCCCTGCTTAGCTTCCAAGGTCTGACATGATTGGGCATAGCAAAGGCGGTATGACAGTACTGCTGAATGGCAGTATTATTTTATACTACTAATATGGACTTTTTCTAACTTGTCAAAGGCTGATTCATAAAAAGGATATCGTACAGTGTTTCTTGTAAGAGTAATCAACTTCAGAGTATGTGTAGGTCGCTCCCTAGGTTTGTAGGAGACCAATTGTGTTGTCTACTTTTCCTGGTCATATGTTTTGCAGTTAAACTTTCTGTCTAAAAACAGAAAAACTTAGTCCTCTAGGAACGCCTCTTTTTCAACAGGATTTGTTAAATGATGTGGTGGACTCTCAACGTTGTGAAGCTCAATGTTGGACTATGAGACTCAACGTTGGACTGTGAGGCTCAATGTTAGACTGTGAGGCTCAATGTTGGACTATGAGGCTGAATGTTGGACTGTGAGGCTCAAAGTCGGACTATGAGGCTCAATGTAAGACTGTGAGGCTCAATGTTAGACTGTGAGGCTCAATGTTAGACTATGAGGCTGAATGTTGGACTGTGAGGCTCAATGTTGGACTGTGAGGCTCAAAGTCGGACTATGAGGCTCAATGTTGGACTGTGAGGCTCAATGTTGGACTATGAGGCTCACGCGGCGGCACGGTAGCACAGCGGTTAGTGTTTGTGCTTCACAGCTAGAAGGTCCCCGGTTCGATTCCCACCTGGACGGGGCCTTTCTGTGTGGAGTTTGCATGTTCTCCCCGTGTCTGCGTAGGTTTCCTCCGGGTACTCCGGTTTCCCCTACCACCAAAAACATGTACAATAGGCCGGGATGAATGATGTGAGTGAGTGGTTGGTGGTGGTCGGAGGGGCCGATGGCGCAGATTGGCTGCCTCGCTTCCGTCAGTCTACCCCAGGGCAGCTGTGGCTACAACAGTAGCTTACCACCACCGAGTATGGAGTGAATGATTAATGACGACAGTGTGGCGCTTTGAGAAAAACTTGGTAATACAGACTTGTAAAGCGCAATACAAGTGTAAGGCATTATTATTATTATTATTAATGTTGGACTATGAGGCTCAATGTTGGACTATGAGGCTCAATGTTGGACTATGAGGCTCAACATTAGACTGTGAGGCTCAATGTTGGACTATGAGGCTCAATGTTGGACTATGAGGCTCAATGTTGGACTATGAGGCTCAACATTAGACTGTGAGGCTCAATGTTGGACTGTGAGGCTCAATGTTGGACTATGAGGCTCAATGTTGGACTGTGAGGCTCAATGTTGGACTATGAGGCTCAATGTTAGACTGTGATGCTCAATGTTGGACTATGAGGCTCAATGTTGGACTATGAGGCTCAATGTTGGACTATGAGGCTCAACATTAGACTGTGAGGCTCAATGTTAGACTGTGAACGTTGGACTATGAGGCTCAACGTTGGACTCTGAGGCTCAATGTCTCCACCCACTGCTGACGCTTATTTGGACATTATGTTTGCCTGGATACTTGATTCGCCTGAACTTTACAAGGTCTTATTTACTGCTCTGTTTTATTGTCTTAATGTTCGGTGCAGCCCTATGAGGCCACTCCTGTTGTGATATTGGGCTATACAAAACCATTGATTGATTGATTGATTGATTGATTGAATTCAGAATCATCTATGAGTGAGCTGAAGGTGGTTTGAGCTGTTAGACGATATGTAACACCTCATTCAGTCCAACATCAGCTGGTCTTATTGGGATTTAAAAGTCCTTACCTTCTTTCAAAGTTTAGAGGCTCTTCTATCGACCAGTCACTTTTTACAGACGCACTGCTCGGGTCAGGAGGTTTGAGATGCCTGAAAGTCAGGAAACACAAAGGAAAACAGAACTGTACTGATTAATACACGCTTCATAAAACTCATTTCTATTTGTGCCGAACATATAGATAATAATAATAATGCATCGGTTTTATATAGCGCTTTTCTGGACAAGCGTCCTTGGCTTTACATTACATTATTCATTCACTCCAGACTCGTGGTGGGAAGCTACTATTGTAGCCACAGCTGCCCTGGGGTAGACTGAAGGAAGCGAGGCAACCAGTCTGCGCCATCGGCCCCTCCGAGCACCATTCACTCACTCAGTTACTCACTACACGACCAAATGGTCTCCCATCCGAGTACTGACCCGCCCTTCCCTGCTTAGCTTCCAAGGTCTGACATGATTGGGCATAGCAAAGGCGGTATGACAGTACTGCTGAATGGCAGTATTATTTTATACTACTAATATGGACTTTTTCTAACTTGTCAAAGGCTGATTCATAAAAAGGATATCGTACAGTGTTTCTTGTAAGAGTAATCAACTTCAGAGTATGTGTAGGTCGCTCCCTAGGTTTGTAGGAGACCAATTGTGTTGTCTACTTTTCCTGGTCATATGTTTTGCAGTTAAACTTTTTGTCTAAAAACAGAAAAACGTAGTCCTCTAGGAACGCATCTTTTTCCTGCTTTTTTTTTTTCTCAAGCTCTCTTTTTCAACAGGATTTGTTAAATGATGTGGTGGACTCTCAACGTTGTGAGGCTCAACGTTGGACTATGAGGCTCAACGTAAGACTGTGAGGCTCAACGTTGGACTATGAGGCTCAACGTTAGACTATGAGGCTGAATGTTAGACTGTGAGGCTCAATGTTGGACTGTGAGGCTCAATGTTGGACTGTGAGGCTCAACGTTGGACTGTGAGGCTCAATGTTAGACTGTGAGGCTGAATGTTAGACTGTGAGGCTCAATGTTAGACTGTGAGGCTCAATGTTAGACTGTGAGGCTGAATGTTAGACTGTGAGGCTCAATGTTAGACTGTGAGGCTGAATGTTAGACTGTGAGGCTCAATGTTGGACTGTGAGACTCAATATTGGACTGAGGCTTAATGTTAGACTGTGAGGCTCAATGTTGGACTGTGAGTCTCAATGTACAACTGTGAGGCTCAATGTTAGACTGTGAGGCTCAATGTTAGACTATGAGACTCAACGTTGGACTGTGAGGCTCAATGTTGGACTATGAGACTCAACGTTGGACTGTGAGGCTCAATGTTGGACTGTGAGGCTCAATGTTAGACTGTGAGGCTTAATGTTAGACTATGAGACTCAACGTTGGACTGTGAGGCTCAATGTTGGACTATGAGACTCAACGTTGGACTATGAGACTCAACGTTGGACTGAGGCTTAATGTTAGACTGTGAGGCTCAATGTTAGACTATGAGACTCAACGTTGGACTGTGAGGCTCAATGTAGGACTGTGAGGCTCAATGTTGGACTGTGAGGCTCAATGTTAGACTGTGAGGCTCAATGTTGGACTATGAGGCTCAATGTTGGACTGTGAGGCTCAATGTTGGACTGTGAGGCTCAATGTTAGACTATGAGGCTCAATATTGGACTGAGGCTTAATGTTAGACTGTGAGACTCAACGTTGGACTGTGAGGCTCAACGTTAGACTGTGAGGCTCAATGTTGGACTGTGAGGCTCAATGTTAGACTGTGAGGCTCAACGTTAGACTGTGAGGCTCAATGTTGGACTGTGAGGCTCAATGTTAGACTGTGAGGCTCAACGTTGGACTGTGAGGCTCAATGTTAGACTGTGAGGCTCAACGTTGGACTGTGAGGCTCAATGTAGGACTGTGAGGCTCAATGTTGGACTGTGAGGCTCAATGTTAGACTGTGAGGCTCAATGTTGGACTATGAGGCTCAATGTTGGACTGTGAGGCTCAATGTTGGACTGTGAGGCTCAATGTTAGACTATGAGGCTCAATATTGGACTGAGGCTTAATGTTAGACTGTGAGACTCAACGTTGGACTATGAGGCTCAATGTTGGACTGTGAGACTCAACGTTGGACTGTGAGGCTCAACGTTAGACTGTGAGGCTCAATATTAGAATATGACACTCAACGTTGGACTGTGAGGCTCAATGTTAGACTGTGAGGCTCAATGTTGGACTGTGAGGCTCAATGTTGGACTGTGAGGCTCAATGTTGGACTGTGAGGCTCAATGTTAGACTGTGAGGCTCAATGTTAGACTGTGAGACTCAATATTGGACTGAGGCTTAATGTTAGACTGTGAGGCTCAATGTTGGACTGTGAGGCTCAATGTACAACTGTGAGGCTCAATGTTAGACTGTGAGGCTCAATGTTAGACTATGAGACTCAACGTTGGACTGTGAGGCTCAATGTTGGACTGTGAGGCTCAATGTTGGACTATGAGACTCAACGTTGGACTGTGAGGCTCAATGTTGGACTATGAGACTCAACGTTGGACTATGAGACTCAACGTTGGACTGAGGCTTAATGTTAGACTGTGAGGCTCAATGTTAGACTATGAGACTCAACGTTGGACTGTGAGGCTCAATGTTGGACTATGAGACTCAACGTTGGACTGTGAGGCTCAATGTAGGACTGTGAGGCTCAACGTTAGACTATGAGGCTCAATATTGGACTGAGGCTTAATGTTAGACTGTGAGGCTCAATATTAGAATATGACACTCAACGTTGGACTGTGAGGCTCAATGTTAGACTGTGAGGCTCAATGTTGGACTGTGAGGCTCAATGTTGGACTGTGAGGCTCAATGTTAGACTGTGAGGCTCAATGTTGGACTGTGAGGCTCAATGTTGGACTGTGAGGCTCAATGTTGGACTATGAGACTCAACGTTGGACTATGAGACTCAACGTTGGACTCTGAGACTCAACGTTGGACTCTGAGACTCAACGTTGGACTATGAGACTCAACGTTGGACTCTGAGGCTCAATGTCTCCACCCACTGCTGACGCTTATTTGGACATTATGTTTGCCTGGATACTTGATTCGCCTGAACTTTACATGGTCTTATTTACTGCTCTGTTTTATTGTCTTAATGTTCGGTGCAGCCCTATGAGGCCACTCCTGTTATGATATTGGGCTATACAAAACCATTGATTGATTGATTGATTGAATTCAGAATCATCTATGAGTGAGCTGAAGGTGGTTTGAGCTGTTAGACGATATGTAACACTTCATTCAGTCCAACATCAGCTGGTCTTATTGGGATTTAAAAGTCCTTACCTTCTTTCAAAGTTTAGAGGCTCTTCTATCGACCAGTCACTTTTTACAGACGCACTGCTCGGGTCAGGAGGTTTGAGATGCCTGAAAGTCAGGAAACACAAAGGAAAACAGAACTGTACTGATTAATACACGCTTCATAAAACTCATTTCTATTTGTGCCGAACATATAGATAATAATAATAATGCATCGGTTTTATATAGCGCTTTTCTGGACAAGCGTCCTTGGCTTTACATTACATTATTCATTCACTCCAGAGTCGTGGTGGGAAGCTACTATTGTAGCCACAGCTGCCCTGGGGTAGACTGAAGGAAGCGAGGGAACCAGTCTGCGCCATCGGCCCCTCCGAGCACCATTCACTCACTCAGTTACTCACTACACGACCAAATGGTCTCCCATCCGAGTACTGACCCGCCCTTCCCTGCTTAGCTTCCAAGGTCTGACATGATTGGGCATAGCAAAGGCGGTATGACAGTACTGCTGAATGGCAGTATTATTTTATACTACTAATATGGACTTTTTCTAACTTGTCAAAGGCTGATTCATAAAAAGGATATTGTACAGTGTTTCTTGTAAGAGTAATCAACTTCAGAGTATGTGTAGGTCGCTCCCTAGGTTTGTAGGAGACCAATTGTGTTGTCTACTTTTCCTGGTCATATGTTTTGCAGTTAAACTTTCTGTCTAAAAACAGAAAAACTTAGTCCTCTAGGAACGCCTCTTTTTCAACAGGATTTGTTAAATGATGTGGTGGACTCTCAACGTTGTGAAGCTCAATGTTGGACTATGAGACTCAACGTTGGACTGTGAGGCTCAATGTTAGACTGTGAGGCTCAATGTTGGACTATGAGGCTGAATGTTGGACTGTGAGGCTCAAAGTCGGACTATGAGGCTCAATGTTGGACTGTGAGGCTCAACGTTGGACTATGAGGCTGAATGTTGGACTGTGAGGCTCAATGTTGGACTGTGAGGCTCAAAGTCAGACTATGAGGCTCAATGTAAGACTGTGAGGCTCAATGTTAGACTGTGAGGCTCAATGTTAGACTGTGAGGCTCAATGTTACACTGTGAGGCTCAATGTTAAACTATGAGGCTGAATGTTGGACTGTGAGGCTCAATGTTGGACTGTGAGGCTCAATGTTGGACTGTGAGGCTCAATGTTGGACTGTGAGGCTCAAAGTCGGACTATGAGGCTCAATGTTGGACTGTGAGGCTCAATGTTGGACTATGAGGCTCAATGTTGGACTATGAGGCTCAATGTTGGACTATGAGGCTCAACATTAGACTGTGAGGCTCAATGTTGGACTATGAGGCTCAATGTTGGACTATGAGGCTCAATGTTGGACTATGAGGCTCAACATTAGACTGTGAGGCTCAATGTTGGACTGTGAGGCTCAATGTTGGACTATGAGGCTCAATGTTGGACTGTAAGGCTCAATGTTGGACTATGAGGCTCAATGTTAGACTGTGATGCTCAATGTTGGACTATGAGGCTCAATGTTGGACTATGAGGCTCAACATTAGACTGTGAGGCTCAATGTTAGACTGTGAACGTTGGACTATGAGGCTCAACGTTGGACTCTGAGGCTCAATGTCTCCACCCACTGCTGACGCTTATTTGGACATTATGTTTGCCTGGATACTTGATTCGCCTGAACTTTACATGGTCTTATTTACTGCTCTGTTTTATTGTCTTAATGTTCGGTGCAGCCCTATGAGGCCACTCCTGTTGTGATATTGGGCTATACAAAACCATTGATTGATTGATTGATTGAATTCAGAATCATCTATGAGTGAGCTGAAGGTGGTTTGAGCTGTTAGACGATATGTAACACCTCATTCAGTCCAACATCAGCTGGTCTTATTGGGATTTAAAAGTCCTTACCTTCTTTCAAAGTTTAGAGGCTCTTCTATCGACCAGTCACTTTTTACAGACGCACTGCTCGGGTCAGGAGGTTTGAGATGCCTGAAAGTCAGGAAACACAAAGGAAAACAGAACTGTACTGATTAATACACGCTTCATAAAACTCATTTCTATTTGTGCCGAACATATAGATAATAATAATAATGCATCGGTTTTATATAGCGCTTTTCTGGACAAGCGTCCTTGGCTTTACATTACATTATTCATTCACTCCAGAGTCGTGGTGGGAAGCTACTATTGTAGCCACAGCTGCCCTGGGGTAGACTGAAGGAAGCGAGGCAACCAGTCTGCGCCATCGGCCCCTCCGAGCACCATTCACTCACTCAGTTACTCACTACACGACCAAATGGTCTCCCATCCGAGTACTGACCCGCCCTTCCCTGCTTAGCTTCCAAGGTCTGACATGATTGGGCATAGCAAAGGCGGTATGACAGTACTGCTGAATGGCAGTATTATTTTATACTACTAATATGGACTTTTTCTAACTTGTCAAAGGCTGATTCATAAAAAGGATATTGTACAGTGTTTCTTGTAAGAGTAATCAACTTCAGAGTATGTGTAGGTCGCTCCCTAGGTTTGTAGGAGACCAATTGTGTTGTCTACTTTTCCTGGTCATATGTTTTGCAGTTAAACTTTCTGTCTAAAAACAGAAAAACGTAGTCCTCTAGGAACGCATCTTTTTCCTGCTTTTTTTTTTTCTCAAGCTCTCTTTTTCAACAGGATTTGTTAAATGATGTGGTGGACTCTCAACGTTGTGAGGCTCAACGTTGGACTATGAGGCTCAACGTAAGACTGTGAGGCTCAACGTTGGACTATGAGGCTCAACGTTAGACTATGAGGCTGAATGTTGGACTGTGAGGCTCAATGTTGGACTGTGAGGCTCAACGTTGGACTGTGAGGCTCAATGTTAGACTGTGAGGCTGAATGTTAGACTGTGAGGCTCAATGTTAGACTGTGAGGCTCAATGTTAGACTGTGAGGCTCAATGTTAGACTGTGAGGCTCAATGTTAGACTGTGAGGCTCAATGTTAGACTGTGAGGCTGAATGTTAGACTGTGAGGCTCAATGTTGGACTGTGAGACTCAATATTGGACTGAGGCTTAATGTTAGACTGTGAGGCTCAATGTTGGACTGTGAGGCTCAATGTACAACTGTGAGGCTCAATGTTAGACTGTGAGGCTTAATGTTAGACTATGAGACTCAACGTTGGACTGTGAGGCTCAATGTTGGACTATGAGACTCAACGTTGGACTATGAGACTCAACGTTGGACTGAGGCTTAATGTTAGACTGTGAGGCTCAATGTTAGACTATGAGACTCAACGTTGGACTGTGAGGCTCAATGTTGGACTATGAGACTCAACGTTGGACTGTGAGGCTCAATGTAGGACTGTGAGGCTCAATGTTGGACTGTGAGGCTCAATGTTAGACTGTGAGGCTCAATGTTGGACTATGAGGCTCAATGTTGGACTGTGAGGCTCAATGTTGGACTGTGAGGCTCAATGTTAGACTATGAGGCTCAATATTGGACTGAGGCTTAATGTTAGACTGTGAGACTCAACGTTGGACTGTGAGGCTCAACGTTAGACTGTGAGGCTCAATGTTAGACTGTGAGGCTCAACGTTAGACTGTGAGGCTCAATGTTGGACTGTGAGGCTCAATGTTAGACTGTGAGGCTCAACGTTGGACTGTGAGGCTCAATGTTAGACTGTGAGGCTCAACGTTGGACTGTGAGGCTCAATGTAGGACTGTGAGGCTCAATGTTGGACTGTGAGGCTCAATGTTAGACTGTGAGGCTCAATGTTGGACTATGAGGCTCAATGTTGGACTGTGAGGCTCAATGTTGGACTGTGAGGCTCAATGTTAGACTATGAGGCTCAATATTGGACTGAGGCTTAATGTTAGACTGTGAGACTCAACGTTGGACTATGAGGCTCAATGTTGGACTGTGAGACTCAACGTTGGACTGTGAGGCTCAACGTTAGACTGTGAGGCTCAATATTAGAATATGACACTCAACGTTGGACTGTGAGGCTCAATGTTAGACTGTGAGGCTCAATGTTGGACTGTGAGGCTCAATGTTGGACTGTGAGGCTCAATGTTGGACTGAGGCTTAATGTTAGACTGTGAGGCTCAATGTTGGGACTGTGAGACTCAATATTGGACTGAGGCTTAATGTTAGACTGTGAGGCTCAATGTTGGACTGTGAGGCTCAATGTACAACTGTGAGGCTCAATGTTAGACTGTGAGGCTCAATGTTAGACTATGAGACTCAACGTTGGACTGTGAGGCTCAATGTTGGACTGTGAGGCTCAATGTTGGACTATGAGACTCAACGTTGGACTGTGAGGCTCAATGTTGGACTGTGAGGCTCAATGTTAGACTGTGAGGCTTAATGTTAGACTATGAGGCTCAATGTTAGACTATGAGACTCAACGTTGGACTGTGAGGCTCAATGTTGGACTATGAGACTCAACGTTGGACTATGAGACTCAACGTTGGACTGAGGCTTAATGTTAGACTGTGAGGCTCAATGTTAGACTATGAGACTCAACGTTGGACTGTGAGGCTCAATGTTGGACTATGAGACTCAACGTTGGACTGTGAGGCTCAATGTAGGACTGTGAGGCTAAACGTTAGACTATGAGGCTCAATATTGGACTGAGGCTTAATGTTAGACTGTGAGGCTCAATATTAGAATATGACACTCAACGTTGGACTGTGAGGCTCAATGTTAGACTGTGAGGCTCAATGTTGGACTGTGAGGCTCAATGTTGGACTGTGAGGCTCAATGTTAGACTGTGAGGCTCAATGTTGGACTGTGAGGCTCAATGTTGGACTGTGAGGCTCAATGTTGGACTATGAGACTCAACGTTGGACTATGAGACTCAACGTTGGACTCTGAGACTCAACGTTGGACTCTGAGACTCAACGTTGGACTATGAGACTCAACGTTGGACTATGAGACTCAACGTTGGACTCTGAGGCTCAATGTCTCCACCCACTGCTGACGCTTATTTGGACTTTATGTTTGCCTGGATACTTGATTCGCCTGAACTTTACATGGTCTTATTTACTGCTCTGTTTTATTGTCTTAATGTTCGGTGCAGCCCTATGAGGCCACTCCTGTTGTGATATTGGGCTATACAAAACCATTGATTGATTTTACTCACTCTATAGTGACTTAACAAAACAAGATTGGAACGAGGTATATAACAAGAATGATGTAGACGGTGCGTACGATACTTTCATGGAAATTTTCAGTGTAGCATACAATAAAAACTGTCCAATTCAGAAATACAGTAAAAACAACAAAATGACTAAATGTCCGTGGCTAACCAAGGGTTTACAAAATGCTTGTAAGAAGAAAAACACTCTATATAGACAATTCATTAGACTAAGAACCGAGGATTCTGAAAGTAGATATAAAATATATAAAAATAAACTGACCAATATATTAAGGAAGGCTAAGAAACTATATTATGCCGATCTGTTGTATAAAAGCAAGAATAACATGAAAGGGGTATGGGGAATACTAAACACTATAATCAAAGGTAATGCAACAAATAATTCATATCCAAACTATTTCACTGATGGGACCAATGACAATCATAATATGAATGATATTGTAGAAAACTTTAATAGTTTTTTTGTAAATGTTGGACCGGATCTGGCAGCAGAGATTCCGGTGTGTAGTAACAACGAAATGGAGTCATTGATAGACATTAATTCAAAAACGATGTTTTTGTCTGGAGTAACTGAAACAGAAATAATAGATGTCGTTAACGGGTGTAAGAACAAATCGTCTACAGATTGTTTTGATATAGATATGACACTGGTTAAACAAATTATATACAGTATCGTGAAACCATTAACTTACATATGCAACTTATCGTTTCAAACAGGAACATTTCCAAATAAAATGAAAACTGCAAAAGTTATACCTATACATAAAAATGGGAACAAACACATCTTCACCAACTATAGACCTGTCTCTCTGCTCCCCCAGTTTTCCAAAATTTTAGAGAAACTTTACAACAGCAGAATGGATAATTTCATAGATAAGCATAAACTAATTAATGAAGGTCAGTACGGGTTTAGGGCAGCAAGGTCAACTTCAATGGCCATCATCGATGCAATAGAAGAGGTTACTAATAGCTTAGAGGGAAAGAAACATGCAGCTGGAATATTCATTGACTTGAAAAAAGCATTTGATACACTAAATCACTCAATATTACTAAAAAAATTAGACAGATATGGCATAAGGGGAGTGGCTTTGAGCTGGATGCAAAGCTATTTAAATGGGAGACAACAGTATGTGAAGATGGGGGAGTTTACATCAGGGTGTTTGGACATTAGTTGTGGGGTCCCACAGGGATCGGTTTTAGGACCAAAATTGTTCAACTTATATATTAATGACATTTTTAATGTGTCTAAATTATTAAAATTAGTGATTTTTGCAGATGACACAAACATTTTCTATTCAAATGACAATTATAGTACTTTAGTAACTAACATAAACTGTGAATTAAGGAAATTAAAAACATGGATGGACAATAACAAATTGTCCCTTAACCTAAATAAAACAAAAGTAATGTTTTTCGGTAATTATCATGGAAAACCAGACTCAGTAATTATAGACGGTGTAGTTTTAGATACAGTATCAGAAATTAAATTCTTAGGAGTCACCATTGACAGTAAATTAAGCTGGAAACCACACATAAGACACATAAAAGGTAAAGTCTCCAAAAGTATTTCAATCATTAATAAAGCAAAGTTTTTCTTAAATTACAATGCATTATTTCTATTATATAGTTCATTAGTCTTGCCATATCTAAATTACTGTGTAGAAGTTTGGGGAAATAACTATAAAAGCTCATTACACCCCCTTGTTATGCTCCAAAAACGGGCTGTAAGAATTATACACAAAGTAGGATATTGTGATCACACTAATATATTATTTCTGAAGTCTAAACTGTTAAAAATGAATGACTTAGTTGATTTCTCTACTGCTCAACTTCTATTTAAAGCCAACAAAAATGTACTACCTGCAAGGATGCAAATGCTTTTTGCACGCAGAGAAGGGGGATATAACCTGAGGGGGTGTGATAACTTTAAGGTTCAAGCAGTGTCTTCCACTAGGAAAAGTATGTGTGTGTCTGTATGTGGAGTTAAACTCTGGAACAAATTGGGGGCAGAATTAAAACAATGTCCAAATATTCATAATTTCAAATCAAGATATAAAAAAATTGTATGGTCAAAGTACCAGAAGGAGGAAATGAGCACTTGACTTGATTGCTAATGGGTGCTACAAAGTGCTGTAAAGGTCAGATATAATTAAGATTGTTCCTCTATAATCAAAGAGGGTTGCTACTTGGAACGGTTGTCATTCTATCGCTCAAATTACAAATGGAGAATTAGGGTTGGCAGGTTATGGATCTGTTGAGAGGAATCCTCCCAACAGGCTCTAAACCTTGTCTTTTAATGACAATGATACCAATTATGATAAGGGTGGATGACCAAAACAGTTGTGAGGGGCTAGTAAGGGGACATCCCTTTCCCCAGCTAAAGGCGGAATACCTGAGAGTGTGTCGTCAAAGAGGCACAAAACCAGGCGGAAACTTGGTAATCTATTGTAGTCAAAAAGGAACATTGGCGGATGCACCACTCAGCATAGGAACATCATTTACAAAATCAGCTGTTAGGGCAGTCATGTGGGGGTTTGTTAGTGGGGAGCTACTGCCCTCTTCAACTGGCCCGCTCTACACTCTGGCTTTTTAATGCACTACACTATGCAGGGCTTACATCATACTTCACATATAATTCAATTAAATAAATATATAAGTTGAATGGTTTAAATCTGTGAATTGATGGTGGAAGATAGAAGAGTCGTAAAAATAACGGAAGAGTTAAGGTAACAGAGTTATAGGACTACGCGTTGGGTTCATCCCTCTAAAAGCCGTAAGGTACGTGGCTAGGACCTCCCAGATCCGTGGACACACGGAACAAATACTACAGAGTTGGGGACTGTAGAACTTAAAGGGTCGAGGACCCACAAGAGTACTTAAAGGGTCGTGGACCCAGGGTCGTGGACCCAAATAAAGAGTACTTAAAGGGTCGTGGACCCAGGGTCGTGGACCCAAATAAAGTGTACTTAAAGGGTCGTGGACCCAGGGTCGTGGACCCAAATAAAGAGTATTTAAAGGGTCGTGGACCCAGGGTCGTGGACCCAAATAAAGTGTACTTAAAGGGTCGTGGACCCAGGGTCGTGGACCCAAATAATGTGTACTTAAAGGGTCGTGGACCCAAATAAAGAGTATTTAAAGGGTCGCGGACCCAAATAAAGAGTATTTAAAGGGTCGCGGACCCAAATAAAGAGTATTTAAAGGGTCGCGGACCCAAATAAAGAGTATTTAAAGGGTCGCGGACCCAAATAAACAGTATACTTTCATGAGGAAAAGCACGTAAGTTTACAATGAATAAAGGACGAAACGAAGGTAAGAGAATGTGTGAATTAAAAACTTGTGAAGAATGGGTGAGGGATTTGGGAAATTCCTCACCATGGTGGAAATGGTAATAATAATGATAATGATAATAATAATGATGATGATAATTTAAACCCAAATTAAAATTATACTGAGGATGGTAATGACAACTGGGAAGTATCAAGATCTCGTTTTGCATTCTTTTGCTGTTGTTTCTTTATTTAATTGTTGTTCTTGTTGCTTGTTCTTGCCTTGCCCATGTTCCCTTGTTTGTGATGTGTTATATGTATATGTTATTGTTTTATTCTGGGATGGGCGCTTATAAGCCTTTGGCTTCGGCCTACTCCCTTTGAGCAGACAAACTGCTCAAATAAATAAATAAATAATAAAAAATTGATTGATTGATTGATTGAATTCAGAATCATCTATGAGTGAGCTGAAGGTGGTTTGAGCTGTTAGACGATATGTAACACCTCATTCAGTCCAACATCAGCTGGTCTTATTGAGATTTAAAAGTCCTTACCTTCTTTCAAAGTTTAGAGGCTCTTCTATCGACCAGTCACTTTTTACAGACGCACTGCTCGGGTCAGGAGGTTTGAGATGCCTGAAAGTCAGGAAACACAAAGGAAAACAGAACTGTACTGATTAATACACGCTTCATAAAACTCATTTCTATTTGTGCCGAACATATAGATAATAATAATAATGCATCGGTTTTATATAGCGCTTTTCTGGACAAGCGTCCTTGGCTTTACATTACATTATTCATTCACTCCAGACTCGTGGTGGGAAGCTACTATTGTAGCCACAGCTGCCCTGGGGTAGACTGAAGGAAGCGAGGCAACCAGTCTGCGCCATCGGCCCCTCCGAGCACCATTCACTCACTCAGTTACTCACTACACGACCAAATGGTCTCCCATCCGAGTACTGACCCGCCCTTCCCTGCTTAGCTTCCAAGGTCTGACATGATTGGGCATAGCAAAGGCGGTATGACAGTACTGCTGAATGGCAGTATTGTTTTATACTACTAATATGGACTTTTTCTAACTTGTCAAAGGCTGATTCATAAAAAGGATATCGTACAGTGTTTCTTGTAAGAGTAATCAACTTCAGAGTATGTGTAGGTCGCTCCCTAGGTTTGTAGGAGACCAATTGTGTTGTCTACTTTTCCTGGTCATATGTTTTGCAGTTAAACTTTCTGTCTAAAAACAGAAAAACTTAGTCCTCTAGGAACGCATCTTTTTCAACAGGATTTGTTAAATGATGTGGTGGACTCTCAACGTTGTGAAGCTCAATGTTGGACTATGAGACTCAACGTTGGACTGTGAGGCTGAATGTTAGACTGTGAGACTCAATGTTGGACTATGAGACTCAACGTTGGACTATGAGGCTGAATGTTGGACTGTGAGGCTCAATGTTGGACTGTGAGGCTCAATGTTGGACTGTGAGGCTCAATGTTGGACTGTGAGGCTCAATGTTAGACTGTGAGACTCAACGTTAGACTCTGAGGCTCAACGTTGGACTATGAGGCTCAATGTTGGACTGTGAGGCTCAATGTTGGACTGTGAGGCTCAATGTTAGACTATGAGACTCAACGTTGGACTGTGAGGCTCAATGTTGGACTATGACACTCAACGTTGGACTGTGAGGCTCAACGTTGGACTGTGAGGCTCAATGTTGGACTGTGAGGCTCAACGTTGGACTGTGAGGCTCAATGTTAGACTGTGAGGCTCAATGTTGGACTGTGAGGCTCAACGTTGGACTGTGAGGCTCAACGTTGGACTGTGAGGCTCAATGTCTCCACCCACTGCTGACGCTTATTTGGACTTTATGTTTGCCTGGATACTTGATTCGCCTGAACTTTACATGGTCTTATTTACTGCTCTGTTTTATTGTCTTAATGTTCGGTGCAGCCCTATGAGGCCACTCCTGTTGTGATATTGGGCTATACAAAACCATTGATTGATTGATTGAATTCAGAATCATCTATGAGTGAGCTGAAGGTGGTTTGAGCTGTTAGACGATATGTAACACTTCATTCAGTCCAACATCAGCTGGTCTTATTGAGATTTAAAAGTCCTTACCTTCTTTCAAAGTTTAGAGGCTCTTCTATCGACCAGTCACTTTTTACAGACGCACTGCTCGGGTCAGGAGGTTTGAGATGCCTGAAAGTCAGGAAACACAAAGGAAAACAGAACTGTACTGATTAATACACGCTTCATAAAACTCATTTCTATTTGTGCCGAACATATAGATAATAATAATAATGCATCGGTTTTATATAGCGCTTTTCTGGACAAGCGTCTTTGGCTTTACATTCCATTATTCATTCACTCCAGACTCGTGGTGGGAAGCTACTATTGTAGCCACAGCTGCCCTGGGGTAGACTGAAGGAAGCGAGGGAACCAGTCTGCGCCATCGGCCCCTCCGAGCACCATTCACTCACTCAGTTACTCACTACACGACCAAATGGTCTCCCATCCGAGTACTGACCCGCCCTTCCCTGCTTAGCTTCCAAGGTCTGACATGATTGGGCATAGCAAAGGCGGTATGACAGTACTGCTGAATGGCAGTATTATTTTATACTACTAATATGGACTTTTTCTAACTTGTCAAAGGCTGATTCATAAAAAGGATATCGTACAGTGTTTCTTGTAAGAGTAATCAACTTCAGAGTATGTGTAGGTCGCTCCCTAGGTTTGTAGGAGACCAATTGTGTTGTCTACTTTTCCTGGTCATATGTTTTGCAGTTAAACTTTCTGTCTAAAAACAGAAAAACGTAGTCCTCTAGGAACGCATCTTTTTCCTGCTTTTTTTTTTTCTCAAGCTCTCTTTTTCAACAGGATTTGTTAAATGATGTGGTGGACTCTCAACGTTGTGAGGCTCAACGTTGGACTATGAGGCTCAACGATAGACTATGAGGCTGAATGTTAGACTGTGAGGCTCAATGTTGGACTGTGAGGCTCAACGTTGGACTGTGAGGCTCAACGTTGGACTGTGAGGCTCAATGTTAGACTGTGAGGCTGAATGTTGGACTGTGAGGCTCAATGTTAGACTGTGAGGCTGAATGTTAGACTGTGAGGCTCAATGTTAGACTGTGAGGCTGAATGTTAGACTGTGAGGCTCAATGTTAGACTGTGAGGCTCAATGTTGGACTGTGAGGCTCAATGTTGGACTGTGAGGCTCAAAGTTGGACTGTGAGGCTGAATGTTAGACTGTGAGGCTCAATGTTAGACTGTGAGGCTCAATGTTGGACTATGAGGCTCAATGTTGGACTGTGATGCTCAATGTTGGACTGTGAGGCTCAACTTTGGACTATGAGGCTGAATGTTGGACTATGAGGCTCAACGTTGGACCGTGAGGCTGAATGTTGGACTATGAGACTCAACGTTGGACTCTGAGACTCAACGTTGGACTATGAGGCTCAACGTTGGACTATGAGACTCAACGTTGGACTCTGAGACTCAACGTTGGACTATGAGGCTCAACATTAGACTGTGAGGCTCAATGTTAGACTGTGAACGTTGGACTATGAGGCTCAACGTTGGACTCTGAGGCTCAATGTCTCCACCCACTGCTGACGCTTATTTGGACATTATGTTTGCCTGGATACTTGATTCGCCTGAACTTTACAAGGTCTTATTTACTGCTCTGTTTTATTGTCTTAATGTTCGGTGCAGCCCTATGAGGCCACTCCTGTTGTGATATTGGGCTATACAAAACCATTGATTGATTGATTGATTGATTGATTGATTGATTGATTGATTGAATTCAGAATCATCTATGAGTGAGCTGAAGGTGGTTTGAGCTGTTAGACGATATGTAACACCTCATTCAGTCCAACATCAGCTGGTCTTATTGGGATTTAAAAGTCCTTACCTTCTTTCAAAGTTTAGAGGCTCTTCTATCGACCAGTCACTTTTTACAGACGCACTGCTCGGGTCAGGAGGTTTGAGATGCCTGAAAGTCAGGAAACACAAAGGAAAACAGAACTGTACTGATTAATACACGCTTCATAAAACTCATTTCTATTTGTGCCGAACATATAGATAATAATAATAATGCATCGGTTTTATATAGCGCTTTTCTGGACAAGCGTCCTTGGCTTTACATTACATTATTCATTCACTCCAGAGTCGTGGTGGGAAGCTACTATTGTAGCCACAGCTGCCCTGGGGTAGACTGAAGGAAGCGAGGGAACCAGTCTGCGCCATCGGCCCCTCCGAGCACCATTCACTCACTCAGTTACTCACTACACGACCAAATGGTCTCCCATCCGAGTACTGACCCGCCCTTCCCTGCTTAGCTTCCAAGGTCTGACATGATTGGGCATAGCAAAGGCGGTATGACAGTACTGCTGAATGGCAGTATTATTTTATACTACTAATATGGATTTTTTCTAACTTGTCAAAGGCTGATTCATAAAAAGGATATCGTACAGTGTTTCTTGTAAGAGTAATCAACTTCAGAGTATGTGTAGGTCGCTCCCTAGGTTTGTAGGAGACCAATTGTGTTGTCTACTTTTCCTGGTCATATGTTTTGCAGTTAAACTTTCTGTCTAAAAACAGAAAAACGTAGTCCTCTAGGAACGCCTCTTTTTCCTGCTTTTTTTTTTCTCAAGCTCTCTTTTTCAACAGGATTTCTTAAATGATGTGGTGGACTCTCAACTAGGGATGGGACGAAATATCGTTTGGCGAAATATCGCGATACAAAACATGACGAAACGCATCAAGTAAAAAAAAAAAAGGATCGCGAATTTTTATGTTTTGTTTTGTTTTTTTGTATATATATTCTGTGATACGCGTTATGGTTTCCCAGTGGGGCACGACTGGGGAGCGCTGTGGAAACGCCGAAATTTCATGAAATCTGATGGTAAACCAATTCTTAATTCCACACAGGTTGAACATCTTCCCTTAGAAATCGCTGTATGCAAATGCCAGGGCCACACTAATACCACTGACCCAATCTCTGCAGGGAATCGGCGCGCTGACAAGGCAGCAAAGGCAGCGGCATACCTGCCTCCGCCAGCGGCGTCGGAAGCGTTTGGAAAGTGGGGGGGACACATTTCAAAATTGGGGGGTCGACTTCTTAACATTAAGAACTACAGTGGGACAAGGTCAGGACAATAACAGAGCAATGTTTAGCGGGACTACATCCAAATCGGGCGTTACTTCAAGAATACGTGAGAGACTCGATCAGTTCAGCAGCGTCTCCTCCTGGCAGCTGGGTGGACATATAGGGCGGATAACCAAACACCTGTGAGCCGCTGTTCTCCTGTACAGCCCTGGCTTTATGACTCTTTTTGAAAAAACTCAGTGAATGAAGCTCTTATGAGACGGCGCGCTCGTGTTTGCGTCCACATTTATTCAGCTTCAGCCACACCCGTTAACTCCCGCCGTCGCAAAGAAACATCTCAACGCTTGTATCTTCACATTTCCCACAAACACAGATAAAATTGAGTCAAGGGGTAAAGGAAGCAAACATTTATCCATCAAATGAATAATTCAGATATTATTTGGTTAAGTTGGACTCCAGACAGCGAGGTTTAACGGCGTATTGACCGGTTGAACACTCCTGCTAGCCCGGTGCAGTTTCATCAGTTTCATCACTCGCTTTACAAACACATCCAAACTGATGTTCCTCACCTTAAAGTTACTGGTCAGACCCTTTGTACCGATGAGGACACGCTGTCCACCTGCCGAGGACCGCGAAAAGTCCTGCTCCTCCATGTGAGAATCCGTGAAAAACTCAGAAGACACGATGCACGAGTCCTTGTGCTTCGGTTTGGTCAAATCTGTCCAACGATAATCCTCCAGTATTCTCACTTCAGCCGTTTGTCAGCGGTTTACAGAGACATGTTTACATTTCAGCCGCTCTGAGGTGATGTATCGGAGCTGCATAAACACAGCTACGCAAAGCAGAGCGTCTGCGCCGCGGAGCGACGCGATACTGGCGCGGATAATGCCAATAAATATGTTTTAAATGTATGGAAAATAAGGCGCGGGTCAGATTTAATTGTTTGGCCTCGGGGAGCCTATTGAAAAGGTCCAGTCTAAACTAGTAAATGTAAAGTCAATGAAAATTCACGTTGTGAAAGTGGGGGGGACCAAACAACCACTTTTCAAAAGTGGGGGGGACACGTCCCCCCACATTGAATGGTTCCGATGCCCATATGCAGGCACTGGCTACTCCAGCAGAGACGGTGCTATGGGAGAAAAATGGGCATGGTGTGTGGCTAGGTAAACCTCAAACCGTGTCTGCCACGGCATTTCTAGCACATGGCAGAGACCATGCCTAACAAGGGGTTGATGTGTAACTTCATTACACAAAATTGGTACACAAAGGGTTTACAGCATTAGCACAGAGGTTCTGCCAAACGTGCGCATAGCACATAACCTAGCACATAACCCGGGTAAGTCTCAAATGATTCCACAGGCTGCCCATCCCCCGCCCCATCACACCATGCCAAGGTAAGAAATACTGTCTGGTTCTGGTGGATCTCTGGTCCAAATGGAGTGAAGTATTTGCATGTGAATACGCCACGATCAATGCGGTGGTGAAATCTCTGCTCACAGAAATTGTGCCACGATGAGGTGTCCCGGAAAAAAATTCTAGTGACAATGGCAGTCACTTTGTAGCAAAAGTCATTGATTTCTGGGCATTGATATATGTAAACATTGCAGTTATGCCCCTTGGAGCGGAGGCGCGTGTGAGCGAGAGAATGGCACTGAAAAACAAACTTGTTGAAATCTGCAAACAGACAGGCCTGTCTTAGATGGAAGCTCTGCCCCTATCCCTCATGTACATGCGCATGAGAGTCAGGTCAAGGTCAAACCTAAGCCCATTTGAAATCTTTTTTGCCAGACCGCCCAACTTGGGAGCGGGACCCAGAGATCTGCCAAGTACCTTTTTGTCTGATAATGACATGCTGACCTATTGTAAAGAAATGAATGCACTTCTGTCCTGCCAGGAGCGCCCTGCCACAGGCTGCGCAGGCGGCTCTGCACGAGATCAAGCCAGGCGACTGGGTCCTGGTGAAAGACACGAGACGGAAACATTGGAAGTCAAAGCGCTGGCTGGGTTCATTCCTGGTCCTCCTGGTGACGGACACTGCCGCTAAGATTGCAGAGAGGACGACCTGGATCCACGCCAATCACTGTCGGGCGGTGCTGCCACTGAGGGTCACAGATGTGGACACCGAGGGTGGGGACGGAGCAGGCATAGCCACAGCTCCCTACGCTGAAGGGGTCGGCCGGCGTGTGACCCCCGTCGGTGGAACAGGGCCACAACAACAACAACCAGAGAACCACACCACTCGTGCCAGAGGTTCCGAGGCGCACCCCCAGGAAGAAAACAACGCTACGATTGCCTTAGGCCCCACTGTCTGCCCCCGACCCCAAGGCCAAACCTCTCTCCCCCAAACGACCGCCGAGGCCAAGGCCTCAACATGATTGGAGTCCGTTGCCCCAAAAACCAAACACCGAACATGGCCATGGCCACTACACAGGCTCAGAGAGAGCGGCACCCCTGGGCCCAAGGCTGAAGTGCTCGTGAACATTTCCCACAGAAGAGACTGTGCAACACGTTTAGTATGGCTAAGACTGACATTGACTCTCTCGCAGTCCGGATCCATTGTGTTACTATAATGTGCTCTGAACTTTTTTTTTATTGACAAACATGTTTCTTTTCTTGTCCACTTTGGATGTATGGGGTATATCGCTCATGCTTAAATTAGACTCTATTGACAGCAATAATGTAAAGTGTTTCTAATTCTAATTTCTAATTAATAAAGTGTTTCTAATTAACATAAGCGTGAAGGTTATGTGATTATAATGTCTCTGATGTTTAACCAAATGTGATTTACACAAAACTGAGTTTTGAAATAATCAAAAGGGCGGAGTGTTGTGACAGTTTTTAGAGTTAATCAAACTAAAACCAGTCACAGCAAATACACAAACTAACAAACTGCTCTCATGTAAAGCGCTTTGTGACCATGTCTGTGAAAGGCGCTATATAAATAAAGATCTTCTTCTTCTTCTTCTTCTAACTATCTGGTGGACGGCAGGGCCTTTACTCAATGCCCAGACCGTCTGAAAGACATGTTGAGTTTCTATTGAAGTGCCGGCTCCCTGCATCCCTGACGGGATCCTCTTTTCACACCCTGGCCCTCATTTATCAACATTGTGTAAACAAATGGTGTATGCGTAGGTGTATTTCCGATATACACCAGAGTGCGCGTGACATTTATGAACCTGTGCTTCCGCTCAGATCTTATCGTACGCAAGAGCAGCTGATGGTAAATGCCACAGAGAAATCCCAGCGTCATTTGAATGAAACGCTCAAAAATATTCACGTATGAGGAGGCCTCACCCATGGGTTTTACGCACAAAACACGGAAAAAAAACAACGTTAACCGTATAGCCAATCCAAGATCACATTTACTAATAAAAAAAGAGGGGGAAAAAGAAATAGGCTAATAATAAAAAGTGATCTTTATTAAATAAGCTGTAGGCCTAAATAGCCTATATAAAAAAGTGTATAAAATTAGACCACATAAAAAAAAGCGTGAATATAACGCTGCAGTCCGAGCAGACTCTGGACCATGATCTGAACAGTAAAAGCAGCTCAGCTCCGTGGACTCAGCGCTAGAGCCGGGGGCAGAACTACGCGCCTTTCGGCCTGAGCAGAGCTTTCCTCCGGGAGGAAACAGGTGCGCGGACCTGGTGGTTCCCAGAGTCAATAATAAACACGGTGAGGCTGCGTTTCAGTTTCATGCAGCTAAAATCTGGAACAGTCTTCATGAGGATGTGAGACAGGCCTCAACTCTGACAATGTTCAAATCCAGGCTGAAAACAGCTCTTTTTACCCGAGCAGATGAAAACTGAGAGTTTTTTATCTGCACTCTTGCCTTTTACTGTCATTGATTAATTTTTACGTTGATGTTTTATTGATGGATTTTATCTGTTTTCTTGTAATTTTATGCAACTGTGAAAGCACTTTGAATTTCCTTGTGTATGAATTGTGCTCTACAAATAAACTTGCCTTGCCTAAAAGTTTGGATGTGACAGAAGCAGGTTAAAACATGTGAGATGTAACGACTTGCCTGGAGGAAACCTCCGTGTTCATAATGGTGAGGCTAACAGCTAACACAAAGTAAAAATTAAACTAGTGCAAAGTTTTGAAGTTGTTTACATGTTATATTGTCATTATTCAGATTGATAAATGCCCAAACAGGCGGTGATTTTTCATACACCCATATACGCTCTGATTTCACCGTACGCAAGTTTGATAAATGAGGGCCACAAAAGGTGATGTTTACATAATCCCACAAAAATGGAGACCGAATCCATTAGAGGGAGGCAAGGTACGGCTTTAGCAGGGAGGTGGAGAAAGCTAAAGCTGCATTCTCAGCCCGTCTCCAACATCAATTCTCCTCCAATTGTCCTGAATACACATTACTGCCGCCACGAACGCCCATCTCTCTAGACACTCCGGCAGCCCCGGCTCCCCCCATCATCACCTCTACCATCAACGACCCCAGCACCTTATCAAAGGCCTCCACAAACCCTCCCTCCCCCCCTGCTCTCTCCATCAGTGAGGAGGAGGTGCGTCTGCAATTCCTGAAGCTGAACCCACGGAAGGCCCCTGGGCCGGATGGTGTCTCCCCCTCCACCCTGAGACACTGCGCGGATCAGCTGGCTCCCGTCTTCACAGACATTTTCAACACCTCCCTGGAGTCATGCCGCGTGCCGTCCTGCTTTAAATCGTCCACCATCGTCCCTGTCCCTAAGAAACCACGGATCACAGGACTTAATGACAACAGGCCGGTGGCACTGACGTCTGTGGTCATGAAGACTTTTAAGCGCTTGGTCCTGCCCCACCTCAAGGACATCACCTGGGGAAGATCGTCTCGGACACTCGGACTACAAACACTGGAACTCCTCAGGGCTGTGTACTTTCCCCCTGGCTCTTCTCCCTGTACACAAACTGTTGCACCTCCAGTCACCAGACCGTTAAACTGATCAAGTTTGCGGACGACACCACCCTCATCGGGCTCATCTCGGACGGTGATGAGTCCGCCTTCAGGAGAGAGGTGGAACGGCTGGCGTCCTGGTGCAGCCACAACAACCTGGAGCTGAACGCCCAGAAGACAGTGGAGATGATCGTGGACTTTAGGAAAGACACAGCCCCACCGTCCCCCCTCACCCTGACAGACTCTCCCACCCCCATTTCCATCGTGGACTCCTTCCGTTTCCTGGGCACCACCTTCAGCCAGGACCTCAAATGGGAGCCAACCATCAGCTCCCTCATCAAGAAGACCCAGCAGAGGATGTTCTTCCTGCGGCAGCTGAGGAAACTCAAGCTGCCAACCAAGATGCTGGTGCAGTTCTACACGGCCATCATCGAGTCCATCCTCACCTCCTCCATCACCGTGTGGTCCATCCTCACCTCCTCCATCACCGTGTGGTCCATCCTCACCTCCTCCATCACTGTGTGGTCCATCCTCACCTCCTCCATCACCGTGTGGTCCATCCTCACCTCCTCCATCACCGTGTGGTCCATCCTCACCTCCTCCATCACTGTGTGGTCCATCCTCACCTCCTCCATCACCGTGTGGTCCATCCTCACCTCCTCCATCACTGTGTGGTCCATCCTCACCTTCTCCATCACCGTGTGGTCCATCATCACCTCCTCCATCACCGTGTGGTCCATCCTCACCTCCTCCATCACCGTGTGGTCCATCCTCACCTCCTCCATCATCGAGTGGTTCCCCGGCGCTACAGAACGGGACAAGCACCGACTGCAGCGCATTGTGCGTGCTGCAGAGAAGGTGATTGGCTGTGAGCTCCATCTCTCCAGGACCTGTTCACCTCCAGGACCCGGAGGCGTGTGGGTCGGATCCAAGGGGGGGATACGCCCCTTTTCATCGAATTTCAGTACGTGCTAGTGGCGGGCCGTGGTATTGCAGCCCCAAAGCCCAAAAAGCACTTTTTGTCATAGACACTCATGTAAAAGGAGCGGCCTGTAAAATGGTCCACAGGGCATCTAGAGTTTCAGACTAAGGCTAATATATTTCTTAAAAAATACTATTTTTAGGACATATACTTTTTTTTTCCATAAATATTTGTTTTAAAGTTTTCCAATGGTGTGACGTCACCAGGCCTGTGGACGTGCTCGTGCGCCATGACTCATGAACGAGCACAGGTCTTCTCCGTGTGATCTCTGCGGGTCTGAGAGCCAAACCATTGATTCAAACAAATAATGAACGGGAATCTACGGGACTGTACTAAGATAAACGCTAGGAAGCACCTCAAGTGTTTTTCTTTACTCAGGACTAAAATGTATTGCGAACCTACACATGGCGGGCGTGTGTTTTAATGTTAAACATTAGGCTCATAGCTAACATGAACAACAACAATAAACTAATGAAGACGTGATCGTTTCCTGATTAGGCTGTACGCTTTTGAAAATAGCTTAAATGTTTGACGGAAAGCAGCGTAATGAAAAGGACAAAATAAATCGGTTTTAAGCGTAAGGTGACCTCTTTATGATGGACAGTTCGTGAATCATAACTGACAACAACAGAATCATTGTTCATGTTGACAAACGCACTTGTGACTCAATTTTTCACTTCTTAACTTATGAACATGGCTACTTACATTAACTTATAGAACACTTTTGTAGTGCTCCTTCGTATTCAGGAAACAATTCTAGTAGTGAGTTTATATTAGCAAACAAAGTGAAGTAAAAGCTCGATTTCTATCATTTTTATCACAATAACCAGGCTGCCAGCACTTACGGAACTTCTCGGAAAAGTGGCCGAGCGTGAGTACAGTAGCGCGGCTACGTGCGTTCGAAGGGCCGCTGTAAGCTCCGGTACAAGATCGGAGAAACTTTGCTTATTTGGCCCCGCACTGACAAACTGACCCCCCAGGTCATCTTAACATAGCAGCTTACTCGCCTGAAATTGCCTTAAACATTCATTTTGTATTTAAAGAACGATGATATTAAGAGATTTGATACGGCTTAATGGCGCCCGCTCCGCTCTGAGACTACGAGTCTATGAAGGCGCGTTCACGCTGCTAGGTGCACGCTACAGGTGGCGCGTCATACGGGTACCATGGGCCTTAATGGCGGACGAAACAGGAGTCATGCGCTATTGAGCACAACTATTGAAAGAGATAGGAGCTGAGACATCATGCCTCTTCCATTCAATATACTTCAATGGTCGGATCACAGCTGACCCTTCTCACCCTGGACACGGACTATTCACCCCTCTCCCCTCAGGCAGGAGGCTACGGTCTATCCAGACCCATACCTCCCGCCACTTGAACAGTTTTTTCCCTCCGCCATCAGACTCATGAACAATAACAAGTCTCTGTAGCTCAGTCACAGAGTCATGGATGTATCTGCTTGTTTGCACTGTGTGGTGTTTCCACACTTAGACCCGCTGCTGTCACTTGTCACTTTACTTTTTAGTCATACTCATCTGTAAATATAATCCCACTGTTGTTCAAAGTCTATTGTTGTCATCTTACCATATTTTACTTTTAACTTTTTATTTTGTATCTTATTTATTAATAATCCTTATGCATGCCCCCTAAAGCCTTATAGTTTAAAGTTTTATAGCTTAATTTGATCTAAATTCTGTGTTATATGTTTTATGTTGCACGTCCGTATCATCCTAGCTTGTGAACCTGTTCTCAAACAATGGCAAATAAAATCTATTCTGATTTTGATTCTACTGTAACGGCTGCTCACTGGCCTTTCTAAACGAGCTGTTAGAGCTGCAGAACATCCAGAACGCTGCTGCTCGAGTCCTGACAAGAACCAGGAAATACCACCATATTAGTGCAGTGCTCCGGTCTCTGCACTGGCTTCCTGTCTCTCAGAGAATAGAATTTAAAACAGCTCTGCTTGTGTACAAGTCTTTTCATGGTGTAGCACCAAAGTCCATCTCTGACATGTTAGAGCCGTATGAACCATCTCGGGCCCCGAGAACTTCAGGGAGGGGTCTCCTGGTGGTTCCCAGAGTCAATAATAAACACGGTGAGGCTGCGTTTCAGTTTCATGCAGCTAAAATCTGGAACAGTCTTCATGAGGATGTGAGACAGGCCTCAACTCTGACAATGTTCAAATCCAGGCTGAAAACAGCTCTTTTTACCCGAGCATATGAAAACTGAAAGTATTTTATCTGCACTCTTGCCTTTTACTGTAATTGATTAATTTTTACGTTGATGTTTTAATGATTGATTTGATCTGTTTTCTTGTAATTTTATGCAACTGTGAAGCACTTTGAATTTCCTTGTGTATGAATTGTGCTCTACAAATAAACTTGCCTTGCCTAAAAGTTCGGATGTGACAGAAGCAGGTTAAAACATGTGAGATGTAACGACTTGCCTGGAGGAAACCTCCGTGTTCATAACGGTGAGGCTAACAGCTAACACAAAATAAAAATTAAACTAGTGCAAAGTTTTGAAGTTGTTTACATGTTATATTGTCATTATTTAGCTCCGAGATAAAAGCTCCTTATGAGCACTGGCGTTTCCTTTGGGAAAGGATTCACATCAAACATGATGTTTGTAGCGCGTAGCAGTGACTGTCCATCAGTAACTCATTATCCTTTACCAAATCCTGAGCTATCTCATCATTTGTTTGGGACCCTGCTAACCATAAATGTAAAATATCAGGAACAGGAAGTACAGTGCCGATTTTATTGTCCAGGAAGAAACATAGACTATGGAATTAATAGACGACTCCCCGGTTGCCATACTAACTACGTTCGAGGTGGACTCATGGTTGATTTACAGACTCCTCCTACCCTACTGTAACGGAGTATGTTCCTAAAAAGGGCATAAGGGCGGGATCTTCACTCTAGACTCGGCCCTCGCGTGACGTGTAGTTCAGTCATAGCCACGCCCGCACCATTAGCTCTAATGCTAACGGCCTGTCAATCAAAGTCCGGCCCTCATTAGTATACGAGATTTCTAAAAATGTTTCTTACAAAAACTCGCCTCGTCCCTGTAATTGTGCCTAACCCAGCATTATCACAGGAGTAATATCTAGCTGTAGAAAGTTTAAGAAAATTAGGCACCCGGCTTATGGAAAACTAGCTTGTTTTGTCGCCCCTGTATGGAAGTACTGCATCAATGGAGGGCAATGGTGACACCCAGCGTCGTCTTCTTGAAACTCTGCTACAATTGGGAAGAAATCACCTTGGGAAACTGTGCATATAGCCTATTGAGCGAGCAAACAATATTAAATAATAGATATTGGCAGTGAATCCTGTTAGTAGGAACATTTTAAACATTTCTAAAGTGGCGCCGTCTAAGTTATGTCCCAGTGCACCTATATTAAAACACTTAGGCATAGGGATGGTCTGATATGAACATTTTCTGCTGATATCGATATTCGATATTTGCCTCGCTGCTGTGGCCATTATACGATATTTGCCGATATTTATTTTGACATTAAAAATAAATAGAAAGGCTCACTCAAATGTTGTCAAGTTTTCAAATTATCGTACCACTATTGTAAAATACACAATACAATGCTTCTGGGACTCACTGTCTCACACACTATGATGGAACAAACAATCCTTTTATTAAAAAGATCAAATTCAATTTTGAAGTGAAATGTCATTTTGTTTTTGCCTGAATATTTACTCAGACCTACTTATTATATTTTCACCCATGTCCTCTATTAAAGGGAAACAGTGACGGGGAATCACTGGGAATATGCTAGGCTACTATTTGTTGTATTTTTTTTTTTATTTAAACATGGAGCCTACCATGTTGTTTAAGCTACAAGTTTTAACTTTAAACAAATCTGATGGACTTCTCTGAGGACAGCTCTATATGAAGTTTTGAATTTCAAAATATAGAATCATTTTACTTTAATAGCACCTTATATTGAACTTATGAGGCCAGAATGTGAAGATTTAGAGCTGGTCTAATTAAATATGTGCGAAAATGCGACATAACGCCTCTTTTTCACGGGCATTAACATGACAAAAGTGGGCACAGCAAACGTGAATACAGCCTTTATCATCACTGTAGTAAACCTACATGATGACAGAAAGTTAATGTGTATGTGTTGTAGCCTTTAGACTGTTAGAAGCTAGGCTACGCTAACAAATTGAAAGTTATAAATCTGGCGTCAGGACGGAAAACTTTTGCAACACTCACCACTCAGATGTATCGACAATCCATCAGAAAAAGATTCATGTTAATCCTGAGTCAAAATAATGTCCATTGAGGCAGTTTTAGTCCAGTTTGTAACAGCAGCAACTTGTGGCTCTGTATCTCTGTGGTGACCAAGTGTCCGCTCCACTTTGTTTAAACTTGGTAAAAAACATACTTTCTTTTGGAGACGTGTGCATTTATGCAGGAGTTTCTTTATTTTTAGGAGCCACTGTTTGTTTCAGATCATTTGAATGAACTGTTGCCCCAGTCAGGTCAGTGCAGTCCGTCTACACTGCTGCTGCATTCAAGTGCGCAGTCAATAATTCAAAGAAAGACAAAAAATATCTCTCAGCGGCACCGATATATCGGCCATCCCCACTTAAGCACACCGACACAACCAATGTATAATGTTAGTCTGGAGCCCTGCATCAAAGATGTGTCAGTATTTCCTCAGAGCACTGGACACATAGTGTTTACACAGGAGCCAGTGCTAACTCCTTACAACTCCTTTGGACGATTCTATTGATCCAGGGGAGGATTCTCAAAGTCTTACCTTGTGTCTTTAAATGTATTTTTAGAGCGGTCACTTTGTAGAGACACTAGTCAGAGTGGAAGAAGATGGCCTGGATTAAGGCCAGATGAATTTAGAACCATCTATGAATGAGCTGAAGGTCCTTGATAATGCTACATGGTTTGAGCTGTTAGACGATATAAAACACTTGTTTTAGTCCGACATTAGCTGGTCTTATTGGGATTTGAAAGTCCTTACCTTCTTTCATCAAAGTCATACATATGACGTACATATGATATTATCGCTACATTTACGTTTCATTTGATCATGAATTGTACTTTTAGTAACTTGTCAAAGGCTTGTAAAGTTAGTAATTCCAGGAAATAAAGGTTAAACCAGTGGTTAAAAGAGCAACTCCTGCAGTCACTGAATCTA
Organism: Proterorhinus semilunaris; assembly: GCA_021464625.1. Classification (NCBI taxonomy): domain Eukaryota; kingdom Metazoa; phylum Chordata; class Actinopteri; order Gobiiformes; family Gobiidae; genus Proterorhinus; species Proterorhinus semilunaris. Next base: position 37,479,128 of record CM038347.1, read on the forward strand.
AAGCTGCAAAGTTTGAGATTCATAATAAAGTAGTTCTGATCTGAAACTACAGCATAATAAAGGTTGAATACACCTCATTCAGTCTCTGCTGTTCTCACCTTATTTGATAAACTCAGATTCACATTCGCTAAAATCATTACAGGTGCATTATGCTACTTTTTATTTGAAAAGGAGTTGGCTTTTATTGGACCTTGTAGTGACCCAGTGGCTACATGAGTGTTCAGCATAAAAGTAAAAAAAACAAAAAAAATACAAGCCGCTTTTTCAGGCTTAAAAATTGCTTCAAATCAATGACATATTCCATTCCAGAGCAGGCCGTCCTCCTGTACATGCACGCTGTGATATTCTCACATACGTATACAGTTTATCCTACTGCAAGACCGCAAGGGCCAAGACCGCTCCCTCAGCCACGAAGCACAAAGGTTCATTGTGCAATCAAACAATAAAATCATGGACAAAGCCAAGTCACTACAACCACTGCAGTATCCTTAACCTTCGAAAGACAAAGCAGAGACAAAACAGTGGTTCCACACATCAAAACTGGATCACACACTTGGCCCTCATTTATAAAACTGTGCGTGAGACTCTGACTTTAAAAGTGCGTAGGAAAGTAACGCAAAATTCTGTACTCAATTTGTTTTTCCTGGTTTAAGGTTGTGTTTAAACTCCTCCCATCTCCATTCAACGCCCCGTGGGCAATCAGTGAGCTCGCAGGACCTGCAGATATGGAGACAAAGTGCATACGTGCACCTCAGAGGTTACATTGACCAACAATTCTCCATCATTGATGGAATATTTTTAGCGTAGGTTTAAAATGTTTAAGGCCATCCATCATTTTGACGGCTTAAAAGCAGTAATAGCCTAATTATTCTGTTTCCGACTGCGCGGGGTTCTCCCTCTAAAGCAAACATCACCACATAGTTTTGTTTGTCATTTTGCGCGGCAGCTTAAAGGCTTGTTAGAGATCCTTTTGATGGTTCTTTCTCACATTGGAGCTGAGAGCGCATGGATTTGGATGAATACACGAAGGACTGAGAGAGGAGAGAGAGAAGAGGCGTGGTCTGTTTCTCAAACATTATGTTGAAATTGAGAAAATTCAAGTAATAAGCACAAATTTGCATTTGTAATCGTGAAATATTCAAAGATTTTTACTGTCAATTTAATGATATGAATGGAAATGTTCAAACAGCTGATGTTATGAAGACGTCGACCTCCTTTGAGTCTTTTACACACGAGTTTGTGAAAACATTTGTTGCAAAATTCGCGTTCTGTTGTTTAAAAATCATGTTTGGTTTAGCTCCTTTTATCCTGCAATCTCAGATGTGTGTCCCAACATAAACAATAGGAAGCCTATATACAGAGGAGGAAAGACACGCACATCCGACGTTCTAAACCAGTGTGCTGGATCCAAAAAGTACAATGAAAAGAGGAAAAAGATCCGCACACCTGAACAATGCTCACCAGTGTATTTGCTCACACCAGAGACGTTTCGGGTCTAGCCCTTCATCAGACTTCTTTTAAGTCTGAAAAATGCCACGAAAGAAAAGCACTATTTTTAACGTTTTACGTGTGTTTTGCATGGTTTTAGCACTACACTCAAAAAATACGCATGCGATAAAATGAGTGCATTAAAGTCATGTCTGACCAATTGTTTATTTTTTTACGTGCCGCTGCACAGAAACTTGCTATTTCGGGTTTGAAGGTGAATCTTCACGCACCATTAAAGTAATATGAATATAGGCTATGTATACAAGAGACAGACAGGTTGTCAAATCATGACTAGTCATCTGCAGTGTTGGGGAGGATGCTAATGAAATTGTATAGTCATTGTATACTGAAAATATGTATTGTACTTGCTTTAACATGTATTTTCGTATTCCGTTACTTTGTCTGGTCAGAGTACTGTATTCTGAATACTTTGAATACTTTCACATTGAGTGTCATTATCATTATGTATAAATATGGCGTAATTACAAAAAAAAGCTGTGCAATAAGGTGTTTTAAATCTTTAATCTTTTTTTATTTTAGAAAAAAAAACAGATTAACAACATTAAAGCTTCTTTCTTATGTTGTGCAATATGAAGCTAAAATGTTATGATTGGTACTGGGATGATTTCCCTTGATATTTTTTAACTTGATCAGAATACAATACTCACATGAGTATAAATACGTAATCACCCACATTAAAAAGCTTCTTGATTGGATAGCAATAGGCCAGTGTAACGTCTCATTTCGTTCCTAATTCTGACATTTAGGAGCACAACTAAAAAAATAACAGGGACGATTTTAACAGGGAAGAAGGGAGTTCATGTCATATGCCACTTCTGTTGCATTTTAGCTGTATTATTTCAGCTGTATTATTTTAGCTGTATTATTTTAGCTGTATTATTTTAGCTGTATTATTTTAGCTGTTTGCATTGATTCAGTAATCTACAAAACTCATTGGCTATAGCCAGGGCCGTTTCAAGATATTTGGGGGCCCTGGGCAAAACAGCGAAGTGAGGCCCCGAATCCTCCCTCAGGAAATAGTTTTAAATTCAGATGGGATTCCTTGTATTCTGGTGCATTTTAAGAGTCATGAATTACTCTGTAGTACGCTACACAAAATGGCCACTACAGCGTAGTAAAGGACACAGTGTCTTCAATGAGGCATCGTTATTTTTGTCAATAAGGCAAAAACAAGGTAAAAAAGTATAATTATTCATATTATTATCATTCTTTAGAACTGTCTTCTCTTATTTGCAGAGTAGTGTTTTTTTCTTGAACTATACGTATTAAAATGGTGGACAACACAAACTATTTTAAGAACATTGTACAACAAGGATTTTTTTTGTCAAGGAATAACCGTCCAAAAAGATTCAGCCACGCTTGCGGACTTTAGCTCGCACAAAAGCAGTGACCAAATCTTCCATGTTCTATAACCTCCTAATGTTTTGCTCTATTGATATAAGGGCCAGTCCTGTCAGTCTTTCTTGGCTCATGGATGATCTGTGTTGAGACTTTATCAGTTTCAAAGCTGCAAAGTTTCTCTCTGCAGAAGCTACAGTGACAGGAGGAGAGAACTTCACGTCCCATAATGCCACAGACATTGGGGGCCCCCTTCAGCTGGGGGCCCTAGGCAGCTGCCTACCTTGCCTACCCCATTGCAACGGCTCTGGCTATAGTGCATGGGACACCAGGTTATGTACCTCCCAACCCTGGACTTTCTCTGCTCCGCCCCTGCTTCACCGCACTCACTGCATGTGGTCTCCTCTCTGCACCTCCACTCTCCTCACTCATAGACCGCGCGACCAGCGGCAGACTCCTGTAACCAGGACTTTGAAGACGTGTTTGTGACTTTAACTTCTGTTTTACGAAACTATAGTAGCTTAAATACATGGGCTCCTTCAGTGAACGTGGCCTGATGAATGAGAGCGGTGCAACACAGACTGGGCAGATGCAGGTCGGCTCGGCGCATCTCCAAAAGAGAGGACAGATTGGAGTTTACGGTGGCACAGTTGGTAGAGCGAGTCGTCTCGTGATCGGAAGGTCGTGGGTTCGAATCCCAGCTCCCACAAATGCACTGTCGTTGTGTCCTTGGGTAAGACCAGGGCTCGAGAATAACGTAGTCCCGGGGGGGAAAAAATGCACGGGACGAGATGAACTCCGCCCCGGGACGGTCTAGGGACGAAAGGCCTATAACATTTTTTTTTTACAGAATATAGATTTATATAGGGCTGGGCGATAAATGTAATTAATTCAATTAATTCCTGCTTTTAAAAATAGATGATGTGGAAAATGGCCGACTGACGAGCGCCGTTATTATTATTCGTTTATTTGATACGGACATAACAACTGTTTAGTTTAGTTTATGTGCAAGTGCAATAAATACAAAAAGAACATTTCAAAACATTTCAAGCAGACCAACTTACAAACTTACAAACATAAAAAAATATGAACTGTTTATATCATTAATTGAAACAAAGCACAACTACAACAACGATCTCGTTTCATGTACGATGTCTAGTACAAAGCAAGTCAAAAAATGTGATCATTAATATATTTCTTTCAGATTTTTACCCGTGATAACCGAGAGTTACTTTTATGTTATAAAGGTACATTAATAGATATTATACTCCGAGATTCTTGATACTTCCCAGTTGTCATTACCATCCTCAGTATAATTTTAAGTTGGGTTTAATTATCGCCATCATTAATATTATATATTTATTTAATTGAGTTATATGTGAAGTATGCTGTAGCCCTGCATAGTGTGGTGCATTAAAAGCCAGAGTGTAGCGCGGGCCAGTTGAAGAGAGCAGTAACTCCCCTTCAACAAACCCCCACACAGCTGCCCCAACAGCTGATTTTGTAGATGATGTTCCTATGCTGAATGGTGCATTAACAGACAAGGTTTTGGGCCCGTTGGGAGGATTCCTCTCAACAGATCCATAACCTGCCATCCCTAATTCTCCATTTGTAAATTTGAGCAATAGAATGACAACCGTTCCAAGCAGCAACACTCTTCCTTGATTATAGAGGAAACAATACACATAATTGATCCTACTGCTCCCCCTAGTGGCAACACATTTCTTCCTCTATATATTTCAAAAGTCTTTTGTTTGCATTTATATTTGAACAGGTTGATGTTTGGACATAGTTTCAACTCCATCTCCAATTTATTCCACAATTGTTCACCATTAACTGTTGGACTAAAACTTTTCAAAGTTGTGCTATGTTTCTGAATCCTAAAGTTTAATTCATCACGTAATTCATAACGACCAGTACGTTCTTGGAACCTTCTTTGTATTTGGCTTGGTAACAATTTATACCTTGCTTTGAATAACATCTGTACAGTTTGGAACTCAACAATGTCACAAAACTTCATGATCTTTGATTTTAAAAATAATGAGTTTGTATGATCCAAAAACCCAACTTTATGAATTACTCGGATAGCTCTTTATTGCAACAATACGATTGGTTTAACTGTGTTTTTATAAGTACTACCCCAAACCACAGTACAATAATATAAGTAGGGCAAAATCAGAGAACAGTATAAGGTATGTAGAGCTTTGATGTTTAAAATGTGCTTTGCTTTTGCAATTACTGAAATGCTTCTAGAAATGTTTGTAGATATATATTTAATATGAGATTTCCAAGTAATTCTGTCATCAATAATCACACCAAGGAATTTGATTTCATGCACTCGCTCGATAACAACACCCTCTATCTGAATTGCTTCCTGAGCATTGGAATTACAGTTGCCAAATATCATCATTTTGCTTTTACTCAGATTTAGAGATAATTTATTTTGTTTGAACCACTTGTTGACACTTTTGAGTTTCAAGTTAACAATCCGACACAGCTGTTGTAAGTCGTCTGCTGATGATACTAGTTTTGCATCAGGAAACAAGATGAATCCAAGTATTTGAGAAGTTTTACAAATGTCATTAATATACATATTAAACAATTTTGTTCTAGTGTATTAATTAATATATCATAGTTTATTGTATCAAACGCTTTACTCAATAAATAACCTATTGCACATTTCTTGTCATCTACAGCATTAGTTATTTCTTCAGTTATATCAAAGAGCGCGTGTGAGGTTGAGTGATTGTTCCTAAAACCAAACTGATTGTCCGAGAGTAAATTACACTTTTCAATAAAGCTGTCGAGTCTAGAGTTAAAAACCTTTTCTAAGATTTTAGAGAATTGCGGTAACAGGGAAACAGGCCTATAGTTTGTAAAGAGATGTTTATCTCCTGCTTTGAACAGAGGAATCACTTTTGCTACTTTCATACTATCAGGAAATTGTCCAGTTTGCAACGATAAGTTACAGATGCAAGTTAACGGCTTAGAGAAACTTTCAATAACAGTTTTTAAAGTTTTCATGTCCATGTCATGGTAATCGGTCGAAGTTTTATTTTTACACCCTTTAACAATGTCCAGTATCTCCTTTTCCTCCACAGGACTGAGGAACAGGGACATAGGATTTGCTTCTATCAGTTCACAATTATAGTTCTCAACATTTGCAATTTTTGCAGCAAGGTTCGGTCCAACATCTACAAAGAATTTATTAAATGTTTCGTCTACTTCATATTATTTAAAGTGTTATCCTCATCTTTGAAATATTTTGGATAATTAATCGTTCTTGGTTTATTTCTAATTATACTATTTAAGATATTCCATAAACCTTGAATATTATTCTTATTGCTATCCAACAACTTATTATAATAATCCTGTTTACATTTTCTAATGATACCTGTCAGTTTATTTTTATATTTCTTATATTTATCCTCAGCTTCTTTTGTTCGGTTATTTATAAAGTTTTTGTAAAGATTATTTTTTTTCTTGCAAGCATTTAGTAAACCTTTAGACATCCATGGTGTTTCTTTACACTTTCTGTTTTTACAATATTTCTTCATTGGGCAGTTTTTGTCGTATACCTTTTGAAATACTCCCGTAAACTCATCATATGCCATATTCGTGTCATTCTCTCTGTACACAATACTCCAGTCTTGAGCTAAAAGCTCCTTTTTAAATGCATCAATAGTTTTCTCTGTTTTTACCCTTCTAAACCAATACTTGTTTTCCTCTTCATCTTTTACATATCCATTTTTATACATAACGAAAACTGGAAGGTGATCACTAATATCGTTTATCATTAACCCGCTGACTGTGTCACTTTCTATTTCATTTGAGAAAATGTTATCAATCAAGGTGGCACTATGGGTTGTTATTCTACTCTGATTAGTTATTAGAGGAAACAGACCTATACTAAAGAAATAAAGTATTTATAAATTCGTCCGTCTTTTTATGTTTGTATGGGTTTAAAAGATCGATGTTGAGGTCTCCCCCCACAAACATGACTTTATGATATAAGACTTAAAAGTGCTCCTCCATCCAATTAGAAAAAACATCTATATCAGAGCCAGGTGTTCTATAAATACACTGCATTGGACAAACCAGATACATTGTTTTTTAGTGTTATAGCAAAACTGCTAATTTGCAACACTTTTCCATAAGAGGCTACACATTTCACAAAACACAATACAATACAGTACACTACACTATTGCACTATTTAAAAAGGTAAAAAATACACATCATCAGTACATTTCATACAGTGTTACCATGTGAGCAACTTTGACTTGACTTTAGCCATTGTTTCAGACCTCTGTAAAAACTGTTCATGTCGGTCTGCAGTTGTAAATCAGTGGACAGAGAGTTCTACAGTCTGGAGCCATGCTGCCGATAGCAGCGTGTCAGACGCGACTGTTTTCAAAAATGACACCAGCTCATTTCTAGCGATCTCTGCTGCTTTATAAAGGCCGCGCATTGTGTCTTCTTTGTGCGGGATGGAGTTTTCTTCGCTAAAACAAAGTTTCCCCGGGTCTGCTCCTCTCACACTGAGCCACACTGAGCTCTGTGACAGCATTTAACTCCGCCCCTTTCCCCTTGAGTCTCCATGGATACGGTTGTCAATCACAGCTGAGCTCGACTATGATAAAACTAAAGGCTTATTAAGGTTTACTTTTGAGAGCAGACAAAATATATTTAAAACTATAGTGAAGGGTTACTTAATTTGTCACGTTACAATTAATCCACTTATAAATTAAGCCGACAGTAGGCCTATGGATAAAACTGCCTTTTGCGTGGCGTTTGTTCGCTAAAGGATTTGTCAACATCACAAACCAAAGCAGCGGTGCCTCCGACTCCAAACAAAAGCAAACACCTTCGGGAACACTCGGGCTAGAATACGGAAACACGACACGACAGGCGGAGACGAGCGGGTTATAACGTGGAGACAGGCGGATGTTTTTAGGAGATGTTTTGTTGACAGAGCGAGACACCAGAGATCAACTCAAACGCAAATCAACCATAATAAAAGATACTAAACTTAAAGTTTTGTGCTATGTGAGATGCGTTTTAGCGCTCCTAGTCTCGTACCTGTTCCCTGCCCGAGTCCCAGCGCAGCTGACGTGGGGAAACCCTCCTCCTGTCCTGGGAGCCGGGCGTCTACGTCCCGCTGTCGTTCCCGCTGCTCTCGAAGCTCTTCATAATGAAGGGCCGTAAATTATCCGTGATCAGTAAATCCTTCATTTTGCCTCGTTCGGACGTTTCCAAGAGGAATATCTGTTTATCTGGTTCTCTTCGGAGTGGCTGGATTGTCTTGCCCATGCGCGGCTACATTAGCGGTTTTCCCAGGCGAACAAAGCGTAGGGGGCACTGCTGAGCTGCTGAAGGCCCGGGGGGGCGGACTGTCAATGCATATCAAATTCTGATTGGCTGATAATTCTGTCAGTCACGCTGGCTGTCAAGCACGTGTGCGGCCTGACAACACAGGCCCTGAGGAGGAGCCGCTCGCCAGAGGTGTTCAAGGCACTTTTTGAGTAGGAAATTACAGTTACACATCAACAAAACCAATATAAGCAACTCAACTGTACATTATATAAATAAATTAGGAATTAAATATACTATTAAGATATTTTACACTTTTTTTTCTTCAAGTTTGAGAGAACAAAATATTTCCATTGTGTAATTGGATAAACAATATCCCTCTGTCCATTTGTGTTTCCTGTCAGGGTAGTATTTACTCTCACGGACAATTAATGAGTAAAAAAATGACACCTGCAGTGGCGCTTATGGCCTCTAGGGACATGAGTTACTTAGTTCTGCTTTAAGGTTTGGCTGCAAACAAGGCAAAGCTGATCGTGTATATTGTAGTTATGTTTAGGCGGGTGTGAGGGTATGACGTATTAAAAAAACTCACCCGTCCATATTGGCGCAGACTCTTTCTTCACAAGGACAGATGGCATGGCCTCAGTTCTGCTTCAATGGACTGGCGCTGCAAGTATGCGGACATAATATGGCTTCATCATGTGAGCCAGGATCAAAGTTTAAGCAAAAGGAGAGTCTAGTAAATCATTAATTGTTTCCCAGCATCTTTTATTTCATCAGAGGTTACATAAGTCTTCCAACAAACCAAAAAGTGTGGCCACCCTCTAGTGCCACAGGGAGAGCATGCAAGAGTGGAAATGTGAATAAGTAAGTGCTTTATTGTCATTGTACAACGAAATAGTGTTCAGGTGTTAGTCCTGTTTTTCACGTCGCCATGACAATAATAAATAAAAAAATAAAATAATAAATACAGGCATAGCGAGTATCTATAATATAAAACTCAATCGTGGGGTGGGCGGGGAACCCAGAGAGGTTTCATTTGACCTTTATACCTGTAAAACCCAGAGACTATGTCAATGTCAATGTTTGTCATGTTTACAACCATAAACGTAAAGATTTTATTTAGAACGTTTTACTGAAAGTTCACACACGAGTAACAGACAACTGTGAAGTGAAAGCAAAATGATACATGATTCTGTTATTTAACAAAAAATAGAAAAGTGAAAAGTGGGGCGTGCATAAGTATTCATACAGCATTTTCTGAGTGCATTAAAATGCCTTTATAACATTCCTAATGACTGCAGAATGTTCACGCCTTGCCCTAACCATTAAGGTCCATAGGGCGCCACCATCTTTATTTCCCAGAACTCTGCGGGCGGCCCCCACGTGACCGTCCCACCAGCCATGGGCATTGGCCACGGGTCAATGTGGACCAACTGCATTGCAGTTCTGCCGTCGGAAGACATCTTAGGCCGCGTCTGAAACCATCAAATTAAAAGCTGATTCTAAAACCCTTAAATTATAAGTACGAACACTAGCAACTACTCCTTAACCTTTCATGGTTAAGGAGTAGTTGGTAATCCTTAACCATGGATTAACATGGTTTGTTTGCACTGTTGACCCCCTTTCATGGGGGGGCTGGAGGCAACCTCCGAACCCGGTGGTGGCGCCCGGGAGTAAGGGATGCCGTCAAGCTGAAGAAGGAGTCCTATCTGGCCTTGTTGGCTTGTGGGACTCCGGAGGCAGCTGAGAGGTACCGGCAGGCCAAGCGTGCTGCAGCTCGTGCAGTCGCAGAGGCAAAAACTCGGGTCTGGGAGGAGTTTGGAGAAGCCGAGGAGGAGGACTATCGGTCAGCCTCGAAGACCATCCGGCGCCTCAGTAGGCGGAAACAGTGCTGCACCAACACTGTTTACAGTGCGGGTGGGGGGGCTCCTGACCTCGACTGGGGATGTGGTCGGGCGGTTGAAGGAGTACTTCGAGGATCTCCTCAATCCCACCGTTACGTCTTCCGATGAGGCTGCAGAGGCTGGGTGGATGAGATTCGTCCTGAGTACCTAAAGTCTCTGGATGTTGTAGGGCTGTCTTGGCTGACACGCCTCTGCAACATTGCGTGGTGGTCGGGGACAGTGCCTCTGGATTGGCAGACCGGGGTGGTGGTCCCTCTCTTTAAGAAGGGGGATCGGAGGGTGTGCATCAATTACAGAGGGATCACACTTCTCAGCCTCCCTGGTAAGGTCTATTCCAGGGTGCTGGAGAGGAGGATCCGGCCAATAGTCGAACCTCGGATTCAGGAGGAACAATGCGGTTTTTGTCCCGGTCGTGGAACACTGGACCAGCTCTATACCCTTCATCGGGTGCTCAAGGGTTTGTGGAAGTGCGCCCAACCAGTCCACATGTGTTTTGTGGATCTGGAGAGAGCGTTCAACTGTGTCCCTCATGGTGCCCTGTGGGGGCTGCTCCGGGAGTATGCGGTCCGGGGCCCTCTACTAAGGGCTGTCCGTTCCCTGTATGACCGCAGCAGGAGCTTGGTTTGCATTGCCGGCAGTAAGTCAGACCTGTTCCCGGTGCGTGTTGGGCTCCGCCAGGGCTGCCCTTTGTCACCGGTTCTGTTCATTACTTTTATGGACAGAATTTCTAGGTGCAGCCAGGGGCCGGAGGGTGTCCGGTTTGGGAACCTCAGAATCTCATCTCTGCTGTTTGCAGACGATGTTGTTCTGTTGGCTTCATCAAATCAGGACCTCCAGCGCGCACTGGGGCGGTTTGCAGCCGAGTGTGAAGTGGCCGGGATGAGGATCAGCACCTCCAAATCTGAGGCCATGGTTCTTCACCGGAAAAAGGTGGCTTCCCCGCTTCAGGTCGGTGGGGAGTCCTTGCCCCAAGTGGAGGAGTTCAAGTATCTCGGGGTCGTGTTCACGAGTGAGGGACGGATGGGGCGTGAGATCGATAGACGGATCGGTGCGGCGTCAGCAGTGATGCGGTCGCTGTATCGGACTGTTGTGCTGAAGAGGGAGCTGAGTCTGAGGCAAAGCTCTCGATTTACCGATCGATCTACGTTCCCACCCTCACCTATGGTCATGAGATTTGGGTAATGACCGAAAGGACAAGATCGCGAATACAAGCGGCCAAAATGAGCTTCCTTCGCAGGGTGAAAGGAGCCAGCTGAGGTGGCTAGGGCATCTGTTCCGGATGCCTCCTGGTCGCCTCCCTCGGGAGGTGCTCCAGGCATGTCCCACTGGGAGGAGGGCTCGTGGAAGGCCCAGGACACGCTGGTGGGACTATGTCTCCGAGCTGGCCTGGTGTCGTCTCGGGGTCCCCCCAGAACAGCTGGAGGAGGTGTGCGTGGATCGGGAAGTCTGGGCCTCTCTGCTGAGAATGCTGCCCCCGTGATAAAGCGGAAGAAAATGGATGGATGGAAAGCCACATCAGGGCGTACAGATTCAAACACTGCGGCTGTGACTCCGGTTCACTCCCCCACATCCCCCATCCAAACAGCACCTACTACACTCTGCGGGCCCGGGGGCAGTCTGCGGCCCGGAGGCAGAGGAGTGCGGTCAAGGCGGCACCTAATGCTTTTCACATATTTGAGTTGTATTACCATACCTTGATGGCGAATAACCGAAATATTATGTACGAGTATAGCTTTCCGGATAAAAACACCAAGACAACATGATGCTAAAAATAAATAAATACATGTTATTATGTGCATTGAATGTTCATTTCTCCACCATAAGCCATCTCCAAAGGCGTTTCAGAGAATATGGCAGTACATCCAACCGGCCTCACAACCGCAGACCACGTGTAACCACACCAGCCCAGGACCTCCACATCCAGCAGGTTCACCTCCAAGATCGTCTGAGACCAGCCACTCAGACAGCTGCTGAAACAATTGGTTTGCATAACCAAACAATTTCTGCACAAACTGTCAGAAACTGTCTCAGGGAAGCTCAACTGCTCGTCCTCATCGGGGTCTTGACCTGACTCCAGCTCGTCGTCCTCATCGGGGTCTTGACCTGACTCCAGCTCGTCGTCCTAATCGGGGTCTTGACCTGACTCCAGCTCGTCGCCGTAACAGACTTGAGTGGGCAAATGCTCACATTCGATGGCGTCTGGCACGTTGGAGAGGTGTTCTCTTCACGGATGAATCTCGGTTTACATTGTTCAGGGCAGATGGCAGACAGCGTGTGTGGCGTCCTGTGGGTGAGCGCTTTGCTGATGTTGTGGATCGAGTGGCTCATGGTGGTGGTGGGGTTATGGTATGGGCAGGCATCTGTTATGGACGAAGAACACAGGTGCATTTTATTGATGGCATTTTGAATGCACAGAGATACCGTGATGAGATCCTGAGGCCCATTGTTGTGCCATACATCCACGAACATCACCTCATGTTTCAGCAAGATAATGTTGCAAGGATCTGTACACAATTCTTGGAAGCTGAAGATGTCCCAGTTCTTGCATGGCCAGCATACTCACCGGACATGTCACCCATTGAGCATGTTTGGGATGTGCTTGACCGGCAAATACGACAGCGTGTACCAGGCACACCTGTGAGGTGGGATGGATTATCTCAGCAGAGCAGAAGTGCTCACTATCACGCATTTGGACTGATTTGTGAACAATGTTTGAGAGAAATGGTAATATTGTGTATCTGGAATTAATTTTAGATCTTTAAGTCCATCTCATGAAAAATGGGAGCAAAAACAAAGGTGTTGCGTTTATATTTTTGTTGAGTGTAAGTATGGTTCCCAGAGGCAACAAATACAGTGAAAACAAAATCGGGCCCAATATGGATCCTTGTGGAACCCCGTAGGACAGAGGTGCATGAGAGGATTCACAATCCCCCAAACGGACACATAAAGTTCTTTCTTTTAGATAGGATCTGAACCAGGACAGAGCAACACCCTTTATGCCTAAATGTTCAAGGCCTGCAATTAAAATGTCATGGTCCACAAATGCAAATGCAGCTGTTAAGTCAAGAAGCACAAGGACCACACAGTCACCAGAATCACAAAATAAAAGAATGTCATTAAAAACCTTTAAAAGTGCTGATTCTGTGCTGTGCATGGTCTTAAAGCCAGACTGGAAAATCTCAAACAATTTGTGCTCATTTAAGTGTGCAAGTAACTGACTAAAAACAATTGTTTCAAGAACTTTAGATAAAAAGGGCAACTTAGAGATTGGCCTGAAGTTTCCTAGAACATTTGGGTCCAGTCCAGGTTCTTTGAGAAGTGGTTGGACAGCGGCATGCTTAAAGATTTTGGGGACTACTCCTGAGGACAGGCTGCCATTAATGATGCCCAAAACAGAAAGCTCTATAGTTCAAAAAATGCGGGGGGATAGCATCATAGGGTGAGCCTGAAGGCTTTAGGTGACCCACTACATCCTGTAACTGGGAGATGGCTCAAACTGGTGGAAGACAGCAGAGCAAGTGGGAGGAGCTGAGGGGTCAAGAGTGGGCGGGGTTATCTGGGCCCTAGCCACAGTCACCTTGTTCATAAAAAAGTTCAAAAAGTTATTACAGATCTCAGATGAGCCCTCAAAACAGGGAGGTTGAGGAGCATGAACAATACTTTCAATTGACTTGAATAATACACGTGGTTTGTGGCAGTTTGATACAATAATGTTGGAAAAATACTTCCGTCTTGCCTCCCTTACAGTAGACTGGTAAAGCCGCCAACAGTCTTTCAAAAGTTGAAAAGAAACCTGCAAATTGTCCTTTTTCCATTTACGTTCAGCCCTCCGAACCTCACGCCTTACAGCTCGAGTCTCATCATTTAACCAGGGCTCAGATTTGGTTCTGGACTGCCTGGTCTTAAGTGGAGCCACAGTGTCCAATACCACTACCAGGCCGGCAGACATCGTGAAACCAGGAGCTGAGCTCCTTTGTGTCATTGTACAGAGGCACATTTAAGGTGCATTCCTGAGTAAAGAGCACAGAGAAATGAGAAGCAGTGGAAGGGTTAAAAACACGAGCGCGCCGAGCAGTAGCGCGAGCTTTAACATTACATGGTAAAATAACGTCAAATAACACAGGCATATGGTCCGAAAAAACAGCGTCACAAACTTTTAAATTGACAACCGACAGTAGAGCCCTGCATTTGAGCCCGAGGCCCGAGGGGCCCGACGGCCCGAAGGCCCGCGGGTCGGGCTTCGGGCCCATTACCGCATCATTGCGTCGGACACGGGCCGGGCTCGGGCTTGGTTTTTTCCCCCTGCCAATGCGTTGTGCTGCTATTTTTTAACCAACTTAAATGGCGACATTAAATGCAGCACCCGCTCTCCTCTCTCCCTGCCCACCTGCTCTCTCACACCTCGTCTTGTCTTGACTCAACACAAACATGTACCTGCCTTCCCCGTGGACCGTGGCGTGGGAGTTTTCCTCGCCGTGCGTACAGCTCTGCAAAGCGGTCGTATTGAGAGAGAGGACCGGGCGGTTCGCGTGCGGATGTGCTTCTATCGATGTCCTCTCGCCCCGTCGTTAATTATAAAACATCCATGGTCTTGACCCGCCACCTCTTGCCACAAACATGTACCTGCCGTCCATGTGGGCTGTGGCGTGGGGGGTTTCCCCGCGTGGGCAAACCTCTGCAAAGCAGTATGGAGAGAGAGGACGGAGCGGTTCGCGTGCGGAGTGCTTCTATCGACGGTATGTGTTCGCAGTGTTTCCAGGAAACAAATGCATGCGTGTTCCTCCCAACAATAAAAAATAAACACTGTGCTTTATGTTACGTTTAGATAGAAGTGTTTATGTATTCATACAATACAGGTCAACTGTTGCAGCGCTGTTTAATCACGCATTTGGAAAATATTGGAAAGGGAGCAAGAGAGAGAGAGAGTGAGAGGGAAGAGCCGGGCCGCGGGCCGGGCTCGGGCCTGATAATTCTGAAAGTCTGTCGGGCCGGGCCGGGCTCGGGCCCGAACCTCACGGGCCCGGGCCGGGCTCGGGCCCAGAAATCAGGCCCGTGCAGGGCTCTAACCGACAGAGCATATGATAGAACTAGGTCAAGTGTGTGACCACGCTCTTGTGTCGGAGCAGACACGGACTGAGCCAAGTCAAAGGAGTCAATTAAGTTCAAGAAATCCTTAGCCATGGGTTTTTCCGGACAGCACACGTGGATGTTAAAATCCCCAACAATAAGGAAAGAGTCATATTTAGGCATGACTCCAGCCAAAAAAGCCACAAAGTCATTTATAAAACCCTTCCTGTATTTCGATGGCCTGTAGATGACCGCACATAGCACAGGATGAGGGCAGAGCAGCACAAAACTGGAGAAGACAGGGGACACTTGTTTACAGCGGTGTGCTCCTGTAAACAGCCGCTACACCTCCGCCTCGGCCAGACGTACGCGGCGTGTTGAAATACGAACAATCCAAAGGCAAGAGCTCAGCAAAGGCACTCCACTCACCAGGGGAAGCCCACGTCTCGGTGACATTTCGACAAATTAACGTCAGGAGCAATAAAAATACAATAAACATTGGCACGGGCAGACGACAAGCCACAGACACTGGCGCCATCTTAGCTTCCGCATCCCGAGTCTAGAACTGCAGGAAATCCTGACGACTGTGATTGCTCTGTTTCATCAAAGACGTCAGTGTGGCTACGAAGTATTCCACATAATTCAGCCAGCTGTCCTGAAATCCATGAGGTGAGAGGTCACTCTTCTGTGAGAGGCCGTGGTCTGCTACACACCGGAGGCAGCTGCTGGACATGCCCTCAACAGTCCAGAGGTGGAAGATCTCCTACAGTTGCTGCTGAGCCGTCCGTGGGGCATTTTGGATCCTCAGTTTGAATGGGCCCCCTATGAGAGACTAACAGGCCCGTTTGGAACCATGAGGCCAAGGCCGTGGGAACCCAGGGTGCTGAGGGCGCTGCAGCACCCCCTGGTGGATAGTTTGCAAATGGCAGGCAATATTATTAAATAGGAAATATGCACAAAAAAAGTGGTTTTGGGGTCAACTTTATCCCTCAGCACCCCCTAATTAAAAGTTCTTCCCACGGCTCTGCATGAGGCCGTCCTTCCGTGGACCCACCACCTGCAGGAGGAGCCATAGGGGCTGGTGCAATGTGACTTGGGCAGCTCCAACAGCCCCCACGACCTGGCAACGGACAAGTGGGAGAAAATGGATGGATGGATGGAGTTTGAAATGTGTCGTCCTGGATTAAATCAAAACAAAACGTGTTGTGAGTAGGGATGTCAAGATTAACCGGTTTTAAGATTACCACGATTATAAAAGGACGCGGTAGGTTAACCGTAAGAATTTCAGAAGCCACGGTTTACCGCAGCCTTTTTTTCACGTGGACGCACGAGCCGCTGCGCGCCTCAAACAGCGCGTAAACTCACCGGTAGTTGAGCGAGGCAGAAGGACGCTCTCCTTCAGTGTTGTATCCACCCAAAAACGATTTAAGTCAGCAGAGTGGGACCTCTTTAGGATCCAGAAGATGATCAAGGCTTTGTTGATGGACGTCCGTTATGCTAACCCTGTCCTCAGAAAGTTGCAGCTACGTCGAATATAAACAACATCTTGGAGATAATCCTTCGCTCTGAATGTCCAGGTAACGAACTGCATACTTCCCAAAATGTTGTCCAAATGTTCGGAAATAGCCACAACTGGCTCAGGATGTAAACAAAAGGCTAACGCTCCGCTCTGCTTCAGCTACTCGTAGCAGAAATGAAAGTGAAACCGCACACATGTGGGAATCAGCTGTTCATTAGTCACTTTGTAAACACGTTTCATTCTCTGTTCATCAAAATAATTAAGCAACAGCTTAACTTTTGAGAGCATAAAACCTAGCCTAGCTTGTGGCCTAATAATATATAGTAAAATAATTATGATAATTATGGTCATTATAAAGAAGTAAAGTTGACATTGTTTTGTATTATTCAATGTAGGCCTATTTATTTTAATGCAAAACAATCTTAAAGCATTTTTCATTTTTAGAAACAGTGACTGTTTACATGTATTAAAAAGCTTTTTAAAGACAAAAACTAAAAATATCAGTTCTTTCCTTTCATTCGGGGAATAATCGTGAATAATCGTAAAATTGCAATTTTTTGTCTCACAATAATCGTGACTCAAAAAATTGAAATCGTGACACCCCTAGTTGTGAGTGAATCATTTGTGTCACTTTGAGGAAGAAGGTCATTTAGTGATGGACGTGATGGACTTTTGGACTTTGTTTCACCATCCTCCTCCTCCTTCCCCCGGCTAGCTCACGTGTGTACTTTTTGTCGGTGTATAACAGGCCCTTAACACACAGAACGCACAAAATATGACTATTGTATCAAAGCAGTGTATGGAGCAAAGGCCATACAGTTGAACTGGTCTATCCGTTCACCTTGGCGTGTGTCAAATGTTGAGTGACATGTTTTCTCACGTGTTATATGTTCCAGCTCATTGCGTGTGCGCCTCTAAATCGACACACACCTACATTTATCAGACACCAGCTCTCAACTGCTGCAGCAGACTTGGACAGGGTCTACTTACACTCCTGAGGGCCGACTCCTGTCCGGGTGGAAGACCTGGTTCTTCTCGACGCTCGGGGTTTGTTGGCGTCACTGTAGCGAAAAAAAAAAAAAATACAATATGCATGATACAGGGCGAGAGTGCACGCAGCATTCAAGCTTCATTATGTTCACTCACTTGAGCAACAGCTCAATGTTTCAGCTGCTCCTGATGAAGATCCTTGATATCTGAAGATGGGCTCCTGGATGCAGCAGTCGCCTACAGGATCATCCATGCTGGGGCTTGTTGATTACTGTTGCAGATGTTGCTATGTAGCAGAGAAAATCTAAAAATAAGTCATTAAACTGAAATATGGAACATAATTAATTGGTTCTATTGTGGTTATTCGTTGACAAATACTGTTATTTTTTCCTTTATTATTTTCAATATTTTATAGTGAATGTGCAATATTTTTGGCGAGTCAGTGAGGCCTGACAGAGTAGTGTTTATTTACTCTGCCAAACAACCATAAGACTAGCTCCGTTTACACAAGACTCGTGTATGTCTGACCCTATACACAGCTGACTGTCGACACTAGGCATGTTCTCCCATACAATGTTTTTGGTCAAAAACTCACGTGACCAATCTCTACCAACCTGCGTTGATAAGCACTTTTTTTCAAGCTTTAAACAAACACCTATCACGATTTATTTGGAAAATATCAACCCCAAGAATTGCATTTAAAACACTAACTCACTCCAAGGAAAGGCGGTCTGAGCTTCCAGAGTTCCAGCTGTTCTGGTCCTGCCAAGTGAAGATACAAGAGGCTCCACTCACTGGGCACACACTGAGAGATACTTCTGCAACCCAACGGAAATGGAGTCATTGGCAGTTATTAATGATATGAAAATGGTTAATTCAATGTAGTTTACAATATCGTACGTCCTTGGCAAGATGCTAAAAGATTGCGTGGACTCTCAGCAAATGTAGGCTATTATGTAAGATTCTGACCAATGAGCGCCAATGACAGAGCAATTAAATGCAGGTGTGCGCGCGGCCCAGGTCAGGCTCGGATCATGGCGGCGGAGCGGCGTGTGAGCGGAGGTCGGCCGCGTGTTCAGGCTGTGGCCCGGGGTGTCGGCCTGGCTGTGGTTCTGGCGCTGGTTCTGACGGGACTCGGTCTGCTCGCGGTTCGTGAGGGAGACCGGGACACGAGCAGAGCCGAGGCCGAACACAGCGCGCCATCCTCGGGCTCCAGCAGCAGCAGCAGCAGCAGCAGCAGACGGGCCTCGGTCAGTGTGTGGAGCTTCATGCAGGAGAAGGGGCCCCCCTCCGGAGGTAAGTCCCGGGACCATGCGTTGTCTCTGCGCTGCGCGGGGGCGCGTCCGCCTGGTCCAGTTTGTTTCGCCTGTGGCTCGCGCAGTGCAGCGGCTTTCTGCCAAAATAAAGCTATAGATGATATGACATCACTGATTGGGTGATTTGACTACCTGAAATGGGCTACTATTCATTTTTAATGTCCCAAAAAAAAAGACTTTTTCTTTTAGTAGTTGTTGTATAAAAACAGGCTCTAATATACATACACAACTTTACTATTTACACACATTTTGAGATTTTATTTGCTCTGTATCGTCAAAAATCGTGTGGAATACAAAGTTTTAAAGATTAAAAAATAGTGTCTTCAAAAAAATGTAATAAAATATTTAGTTTAAACCGTTTTCATAGAAAGTGATTATTTAACGGTCAATTTTCCCAATGTTTTTGTCTGACAAATTCAAATCATGTAAAGATCAAATCCATAATCTCACTAAAAATGAAAATGTTTTCTTTTCCAAATATAATGGGTGGTTGGACTTCCTCCACACGCCCTCCCTCATGAAGTGAATGTGTACGTCGGCGCTCTAATGTTGCGTTCATTAAACGTGGCTTTGAGATGAGCTTTTCTCAGACCCCTGGTCCCTGGTCCAGTTTTGAACCATAAAAAACATCATTTTTGTCAAACGTCACACAAACATCTGAAACATTCCCAAAGTGTTGGTCTGGTCCGGCGGGTCCCTGTTGAAAACAAATACTGGGTCGAGACGTGTTTTGAAAACCAGATGAGTTCCATATTTTGGAGACGCAGGCGTAGTTGAAGCAAAATAAATCAAACCGGTTTTCTCATTCTGTGAGGACCTGTGAGGTCACAGTTCAGCTGGAGGCCGAGTTCTCCATGTTCATGTTAAAGTGGCCTGTGGGAGGAGCCTCAGAACGCTACATTAGGTCGATGTGAGAGGCGGGGCTTGCACAGGGTATAGACCATGTGACCGGAGAGGTTTTATATTGCTTTATTTTTAAAATACGTTTGAAACCATTTGAACAACAAAACCCTCTCCGTGCGCTCCTTCTGGTCATACGGCGTCGCTCCTCTTCTGTCACTGTAGGGGGCGTGGCCCAGTTTGACCTCGTTTGACCTGTGGGTTTCCGTGAATGTCTTTATAGTGTTTTCCACCTACCTTAAACTCGAATCGCTCACTCTCCACACTCTGCTGTACACTCAGCTGAGGGCAATGTGGCAGAAGTGTCTTGCCCAAGGACACGGCGACGGCATGCACCTGCAGGAGGCGGGATTCAAACGGCCATAGGACGATCCACTCGGCTCCGCCCTGGTGTAATATATTCTGCTCCTTTAGGTCCAAGCTGCTCCTCAGCCTCTGATTGGACGGCGCCCCTCTTTCACTGCAGCCAATCACAACTCTCCGTTCGCTTCAGCAGGACCAGGTTTTCTCTCATCCGATTGGCCGGTGAGTGTTAAAGATTTGTCTATTTTTATCCATAAAACCAGTTTGATCTGAAAACATAAAACGAATAATTAGTTTTCCCGATTCCCCGTCGGCGTCTCATTTTCCAACGGACAGTGAAGGTGTTTAGTGGAGCAGCGACAAAGTCCATTCATAAATCCATTTACTACGATTCCAGAAACGAGTACCAGAAGCTGAAATACAGGAGAACCACCTGGTTTGAATTGTTTGGTCAAAATAAATCTGCTGTAGAAATAAAGAAAGGTATAAAGGAGGTTGCCTTGTGTGTGTAATGTGAGGTATAAAGGAGGTTGCCTTGTGTATGGAATGCGAGGTATAAAGGAGGTTGCCTTGTCTATGGAATGTGAGGTATAAAGGAGGTTGCCTTGTGTATGTAATGTGAGGTATAAAGGAGGTTGCCGTGTGTGTAATGCGAGGTATAAAGGAGGTTGCCTTGTGTATGTAATGTGAGGTATAAAGGAGGTTGCCTTGTGTATGTAATGCGAGGTATAAAGGAGGTTGCCTTGTGTATGTAATGTGAGGTATAAAGGAGGTTGCCTTGTGTATGTAATGCGAGGTATAAAGGAGGTTGCCTTGTGTATGAAATGCGAGGTATAAAGGAGGTTGCCTTGTGTATGGAATGCGAGGTATAAAGGAGGTTGCCTTGTGTATGGAATGTGAGGTATAAAGGAGGTTGCCTTGTGTATGAAATGCGAGGTATAAAGGAGGTTGCCTTGTGTATGGAATGCGAGGTATAAAGGAGGTTGCCTTGTGTGTGTAATGTGAGGTATAAAGGAGGTTGCCTTGTGTATGGAATGTGAGGTATGAAGGAGGTTGCCTTGAGTATGTAATGTGAGGTATGAAGGAGGTTGCCTTGTGTATGTAATGTGAGGTATAAAGGAGGTTGCCTTGTGTATGGAATGTGAGGTATAAAGGAGGTTGCCTTGTGTATGGAATGTGAGGTATAAAGGAGGTTGCCTTGTGTATGGAATGCGAGGTATAAAGGAGGTTGCCTTGTGTATGTAATGCGAGGTATAAAGGAGGTTGCCTTGTGTATGGAATGTGAGGTATAAAGGAGGTTGCCTTGTGTATGGAATGTGAGGTATGAAGGAGGTTGCCTTGTGTATGGAATGTGAGGTATAAAGGAGGTTGCCTTGTGTGTGTAATGTGAGGTATAAAGGAGGTTGCCTTGTGTGTGTAATGTGAGGTATAAAGGAGGTTGCCTTGTGTATGTAATGTGAGGTATAAAGGAGGTTGCCTTGTGTATGTAATGTGATGAATGAAGGAGGTTGCCTTGTGTATGTAATGTGAGGTATAAAGGAGGTTGCCTTGTGTATGTAATGTGAGGTATAAAGGAGGTTGCCTTGTGTATGTAATGTGAGGTATGAAGGAGGTTGCCTTGTGTATGTAATGTGAGGTATAAAGGAGGTTGCCTTGTGTATGTAATGTGAGGTATTAAGGAGGTTGCCTTGTGTATGTAATGTGACGTATAAAGGAGGTTGCCTTGTGTGTGTAATGTGAGGTATAAAGGAGGTTGCCTTGTGTGTGTAATGCGAGGTATAAAGGAGGTTGCCTTGTGTGTGTAATGCGAGGTATAAAGGAGGTTGCCTTGTGTATGTAATGTGAGGTATAAAGGAGGTTGCCTTGTGTATGTAATGCGAGGTATAAAGGAGGTTGCCTTGTGTGTGTAATGTGAGGTATAAAGGAGGTTGCCTTGTGTATGAAATGCGAGGTATAAAGGAGGTTGCCTTGTGTATGAAATGCGAGGTATAAAGGAGGTTGCCTTGTGTATGGAATGCGAGGTATAAAGGAGGTTGCCTTGTGTATGGAATGCGAGGTATAAAGGAGGTTGCCTTGTGTATGGAATGCGAGGTATAAAGGAGGTTGCCTTGTGTATGGAATGCGAGGTATAAAGGAGGTTGCCTTGTGTATGGAATGCGAGGTATAAAGGAGGTTGCCTTGTGTATGGAATGCGAGGTATAAAGGAGGTTGCCTTGTGTATGGAATGTGAGGTATAAAGGAGGTTGCCTTGTGTATGGAATGTGAGGTATAAAGGAGGTTGCCTTGTGTATGGAATGTGAGGTATAAAGGAGGTTGCCTTGTGTATGGAATGTGAGGTATAAAGGAGGTTGCCATGCCGACAGTGAGACTTGGAATAGGTCAGAGGTCAGGAGCATGTTTTGTGTGAACAGTTTTCTGAGGTCGTCTTTGTCCCTCAGACTCTCGGGACTGTCTCGCCTCGGTCCACGCTGAAGCCTCCTGGCTGCTGCTCCGCCTCCCCTTCTCCTCCTGCCGCACTGCACCATGGGTAAAACGGCCCTTTTTCTGTCTGTCCTCTCTGCTCCCCCCCCCCCCCGGTCCGTCCTCTCTGCTCCCCCCCCCGGTCCGCCCTCTCTGCTCCCCCCCCCCCCCGGTCCGTCCTCTCTGCTCCCCCCCCCCCCCCGGTCCGTCCTCTCTGCTCCCCCCCTCGGTCCGTCCTCTCTGCTCCCCCCCCCCGGTCCGTCCTCTGCTCCCCCCCCCCGGTCCGTCCTCTGCTCCCCCCTCGGTCCGTCCTCATTCCTGTCCCGTTGTGTTCAGCTTGGGTCTGGCCCGCTCCGCTTCACTCTGTCCTACTGGGATCAGCTGACACGGCGGGATGTGACCTCGTACGCCTCCTGCTTACTTCCTGCCTCTGTCCCGCCCCTTCCTGTGGTTGCTCTCTGCTCGCCGGGCGTGGTCTCGGTGAAGCTGCCTCCCGGGGCGGAGCTCAGACCTGATTGGGCGTCTGACAGGTGAGACGTTACCGTGGTGACGGATGAACTGTTGTTCATAGACTTGTACACGTGAAGTGCTGTTGAGCATGTTTTACTTATTTACAGAGGGCTGGCTCCTGATTGGACGGATGGCGGAAGGCGGGCTCCTGATTGGATAGTGACTAAAACAAAGGACTTCTTGATGGTGGAAATCCAGAGGAATAAATCGGTAAGATCGGCCGACGGGAGAGTTCTTTGGAGTTTAGTTTCTCACCTCAAAGTCACAACAAGGGGAGATTTTAACATCGATCTGTTAAACCCAAATAAGCTCAGAAAGACGGGCGACTTCATAAATACTCTCTTCAGTATAGGTTTGTTTCCTTTTAATAACTAAACCGAGTAGAATCACAACCCATAGTGCTACTTTGTATTTCTATGTCATTGGAAAAAATCTCATCAGTCAGCGGACTAGTGATGAATAATATCAGTGATCACCTTCCAGTTTTTGTATTGCATAAAAAACTGAAGATGAAAACAAGTATTGGTTTAGAAGGGTAAAAACAGAGAAAACTATTGATGCATTTAAAAAGGAGCTGTTAACCCAAGACTGGAGTATTGTACACAGAGAGAATGATACTAACAAGGCATATGATGAGTTTGTACATATTTCAAAAGGTTTATGATAGAAATTGCCCAATGAAAAAATACAGTAAAAACAGAAAATGCAAAGAAAACCCATGGATGTTTTTGGGATTGTTAAATGCATGCAAGAAAAACAATTCACTCTACAAAAAATGTATAAATGGAACAAAAGAAGCTGAGGATAAATATAAGAAATATAAAAATAAACTGACAGGTATCATTAGAAAATGTAAACAGGATTATTATAATAAGTTGTTAAATAATATAATAAAGTTTATGGAATATATTAAATAGTATAATTAGAAAAAAACCAAGAACGATTAATTATCCAAAATATTTCAAAGATGAGGATAACACGTTAAATAATATGAATGAAGTCGTCGAAACATTTAATAAATTCTTTGTAGATGTTGGACCGAACCTTGCTGCGAAAATTGCAAACGTTGAGAACTATAATTGTGAACTGATAGACACAAATCCTATGTCCCTGTTCCTCAAACCTGTGGAGGAAAAGGAGATACTGGACATTGTTAAAGGGTGTAAAAATAAAACCTCGACCGATTACCATGACATGGACATGAAAACTTTAAAAACTGTTATTGAATGTGTCTCTAAGCCGTTAACTTACATCTGTAACTTATCGTTGCAAACTGGACAATTTCCTGATAGTATGAAAGTAGCAAAAGTGATTCCTCTGTTCAAAACAGGAGATAAACATCTCTTTACAAACTACAGGTCTGTTTCCCTTTTACCACAATTCTCTAAAATCTTAGAAAAGGTTTTTAACTCTAGACTTGACGGCTTTATCGAAAAGTGTAATTTACTCTCGGACAATCAGTTTGGTTTTAGGAACAATCACTCAACCTCACACGCGCTCTTTGATATAACTGAAGAAATAACTAATGCTGTAGAGAACAAGAAATATGCAATAGGGTTATTTATGGACCTGAGTAAAGCGTTTGATACAATAAACTATGATATATTAATTAATAAACTAGAACATTATGGGATTAGGGGGTAGCTCTACAGTGGGTCACCAGTTACTTAAAAAATAGAAAAATGTGTGAAAATCGGTGATTATCAGTCGAGTTGTCGACAAACTGTGTGTGGTTTACCTCAAGGTTCCATTCTGGGCCCAAAATTGTTTAATATGTATCTAAACGACGTTTGTAAAACTTCTCAAATACTTGGATTCATCTTGTTTCCTGATGCAAAACTAGTATCATCAGCAGACGACTTACAGCAGCTGTGTCGGATTAACTTGGAACTCAAAAGTGTCAACAAGTGGTTCAAACAAAATAAATTATCTCTAAATCTGAGTAAAAGCAAAATGATGATATTTGGCAACTGTAATTCCAATGCTCAGGAAGCAATTCAGATAGAGGGTGTTGTTATCGAGCGAGTCCATGAAATCAAATTCCTTGGTGTGATTATTGATGACAGAATTACTTGGAAATCTCATATTAAATATGTACCAACATTTCTAGAAGCATTTCAGTAATTGCAAAAGCAAAGCACATTTTAAACATCAAAGCTCTACATATTTATATTATTGTACTGTGGTTTGGGGTAGTACTTATAAAAACACAGTTAAACCAATAGTAATGCTGCAAAAAAGAGCTATCCGAGTAATTCATAAAGTTGGGTTTTTGGACCACACAAACTCATAATTTTTAAATTCAAAGACCATGAAGTTTTGTGACATTGTTGAGTTCCAAACTGTTCAAATGTTATTCAAAGCAAGGTATAAACTGTTACCAAACCAAATACAAAGAAGGTTCCAAGAACGTCCTGGTCGTTATGAATTACGTGATGAATTAAACTTCAGGATTCAGAAACATAGCACAACTTTGAAAAGTTTTAGTCCAACAGTTAATGGTGAACATTTGTGGAATAAACTGGAGATGGAATTGAAACGATGTCCAAACATCAACCTGTTCAAATATAAATACAAACAAAAGACTTTTGAAATATACAGACAAGAAGAAATGCGTTGCCACTAGGGGGAGCAGTAGAACCAATTATGTGTATTTTTTCCTCTATAATCAAGGAAGAGTGTTGCTGCTTGGAACGGTTGTCATTCTATTGCTCAAATTCAAAAATGGAGAATTAGGGTTGGCAGGTTATGGATCTGTTGAGAGGAATCCTCCCAACGGGCTCAAAACCTTGTCTGTTAATGCACCACTCAGCATAGGAACATAATCTACAAAATCAGCTGTTGGGGCAGCTGTGTGGGGGTTTGTTGGGGGGAGTTATTGCCCTCTTCAACTGGCCCGCGCTACACTCTGGCTTTTTAATGCACCACACTATGCAGGGCTACGTCATATTTCACACATAAATTGATGAAATAAATAAATTAATAATAATTAATTAAACTCAATCATTATTATATTGAGGATGGTAATGACAGCTGGGAAGTAGTAAGATCTCGGAGTATAATATATATTGCTGCATAGTAACTTGTCTTTATAACATTAAAATAGTGCCTTCCAGTAATGTTACACTAGTGATATTAGTAATGTACTAATGTTTGGCATTGGTAACAATTTGTAAGAAATATATTAATAATCATCATTTACTTGCTCTGTACTAGACATTGTACAAGAAATGAAGTAGCTGTTGTGTTTTGTACGCTTTGATTGTTAAATGAAAATATTTTTATTTTGGGGGTGGGCGCTTATAAGCCTTTTGCTTAGGCCCACTCCTTTTCATCAGACTAACTGCTCAAATAAACGAAACAAACAGTAAATGATATAGTGATTTTCTCTCACTGGACTGAAGGCACGCTCCACTCCAACTACTCAGTGTAATGAATTAACCCTCTGGGCTCCCTAGGATCCCCACCATTTAGTATAGCGCTTCAGGCCTGATGAAGGTAGAAAAGCGCTGTATAAGTTGAGATGTTCATTTTGGGGTTTTTACAAGCTGTAAGCCATAATTTTAAATGAAAACAAAGGCTGGACATGTCACTTTGCATGCCGTGAGTCTAGATCAAATATTTCACATTTTAAACTGAATTACAGAAATTAACTTTTTAACAATATTGTAATTGTCTGAGTTGCACGTGTATACAAAAGTAAAATCACAAACGGAATGTCAAACACGTCTTCAAAGATTCTGACAAAGGATTTTTCCACATGTAGCGCGATCTATGAAGCCGTCTCCTGCAGCAGAGTGAAGGTGAGGAGACGAGACGCCGTGAGTGCGTTGAAGCGGGGGCGGAGCAGAGAAGGTCGGGGGTTGGGAGACATAAAATCATTTAGTGTTAAAATGAGTTTTGTAGATTTCTGAATCAATGCAAATTCAAGCTGGATAGACTCAGACGAAAGCAGAGATTACAGAGATTTATTGACGTGTATTGTTTTGGCGATCAGACCCCGGCGGTAGACATCGATGTATAAGTCAGTGTAGGTAAACAGCTTGGAGTTAGGGATGTCTTCCCCCGGAGCGAACGAAGCGAACGAACCATGATTGCTGGGGCTTAAAAGCGGGACCGATGGCGATGATTGGCTGCTATGGAGGTGCGGCTCTGATGTGGAGGTGTGGCCCTTTCAGGAGCGATCATGGGCTGGAGGTTGATGACGCTGAAGTTTGTCTACCAGGCTGAATTAACGCCTAGGCTTCATTAGCTAAAATAATAAATCTAAAATGCAACAGAAGACTGGAAGTGGCATGTGATGTTTAAGTTCAACTTTTTTAAAGCTTCCCTGTTTTGGTTGTGCGCCTACATTTTAGAATTATAGGAGCACAAGCGCCACAGAGCCCTCCATATTCAATTAAAAAGCATAGTTAAAATTTTATTGAATTTGCCAACTTTAATACAATAGAGGTCTAGTTGTATATTTGACGAATGAGTGCGGCCCTGTTTGTATATTTCTGTATGTGGCCATAGTGAAAGTTTGGACACCCCTGCTCTACACACTGCGTGTATTGGTTAAAGGTGCATTATGCAAATATTTATGTGACAAAGGTCAAATGCAACAATCCAAACTTTGATTTTTGAGTGACCCGGCAGCTGAATGGGTGGTTAGCATGGCGCCTTTACTTTCCTCCCTTGTCGCCCTGAAGATACTCCAGACCAGTCTCTATTGTTGGGGTTCTGGTAGGTTTTCACTGTTTTAAACAGTTTCCATGGTCACATGTTCCATCCAGAAAATCTTAAACAATTGATCCTGGAGCACCTTTTTAAGGTCAAGTTGCTAAAACCAAAAAGTGAAACCATGCGGCACTCTGCAGTAGTCACTAAATGAAACTTTATTCATGAAGCACTTGTAATGAAGTGCTTTTACAGATTTAAATCACCCCAGTCTTTAAATACA
This sequence comes from Proterorhinus semilunaris, assembly GCA_021464625.1. Classification (NCBI taxonomy): domain Eukaryota; kingdom Metazoa; phylum Chordata; class Actinopteri; order Gobiiformes; family Gobiidae; genus Proterorhinus; species Proterorhinus semilunaris. Next base: position 37,507,200 of record CM038347.1, read on the forward strand.
CGAAGGTTCATAGGGTAAAAGAGGTTCTGAAAGATGAGGACCAAGACCTTTTAAACAACATTAAAAGAACCTGAAAAGTTGCGTGTCAATTTTGTAGAGTACATTCGGCTGTGTTCAAACTCTTGAGTCTGATGTAATCTGCTTCTGTAGAGGAAAAGGGACTGACCGCTCAGTTTGTAACCAGAGCTGTTCTCAAACCGAGGGGTGCATTAAACGGGCAATCATCAACCTAATGACAAGGTTAGACACTGCGATGCTATAAAGTATTTTTTGACAAAACTTTTATCAAATTTATCCTCAATAGGCCACAGATCATTGCTCCACTTTAAACGGAACTAAATTACTGTATCCAACACATATGTATGAATTTCTTTAAAGGGATGTACTGGAGAAGTCATGTTCAGTAACCTCCACGTTCCTCACCTACTCTTCCACTGGTGTGTTGTACCAATTTAGTTTGTCTTAATGAATGTACTGACATGTTCTCCTGCTGTGTCTGCGCAGCTCCCATTAGAGGTGTTGTTCTGCTCACCTCCCGGACAAGGACTTTCGCTCTGGATCTCCTGCCCTCAGTCTCCTCTGCCTAAGCCCCTTGTGAACCCTCGTGAACCCCGGGATGTTCACAGCAGCAGGGGTGGCCGGCAGAGAGACCCACACGCCAGGGACAAACGCAGCAGGGATGGTTTCTTTCCAACCTGGGACTTTGAAGAGGAGCGCATTGACCCTGTCCCGATACAGCCTCGAGGTCACTCAATGTGGGGCTTTAAACGCCGCCCTAATCCTTCTGGATCCTCCACTGGTGCTGCACGTGCTTTGGGGAGATGGAGATTTCCCACATTGAAGACACCTAGCAGACCTTCGTGGTTGCCTGAAGGACCTACTGTACCGACCTGGACGCCGCTGCCAACCACCCGCACAACTAGAAACCCTAGATCTACCCGTCCCTCTGCTCATCCTGTGTGGATTTCCAGCTTGTGGGGAAATCCGACTCAACCGTTCGCAGGAGATTCAGCTTACACATCCACCACCGCAACGGCGGCAGCTCCGGTCCCTACCACCACCATGACAGTGGCAGCTCCGGTCCCTACCACCACCATGACAGTGGCAGCTCCGGTCCCTACCACCACCATGACAGTGGCAGCTCCGGTCCCTACCACCACCATGACAGTGGCAGCTCCGGTCCCTACCACCACCATGACAGTGGCAGCTCCGGTCCCTACCACCACCATGACAGCGGCAGCTCCGGCCACCACTACAACCTGGCCACCGCTGCCAACCTCCCGCACAACTAGAAACCCTAGATCTACCCGTCCCTCTGCTCATCCTGGATCGATCTCTGACTTGTGGGCAAATCCGACTCTTCAAGATCAACCGTTCACAGGAGATTCAGTGCACACATCCACCACCACGACGGCAGCAGCTCCAACTACATCTTGGTGGATTTTTGATTTGTGGGGATTTCCGAACATTCCAGATCAACCGTTCACTGGAGATTCAGCTCCCACCACGGCGGGGGCACCCCCGACGACCACCATAGCTCCGACTACTGTGATGGCACCCCCGACAACCACCATCGCTCCGACGACCAACGGGGCGGCACCGACGGGGGCACCCGCTCCGACAACCACGACGGCGGCTTCGACGACCACCATCGCTCTGATGGGAGCACCCCCGACGCCCACGACAGTTGCGCCGACGCCCACTGCCGCTCCGGCGGCCCCCCCAACAACCGCGACGACAGCTCCGAAGGCCACTGCCACTCTGACGGCCCCCTCGACGACCACAACGACAGCGGCAGCTCTGACTACCGCAGCCCCGACGACCGCAACGGTGGCAGCCCCGACGACCACCGTCGCTCCGACGGGAGCACCCCCGATGGCGGCTCAGACAACCACAGTCGCTCCGACGACCACCGCAACGGCACGCCAGACGACCACAGTCTTTCTGACAGCGGCAGCTCTGACTACCGCAGCCCCGACGGCCACCGTCGCTCCAACAACGACACCCCCGATGACCACCACGACGGCGGCAGCCCCTACGACCGCGACAGCAGCTCCGACAACCACAGTTGCTCCGACGACCACTGCGACGGCACCCCCGACCACAGTCGGTCCGACGACGGCACCCCCGACGACGACCACCACCATCGCTCCGATGACCACCATCGCTCCGATGACTGCAGCTCTGACTACAGCACCCCCGACGACCACCGTCGCTCCGACCTGGGCACCCCCGATGGCGGCTCCGACAACCACCGCAACGGCACCTCAGACGACCACAGTCGCTCCGACAGGTGCAGCTCTGACTACCACCACCACGACGGCAGCACCCCCGACCACTGTCGCTCCGACGGGGGCACCCCAGACGCCCACGACAGTCGCTCCGACGGGGGCACCCCAGACGCCCACGACAGTCGCTCCGACGGGGGCACCCCAGACGCCCACGACAGTCGCTCCGACGGGGGCACCCCAGACGCCCACAGCACCCCCAAACGCAGTCGCTCCGACGGGGGCACCCCAGACGCCCACAGCACCCCCAAACGCAGTCGCTCCGACGGGGGCAGCTCCGACGCCCACACTCGCAACAACGGCACCCCTGACCACACTCGCAACAACGGCACCCCTGACCACACTCGCAACAACGGCACCCCTGACCACACTCGCAACAACGGCACCCCTGACCACACTCGCAACAACGGCACCCCTGACCACACTCGCAACAACGGCACCCCTGACCACACTCGCAACAACGGCACCCCTGACCACACTCGCAACAACGGCACCCCTGACCACACTCGCAACAACGGCACCCCTGACCACATTCGCAACAACGGCACCCCTGACCACACTCGCAACAACGGCAGCTCTGACTACCACTACCACGACTGCAGCACCCCCGACCACTGTCGCTCCGACGGGGGCAGCCCAGACGCCCACAGCACCCCCAACCGCAGTCGCTCCGACGGGGGCAGCTCCGACGCCCACAGCACCCCCAACCGCAGTCGCTCCGACGGGGGCAGCTCCGACGCCCGCACTCACAACAACGGCACCCCTGACCACCGTCGCTCCGACGGGGGCAGCTCCGACGCCCGCACTCACAACAACGGCACCCCTGACCACCGTCGCTCCGACGGGGGCAGCTCCGACGCCCGCACTCACAACAACGGCACCCCTGACCACCGTCGCTCCGACGGGGCCAGCTCCGACGCCCGCACTCACAACAACGGCACCCCTGACCACCGTCGCTCCGACGGGGCCAGCTCCGACGCCCGCACTCACAACAACGGCACCCCTGACCACCGTCGCTCCGACGGGGGCAGCTCCGACGCCCGCACTCACAACAACGGCACCCCTGACCACCGTCGCTCCGACGGGGGCAGCTCCGACGCCCGCACTCACAACAACGGCACCCCTGACCACCGTCGCTCCGACGGGGGCAGCTCCGACGCCCGCACTCACAACAACGGCACCCCTGACCACCGTCGCTCCGACGGGGGCAGCTCCGACTACCGCACTCGCAACAACGGCACCCCTGACCACAGTCGCTCCGACGGGGGCATCTCCGACTACCACACTCGCAACAACGGCACCCCTGACCACAGTCGCTCCGACGGGGGCATCTCCGACTACCACACTCGCAACAACGGCACCCCTGACCACCGTCGCTCCGACGGGGGCAGCTCCGACTACCACACTCGCAACAACGACACCCCTGACCACCGTCGCTCCGACGGGGGCAGCTCTGACTACAGCACCCCCGACGGCGGCTCCGACAACCACTGCGACAGCACCCCAGACAACTACAGTCGCTCCGACGGGGGCAGCTCTGACTATCGCACCCCAGACGCCCAGGACGGCACCCCCGACGACCACCATCGCTCTGACAGGTGCAGCTCTGACCACCACCACAACGGCGGCACCCCCGACCACTGTCGCTCCGACGTGGGCACCTATGACGGCGGCTCCAACAACCACAGTCGCTCCGACGGCCCCCCTGACAACCGCGACGACAGCGGCAGCTCTGACTACCACAGCCCCAACGACCACCGTCGCTCTGACGGGAGCACCCCTGACGGCGGCTCAGACAACCACAGTCGCTCCGACGACCACCGCGACGGCACCCCAGACGACAGCTGTCGCTCTGAAAGGTGCAGCTCTGACTACCACCACCACGACGGCAACACCCCCGACCACTGTCGCTCCGACGTGGGCACCTATGACGCCGGCTCCGACGACCACCGCGACGGCACCCCAGACGACCACAGTCGCTCGGACGGGGGCAGCTCTGACTACCGCACCCCCGATGACCACCATGACGGCGGCAGCCCTTACAACCGCGACAGCACCCCCGACGACGACCACAGTGGATCCGACGACGGCATCCCCGACGACGACCACAGTGGATCCGACGACGGCACCCCCGACGACGACCACAGTGGATCCGACGGCGTCCACCGTTGCTCCGACGGGGGCAACCCCGACGGCAACCACCGTTGCCCCGACGGGGGCAGCTCTGACTATCGCACCCCAGACGCCCAGGACGGCACCCCCGACAACCGCGATGGCAGCTCCGATGGCACAGACGATCGCGATGGCACCCCCGACGACCACCATCGCTCCGACAGGGGCAGCTCTGACTACCACCACCACGATGGCAGCACCCCCGACCACTGTCGCTCCGACGTGGGCACCTATGACGGCGGCTCCGACAACCACAGTCGCTCCGACCACCGCGACGGAACCCCCGGCTCCCCAGACGCCCACAACAGTCGCTCTGACGGGGGCTCCCCAGACGCCCACAACAGTCGCTCTGACGGGGGCTCCCCAGACGCCCACAACAGTCGCTCTGACGGGGGCTCCCCAGACGCCCACAACAGTCGCTCTGACGGGGGCTCCCCAGACGCCCACAACAGTCGCTCTGACGGGGGCTCCCCAGACGCCCACAACAGTCGCTCTGACGGGGGCTCCCCAGACGCCCACAACAGTCGCTCTGACGGGGGCTCCCCGGACGCCCACAACAGTCGCTCTGACGGGGGCTCCCCAGACGCCCACAACAGTCGCTCTGACGGGGGCTCCCCAGACGCCCACAACAGTCGCTCTGACGGGGGCTCCCCAGACGCCCACAACAGTCGCTCTGACGGGGGCTCCCCAGACGCCCACAACAGTCGCTCTGACGGGGGCTCCCCAGACGCCCACAACAGTCGCTCTGACGGGGGCTCCCCGGACGCCCACAACAGTCGCTCTGACGGGGGCTCCCCGGACGCCCACAACAGTCGCTCTGACGGGGGCTCCCCAGACGCCCACAACAGTCGCTCTGACGGGGGCTCCCCAGACGCCCACAACAGTCGCTCTGACGGGGGCTCCCCAGACGCCCACAACAGTCGCTCTGACGGGGGCTCCCCAGACGCCCACAACAGTCGCTCTGACGGGGGCTCCCCAGACGCCCACAACAGTCGCTCTGACGGGGGCTCCCCAGACGCCCACAACAGTCGCTCTGACGGGGGCTCCCCAGACGCCCACAACAGTCGCTCTGACGGGGGCTCCCCAGACGCCCACAACAGTCGCTCTGACGGGGGCTCCCCAGACGCCCACAACAGTCGCTCTGACGGGGGCTCCCCAGACGCCCACAACAGTCGCTCTGACGGGGGCTCCCCAGACGCCCACAACAGTCGCTCTGAGAGCCACCATTGCTCTGACGGGGACAGCTCTGACTACCGCACTCACCACGATGGCACTCCCGACGACCACCACGATGGCAGCGGCTCCGACGACCACCACAGCGGCTCCGACGACCACCACGATGGCAGCGGATCCGACGACCACCACAGCGGCTCCGACGACCACCACGATGGCAGCGGCTCCGACGACGACCACAGTCGCTCCGACTACATCTTGGTGGATCTTTGATTTGTGGGGATTTCCGACTCTGCCAGATCAACCGTTCACTGGAGATTCAGCTCCGACCACGGGCAGAACTGAAGTATGAAGAGCGTTGGCATCGCCAAGGATAACCACACAATGAAATATGAAGGTCATATCGGCCAGTTCTACCAGAGGTGTTACTACTCTTCCACCCACACTGGAGTTATAAAAAGTATATAAGTGTTAACAATTAAGTGTGTTTTTTAAAAAGGCTGTATTTAAAATAAAATGTTTTTTAAATAATCTTCTGTGGCTCTGTCTTTTGACTTTTGTTGACCGCACAGTGCCGCAGCATTTGATGCTTATACTTTATAGCAGGAAGAGGTCATGGGTTAGAACCCTGGGCCTTACGAGGCCTTTTTGTGGTGAGTTTGCAGCGTCGCGCAATAGTTCTGTCGGTGATCCAGTTTCCCTACAATCATTGTGAGTTGGGGACAAAGGATGGAAATGAACTCTTGGCTCCAACAGAGGGTGTATTTTTTTTTTTTACCTGGCAATCCCATGTGTGTCAACTAGTGGTGGGTATAGATTATTTTAATATCACTGAATCTTGGAATTAATCTAGATTAAAATGGCTCATTTGAATTGTGTTGAAGGCATTCAGAATATGTATGCTACCCAAATAATGACTAAAAATAAGTCTTTGAGAACTGGTTTCTCAAGCCAGGTGGCCGGCATTACTATAACTAGTTTTAAATGTTAGTAGGCCTAATCGGATAATTCCCAAGTAAAGGAAGTAGACACGGTGCTAGCTAGTGGGGAAAATGACAGTGACTTTAGCTTACTACTTGTGGTTTTTGGCTAAACAGATTTTATGAAGTTATTCTGAAGCATTTATGTGTTTATAGCGTTATTCTGCGTTATAATTTAAATATAATGTACAAATATTTACTTGGGTTACACCTTTAGACTGAACAAAACATACAGCAATATCGTTAGTATTGAATTGAATAGAGAACAGCTTTGATATGTTAGAGTATTTTATCCTAATTATCTAAACTACAAGATTTGTACACTTATACAAACTACTAATATAGCTTTAGAAACGACAGAGATGAGCCCTCTGGTTGTAATGCAAGCCTGTCATTAAGCCAAGGATATAAAAAAAAAGGCCAGTGATCCTTGTTAAATGTTTTTCATTAGTTTATGAATAGACATAACTGATATGATCTGTAACATGAAAAGAAAATTTAAGTTTATTGATCTTAAAATGGAGAAACGAGGAACTTTTAAGGAAGTCTCTTGGTATCTGGTTCATATCAGAAATCGGCAGATACTCAAATCTCCATCGGTATCGGAAGCAAAATAGCTAAATCGGTGCATTGCTAGTTTAAACACATTTACTTTCACAGTGACCTTGTGACTTGAGTCGGTGAATCTAAAGCTGCAGTGAAGTTGTTCTGATTAGAAACATCACAATAATGTGAGAATCAGTCGGAAAACATCTGCGGCTCAGTCTCTGACATTATTTCTGGTTTAGACCTGATTTAGACCTATTGTCGAATTATTAGTTTAAAAGCTGGAAGAAAGACTTTTACTCATACAGTACATCTGAAATGGGATACTTTTACGATCCATTTTAATCTGATAGGATACCTTTATCCTATCAGCCTGGTTCCACATCATGGAGATGGGTCTCTGAGCGCCGGCCCACGCTGGCAGCTCACTGCTCCTATAGGTCGACCCAGCGGCATTGAGGATGGGTCAAATGCAGAGAAGGAATTTCCCTACAGGGATCAATAAAGTATACCTTAACTTAACCTTGAATGAAACACAGTCTCACCGTGTTAAGTCGCGACTCTAGGAACCACCAGGAGTCTATTCTCTGAGTGACAGGAAGCTAGTGAAGAGCTAGCTTCCTGGAGTAATGTGGTTGTATTTCCTGGTTCTGGTCAGGACTCGAGCAGTAGCATTTTGGATGTTCTGCAGCGGTCTAGCAGCTCGTTTAGAAAGGCCAGTGAGAAGGCTGTTACAATAGTCGAACCAACTGGAAACAGACACATGTCTTTCCAAGTCCTGTTTAGACACTATGTTTTTGATTTTAGCAATGTTTTTTAGATGGTAATAGGCCGCTGATGTAATTGACTTAATATGACTTAAATTCAAGCCTGAGTCCATGATTATCCCAAGATTTCTAACTTGATTTTTAGGTTCTAGTGAATGAGTTTCAAGATGACCAATGACAAGCTCTCTGTGCTTTTGTGGGCCAAAAACAATTATCTAAATGTTATCTGTGTTTAACTGGAGGAAGTTGTTTTGTAGCCACACACTAATCTGTTTAATACAATGACACAGTGTATCTACAGGCTCTGTGAAACCTAAATCTGGGTATCATCTGCGTAATTGTGATAGGACACGTTGTTACTGGATATTAATTGACCCAGTGGAAACATGTAGAGATTGAACAAGGGGGGCCCCAGGATCGACCCCTGGGGAATACAACAGGTCAATGCCATCCTGTCGGACACACAGCTACTAATCTCAACACAGTATGTCCTGTCTTGAAGGTAGTATACAAACAACTCAAGAGCCTTTCCAGAGATTCCCACCCATGTTTTTAACCTCTCTAGTAAGATCCCATGGTCCACTGTGTCAAACACAGCGGTAAGGTCCAGCAGAACTAAAACTGTGACCTTGCCTGTGTCTGTATTTAGCCTGATGTCCTTTGTCACCTTGATCAAGGCCGTCTCAGTGCTGTGGCAGGGTCTGAAGCCCAACTGGAACACATCAAAAACATTATTTACAAGAACAAGAAGAAAGTCTGTAAGATGGCTGTAAACTACTTTCTCCAAGACTTTTCCCAAAAATTTCAGATTTGATATAGGCCGATAATTATTCATTTCTGTTTCATCAAGACCACTGTTCTTTAGCAATGGCTTAATGTCGGCTGTTTAAAGGGCCTTTGGAAAAACTCCCACCTGGAGTCAGGTGTTAATAAGTCATTAAGTTGTGGTAGCAAGCTCCTCAACACAGACTTTAGAAACTAGTGGGTAGAAAGTTGAGTACTCCTTCCGCCATTGCAAAATTACATTATAACTATTTTTTTCAGACTCAAAAAGATCCACAAGAAACATGCAAAAGAGACAGACAGACAAATAAAACAGGGAATTACTATAGTCCATATAAGCAATTTCTCCAGTGCCTCCAAAGCACCGAGCTGTACCTGATACTGCTCTGGTCAGGCCGTATAAAAACAATTATAATTTCATTTTGCGAGTCCATGAGCCTCATCATAAATGTATAAACAACATTTCTTATAACAGCATTTAGTGTGGTCACATGATTCTGCACAAACAGCTGACTGGCACTGGTCCAGCGAGGGACTTTCAAAAGAATCCTAAGAGCATCGCTGTATGCTACCTGTAACTTGTGAAATGTAGCTTTTGTGTAGCAGCACCACAGGGGGGCAGTGTAGAGCGGTGTGCAGTCGGCTTTAAACAAGGCTTTACATTTTCTCTACACATTCCAAATTTTCGTGCCAGCATGTTAGCTTGTGCATACAATTTACAGTACTGCCTCTGGATGTCACATTATCAGAGAGGTCACTCCTGTCTCCTGATGATGTGACCGAGGTACTTCACTTTTCCCACAACTGTCAGTTCCCCTCCTGACAAGTGGAACATGAGAAATACAGCTGCTCTCTAGTCCTCACAATCACCACAACACTCTTTTTCGAGTTAAACTTGATGTCATATTGTTCACCATATTCAGTACACACTTTGAGCAGTCGCTGGAGGCCTGCAGGGGGTGACATGATGACCAGGGCATCAGCATAAAGTAGATGGTTTAATAGCATTTCCCCGATCATGTAGCCGGTCTTACAGTTTTTCAATGTTTGGGAGAGATCGTCCATGTAAAGGTTAAAAAGCATGGGTGACAGGATCCCACCCTGCCTCACCCCATTAGTCACAGAAAAAGGACTTGATGTCGCACTTCCCCATCTAACCTGCATGTGTGTACCAAAAACCTAGGGCCCGGATTAGGTAGGAAGCAGTTGTCAAACAGTTTGTCATGATTAATGTGGTCAAACGCTTTATGTTATATTATGTAAAGCTTACAGTGCAAGGAAAATAAGGTGTGTCCGATGTGGAGGGGAACACGAGAATGGAAAATGTGAAAGAGAGGCCAAAATCAGATGCTGTAATTGTGGTGTGGAACACAGTGCAGCTCAAATACAAGGCCGTGAGATAATGAAATATAACATAGTGTACCAAGTATGCAGATGTTAAGAAAGTTAAGCAAACTGACACAGTCCTGTAAGGTCACAAACACTGCACTAAAATGCACAAACAAAAGTGGAAACGCAAAAACATTAATGGAAACGCACAAACAAAAGTGAAAACACAAAAACATAGGTGGAAACGAAAAAAACAAATGCACTTTAATCGGCTCATGAAGAGGAAAGTTTCACTGCAGCAGGAAGGGTAAGAAGGGAAAGAGAGACGTACCTCGATGATTTAAAGTTGACCATTTTGCCTCGTCAGAGCAGTAATCCAAACTTTCTGCAAACGTCCTCATGCAGAAAGTATTCATTCTTTCTTCTTTTAGCAGTTTACATTATAACAACATTCACATTTACATAATTCTATTAGAGGAGCTCCAAAAAAAAAGAAAAGGCGTAGGCTGAAGCCAGGAGCTTATATATTATACGCCTACCCCGTAATCAATATGATATACATTTACATTTCCCGGTGATACTGCACAATCCGTCTCTATCCAAAATAATAATTTCCGAAAAAACAAAACAAAACAAACAAACAAACAAAAAACTCGGCGGGTAGCACTCAATTACATTTACTCAAGTACATGAACTTGAGTATATTATAGAAGTAATTGTACGTCTTAGAGTATTGTATCCATACAGTACTTTAACATTTTTACTGTACTCTTGCGTGAATAAAAAATAATAGTTACAATTTTCCATCCGAAGAAAAGCTTCAAAACATCAAGAAACAACATTCACCTAAGGATTACTACAATTAATCTTCTTCTGATTTTATCAATAAATAGACAACAAACAAAACTTACTTCTACAGAGTTCAAACTGGAGAAATGTACGGATTATATGTCAGACTTGATCATAAACTAAACAAGGAAAAAACAGCACAACTATATCAGTCGTCTTGTCTCTGCAATGAGCTACAGGAAGACCTCCACCAGTGCCACTCTTTGCCCATAGTCACATGTCACACTAAAGCAAGTTACTCTGTTTTCTGTGGTCCGGCTACTTCACCTTTGTCACAACCATCTCCGCTGCCACAGATTTTATGTTTGAGTACGTGTATGGTGTTTATATTATTATTATTATTATTTTAAGTATATATATAGGTTTTCATATTATAAATGTTTGCCCTATTTATTGTAGTGCATTAAAAAGCCAGGGTGAAAAGTGGCCCATTGAGAGTGGTACATGCCCCCAATCAAAAAGCCCCCACCCGGCTGCCCTAACTGGTGGAGTTTGTGGATTTTTTACATCCTAAACTGTGTAATGCAGTAGACAACGGGGTTAGCAATGACAACCATAACAAGTAGCACCACCGTATACCTCAGTGATTGTATAATTTCCAAATTATCATAGTATTTTAAATACCTTCATCAGCACTATATTCTAGTAAAACTTTTTCTTTATACTTTTTCTTGAATTTATAAAGAGTTGGGCACTGCTTAAGATCCTCCTCCAACCCATTCCAGAGCCAAACCCCCTTCACAGAAACTCACAGACTTTTTCTGGTTGAATGCACCATCTGCACTTTAAAGATCAGACATCCTCTTAGATCATACTCCCCTTCTCTTAATTCAAACAGTTCTTGAATTTTAGCTGGTAACAATGATGTTGTAGCTTTGTATAATAGTTGTACAATATAAAAGTCAACTAAATCGTTTTAATAGATTAGATTGCAGACATAATAAGTTGGAGTGCTCATAATATCCAGCCTTGTTAATTGTTCTGATTGCTCGTTTCTGGAGTATGAAAAGGGAATGTAATGAACTTTTATAATTGTTACCCCAAATTTCTATATCGTATGTCAGACATGACCAAAGAACAGTACAGCAGATGAAGGGCTTTGTACTCCAGCACATACTTAGTTTGATTAATCACTGCAATACTTTTTTAAATTTTATTTTGAATGTGTCTGATATGCGGTTTCCAGTTGAGTTTATCATCAATAATCATCCCCAAAAATTTGTTTTCAGACACCTTTTCTATTGTAATACCATTTATAGTAATTTCCCGATCCTGATATGTAAATTTACCAAACATCATTACTTTAGTTTTATTTAAGTTTAATGAAAGCTTATCCACCATCCATGATTTTATCTTAGTCAATTCCAGATTTGCTATATCAATAAGATTGTTGTAATTATCATTAGAATAAAAAATATTGGTGTCATCAGCAAATAATATCATTCTTAACACTTTAGACACATTGATTACATCGTTTATATAGAGATTGAACAATTTAGGACCCAATATAGATCATTGAGGAACACCACAAACTATGTTTTGACATTTTGACTCCCACGCCCCCATCTTAACAAACTGCTGTCTCTCTGTTAAATAGCTCTGCATCCAGTTCCCAGCCACTCCTCGAATACCATATTTTTCCAATTTATTAAGTAAAATGGAATGATTAATTGTGTCAAAGGCCTTCTTTAAATCAATAAATATTCCAATTGCAAATTTCTTCTCATCAAGATTTATAGTTATTTCTTCCACAGCTTCCAGAATGGCCATTGTAGTAGATCTCTTTTCCTTAAAGCCATATTGACTTTCATTCAATATCCTACATCTATCAATAAATGTTTCCAACTTTTTGCTAAACACCTTTTCTAATATTTTTGAAAATTGGAGGAGCAGAGAGTGTGGTTGATAGTTCGTGAAGATGTTTTTGGATCCATCTTTGTATAAGGGTATTACTTTGGCGATTTTCATTTTATTGAAACACTCCAGTTTGAAGAGACAGGTTACATATGTGAACCGCCCTGGAATCCAACGACACAAGTCGGCAGCTTGTGTCCCGAGATAAACGTAAACAAAGAATTTTTTTGGAAAATTGGTGATTTTCACTTTTTTGCAGATTCATTCAGTTGCGAAGAAGCCTCTCCATGTTTAAGCTAGCAGTATTAGTATATTTAAAAGCATAAACTTTTTTTCATTAATATATTTTATTAACATTTTTCCATGTTAAAAACACGTATAACAACAAAAACAAACTATATACAATGAGCAGTCTGAGTTACAGATATTGTATTAAGTAAAATAAAAAACAAAGTATTCATATAAAAATAGCAAAAAACAAACTTAAGTCAACTGGACTAGCCCAAGGCCTTCCACTTCAAAGAACCTGCTCCTCTCTGCAGAATATCCCTGAGATCACCAGGCAAGTATTCCACTAGTGGGCGCCATAAATCCAAAAAGATATCATCATTGCCTTTTAACTTTGCACTCAACCTTTCCATTGGTAATACTTTGAAAATTTCTTTATACCACTGAGTTACTGTTGGTGGCTTATCCTTAATCCAATTAAATAGAATACATTTTCGTGCTAAAAATAAAAGCTTAGATAATAACTTTGATTTGTTCTGGTCTCTCAACTTATTAGAAGATGGCAGCCCCAACAGAAACTGACCTGGGTCCTTACAAATCCTACATTTCAATATAGCCCTGATTTCCTTGGTTATGCATAACCAATATTTTAATATTTTTGGACAACTCCATAAACAATGTATATATGTCCCATTTGCAACTTTACATTTAAGGCACAAAGGTGATCTGCTTGGGTCTATTTTATTCAGAAAAATCGGTGTCCTGTGTTGTCTATGTAATATTTTATACTGAATTTCTTTATATTTATTACTAAGGAATAATGAGTGAGTAGATTGAAAACATTCTTTCCAGTCTTGTTCCCTGTAATGGCATTGAAGATCTTCCTCCCATCGCTCAACAGTCTTTTCAATGTTATGTCCATTAAAGTCTTGCAAGCTGGCACAACACTGCTTAATGATAGATTTCTTAACATTAAGAGCCAACACAGACTTCTCAATGGAACTTGGTAACATTAAATCTTGAGTGATCTTAAAATTTGCCTGAACAAAGTGCCGAACCTGTAAATACGCAAAAAAGTCCCTCTGTGGGGTACCAAATTTGTCCTGAATTTGTGAAAATGACATAAGGATATTACCTTCAAATAGATCACCAATTACTCTTAATCCTGTATTATACCATCTTTGAAATATTGGTGTTATGTTTCTGGCCTTATGTGCCTTCGTTTTGTCTCCCTCTTGTGGCCTTTTGTTTTTCTTTTAGGCTTGGCCCTGGTGGGGCGTGGACTCCGAGCAGGCACACCTGGCATCCATAACTCATCACTGCAATACAAAGACCTCTGACTCACCTCCACTCATCGTGGGATTGTTCCGTTCCATGTTGCGGTACTTCTGTTCAGTCACCTCTACTATGCACGACTTTTTGCCAGGTTCTATTTTTGATTTTGGACATCTGTTTTCTTCCAGACCCTGAGCCTGCTCTGGAGCCACCCCTACGACCAAGCCAAGCCTAGAGGACACTTTGTTTTAATAAATCCACTTTTTGATTCTCGTTCTGGGTGTTGAGTGCGTTTCTGGGTCCAACGGTTACGAGCCCTAACAGAACAATCCCACCACTATGGATCCCAACGACCCAGCATCCATTATCCAAGCCCTTTCTGTGCATGGACGGACTCTTGGACGCCATGACCAAGGATTGAAGGAAGTGGTTGACGCGGTAAGAGAACTTTCCTCGCAAGTAATGCAAATGGGAACACAGCTGAGCCAAGTCACTGCCCAATTGGCCTCACCTTCTGCAACACCTAACACCTCTAATCCACCTGCTCAGGCCTCCGACTCACCTCAACCTGCTACGCTCCCAACAGCACGTGAGCCGTATATTCCTACACCTCAACCATACTCTGGGGAGCTTGGTTCCTGTGGGAGTTTCTTATTAAAGTGTGACCTAGTCTTCGAGCAGCAGCGCCAAACATATGCTTCCGATAGATCACGTATCGCTTATGTAATTGGGTTACTATCCGGAAAGGCGTCGGAATGGGCTACAGCTATATGGAACAGCAATTCTGAGATTTTGCAGTCATATCAGCAGTTCGCAACGGAAATGAAGCATATTTTTGACCATCCTATCCAAAGTAAGGAGACAAGTCAGCGCCTTTTTTCTCTAAAGCAGGGATCTTCCTCGGTGGCACAATATTCATTGAACTTTAGAATTGCGGCGGCAGCTAGTGGTTGGGACGACACCGCACTTCAAGGGGCATTTTTTCATGGTCTATGTGAAAGCGTGAAGGACGAACTGGCAGCTCGAGATGAATGCTCCGACTTGGAGTCGTTAATCTCTTTAGCTGTTCGCCTGGACAATCGTCTGAGAGAGAGACGTAGGGAGAGAGCGTCAGGTTCCCACAGTAGTGTCAGCCCTCTGTCACCCGCTCCCCCCAAGTTTGAGAGGGAATCAAGTAGAACACAGTCTTCTCCCACCACTGTGGAACCCATGCAGCTGGGACGTCTGCGCCTTGATCCCGCCGAACGACAGCGTCGCCAGCAGGCCCGTTTGTGCTTCTACTGTGGGGGTCCGGATCACTTTCGGAGCCAATGTAGGCCTCTGCCAAAAGATTTGGCTCATCAGTGAGTAGGGGGGTCCTGATGAGCCATAACACCACCGTGAAACCCCCACCACAACGTATCCAGCTGCAGTCTTCAGTCTTGCACAAGGGTGAGTCATTTTCTGTGATATCTTTAATAGACTCCGGATCTGATGAGAATTTTGTTGATGAAGATTTTGTGAAACAGACTGGCATTCCCACCGAGCCCATAGACAAACCCAAAGCTATTAAAGCGGTGGATGGGCGTCTAATAGCTCATGTTACTCATTGCACAATCCCTATAACGCTCGTTCTTTCAGGAAATCACAAGGAAACTATTAGACTCTATGTTCTCCCATCTCCTCTAGCCCCTATTGTTCTTGGAATACCATGGTTATCCTTGCATAATCCACAGTTTGATTGGTCTACTGGCTCTATTACCTGGAGCGTGTTTTGTCACTCTAACTGTCTACGTTCAGCTATCTCTCCTGTGCATACCCAGAGCCCAAGTGTGACACAACCCCCGGATCTTTCTAACGTACCCTCTGAGTACCATGATTTGGCTGAGGTGTTCTGTAAAGATAAGGCGCTTTCACTTCCTCCACACAGACCATATGATTGCGCTATTGATCTTCTCCCTGGTGCTCCTTTACCCTCTAGCCGTTTATACAAGCTGTCTGGACCTGAGCGGGAGGCTATGGAGAGATACATTCAGGACTCATTAGCCACTGGTCTTATTCGGCCATCCTCCTCCCCTGTCGCTGCCGGTTTTTTCTTTGTAGGAAAGAAGGACAAGACCTTGCGTCCGTGCATCGATTACCGAGGGCTTAATGATATTACTATAAAGAACAAGTACCCACTGCCTTTAATTGATTCTGCTTTTGAGCCTCTGCACAGGGCCACTGTTTTTTCCAAACTGGATCTACGCAACGCCTATCACCTGGTGCGTATCAGGAGTGGCGATGAATGGAAGACTGCCTTCAATACGCCACTGGGACATTTTGAATACCAGGTAATGCCTTTCGGGCTTACTAATGCTCCCGCGGTCTTCCAGGCTCTGGTCAACGATGTTTTGCGGGACATGCTTAATAAATTCATTTTTGTATACATCGATGACATCCTCATCTTCTCCCGGGACATTCAGGAGCACATTCAGCATGTCCGTCTTGTTCTGAGAAGACTTTTGGAGAACAAATTATTTGTCAAGGCGGAGAAATGTGAATTTCACAGACCCACTGTTAGTTTTTTGGGTTTTGTTATCGAACAGGGAAAATTGAGGGCTGATCCAGCCAAGATTCAGGCTGTGGCTGAGTGGCCTACCCCCACATCCCGTAAGGACTTGCAAAGATTCTTGGGCTTTGCTAACTTTTACAGGCGATTTATCCGAGATTTCAGCAGAGTTGCCGCCCCGCTCACTCGTCTTACCTCTAGTTCCATTCCCTTCACCTGGACCTCTGAGGCTCAGAATGCGTTTGACCTGCTCAAGCTTAGGTTCACCTCTGCACCGGTACTCATCCATCCTGACCCCAGTCGACAGTTTGTTGTGGAGGTGGATGCGTCCGATCTAGGTGTGGGTGCCATTCTGTCCCAACGCTCTGCTGAGACCAACAAGCTACACCCATGTGCTTTCTTTTCTAAGAGGCTTTCCGAGGCGGAGAGGAACTACGACATTGGTAACCGTGAGCTATTGGCTGTCGTTTTAGCCCTCCAGGAATGGAGACACTTGTTAGAAGGGGCGCATCAACCCTTTATCATGTGGACTGACCACAAGAACCTTTCGTACCTCCGGTCAGCACAAAGGCTCAACCCCCGCCAAGCACGATGGGCCCTCTTTTTAAGCAGGTTCAACTTCACGTTAACATACCGACCAGGCTCAAAGAATGGTAAGCCTGATGCCTTATCCCGACTATACACTTCTGACCCTGTTGAATCTGTTCCAGGCACCATACTGCCCCCTTCCTGTGTCATTGCTGCTGCCCACTGGGAGATAGAAAACACCGTCACGGAGGCCCAACGCTCTGAGCCGGATCCGGGTCAGGGTCCGCCTAATCGCCTCTTTGTCCCAGACTCGGTTCGCTCCCAAGTTCTCCAGTGGGGCCACTCCTCCAAGCTCAGCTGCCACCCAGGTATCCAACGCACTATAACCTTCATTAAGCAGAGATTTTGGTGGCCCTCTATGGGTTCGGACATCCGTGAGTTTGTGTCTGCTTGTGATGTTTGTGCTCGTAGCAAGTCATCTCACTCACCTCCTGCTGGTTTGCTACATCCTCTTCCGGTGCCCTCTCGACCCTGGTCTCATATTGCAGTGGACTTTGTTACCGGCCTGCCCCAATCCGAAGGTAATTCAGTTATCCTAACCATTGTCGACCGTTTCTCCAAGGCTGTCCATTTTGTCCCCCTTTCCAAACTCCCATCCGCCTTGGAGACGGCTAACTTGTTAGTCCAACATGTTTTCCGTTTACACGGGATCCCTGTGGACATAGTTTCTGATCGTGGACCTCAATTCTCTTCACAAGTATGGAAGGCCTTCTGTCAGGCCATTGGAGCGTCAGCCAGCCTCTCCTCAGGTTTCCACCCGCAGTCGAATGGCCAGGCTGAAAGGGCAAACCAATGTCTCGAAACTGCCCTCCGTTGTGTGACAGCCCGCCATCCTACTGCTTGGTCCACTTTTCTTCCTTGGGTGGAATATGCGCACAATTCTATGTCAAGTTCTGCTACTGGACTCTCTCCTTTCATGGCTTCTCTTGGTTTCCAGCCGCCTCTGTTCCCTACTCAGGAACGGGAGGTAGCTGTACCCTCTGTTCAGGCCCATCTTCGTCGGTGCCGAGCCGTTTGGAATACTGTCCATTCTGCCCTCACGCGTTCTTCGGCTCGTAGCCAGCGGACTGCCAACCGCCGTCGCTCAGCAGCTCCGGTCTACCAAACGGGACAGAAAGTGTGGCTCTCTTCCCGTGATCTGCCCCTACAAGTGGACTGCAAGAAGCTGGCGCCGAGGTATGTGGGACCATACGAGATTGAGAGGATTGTTAACCCCGTCTCTGTCAAACTCAAGTTGCCCGCTGCTCTACGGGTTCATCCTGTGTTCCATGTTTCCTTGATCAAGCCTGTCTTGTCCAGTCCTTTGTGCCCTCCTGCCGTTCCCCCGCCTCCCTCCCGGCTCGTTGATGGCCACCCTGCCTTCACGGTTAGTAGGATCCTGGATGTGCGCCGCCGGGGGCGTGGGTTCCAATTTCTTGTTGATTGGGAGGGTTATGGCCCGGAGGAGCGGTCGTGGGTTTCTCGTCGCCTCATCCTGGACCCTGGTCTGCTGAGGGACTTCTATCGCCGGTTCCCCGACAAGCCTGGTAGGACGCCCGGCGGCGTCCGTTGAGGGGGGGGTCCTGTTATGTTTCTGGCCTTATGTGCCTTCGTTTTGTCTCCCTCTTGTGGCCTTTTGTTTTTCTTTTAGGCTTGGCCCTGGTGGGGCGTGGACTCCGAGCAGGCACACCTGGCATCCATAACTCATCACTGCAATACAAAGACCTCTGACTCACCTCCACTCATCGTGGGATTGTTCCGTTCCATGTTGCGGTACTTCTGTTCAGTCACCTCTACTATGCACGACTTTTTGCCAGGTTCTATTTTTGATTTTGGACATCTGTTTTCTTCCAGACCCTGAGCCTGCTCTGGAGCCACCCCTACGACCAAGCCAAGCCTAGAGGACACTTTGTTTTAATAAATCCACTTTTTGATTCTCGTTCTGGGTGTTGAGTGCGTTTCTGGGTCCAACGGTTACGAGCCCTAACAATTGGACTTTTTAACCCAGGGGGGAAATCAGGATTGTTCATTAAAGGTGTCAAAAAATACAGACTAGTAACATGGGATGTATATTTGTTCATATCTCTCCAAGCTTTTATAGTGTTGCCAATCAATAAATTGGCATATTTTATGTTTTTCTTTCTTGTAAGTTCACTCATCAATGAATAAGGTGCGCACCCCCAAGATTCAAGTGGTTTGTTTTGTCCTTTCATGTGTGAATGTATCCACTCATGAATGATTCTGCACTGACATGACCAGTTGTAAAGCATAATATTGGGGAGAGCAAGTCCACCTTCATCTTTTGGTAGTTGTAAAGTTTTAAAGCTTAACCGGGGTTTCTTCCCCCTCCAAATAAATTTAGATAAATCTCTCTCAATATCTCTTGCCTTTTTCTTAGTGAAACATATTGGAAGCATTTGTAAAGGGTAAAGAAGGCGTGGTAATACATTCATTTTGATTAGGCTCACTCTTCCCATCCAAGACACAGGTAAATCCATCCATCTAGTGAGATCCCCTTTAACATTCTTATGGACCAAATCAATATTTTTCTTTAAAATGTTCCCAATATTTTGCGAGACATGAATACCCAAGTATGTGAATCCAGATTCAGACCAAGTAAATGGAAAATCATTCATCATAATACAATTTGCCAATGGCATGGCCATTGTCTTGTCATAGTTAACCTTGTAACCAGATATAGAACCAAATGTTTTTATAACAGACATAACAGTCGGAATGGACATCTCAGGATTAGTAATAAACAGCAAAACATCATCTGCATATAACACAATTTTGTATTCAGACCCTCCAATCTTATACCCAGAAATACAATTGTTACTTCTAATAGCCTCAGCCAGTGGTTCAATTGCCAGTGCAAAAATGTGTGGAGAAATTGGATCGCCCTGGCGAGTTGATCGTCCAAGTCCAAACTCTGCCGATCGGATGCCATTCACACTTACACTTGCTTTAGGCGAGTTGTATAACAATTTAATAAGGTCAATAAAGCCTCTGCCTAGACCAAACTTTTCCATGACCGCAAATAAGTATGCCTAAACTAGAAACAGCATTTTGTGGTACTGAGGTCTCTGATGAGTATATCTTTTGATAAAAGCTTTCCATTATATTTACTAACTTTCTATTTTCGTAGTGGTTTTGTCCATTTTCATCTTTTAGTGAAGGTATGGCTCGAGTATCTCGTTTACCAGCTACCAGCCTAGCTAACAATCGCCCTGGTTTATCTCCCATTTCGAAAAATCGGTGTCTAGCATAAAAAACACTAGCCTCAGCTTTCTGGGTTAACAGTTGGTTCAAAGCTGAACGGGTGGCTTCTGCCTTTTTGTGCAAAGCTGATGTAAAATCGGTTTTAAGTTGCCTTTCCAAATGGCCTAACTCATGCTCTAGTTCCATTTGTTGTTTAGTAGCCTCCTTTTTCCTAGCTGTACTATACGAAATAATGGCCCCTCTTAAAAAGGCCTTCAGTGCCTCCCAAAGAATAGATGGGTTAGTATTTTCATTATCATTGGTTGACATAAACAGTTCAATTTGGTCTTTGATAAAAATCACAAATAACGGGTTGTTTAAAAGTGACGGATTGAATCGCCAACTACGTGACATTTGTTGTGGTTGAGGTGGCATCACAACCATGTGGACATCTGCATGGTCAGATAGTACCCGTGTGCCAATGCCACACGACTGAACTCTGTCCACCACCGATCTGGAGGCAAAAAAGTAGTCAATACGAGAAAAACTGCGGTGAGGATTTGAGTAAAACGTATAATCTTTTTCAAGAGGATGAATGATTCTCCATATATCAAACAGTTGTAAATCAGAACATAGTTCCTTTGTTGCCTCTCTCATTTTAGAAGTTGTATTTTTGGCCGGCGGACTTTGGTCTAACTCAGGATCCATGGTACAATTAAAATCACCGGCAACTATACTAAATGTTGCCTGGTTGGAAGAACTATCAGCAAGAAGTTTAGAGTAAAAATCCCTCAAAAATACATTTGGAGCATAAACACAACCCAACAAGATAATTTCCCCATACAAATACCCCTTGATAATAACATATCTGCCTTGATCATCTTTAATGCATTCTTCTATGATAAATGGAGTATTTTTATTGACTAAAATTGCTACCCCTCTTTTACTGGATGAAAAGGATGAATAATACACTTGTCCAACCCACTCTCTTTTAAGTTTTTTGTGCTCTTCGTCAGTCAGGTGGGTTTCCTGCAAAAAAGCTATGTTACACTTCTCCTTCTTAAGCATAGTTAGGATCTTTTTACGTTTAACTGCATTATTTATTCCTTTAACATTAAATGAAATATACTTAGTTGCACTCATCACAAACCCAAAAATGTCTATATTTTGCAACAATTAAAAGTAGGCACATATAAAACCGATAGCAAAAAAGATTATGTAGACACACTGAATGCTCAGACTTGCTCAAACAATAACCATAAAAGAACAAAAATATTAATAACATGGGCGACAAGAACACGTCAATCCATTTGAACAAATTAAAACGCCCGAAGAACAGAGGTAGAACAGTCCTCAAAATAAAAAAATCAGGCTTCTCAGTCCTGGGAGGAAACAACACCTGTTGTGAGCCGACGTCAAAGAGGGAGCTCCTCATAACGGCACCCACACACTCCCGACAAAACTTTCAGTCCAAAAAAATAATAATTTATACATATGTATATGCATACATATATATATATATATATATATATATATATATATATATATACACACACATATATAAGGTTACCGTACATTTCAAGTAAATAAAAACAACATACCAAAAGTCGCTGGTGTAATTGTCACTCTAGAAAAGATGGAGAGAAAAATGAAACAGCGCCATGTGGACTTCTCTTTTCTTCCACTGTTCGTTTACTCGCGTGGCTCATCCAGTGCCTCAACAAAACATGTTGCTTCTTCGGCAGAATCAAAAGAGAAGTTCTTGTCATTGTAGAAGAAGCGAAGGGTTGCTGGGTACTGCATCCTGAATCTGATGCCTTTGGTGATCAATTTTTGGCAAACAGAGTTATATTTTCTTCGCTGCTGAAGCACGGCCTGTGGAAGATCTTGGCGGATGGAAATCGTAGCTCCTTCAAACTGAGGTTTCAACTTCTTACTAAGAGTCATCACCATCATAGCATCTGTCGAGTAATGAGGCTTCATGATGATGGCCCTCGGTGCTCCTGATTTTGGCTTACCCAAGCTTCGATGGCAGCGGTCCAGCCGAATCCTGCCCTTCTTGGTCTCCATGTTGAGTAGTCTCGGCAGCCAAGTCTCAAAGTAAGAGACCGCATTCTTTCACCCCGAAGATTCTAAGCTGGTCCCTACGCATCCGTGATTCTTGCTCATCCATTCTTTTAGTGAGCTCCACAAGCCTCGACTCAGCATCCATCATTCTTATATCCATATTGGCAATGATGTCCTCCGCATCAGAAATGCGGCCTTCAGCCTCTCCCAGGCGCCTTGTATTGCCATCCAAAGTATTTTGAATTGTGTCCAGCTTGTCAGTGATAACCACCATCTTCTCTTCAACAACCGTGGCAACTGTGTCTCTAATATCCGCTGTTAATGCAGAGAAGTCGAAGGGATAACCCAAATTTGCTTGGCTAGCTTCACCTGTGGTGCGCTCTTCGCTAGCTACATCTGTAGCCTCGTTGCTAGCTTGATTTCGGGTGGTCCTCCCGGGCCTCCTTTCAGTGTTCTCAGCTCCTTTTTTGCTAGTACCAGACATGTCTAGTATCACCAGTAGCTTTGTGAGTATCAAATGGTAACCAATTAGGCTTAAATCTTCAAAGTTAGGAAAGCTTCATCGGGAGCTCTGCAGCGCTGATCCTCTCAGTGTGACGTCATACCGGAAGCTCCAAAAGCATAAACTTTTAGGTTAAAACCGACTTGTTTTGGGGTTCATTTCATTCTCGAGGTCGGACATCCGGGGAGTTGGACTCCCATAATGCACTGCGCGCGCATAGCAACGCGGGCGAAGGGTAAAACAAACAAGCGTCCGCCATTAAGCAACACGAAGCGGAAGACAAACAAGCGTTACAAGACACGCCGAAAAACTGTTGTATCGTTGGTTGTACCAACAACAGCGTAAAAAGGAGTGACCTATCCTTTTACATGATCCCTAGCGAGGCAACTGAGCCAGAAAGGAGAGAGAAACGGCTCCAGGCGATTGGAAGAGGGGATAGTTCACACAGCACAAAGCTATGGCGGCCTACATCCGATTACCATTACGTTTGCTCCTCTCATTTCATGGAAGGTATGTTGTTATCAAGATTATTCACATGCTTCTGTAGTTGCCTGTTAATGTGGTCAGAGTTTGCCCATCGGTCCCCCACTTGGAGCTACTCTGTAGAAATCTTTAGATTGTGTCACTTTGCTCCTTGAACAGGAAAGAAGAACAACAACCCCGCACACCCAGATTACACTCCGTCCATTTTCCCGCAAGCAGTGCTGAAGGAATCGACTAAAAGTACCACACTTGATCGCTTCAAGAGAGCACAGAAAAGAAAAGGTAAGTTTGCTACCCAGTTCTGGAGCTTTTTTGTTCAGCCAGCCTCCTCGCACAGTACCCTATCGTTAACAGGAGGAAAAAAACATCAAACTGGAGTGTGATCAACATGCATCTAGTTTGCACCTAGATCAATGACCAAAAATTATCTGAATTTGTTTGACACAACACTTGACATTTAAAGCTAAATTGCAGTCGATTTTGTTTATGCAGATATATAGTAGCAATTTGTGTTTCTTGCTCTTATTCTACAATGCAGTAATGCCTGAGGGGCAATGCCTGCACCACCTGCAGGAGGAGCCATAGGGGCTGGTGCTATGTGACTTGGGCAGCTCCAACAGCTGCCCCCACGACCCGGCAACGGACAAGTGGGAGAAAATGGATGGAGCATCAATATAGTAATTTTTATCTTTGTTAGACAGTTATGAAAAGACACACATTTCATTTAATCTAATCCAAGTTCCCTCTTTATCTCTCCTACAGTTACACTTTCCCTCACCCTCTCCAGCCAGGACCAATGTACTTCCTGAAACCGAGGTGGATCTTCATTGTGACAACTGCAGTGGGCCGAACAAGAACAACTTCATGCTCTGGTACCTTGCCTGGCGTGTTGGACACAAGCTTCATGATAAAATTGAAAACTTCCTTATTGCTGGCCTCACTGTTTTCCCCTGACTGTGGCTTTGACTGATCAAGCCTACATGAAGACAGGAGTCAACACTTTGGCAGAGATTGCTGAGGTACTTTCACTTTACCGACTTCAGTGCAGTTTTCTGATTTGATTCAATGAAACATTTAACTGAAGATCTTTTTTTCTTCTTCTGCCCCGTATGGATGGTCTTCCTGTCCTGGCCCCACCTGGACTAAACATCCACAGACAGACCTATCTGTATGGAAACATCAGGCCATTCTAAAAGTGGTCAGGACTTTGTGGAGGAGGAGAGTTCACCCACTGCACGGGACTGCAGAGGAGCAGCTCTGCAATGTCACTTTATCAACCAACCACCTGAATTTAGTTTTAGAGACTTTGTGTTACATTCACCCACCACTAC
The DNA here is from genome assembly GCA_021464625.1 of Proterorhinus semilunaris. Classification (NCBI taxonomy): domain Eukaryota; kingdom Metazoa; phylum Chordata; class Actinopteri; order Gobiiformes; family Gobiidae; genus Proterorhinus; species Proterorhinus semilunaris. The sequence continues at coordinate 37,532,125 of CM038347.1, forward strand.
CCACACAGAAGAAGCAACGCCGATTCATCTCAGAACATCCTACTAGACCTTTATCAGGAAGACAAACTGTTGTGCATTATTTTGGCAGGATTTTTGGATTTATTATGTTTTGATTTTTGAGAAAATGCCAAAATATTTATGCTTTAAGAAGTGGACAATGACCACTCACAATGCTTGCCAAAACAGAAAACTTTTATTTCTTTTTTCATAAAGTGCAAATGACTGTGCATACTATGTGGTGCAGATTTAGAGGAAAACATTGTTTAAGAACAGATGGTGTTGAGTGTAAAAAAACAGTAAGGTTAAAGCATTGAATAATAAAAACTTGAAGGAATAAAAATCAACCTCCATCTGTTATTATCTCATAATGTCCCAAAACCGACTTGTGACTTTGGTTCCTCTGACTGGTCACATATCGACATAACCTCTCAATTGTGATGGCATCATACACATGGACAAGATTTGAAATCTTAATGTCATTTAGTCCTCACTGTGGTCAGCCAGGAAGCTGCATCTTCACAGGTAGTCTGAGGCAGAGATGGGTTTGTCCTCATAGTCACGCCACAGTTTTGGCAGTTGGGCCTGCTTGGACATCACATCCTTCTTACGGGCTCTGTACAACTTCTTCTGTGCCACTAGCTTCACCTGCAGTGGAAGTAGTGATGCCTCCTCACTAAATGACATTGATTGAGATGTTATGTCGATGTAAGCAGTGAGAGAGAGTCCAGCAGCGAGGTAGCCTGCAAATGGCCTGTGATTATGTCCGTTTGGGCCTAATTTAGTGGAGGAGAGCAGGAGGGGAAGAAAGCAAGGAGATAGAAAGATGCAATGAATAAAACTGTGAGCGAAAGCATCAGAAAGACAGAAAAAAAACACAGGCTTTCTGATCCATTGCTTCTTCTTCTCTCCGCCGTTTGTAAGCCGGGGCAAAATCAAATGAGTTTGTTGGTGGATACCATTTCTGAAGCACGTTATTATAAGCCATGTAAGGTAAAGCAAGGTAAAGAGTGCAAATGAACAAATCCAACGCATCTGTTTTAGGAGGTCATTGTTGTGTTCATGGCTTAAAGTATTGCCCTTGTAGATCTGGATTTTGTATAATGAGGTTTTCAGTGCACTTTGAAGACATTTTTATTGGTTGTTTAGCTTTAGGAAAATGTCACGCACCTATTTTGATCAGAAAAGACAGATCCTGATTCAAAGTGTCATCAGAATGGTGAATTCATTGTGGATTTTCCACCTGGTTAAATTGACATGTTTGAGCAGATCCATTGTATGTGAGTATGCTGCAGCCACGGCACGGCCATATCACCTAAAGTGGTAATACTTTATGTAAAAATCACACTTTCTTATATATTTGTTTATGCATTTATTTGTTTATTTTCAAATTGAAATGTAAAACAAAATAACATTGACCGTTGCCGGGATACATTGACCGTTGCTGGGGCAACATTCTACACAGTTTAAAAAGGCGAACATTCCGATCTGTCCTTCACTTTACGCTCAGCGAGTGAACCGATCGACGGTCTGACCTGCGTTTACACAACGTTTCAGAGTTTTTTCACCACTTTTGTCCATTTGGAGACAATGGCACAGAAGATGATCGACGCCCGTGATGGCCTCACCGTGGTCTCTCCAGGTAAGTGTCAGACAAACGTTTTTTTTAATGGTTTTAGACCGAGTTGACTCTGTACTGGTCAAATGGGAAAAGAAACAGATCTTACGGCAGTTTTATTCCAGAAAGGCCTTAAATGTAAATGATATTCTTGTAAATCCAGCTGAAGGTTTGTAGGAGTCGTCATTTAGTCATAACCTCTTAACCCTCGCTTTAACCAAGAGCATTTTCTCCAGCTCAGCTTTACCCAGAACTAAATCTTTACATCCTATAGGCTAGAGTAACGCCTCATTTGAAAGCTAAGACCTACAAAACTGATCGTTACCTTTTTTGTAGTTTTCCACTGCTTTGCGGTCACATTTTTGTCGCTCTTTTGACACTTTTCTTTTAGATTTGGGTAAAGCCAAACTGGAGGAAATGTGCTCAGTTGATGTGGGGGTTAAGAGGTTAAGACCACATGGGGACATAAGTCTGGACTAAATGATGTTGCTTGTCATATTGTTTTCCCTTTTACATAAAACTTGTAATATTGTGTTGGTTTTAGACCCGGGGCCTCGTGTCCTGGACGGTAGCGGCCCTCTGGTCGAACTGCCTGGTCCCAGTTCGAAGAAGAGAAAGGCTAGTGATCCTGATCCAGGGTTGGAGAATCCGGCCAAACTCTCCCGTTCGGACAAACTGCCCAAATCCTCCACTAAGACCCCGAGAGGAGCCGAGCGCAGGCGGAGAGCGCGGAGAGAGTGGCCCAAACCAACACTGCTGACAGCTGGAGGTCTGTATCGGAGGAAATCATATATAACGTTATATATTTCTTATGAATTTACTAACCCTTTTGTTCTCACCTTTTTCAGGTCCTGTAGACTTCTTCAGTAAGTACGAGGAGCAGGAGATGTTGGGAGAAGGGGGCTTTGGCAGTGTCTACGCTGGAGTTCGGAGGGCGGATCTTCTGCCTGTAAGTCTTTTTTACATTTGATAACAATTTAAATTCCACAGTTGTTTACTCTGGAGTATTAAGTCGTCTGTGTTCTCATTTCCAGGTGGCCATCAAACATCTCCACAGCGCTAGCGTGGAGTTCGTCACTGTGGTTTGTATCTTGAACACTTAATCATAATCATTGTAACATCTGACTGACATTTCATCTTTCTCGTCCTCTTTAGGCCACGGGCACCCAGTGGCACATCATCCCGAAAGAGGTGTTCCTCATGCGCTGCGCCACATCTGGGCCAGACTCCGAGGGCCGTAAAGCCTCTGTGTCCATCTTGGAGTGGTTCTGCGTGGACCATGAGGTCATCTTGGTCATGGAGAGACCCACACCAGCAGAGGACCTCTTTGGCTACTGCGCGAAGAATGCACCTCTCCCAGAAGGCCTCGCCAAGGTACAATCAAATATCATGATCATGGTCACAGAAAGGACTAGCTTTGGTGGTGCACAGCAGTAATGAGCATGTAGTACTTACTAGTATTGTTAGCAATAGTTGTGTACTTTTGTCCATTGTACTTTTACTTCACTCAGATAGTTGTCCTTGTGTCTTGCAGGAGATAACGTGGCAGTTGTCTGAGGCCCTGAACCATCTCCATGAGAGAAAGGTCTTCCATCGGGACATCAAGATGGACAACGTCTTACTACAGGACACTCCATCCGGGCCCCGTGTGCGCCTCATTGACTTCGGTTGTGGCTGCGATGTCCGGTCAGAGCCGTACAGTCAGTTCTCTGGTAAGTACGATTTATAGTAACAACAGCAGCTTCAAGGATTTGTGTCTAAAACATTGTTTCTAAACATCACAGGGACAGAAGACTTTGCCCCTCCGGAGTTTGTACTCACGAAAAGGTACAACGCAGGCCCGACCTCCGTGTGGCAAACCGGGGCATTGCTCTACGAGCTACTGCGCTCTGACGAGCAGGACGAGTTCACTACTGAGGCCTGGAGGAACGGAGACTTGGCCTGTCCCAGCGGCCTGTCCCAAGGTAATGTGTCAGCAGAACAAGATGGAGTCAAATAGATCCTGTAGTTTACAGTAGTAGTGTTTGTAAACTACACACTCATTCCTAACTGCTCTTTTTTGTTTTCTTACAGAGTGCCAGGACTTCCTGGAGGCGTGTCTTAGTGTGGACCCAACCGAGAGATTAGGTTTGGACCAACTGAGCCACCACGCCTGGATGAGGCCATGAAGTCTCCCTCTCCCCCTCTCTCCTCCCTCTCTCCCCTCCCTCTCCCCCCCTCTCTCTCCCCCTCTCTCTCTCTCTCCCTCTCTCCTCCCTCTCTCTCTCTCTCTCTCTCTCTCCTCCCTCTCTCTCTCCCTCTCTCCCCCCTCCCTCTCCCCCTCTCCCCTCCCTCTCTCTCTCTCTCTCTCCCCCTCTCTCTCCCTCTCTCCCCCTCTCTCTCCCTCTCTCCCCTCCCTCACTCTCTCCCTCTCTCTCTCTCCCCTCCCTCACTCTCTCCCTCTCCCTCACTCTCTCTCTCTCCCTCTCTCTCCCTCACTCTCTCTACCTCACTCTCTCTCCCTCTCCCTCACTCTCTCCCTCTCTCTCCCTCTCTCTCTCCCCCTCTCTCTCCCCTTCTCTCTCTCTCCCCTCCCTCTCTCTCCCTCTCCCCCTCTCCCCTCCCTCTCTACCTCTCTCTCTCTCTCCCTTACTCTCTCTTTCTCTCTCACTCTCTCTCTCTCCCTCACTCTTTCTCTCTCCCCCTCTCTCCCCCTCTCCTCTCCCTCTCTCTCCCTCTCTCCTCTCCCTCTCTCTCCCTCTCTCCTCTCCCTCTCTCTCCCTCTCTCTCTCTCTCCCTCCATCTCCCTCACTCTCTCTCTCTCCCCCCTCTCTCCCTCTCTCCCCTCCCTCTCTCCCTCTCTCTCTCCTCTCTCCCTCTCTCTCTCCCTCACTCTCTCTCTCTCCCCCCCTCTCTCCCCCTCTCTCCCTCTCTCCCCGTCTCCCCTCCCTCCCTCCCTCCCTCTCTCTCTCCTCTCTCCCTCACTCTCTCTCACTCTTTTTTGAACAAGGTTAAATCTTTTTCAGGGCAAACCGCTGTCACAGCTGACAGTTAAGTAAGTATAAGTAAGTAAGTGCTTTATTTGTGTTCAGGTGTTGGTCCTGCCTTCAGTGCTCCTCCGATCCTCTGAAACGGTGCACCGCCTTCGGGGTTTGTCCCTGTTTCAGAGCGTGGTGTCCTGCACTGTTCAGCTCCTCCACCTTTGATGGATTCACCGTGGTCTTAGAAGGTTTGTGTCAGATTTTTGACAGAGTTGACCCTGTACTGGTCAAATCAGAAAAGAAACAGATCTTATAGGCACATTTAAACAAGCCATTTCTTAAATAGATGTTATTTTCTTACAGTTAAATACAGTTGAACATTAGGCATCATTTAGTCACGTATTTTCGGAAAAGTAGAAGGTTTTGTATATTAAGACCACATGGGGACATACGTCTGAACTAAATGCTGTTGCTTGTCATATTGTTTTCCCTTTTACATAAAACTTGTAATATTGTGTTGGTTTTAGACCCGGGGCCTCATGTCCTGGACGGTAGCCGCCCTCTGATCGAACTGCCTGGTCCCAGTTCGAAGAAGAGGAAGGCCAGTGATCCTGATCCAGGGTTGGAGAATCCGGCCAAACTCTCCCGTTCGGACAAACTGCCCAAATCCTCCACTAACACCCAGAGAGGAGCCGAGCGCAGGCGGAGAGCGGATGAAGAGGCTGACACAGGAGGTATGTATTGGTAGAAATATGAAAATATTATATTATTAACGTTATATATTTCTTATGAAATCACTAACCCTTTTGTTCTCGTCTTTTCCAAACCATCTTTTCCAACCCCGAGCACCCGGAGGAAACCTGGCTGGCTGCCTTCAGTCTCCTCTGATCCTCTGACACGGTGCAGCACCTCCTGGGTTTGTCCCATTTGCAGAGCGTGGTGTCCTGCACTGGTCAGCTTCACCTCCTCCTTCCTCTTCTTTCACCGAACCCCCACAAAAATACGGCAAAGATGTATCCACTAAAACGACGTGGAACACAGAAAAAGGTACAAAAAAAGCCGCACAGAGAGAGAGGGAGGGGCTTGTCGCCAGTAATATTTGTTCTTTTAATAAACACCTATTGTTTGAACTTCTATTTGTGTGGACCTCATTCAGTCTGAACCCAGATCAGCCAATGTGAGGCAATCATGTAATGTCAATGAAATGCAGTCAAATGATATTTTTACTGATTTATTTATCGGTTTATTTGGCCAGGACAGTGCATGGTAACACACATGGGACTCATGCATGTAAACAAGCCACACCAGATTGTAGCCTCGGGATCATTTCCATCCGTTGTCCCCCACTCGCACTCTCATGCTCTCGTCCATCTTGGCCTATTGTACATAGAATGTCCATGATTCAGGGTTTATTTGGACAGACACTAGGACTAGAGATGTTGCCAGAAACATGTAACGGTTTCTGTGTGGAACATGTTTCTGAGTGTTTACCACCTGGCTATTTTATTGTTATTTTTATGTAACCTTTGATAACCAACCTTTGTTGGAGAAGGATTCAAACACAGTCACGGAGTCATCTTTCATCCAGGCCATAGCCACATGTTTTAACTAGTTGTTCACTTCCTGTAATGGTTGCTGGGCTTCTTTGGGTCCAGTGCTCCATTTAGAGCTGTCCGTGGTGCTGAACACGTCTGGGGTTTTCAACTGTATTGCTGGTACTTTCAATAAACAATGTAGTGTTTATTGTTCTTAAATGTACAGTATGTATAAATGCATATGAGATCAGCTATCACCAAGAACATCCTGAATGACCAGGTTATTGCATCAATGGATTTATTCTTCCCTGATGGCACGGGCGTATTCCAAGAATACAACGTCAGGATTCATCGGGCTCACATTGTGAAATGAGACACGAGCCTGCATGAATCACGTAAATTATTCTAGATATGTTTTTGATAAGGAAACAGTATAAACACTACTGTACATTATTAAAGCGTAGCAACTACATACATTATGACAGTTTTATATGATCAAATCATTTGCCATGTTTTAAGTGTCTTATGTGCTTATTCTGTCACAGCTTTGACGCCAAGAGACCAGGTTTGGTTATTGCAAAAACTCACTGTGATGCGCAACCTGTCGAATATCTACTGTTGCGCGACGGAGCAGATCTTCCCCCTATGGACGGTCTTCCTGTCCTGGCCCCGCCTGGACTAAACATGGACAGACAGACCTATCTGTATGGAAACATCAGGCCATTCTGTGCTGACGAGGCTGGAGACGTCACATGCCCAGCACCAAGAGTCACAACACAGAAGAGGATGCGAATGTGATCTCATTGGACTGTGCCACAAAGACCACATCTAAAAGTGGTCAGGACTTTGTGGAGGAGGAGAGTTCAGCTCTGTTTAAAACACCTGCAATGTAACTTGTGTAAACAGATTGAAGCAAAAATGACACTGTGCAGATTTGGAGGAAAATATTGTTTAAGAACAGATGGTGTTGAGTGTAAAAAAGCAGTAAGGTTAAAGCACTGAATAATAAAAACTTGAAGGAATAAAAATCAACCTCCATTCGGCGACAGTACAAACCTCATGCAGCAAATGTGATGTAGTAAATGTGGTAAATATTAGGTATTGATCCTTTATTACAGAAATATTGAATCATATTCACTCAATTGGCTTTTTTCTATGGCTCAAAGTATTCACATTATGTGTAAATTATGCATTTTTGGGGGGGATGTGTAGAAACAGTGTACTGAATCAGAGCACTGCAATAACATTAAAATACCCAGATCTCTTCTGTTGTTTTTTAAATATATTGTAAACTTATCTTGTCATTCTTGTATGAAAAGCGCTCTCTAAGCAATTTTGAGTGATTTGCCTTATTGACTGATATACTTCTTATTTCCCCTAGTTTATTGATTATTTATCATTAGCAAAAAGCGATAATGGCAATTAAATCGATTCTGATTCATACTTGGGTCCATACTCATACTCTATATAATATATCACTGTTTTTATTTGAACATAAAAGTTACAGATGTTGAACAACACATTCTCAAGCCAGTGACAGTTTATCAATTGATATAAAGAAATGTAAGAGAACAATAACAACCTTCTGCTGTGAGGTGAGATCAATAAATGAAACCAAAAATAAAACAGATCCACATAATGAAACTGGTAAACAATGGTTTGTTGTGGAAGCAATAACCTTTGTGCTCCTCTCTGTGCTTTAGTGCTTTAAAGGTGGGAGTTTGACAGGGGGTGTGGCTTATGCAAATGAGATGTAAATGAGCCCTATTGTCCCTCCCAACAGCAGAGAGGTGAGAATGGCCCAAAACTTCAGAGGCCGTTTAATCCCCTTTGGTTTTTTGGGAAATGCCAACTTCAAATCACCGCTACACCTCCAAATATGATCAGATTTCCATGTGTTACACATCATTGGAAAGCTTGAAGACTACACTTTAACAATGTGTTATTATCTCATAAAGCCCCAAAACCGACTTGTGTCTTTGGTTCCTGTGACTGGTCACATATACTGTTTACTACTGCAATATACCACAACCATTTACCGCCATGGACTTTTCAGCTGCTTCACCTCAGTTTTTAACTATAGGCTCTTTTTTGCTGCCTTCGTGTGCTCTGGTAAAGATGATCCTTTCCACTTGTGAAGTGGAAATTGCGAGTATTTTTGTGTCATAGCAAAGTGAAACATTTAAAAAGACACACCAATAGCAATACACTATAAACAAATACATTAACGTGTCTACAAACTGCTGTAGTGCTACTACTTTGCATCTGCTTTGAAAACTTTTTTTTAAAAATATTTATTTAAAAAGAGCAACATTTAACATTGAGTAGCTAAAGAGCTAAATGCATATTGTAAGTTTTATAACAATCAGCTAAAAGACATAAACAATGCATTATCGCTGCTCTCCCAGTTTCCAGTGGAAAATACAACATGAGGCGGCGTTTATGTGCAGTTTTCCACGATGACAAGTGGTATTTACGATAATTATGAGAGCACATGAAGGCAGCACCAAGAATGTTGTGATGTCACGTGAATACGGTATGGAGTCACGTGAACAAACGCGGAAGTTGTATCACGGCATGAATGAAGGAGAAGTTTTAGCGACTGCGCTGCGGTTTTGAAAGACTCGTACGGATTAGGCGGTCAGCATTTGAACAAAACAATGACCCAGGCTGAAAAGGACCAAGAAAATGGCAAAGAGAAGGAAAAGGAGCGAGATAAAGACAAAGAGAAGGAGCAGCAGCGCGGAGTGAAGAGACCCATCGCCCCCGCAGCGGTGCCCGAGCCCCCGCAGGAGGTCAGTCACACACCGCGGCATGGCTCTGGATCAGAACGAACAAAATATACACGTTTAATGTAGATGCTGTTCGCAGATACCTATCCCACTAACTCATGACTCTTTCCTGGCACAGTGGCTGATCATGGCTGGCTGTATTGATATAATATGCGCTTGTTATGCGATTTGTATTATGCTATATTCCTCAGTCTACGCCTGTTGGCTTGTGTGTGCGCACAGCACTTCATGCAATACTTTGACCAGTACCTGTTAACCTTTCTAAATTGCCCCATGTATAGCCTTAAGTATAGACTTGCTTGTGCAAAAATGGCAAATCAGTTTTTTAAGTATTCGATAGGGCTGGGCCATATCGTATCGCATATCGTTATCGTGATATAATGTTTTGATATCGTTGTAATTTTTTATATCGTTGTGGACACAATATAATTTATGTTACACTCCATCAGAGCAGCATAAACGGTGACTGTAGAACACGGGGACACGTGCTGAAAAAGTAAAATGAAATGAAGGATGTAAACTGCTTGAGTAGATCATATTTGGAAGACAATTATGCCGTAAAAAAAAAAAAAGAATAAAATATCACTGAATGAATCTTCCCAATAGGCGTAAGGCTGGGATTTTGAAGTAATTCGTCCATTGTCAATTATATCGTCAAATATATCGTTATCGAGATATTTATTTTTTCATATCATGATATAGTTTTTAGGCCATATCGCCCAGCCCTAGTATTCGAATCCATAACTGTGAAACACTGCTAAGGCGTCCTATCTTGGAATATGTTGCTTGCATAAGGTATACTGTAATGAAATTGGCAACGTCAGGCTCACGGGCAAATATGGTTCTCCGGCATAGAACATTTGGTAAGTACAGCTATCAAATAACACATTCCTATTACACACAAATATGCTGAAACTAGTTTTTTGACCCATTATCTGACAGATTAGGGTTTGCTTAGTTACGAACTCATGGATGTATCTGCACTTGCACTGTGTGGTGTGTCCACACTTAGACCCGCTGATATCACTTTATAACACTTAATATCACTTTATATGCTACACATCTGTATATACAATCCCACTGTAGTTCAATGTCAAATTGTTGTTGTCTTACCACACGTCACTTTATTTTATCTTATTTATTTAATATTTTTTATGCATGCCCTTATAGTCTTATAGTTTGACGTTCTTAGCTTATTTTTTTTTATCTTAATTCTGTGTTATATGTTCTATGTCGCACGTTTGCACCGAGACAAATTCCTAGTTTGTAAACCCTGTTCTCAAACCATGGCAATAAACCTATTCTGATTCTGATTCTGATTTGGTTTAGAGTTAGGTTCTGCAATTATGCAAATCTCAAAGCGTACTGACAGGAGAGCCCGTATTTCAGTTTGAGACCTCATTTGAAAGCCAAGACCTTCTACTTTCTGAAACTATGTGTAAGATCTGTGTAAGTGAAACACAACTTACATGTGACGTCCCAACAATAGATAACTTGTTCCACAAGGTGAAGGTATACTTTATTGATCCCTGTGGGGAAATTCTTTCTCTGCATTTGACCCATCCTTCAATGCCGCTGGGCAAGCTGTAGGAGCAGTGTGCAGCAGCGGTAGGCAGGCGCCCGGGGCTAATGGTCAGGAACACCTGGCTGGAAGACTAACCTATTGTAAAAACCTACGCAGACACGGGGAGGGAGAGCACGCGAACTCTACACAGAAAGACCCCGACCGTCCAGGGATGGAACCTGGAAACTTCTAGTTGTGAAGAACGTGTTCTAATCGCTGTGCTACCGAGGTGGTGACTGCTTGATGCAAAAATAATTAGTTGCTAACCATTGCTGCTCCAATCTCAATAAAGATTACAATGTTGGGTCCTAAAACTGCAGCAGGCTATAGTTCTTCTTAGCATGTGCATTACGGTCCTGTAGGCGCTCCTGAGTCTGACAGATCTTGATCATAGCATGATGGTTCCAGAGACTAGACCATTTTACCTTTTCCAACACACATGATGATTTAAGTTCTAAAACATGACAGCTGAGCTAATATAGAACCTTCACACTACTGTAAATGGAACATCACTGTAAATTTGTAGTAGTTACACAATTGCAAATGATAAAAAACTGGAAGACTACAGACCCAGCTCAGCCAAAAAACAAATGACGAATTAACTTTTGATCTTCCTGCACATATAAGATTAAAATGTATTTATTTGTTGTCTTAGCCTTGTATTAGCCTTGTATTAGCCTTGTTTGTGTTGCTCATGGAGAGAGCAGGTGGTGCGTGGGTGGGTTTTCTTTCCTTTTGATTTATTGTTTATTTTGTTGTTATATTAACTAATAAATGTATATATTCAACTAGTGTATAATTAGTTTTAATTATGCGTCTGTTTTTTTTCTGTGTCTTCAGCAAATCCAGAGTAACTTTGTGATTGTGATGCACCCGGGGTCGCGAATGCTGCGGATCGGCCGGGCCACGGACAACTTCCCCACCACCGTGCCTCACGTGATCGCCCGCAGACACAAGCACAGCGGACAGGCCCGCTACGAGGACCGCTGGCTGCTCAGGGAGGGAATCAATGTATGTCAGCCATCCCTCACTAGGACTCAATACAGGAGTACCACAAGGGTCGGTTCTCGGACCCATGCTCTTCCATTCATAGCCACAAGGATCAAATGTTTGTGCAAAATGAGAGAAATATTTGGAAAATTGAATTTGTCTAACATATTCTCAAATATAGCTAATTCTTTATACTGTTACTGATATTTTTAGTTTTTTTGTTTCATTAAGTAGTTGTACAACGGTTTATTTTATAAATTGGGGCTCATTGTTACAGTATGCAATTGTGTAGTAAAAGTTGATGCATTGTTTGTAATATTTTAAACTATGTGCTTTTTTGTTTGTTTGTTTGGTAGAAGCCAGAGAGCAATGAGCAGAGGCTGAACGGGCTCAAAATGGTGGATCAGGCGATTTGGTCCAAAAAGATGTCCAATGGCGTGAGGAGGACACCAGTGTCTGCTGAACAGGTAAAGGAAAAAAAAACAATTACAAACATTTCAGGCAAATAAAAAAAACATGAACAAATAGAGTTATTCACGGGCTATGGCAAGAATGGGATATACTTAATACAGTGGCAAGAAAAAGTAAGTACACCGTTTTGAATTTCTTACATTCCTGCCTAAATTGGTCATTAAATGTGGTCTGATCTTCATCAAAATCACAGGAATAATTAAACAGTGTCTGTCTGAACTAATACCACCCAAACATTTACATTTTATCATGTTTTTTTTGGTAATAACATGTTAACATTCACAAGATGGCGTGGAATACGTAAGTAAGAGCTAGAGTCCCAGCCTCTGTTATCTGCAACTTCTACAGCGGGACTATAGAGAGCATCCTGACCAGCTCCATCACTGTGTGGCTCTTCTACAGAGGGACTATAGAGAGCATCCTGACCAGCTCCATCACTGTGTGGCTCTTCTACAGAGGGACTATAGAGAGCATCCTGACCAGCTCCATCACCGTGTGGCTCTTCTACAGAGGGACTATAGAGAGCACCCTGACCAGCTCCATCACTGTGTGGTACTTCTACAGAGGGACTATAGAGAGCATCCTGACCAGCTCCATCACTGTGTGGCACGGCGCCAGCACTGCCTCCTGTCGAAGGAGCCTCCAGCGCATCGTGAGAGCAGCGAAGAAGATCTGTGGAGCTCCTCTCCCCTCCATTAAGGACATGTACTGCACCCGTCTCCCCCGCAAAGCCGTCAGAATCACCAGGGACCCTACACACCCATCACACAGTCTCTTCAGAGTAATGCCTTCATGGAGGAGACTGAGGAATCTATGGGCCAGGTCCAGTCGACTGAAAAACAGTTTCATACACAAGGCCATCGGGAAGCTGAACTCCTTTTGTGCTTTGGGTCATTGTCTTGTTGGAGCACCCATCCTCTGTTGAGCTTCAAATGTTGGACAGCTGAAGCTTCTGTAATTTGATGATAGCACGTTGTCCAGGCCCTAAGGCAACAAAGCAGCCCCACACCATGATTCTCCTGCTCCATACTTCACAGTGAGGATAGGGTTTTGATGTTGGTGTGCGGATCCATTTTTCCTCCACACATGACCTTGTGTGTTCCTTCTGGACTATTCAACTTTGGGTTCATCACACCACAGGATATTTTGCCAGAGTGCTGTGGAGCATCCAAGTGCCCTTTCACAAACTTTAAACGTGCAGCAATGTTTTTTTAGACAGCTGTGGCTTCCCCAATCTTGTTCAATGTGGCATGTGCCAGTGAAGTCTTTAGCTGACACTGTAGGGTTCTTTTCTACCTCGTTAAGTATTCTGCGTTGTGCCCTTGGAATCATCTTTACAGAACGGCCACTCCTTGGAAGTGAAGCAACACTGCTGAACTATCTCCCATTTATAGAAAACATTTCTAACCATGAATTTTTCAACATCAAGACTTTTAGAGATGGTTCTGTAACCTTATCCACCTTTTAGACAAATCAATAATTCTTGATCGTAGATCTTCAGAGGGCTTTTTTGAGCAAGGCGTGGAGCACATCAGACAATGCTTCTCAACAAGGCACAATTCTTAACTAGTGTGTGTTTTTCAGGGCCCAGGGCACAACTCAGTGATTGGACTTCAAGTTTGCTCACACCTGACGCTAATGTCTGCATACATTTGTCTAATTTGCTCTTGGAGGATATTTAGCCAGGCGGTGTACTTACTTATTCCACGCTCCCCTGTAATTGAGGGTACAAACCCTCAAGCACCCGATGAAGGGTATAGAGCTGATCCAGTGTGCCACGACCGAGACGAAAACCGCATTGTCCCTCTTGAATCAAAGGTTCGACTACCGGCCGGTTCCTCCTCTCCAGCACCCTGGAGTAGACCTTACCAGGGAGGCTGAGGAGTGTGATCCCTCTGTAATTGAAGAACACCCTCCGATCTCCTTTCTTAAAGAGAGGGACCACCACCCCGGTCTGCCAATCCAGGGGCACTGTCGTTGAGACGTGTCAACCAAGACAGTCCTACAACATCCAGAGACTTAAGGTGCTCAGGACGAATCTCATCCACCCCCAGAGCCTTGCCACCGAGTAGCTTAACTACCTCTGTGACTTCAGCTTGGGTCATGGGCGAGCCCCCCTCCGAGTCCCCAGCCGCTGCTTCCTCATCGGAAGACGTGACAGTGGGATTGAGGAGATCCTCGAAGTACTCATTCCACCGCCCGACCACATCCCCAGTCGAGGTCAGCAGCTCCCCACCCACACTGTAAACAGTGTTGGTGAGACACTGCTTCCCCCTACTGAGGCGCCGGATGGTTTGCCAGAATCTTTTTGAGGCTGACCGATAGTCCTCCTCCATGGCTTCTCCGAACTCCTCCCAGACCCGAGCTTTTACCTCTGTGACCGCACGAGCTGCAGCACGCTTGGCCTGCCGGTACCTCTCAGCTGCCTCCGGAGTCCCACAAGCCAAGATAGGACTCCTTCTTCAGTTTGACAGCATCCATAACAGCATAAGGGCACCACCACTGGGTTCGGGGATTGCCACTGCGACAGGCACCAGAGACCTTACGGCCACAACTGTGAGCAGCCGCATCGACAATGGAGGAGGAAAACATGGTCCACTTGGACTCCATGTCCCCAACCTCCCTTGGAATCTGGGTTGAAGACCCTACTGACAGAGGGATCCAACAGACCCTCACAACATGTTCGGGCCTGCCAGGTCTGACCGGCTTACTCCCCGGCCAACGGATCCAGCTGAGCACCAGGTGGTGATCGTTTGACGGCTCAGCCCCTCTCGTCACTCAAGTGTCCGAGACACACGGCCGGAGATCAGATTACAAAGTTGATCGACCTCCGGCCTAGGGTGTCCTGGTGCCACGTGCACTTATGGACACCCTTGTGCTCGAACATGGTGTTCTTTATGGACAGACCGTGACTAGCACAGAAGTCCAATAACAGACCACTACTCGGGTTCAGATCGGGGAGGCCGTTCTTCCCAATCACCCCCGTCCAGGTCTTACTCTCGTTACCCACGTGGGCGATGGAGTCCCCAGTCGGAGCACCATCTAGTACCCCTCCCAGGGACTCCCAGAAAGCCGGGTACTCTGCACCAATGTTTGGCCCGTAGTCAGAGACAACAGTGGGAGACTTGTCCCTGACCCGAAGGCGTAGGGACGCGACCCTCTCGTTCACCGGGGTGAACTCCAACACGTGGCGGCTGAGCTGGGGGGCTATGAGCAAACCCACCCTGGCCCCCCATCTCTCTCCGTGGGCAACTCCAGAAAAATGAGAGTCCAGCCTCTCTCCAGGAGTTGGGATCCAGAACCCAAGCTGTGCGTGGAGGTGAGCCAGTACTTCTCTACCTCCCGCACAAGCTCAGGCTCCTTCCCCCCCAGCGAGGTGACGGTCCATGTCCCGAACGCCAGAAGCTGCGCACACGTACCAGGTCGTCGAGGCACCTGCCTTTGACTGCCACCCAGTCCTCTCTGCACCCGACCCCTATGGATCCCTTTGCGGGTGGTGGCCCCATGTTGAGGCCTGACCACCATACGCTCCCATTCAAGCTCCAACCCCAGGCCTGGCTCCAGGGTGGGGCCCCGGTTGCGCCATACCGGGCGACATCACGGTCCTTGATTTAAACCTGTCCATAGAGGTCTTATGAACTGCTCTTCATCTGACCCGTCACCTAAGACCTATTTGCCATGGGAGACCCTACCAGGGGCATAAAGCCTCAGACAACATAGCTCCTAGGATCATTCGGGCACTCAAACAACCCCACCACGTTAAGGTAGCAGTTCACGGTGTTGCGTATAGTATTTATCCAAATCCATGCGCTGTCAGCTTCAATGTGAGAACAATTGCGACACTAAAAAGCGGTTTAGTTGCGAAATACAAAGCGAAGCCACACGGTGTTAAACAGTGATGTGACAAAAGGGGCGTGTACTGTAACATGTTGTGCGGTGTATTCAGGTGTGTGCTGTCACATGTGTGCTCAGGTGTGTGCTGTAACATGTTGTGCGGTGTGTGTGTTCAGGCGAGCGCTGCAGCATGTTGGGCGGTGTGTTCAGGTGTGTGTTGTAACATGTGTGTTCAGGCGTGTGCTGCAACATGTTGGGCGGTGTATTCAGGTGCTTGCTGTAACATGTGTGTTGTTGTGACAGTTTTTAGGGTTTATTAAACTAAAACCAGTCGCAGCAAATACACAAATTTTAATCAACGCCCAAACCGTCTGGCGACATGCTGAGTTTCTATTGAAGCGTCCTGTTCCGCCAGACAAGGGCACTCTGCTGATTCCCTTATCACACACAATGGGTCAAAGACGTGTCCTGAAACCAAGGCCTTCCTGGGTCTTGCTCTAAATGGCCTGCCTTCTAAACATCACAAAAGGTGACGTTCGCTTGATCATCAGAGGCGCCAATTGGGCGCCGGCATTTAAATTTGAGCAACACCACTCCCATGCGATTCTCTTTCATGTGTTAATATGTTGTGCAGTGTGTTCAGGCGTGTGCTGTAATATGTTGTGCAGTGTGTTCAGGCGTGTGCTTTTAACATGTTTTGCAGTGTGTTCAGGCGTGTGCTGTAACATGTTTTGCGGTGTGTTCAGGTGCGAGTGTACAACTGTCAGATCCGCCCGGCCGTCCTGGACAGCAGCTCCAGGGTCAAGTGGACCAACACCAGTCAACAGCAGCAGTACCTGGTGGGAGAGGAGGTTAGTGCATACTCGCTGCTTAAAAACGTTATTTTCACACAAAATGAAACCTAAAAACATCCTTTCTACTGCATACAATCTACAGCCAAGCTAAAACATCCTGCCACATAATCCAGTAAATGTTTGTTGATACATATTCCAGACACTGACCCTTCCGTCCTCTGCAGGCTCTGTATGTGAATCCTGCAGACTGCTACAATGTGCACTGGCCCATACAGCGAGGTCAGCTGAACGTGCACTCGGGTGCGGGCGGATCGCTGAGCGCTGTGCTGGCCGACCTGGAGACTATATGGAGCCACGCCATTCACAAACATCTGGAAATACCACTCAAAGACCTGAAGGTACAGCCACTGGTATTTGCTCTAACGCGGGCCGCACACCATCAGTCTTCAAGTGTTCAGCTGTAGTCATGACATTTTAAAATGAACACTGGACACAGTTTTATGATCATTTCAAATCTCATTATCATTATCTCACATGGATCTATAGATGGAAGCAACATCTGGGCACTTTTGCTGAGTCCCTGCCCCCTCTGAGTGAAAGCAAAAGGAAAATAAGCAAAATCGCAATCTCAGTTGGCACGATGAATGATGGGATCGCTCAGAGGTCAATTGAGATAAATTTGACCCAAAAGTGTGTTTTGTCAGTGCAGAAGCATACTCAGAAGACGAGAGAATGCAGATACATGTAGTTTAAATGATTTATATGTTTGTGTTCAAAACGTACTAAACTGAGTGAGAGGCTCAGGTGGAGGATAGGTAGAGGACTTGTTGGTGGCAGACACAAGACGGAGTAACTCTGGCAGATCCTTGAAAATTCCTTCAGTGAAACGGGTCATGGAGATAGATGGAGTTTCTGCTGGCCATCTACGATGTGCTTGTGCCGTGACATCGGTGAAAATAGCATCATGTCCACAACAGACTTTACCGTGGGTCTGGAAGTGTAGGGCCACTTTACTGCAGTCCGCGACTGGGACGGCTTGTAGTTATTGTTGTTGTTTTTTTTATCACATTTGATTTTAATCTACTTTATGCATGCCTTTGAAGTTTGAACGTTTTTATACTTCTAAGTTTTATGTTTCATATTGCACGATTGCTTCGAAGAAAATTCCTACTTTGTGAACCTGTTCACTGACGATGGCAATAAAACCAATTCTGATTTTGTCGGATTATTAAAAAAGGAAAAGCTTTCAGTTTCTACACATTTGGATGTTGAGGGAAATGTTTTTCGTCAGTGCCAAGTACGAAGTACAGTTTCTTTAAGGCCGAGTGTGTTATCAGAAAAGATCCAACAAATTACACATAAAGTATGTGATCATCTAACAGGACTCATAGAAGGTGCTATTGCACTTTCTTTCTGCTTTTCTATTTTACAGTGTATATTGTGTAATTGTTTGGAAAGAAAAATCAGCATTTAATTTAGCTTGTCCCACCGGCAATTGGAAATTAAAACACTTTTTTTTTTAATGTGTTTTTATTTGTTTATTGAGGAAACACATTAATGATAAACATCAAGAAATTACAAAGTATTCCTCGTAACATTTTCTTATTTTTTCCCCCCAAACAATAGCCTACAATGATCAATAATCAAGTCAGATTGAATTTAAAGGCTCTTACAAATAACATACATACAAACACACACACACAAAAAAAAATTTAAAACATAAAAAAATAAAATAAATCATAAATAAATGTATAAGCATGTAAACGTCCACACACACCAACACACACATAGGGAAAAGGAGGGGGGGGGGGGGGGGGGGATTAATCGGAAGGCATGGTTTGAAGTGATTTACAATATTCAATAAAGGAACCCCATTTATATTCGAATTTTTCCTCTTTTCCTTTCATTGCGAGATTTATTTTCTCCATTTTAAGAAATTATAAAACATCGTGAAACCACTGAGATATTAAAGGTGCTTTAGGCGATTTCCAAAAAAGCAAAATTTTTCGTCTTGCAATTAGTGATGTAAAAGCCAATATTTTTGAATGCAAAGAGTTAGTCAAAACAGAGTTTACTGGAATACCAACTATAGCTAAATAAGGATTCAAATCAACTTTAATTTTTAGAGCTTTAGATAGAATAACAGTTTAAAAGTTCTAACACCACAGTTGTTCCACAATACATAGGTAGCATCAGCAAAACCAGGAGGAAACAAATGATTGTTTACAATGGGCATTGTTATTGATGCGGAAGTAAATTTAAAATGATTTCTGTATTGTGACCATATTTTAAGAGTGGATAGCACTACAGGATTCTTAGTGAAACGAGCAAAGGTAATCGGAAGTGAAGAGGACACCAGAGCCTCGAGTGATGACGAAGTACATGACTGGGATTCCAGTTTACACCATAACAATTCGTGTGACTGAAGCCAGTATGTCAATTTATGAATATGAGCTGACCAATAATAGTATAAAAAGTTAGGTAGGGAAAGTCCACCACTCAATATGAACCTCTGCAAAAGCAGTTTCCTCACCCTAGGGTTCTTTCCCTCCCATAGAAATGAAGTTACAAGTGCATCAAGAGTTTTAAAAAAGGTTTTGGGGAGGAAAATGGGAATACACTGAAAGAGAAAGAGAAATCGAGTCAAGACTTTCATTTTAATTGCCCCTGTCACTCATAGGTCGAATTAATACAAAGAGCCCCATCTTTGAAAGTCTAATTTAAGCTGGGTAATTAATGGAGAGTAATTTGCTACATATAAGGAGGGCAATGTACGAGTAACGTTAATTCCTAAATATTTAAATCCTGATGGGTTAAGTTTAAAAGGAATCTCCGTTTGTTTAAGAGCAAGAGCTAAGGAGTTTATTGGATAGCATTCACTTTTTGAAATATTTATTTTATAGCCTGAAATGAATCCAAATCTTTTTAGCAAAGATATGATATGAGGAACACTTGTTATGGGATCTGAAACATACAATAGCAGATCATCTGCATAAAGTGATCATTTTAAATTAATACCGAAGCGAGAAATTCCTTGAAAGTATGGGAGTGAACGTAAAGCTATTGATAAGAGTTCAATAGCAAGGGCAAAAAGCAAGGGAGATGGAGGACAGCCCTGCCTTGTCCCGCGTGTCAAAGTAAAATAATCAGAGACAACATTATTTGTATAGACACTAGCCTGTGGAGAATTATATAACAATTGAATCCATGGAATAAAAAAAACTAAAATATTTGTCCAAAATGATTTTGAATTGTTTGTGGAAGCACAGATACACACCATCCATATTATTATTATTTTTGATTTGTTAATGTACCGCAGTTTTGATGCCTGTGAAATAAGCTTTATTCATGCATATTTTACATTGGGATTACTGTAAAATAGAACATTTATCCCGATTGACCTTTGACTGAAAGCACTGCGCATGCACCATACAAGATTGCGATTTGCTTATTAGTATCGCATATAGAAAATCTTGGGTCATTGGCTGTATTGGGGATACACCAATGTCAGAACCACAGGAACATCACTTCTCTAGCAAAAGACAATTGGGAGATATTTAATTTTGAATGGAAATATATAAGAGCCACGACCGGTCAGGGGTCATTATTGGAGAAATAGCTCGACCAATCATCCTTATCAACAATCATCATCAACATCAACAATCATCATCATCAACATCATCAACAATCATCAACCACCAACAATCATCATCAACATCAACATCATCATCAACATAATCATCATCATCATCAACAATCATCATCAACAATCATCATCAACATCATCAACCACCAACAATCATCATCAACATCATCATCAACAATCATCAACATAATCATCATCAACAATCATCAACATAATCAACATCATCAATCATCAACATAATCAACATCAACAATCATCAACATAATCAACATCAACAATCATCAACATAATCAACATCAACAATCATCAACATAATCAACATCAACAATCAACATCGACAATCATAATCAACACAATCAATCAACATAATAAATCAACATAATCAACATCAACAATCATCGACATAATCAACATCAACAATCATCGACATAATCAACATCAACAATCATCGACATAATCAACATCAACAATCATCGACATAATCAACTTTGTTTGTATAGACACTAGCCTGTGGAGAATTATATAACAATTGAATCCATGAAATAAAAAAAACTAAAATATTTGTCCAAAATGATTTTGAATTGTTTGTGGAAGCACAGATACACACCATCCATATTATTATTATTTTTGATTTGTTAATGTACCGCAGTTTTGATGCCTGTGAAATAAGCTTTATTCATGCATATTTTACATTGGGATTACTGTAAAATAGCACATTTATCCCGATTGACCTTTGACTGAAAGCACTGCGCATGCACCATACGAGATTGCAATTTGCTTATTAGTATCGCATATAGAAAATCTTGGGTCATTGGCTGTATTGGGGATACACCAATGTCAGAACCACAGGAACATCTCACAAACACATCACTTCTCTAGCAAAAGACAATTGGGAGATATTTAATTTTGAATGGAAATATATAAGAGCCACGACCGGTCAGGGGTCATTATTGGAGAAATAGCTCGACCAATCATCCTTATCAACAATCATCATCAACATCAACAATCATCATCAACATCATCGACATCATCAACAATCATCAACCACCAACAATCATCATCAACATCATCATCAACATAATCATCATCATCATCAACAATCATCATCGACATCATCATCAACAATCATCAACCAACAATCATCATCAACATCATCATCAACATCATCAATCATCAACATCAACAATCATCATCAACATAATCAACATCAACAATCAACATAATCAACATCAACAATCATCAACATAATCAACATCAACAATCATCAACATAACATCAACAATCATCAACATAACATCAACAATCATCAACAACATCAACAATCATCATCAACAACATCAACAATCATCATCAACGTAACATCAACAATCATCAACAATCATCGACATAATCAACATCAACAATCATCGACATAATCAACATCAACAATCATCGACATAATCAACTTTGTTTGTATAGACACTAGCCTGTGGAGAATTATATAACAATTGAATCCATGAAATAAAAAAAACTAAAATATTTGTCCAAAATGATTTTGAATTGTTTGTGGAAGCACAGATACACACCATCCATATTATTATTATTTTTGATTTGTTAATGTACCGCAGTTTTGATGCCTGTGAAATAAGCTTTATTCATGCATATTTTACATTGGGAGTACTGTAAAATAGCACATTTATCCCGATTGACCTTTGACTGAAAGCACTGCGCATGCACCATACGAGATTGCGATTTGCTTATTAGTATCGCATATAGAAAATCTTGGGTCATTGGCTGTATTGGGGATACACCAATGTCAGAACCACAGGAACATCTCACAAACACATCACTTCTCTAGCAAAAGACAATTGGGAGATATTTAATTTTGAATGGAAATATATAAGAGCCACGACCGGTCAGGGGTCATTATTGGAGAAATAGCTCGACCAATCATCCTTATCAACAATCATCATCAACAATCATCATCATCAACAATCATCATCAACATCATCAACATCATCAACATCATCAACAATCATCAACCACCAACAATCATCATCAACATCATCATCAACATAATCATCATCATCATCAACAATCATCATCGACATCATCATCAACAATCATCAACCAACAATCATCATCAACATCATCATCAACAATCAACAATCATCAACATAATCAACATCAACATAATCAACATCATCAATCATCAACATAATAAACATCAACAATCATCAACATAATCAACATCAACAATCATCAACATAATCAACAATCATCAACATAATCAACATCAACAATCATCAACATAATCAACATCAACAATCATCAACATAATCAACATCAACAATCATAATCAACATCAACAATCATAATCAACAATCATAATCAACACAATAAATCAACATAATCAACATCAACAATCATCAACAATCATCATCAACATAACATCAACAATCATCATCAACATAACATCAACAATCATCATCAAAACATCAACAATCATCATCAACATAACATCAACAATCATCATCAACATAACATCAACAATCATCATCCACAATCATCATCAACATAACATCAACAATCATCATCAACATAACATCAACAATCATCATCAACATAACATCAACAATCATCATCAACATAACATCAACAATCATCATCAACAATCATCAACATCAACAATCATCATCAACGTAACATCAACAATCATCAACATCAACAATCATCATCAACAATCATCATCGACATAATCAACATCAACAATCATCATCGACATAATCAACATCAACAATCATCATCGACATAATCAACATCAACCATCATCAACATAATCAACATCAACAATCATCAACATAATCAACATCAACAATCATAATCAACACAATCAATCAACATAATAAATCAACATCAACAATCATCGACATAATCAACATCAACAATCATCGACATAATCAACATCAACAATCATCGACATAATCAACATCAACAATCATCGACATAATCAACTTTGTTTGTATAGACACTAGCCTGTGGAGAATTATATAACAATTGAATCCATGAAATAAAAAAAACTAAAATATTTGTCCAAAATGATTTTGAATTGTTTGTGGAAGCACAGATACACACATCCATATTATTATTATTTTTGATTTGTTAAAGTACCGCAGTTTTGATGCCTGTGAAATAAGCTTTATTCATGCATATTTTACATTGGGATTACTGTAAAATAGCACATTTATCCCGATTGACCTTTGACTGAAAGCACTGCGCATGCACCATACGAGATTGCGATTTGCTTATTAGTATCGCATATAGAAAATCTTGGGTCATTGGCTGTATTGGGGATACACCAATGTCAGAACCACAGGAACATCTCACAAACGCATCACTTCTCTAGCAAAAGACAATTGGGAGATATTTCATTTTGAATGGAAATATATAAGAGCCACGACCGGTCAGGGGTCATTATTGGAGAAATAGCTCGACCAATCATCCTTATCAACAATCATCATCATCAACAATCATCATCAACAATCATCATCAACAATCATCAACCACCAACAATCATCATCAACAATCATCAACCACCAACAATCATCATCAACATCATCATCAACATAATCATCATCATCATCATCAACAATCATCATCATCAACAATCATCATCAACAATCATCAACCATCAACAATCATCATCAACAATCATCAACCACCAACAATCATCATCAACAATCATCAACCACCAACAATCATCATCAACAATCATCATCAACAATCATCAACAATCATCATCAACAATCATCAACAATCATCATCAACAATCATCAACCACCAACAATCATCATCAACATCATCAACAATCATCAACCACCAACAATCATCATCAACAATCATAATCAACCATCAACCACCAACAATCATCATCAACAATCATAATCAACATCAACAATCATAATCAACACAATCAATAAACATAATAAATCAACATAATCAACATCAACAATCATCGACATAATCAACATCAACAATCATCGACATAATCAACATCAACAATCATCGACATAATCAACATCAACAATCATCGACATAATCAACATCAACAATCATCGACATAATCAACATCAACAATCATCGACATAATCAACATCAACATAATCAACATCAACAATCATCATCAACATCATCAATCATCAACAATCATCATCAACATCATAAATCATCAACATCAACAATCATCATCAACAATCATCAACATAATCAACATCAACAATCATCAACATAATCAACATCAACAATCATCAACATAACATCAACAATCATCAACAACATCAACAATCATCATCAACATCAACAATCATCATCAACGTAACATCAACAATCATCAACAATCATCGACATAATCAACATCAACAATCATCGACATAATCAACATCAACAATCATCGACATAATCAACTTTGTTTGTATAGACACTAGCCTGTGGAGAATTATATAACAATTGAATCCATGAAATAAAAAAAACTAAAATATTTGTCCAAAATGATTTTGAATTGTTTGTGGAAGCACAGATACACACCATCCATATTATTATTATTTTTGATTTGTTAATGTACCGCAGTTTTGATGCCTGTGAAATAAGCTTTATTCATGCATATTTTACATTGGGATTACTGTAAAATAGCACATTTATCCCGATTGACCTTTGACTGAAAGCACTGCGCATGCACCATACGAGATTGCGATTTGCTTATTAGTATCGCATATAGAAAATCTTGGGTCATTGGCTGTATTGGGGATACACCAATGTCAGAACCACAGGAACATCTCACAAACACATCACCTCTCTAGCAAAAGACAATTGGGAGATATTTAATTTTGAATGGAAATATATAAGAGCCACGACCGGTCAGGGGTCATTATTGGAGAAATAGCTCGACCAATCATCCTTATCAACAATCATCATCAACATCAACAATCATCATCATCAACAATCATCATCAACATCATCAACAATCATCAACCACCAACAATCATCATCAACATCATCATCAACATAATCATCATCATCATCAACAATCATCATCAACATCATCGAAATCATCAACAATCATCAACCACCAACAATCATCATCAACATCATCATCAACAATCATCAACAATCATCAACATGATCAACAACATAATCAACATCATCAATCATCAACATAATCAACATCAACAATCATCATCAACATAATAAACATCAACAATCAACATAATCAACATCAACAATCATCAACATAATCAACATCAACAATCATCAACATAATCAACATCAACAATCATCAACATAATCAACATCAACAATCATCAACATAATCAACATCAACAATCATAATCAACATCAACAATCATAATCAACATCAACAATCATAATCAACACAATAAATCAACATAATCAACATCAACAATCATCAACATAACATCAACAATCATAATCAACACAATAAATCAACATAATCAACATCAACAATCATCATCAACATAACATCAACAATCACCATCAACATAACATCAACAATCATCATCAACATAACATCAACAATCATCATCAACATAACATCAACAATCATCATCAACATAACATCAACAATCATCAACCACCAACAATCATCATCCACCAACAATCATCATCATCATCAACAATCATCAACAATCATCATCAACATCATCAACATCATCAACATCATCAACAATCATCAACCACCAACAATCATCATCAACATCATCATCAACAATCATCAACATAATCATCATCAACATAACATCAACAATCATCATCAACATAACATCAACAATCATCATCAACATAACATCAACAATCATCATCAACATAACATCAACAATCATCATCAACATAACATCAACAATCATCAACAACATCAATCATCATCAACATAACATCAACAATCATCAACATCAACAATCATCAACAACATCAACAATCATCAACAACATCAACAATCATCAACAACATCAACAATCATCAACAACATCAACAATCATCAACATCAACAATCATCATCAACGTAACATCAACAATCATCATCAACGTAACATCAACAATCATCATCAACGTAACATCAACAATCATCATCAACATAATCAACATCAACATAACATCAACAATCATCATCAACAATCATCATCAACATAATCATCATCATCATCAACAATCATCATCAACATCATCGACATCATCAACAATCATCAACCACCAACAATCATCATCAATCATCAACAATCATCAACATAATCAACAACATAATCAACATCATCAATCATCAACATAATCAACATCAACAATCATCATCAACATAATAAACATCAACAATCAACATAATCAACATCAACAATCATCATCAACATAATAAACATCAACAATCAACATAATCAACATCAACAATCATCAACATAATCAACATCAACAATCATCAACATAATCAACATCAACAATCATCAACATAATCAACATCAACAATCATAATCAACATCAACAATCATAATCAACATCAACAATCATAATCAACACAATAAATCAACATAATCAACATCAACAATCATCAACATAACATCAACAATCACCATCAACATAACATCAACAATCATAATCAACACAATAAATCAACATAATCAACATCAACAATCATCATCAACATAACATAAACAATCACCATCAACATAACATCAACAATCATCATCAACATAACATCAACAATCATCATCAACATAACATCAACAATCATCATCAACATAACATCAACAATCATCATCAACATAACATCAACAATCATCAACAATCATCAACCACCAACAATCATCATCCACCAACAATCATCATCATCATCAACAATCATCATCAACATCATCAACATCATCAACAATCATCAACCACCAACAATCATCATCAACATCATCATCAACAATCATCAACATAATCATCATCAACATAACATCAACAATCATCATCAACATAACATCAACAATCATCATCAACATAACATCAACAATCATCATCAACATAACATCAACAATCATCAACAACATCAATCATCATCAACATAACATCAACAATCATCAACAACATCAACAATCATCAACAACATCAACAATCATCAACATCAACAATCATCATCAACGTAACATCAACAATCATCATCAACGTAACATCAACAATCATCATCAACGTAACATCAACAATCATCATCGACATAATCAACATCAACATAACATCAACAATCATCATCAACAATCATCAACAATCATCAACATATCATCAACATATCATCATCAACATAACATCAACAATCATCATCAACATAACATCAACAATCATCATCAACATAACATCAACAATCATCATCAACATAACATCATCAACATAACATCAACATAACATCATCAACATATCATCATCAACATAACATCAACAATCATCAACATCAACAATCATCATCAACGTAACATCAACAATCATCATCGACATAATCAACATCAACATAACATCAACAATCATCATCAACAATCATCAACAATCATCATCAACATATCATCAACATATCATCATCAACATAACATCAACAATCATCATCAACAATCATCAACAATCATCAACATATCATCAACATATCATCATCAACATAACATCAACAATCATCATCAACATAACATCAACAATCATCATCAACATAACATCAACAATCATCATCAACATAACATCAACATAACATCATCAACATATCATCATCAACATAACGTCAACAATCATCAACATAACATCAACAATCATCATCAACATAACATCATCAACATAACATCAACATAACATCATCAACATAACATCAACATAACATCATCAACATAACATCAACAATCATCATCAACATAACATCAACATAACATCATCAACATAACATCAACAATCATCATCAACATAACATCAACAATCATCATCGACATAACATCAACAATCATCATCGACATCAATCATCATCAACATAACATCAACAATCATCAACAACATCAACAATCATCAACAACATCAACAATCATCAACATCAACAATCATCATCAACGTAACATCAACAATCATCATCAACGTAACATCAACAATCATCATCAACGTAACATCAACAATCATCATCGACATAATCAACATCAACATAACATCAACAATCATCATCAACAATCATCAACAATCATCAACATATCATCAACATATCATCATCAACATAACATCAACAATCATCATCAACATAACATCAACAATCATCATCAACATAACATCAACAATCATCATCAACATAACATCATCAACATAACATCAACATAACATCAACATATCATCATCAACATAACATCAACAATCATCAACATCAACAATCATCATCAACGTAACATCAACAATCATCATCAACGTAACATCAACAATCATCATCAACGTAACATCAACATAACATCAACAATCATCATCAACAATCATCAACAATCATCATCAACATATCATCAACATATCATCATCAACATAACATCAACAATCATCATCAACATATCATCAACATATCATCATCAACATAACATCAACATATCATCATCAACATAACATCAACAATCATCATCAACATAACATCAACAATCATCATCAACATAACATCAACAATCATCATCAACATAACATCAACATAACATCATCAACATATCATCATCAACATAACGTCAACAATCATCATCAACATAACATCAACAATCATCATCAACATAACATCATCAACATAACATCAACATAACATCATCAACATAACATCAACATAACATCATCAACATAACATCAACATAACATCATCAACATAACATCAACAATCATCATCAACATAACATCAACATAACATCATCAACATAACATCAACATAACATCATCAACATAACATCAACAATCATCATCGACATAACATCAACAATCATCATCGACATAACATCAACAATCATCATCGACATAACATCAACAATCATCATCGACATAACATCAACAATCATCATCGACATAACATCAACAATCATCATCGACATAACATCAACAAGCATCATCGACATAACATCAACAATCATCAACAATAATCATCAACAATCATCAACAATAATCATCAACAATCATCATCTACATAACATCAACAATCATCATCAACAATCATCATCGACATAACATCAACAATCATCAACAATCATCGACCTAATCAACATCAACAATCATCGACATAATCAACTTTGTTTGTATAGACACTAGCCTGTGGAGAATTATATAACAATTGAATCCATGAAATAAAAAAAACTAAAATATTTGTCCAAAATGATTTTGAATTGTTTGTGGAAGCACAGATACACACATCCATATTATTATTATTTTTGATTTGTTAAAGTACCGCAGTTTTGATGCCTGTGAAATAAGCTTTATTCATGCATATTTTACATTGGGAGTACTGTAAAATAGCACATTTATCCCGATTGACCTTTGACTGAAAGCACTGCGCATGCACCATACGAGATTGCGATTTGCTTATTAGTATCGCATATAGAAAATCTTGGGTCATTGGCTGTATTGGGGATACACCAATGTCAGAACCACAGGAACATCTCACAAACACATCACTTCTCTAGCAAAAGACAATTGGGAGATATTTAATTTTGAATGGAAATATATAAGAGCCACGACCGGTCAGGGGTCATTATTGGAGAAATAGCTCGACCAATCATCCTTATCAACAATCAACATCAACAATCATCATCATCAACAATCATCATCAACAATCATCAACCACCAACAATCATCATCAACATCATCATCAACAATCATCAACATAATCATCATCAACATAACATCAACAATCATCATCAACATAACATCAACAATCATCATCAACATCAACAATCATCAACAACATCAACAATCATCAACAACATCAACAATCATCAACATCAACAATCATCATCAACAATCATCAACAATCATCATCAACATATCATCAACATATCATCATCAACATAACATCAACAATCATCATCAACATAACATCAACAATCATCATCAACAATCATCATCAACATAACATCATCAACATAACATCATCAACATAACATCATCAACATAACATCAACATATCATCAACATATCATCATCAACATAACATCAACAATCATCATCAACATAACATCATCAACATAACATCAACATAACATCATCAACATAACATCAACAATCATCATCAACATAACAACAATCATCATCGACATAACATCAACAATCATCATCGACATAACATCAACAATCATCATCGACATAACATCAACAATCATCATCAACAATCATCATCGACATAACATCAACAATCATCAACAATAATCATCAACAATCATCATCTACATAACATCAACAATCATCATCAACAATCATCATCGACATAACATCAACAATCATCAACAATCATCATCGACATAACATCAACAATCATCAACAATCATCATCGACATAACATCAACAATCATCATCGACATAACATCAACAATCATCAACAATCATCGACCTAATCAACATCAACAATCATCGACATAATCAACTTTGTTTGTATAGACACTAGCCTGTGGAGAATTATATAACAATTGAATCCATGAAATAAAAAAAACTAAAATATTTGTCCAAAATGATTTTGAATTGTTTGTGGAAGCACAGATACACACATCCATATTATTATTATTTTTGATTTGTTAAAGTACCGCAGTTTTGATGCCTGTGAAATAAGCTTTATTCATGCATATTTTACATTGGGATTACTGTAAAATAGCACATTTATCCCGATTGACCTTTGACTGAAAGCACTGCGCATGCACCATACGAGATTGCGATTTGCTTAATAGTATCGCATATAGAAAATCTTGGGTCATTGGCTGTATTGGGGATACACCAATGTCAGAACCACAGGAACATCTCACAAACACATCACTTCTCTAGCAAAAGACAATTGGGAGATATTTAATTTTGAATGGAAATATATAAGAGCCACGACCGGTCAGGGGTCATTATTGGAGAAATAGCTCGACCAATCATCCTTATCAACAATCATCATCAACATCAACAATCATCATCATCATCATCAACAATCATCATCAACAATCATCAACCACCAACAATCATCATCATAATCATCATCATCAACAATCATCATCAACATCATCAACAATCATCAACATCATCAACAATCATCAACAATCATCAACCACCAACAATCATCATCAACATCATCAACAATCATCAACATAATCAACATCAACATAATCAACATCATCAATCATCAACATAATCAACATCATCAATCATCAACATCATCATCAACATAATCAACATCAACATAATCAACATCATCAACATCATCATCAACATAATCAACATCAACAATCATCAACATAATCAACATCAACAATCATCAACATAATCAACATCAACAATCATAATCAACACAATCAATCAACATAATAAATCAACATAATCAACATCAACAATCATCATCAACATAACATCAACATAACATCAACATAACATCAACAATCATCATCAACAATCATCATCAACATAACATCAACAATCATCATCAACATAACATCAACAATCATCATCAACGTAACATGAACAATCATCATCAACGTAACATCAACAATCATCATCAACGTAACATCAACAATCATCATCAACGTAACATCAACAATCATCATCAACATAACATCAACAATCATCATCAACATAACATCAACAATCATCATCAACATAACATCAACAATCATCATCAACATAACATCAACAATCATCATCAACATAACATCAACAATCATCATCAACATAACATCAACAATCATCATCAACATAACATCAACAATCATCATCAACATAACATCAACAATCATCATCAACATAACATCAACAATCATCAACAACATCAACAATCATCATCAACAATCATCATCAACATCATCAACAATCATCATCAACAATCATCAACAACATCAACAATCATCATCAACGTAACATCAACAATCATCATCAACGTAACATCAACAATCATCATCAACGTAACATCAACAATCAACAATCATCATCGACATAATCAACATCAACAATCATCGACATAATCAACATCAACAATCATCGACATAATCAACATCAACAATCATCGACATAATCAACATCAACAATCATCGACATAATCAACATCAACAATCATCGACATAATCAACATCAACAATCATCGACATAATCAACATCAACAATCATCGACATAATCATCATCAACATAACATCAACAATCATCAACCACCAACAATCATCATCCACCAACAATCATCATCCACCAACAATCATCATCATCATCAACAATCAACAATCATCATCAACAATCATCATCAACATCATCAACATCATCAACAATCATCAACCACCAACAATCATCAACCACCAACAATCATCAACATCATCATCAACAATCATCATCAACATAACATCAACAATCATCATCAACATAACATCAACAATCATCATCAACATAACATCAACAATCATCATCAACATAACATCAACAATCATCAACAACATCAACAATCATCAACAACATCAATCATCATCAACATAACATCAACAATCATCAACAACATCAACAATCATCAACAACATCAACAATCATCAACATCAACAATCATCATCAACGTAACATCAACAATCATCATCAACGTAACATCAACAATCATCATCAACGTAACATCAACAATCATCATCGACATAATCAACATCAACATTACATCAACAATCATCATCAACAATCATCAACAATCATCATCAACATATCATCATCAACATAACATCAACAATCATCATCAACATAACATCAACAATCATCATCAACATAACATCATCAACATAACATCATCAACATAACATCAACATATCATCAACATATCATCATCAACATAACATCAACAATCATCAACAATCATCATCAACATAACATCAACAATCATCATCAACATAACATCATCAACATAACATCAACATAACATCATCAACATAACATCAACAATCATCATCAACATAACATCAACAATCATCATCAACATAACATCAACAATCATCATCGACATAACATCAACAATCATCATCGACATAACATCAACAATCATCATCAACAATCATCATCGACATAACATCAACAATCATCAACAATAATCATCAACAATTATCATCAACAATCATCATCGACATAACATCAACAATCATCATCAACAATCATCATCGACATAACATCAACAATCATCAACAATCATCATCGACATAACATCAACAATCATCAACAATCATCGACCTAATCAACATCAACAATCATCGACATAATCAACTTTGTTTGTATAGACACTAGCCTGTGGAGAATTATATAACAATTGAATCCATGAAATAAAAAAAACTAAAATATTTGTCCAAAATGATTTTGAATTGTTTGTGGAAGCACAGATACACACATCCATATTATTATTATTTTTGATTTGTTAAAGTACCGCAGTTTTGATGCCTGTGAAATAAGCTTTATTCATGCATATTTTACATTGGGATTACTGTAAAATAGCACATTTATCCCGATTGACCTTTGACTGAAAGCACTGCGCATGCACCATACGAGATTGCGATTTGCTTATTAGTATCGCATATAGAAAATCTTGGGTCATTGGCTGTATTGGGGATACACCAATGTCAGAACCACAGGAACATCTCACAAACACATCACTTCTCTAGCAAAAGACAATTGGGAGATATTTAATTTTGAATGGAAATATATAAGAGCCACGACCGGTCAGGGGTCATTATTGGAGAAATAGCTCGACCAATCATCCTTATCAACAATCATCATCAACATCAACAATCATCATCATCATCATCAACAATAATCATCAACAATCATCATCAACAATCATCAACCACCAACAATCATCATCATCATCATAATCATCATCATCAACAATCATCATCAACAATCATCAACAATCATCAACCACCAACAATCATCATCAACATCATCAACAATCATCAACATAATCAACATCAACATAATCAACATCATCAATCATCAACATAATCAACATCATCAATCATCAACATCATCATCAACATAATCAACATCAACATAATCAACATCATCATCAACATAATCAACATCAACAATCATCAACATAATCAACATCAACAATCATCAACATAATCAACATCAACAATCATAATCAACACAATCAATCAACATAATAAATCAACATAATCAACATCAACAATCATCGTCAACATAACATCAACATAACATCAACATAACATCAACAATCATCATCAACAATCATCATCAACATAACATCAACAATCATCATCAACATAACATCAACAATCATCATCAACGTAACATGAACAATCATCATCAACGTAACATCAACATAACATCAACAATCATCATCAACATAACATCAACAATCATCATCAACATAACATCAACAATCATCATCAACATAACATCAACAATCATCAACAACATCAACAATCATCATCAACAATCATCATCAACATCAACAATCATCATCAACAACATCAACAATCATCATCAACGTAACATCAACAATCATCATCAACGTAACATCAACAATCATCATCAACGTAACATCAACAATCAACAACAATCATCGACATAATCAACATCAACAATCATCGACATAATCAACAATCATCGACATAATCAACATCAACAATCATCGACATAATCAACATCAACAATCATCGACATAATCAACATCGACATAATCAACATCGACATAATCAACATCGACATAATCATCAACACCACCACCACCCATATAGTATTTATATTGTTTGAATGATATATAAAAGAATCCATATTTATTCATGAGAAGTATAGTAATAAACAGATTGATTGATGCTCAAGGTAACAATATATCAGTTTTGTTTTTCATTTTGTTATGGATCTGTTTTCACACGCCCTTTTAAAATTCAGAAAAGCATTTTCCGTTACTGGTTCTTCCCTGATCTGTTCTTACTTGTTTGTCAGTATTACAGGTGCATCCTTCTGGTCCCTGATATCTACAACCGACAGCATGTCAAAGAAATGGTCAACATGCTGCTTCTCAACATGGGCTTTTCAGGTAACGCTGAGTCAAATCTGATGACTGTCTCTGTCAAACAACTCATATGTATCAAGTAATGCTGCTCAACATATCGCCAAATTATTGTTATCTAAATCGCCTAATTATTGTAATTAGGTGACCCATTTCATGTGACGTATGCGTACTAAATTGGTGCAGGCCCGGTGCAAAACAACTGGAAAACTATATTGTAGTAGCACCGCCACGTAATTGACGCGCTTTTGTTTTTGTTGATTGCACAAATAGAAGTACCAACAATCCAGGACTTACGTTTTACACACCCCTTTCAGAAGAATAGACAACGCTTATGGTTGTGTGCATCAAACGAGAGACAAATGGTCTGAAGTTGAGATCAAGAACCCCTGCCACGATCGCCGATGAAAATCCATGGTTTTTGCACAGTCAGGTCTCTATGCCTGACGCACAACGAGACCGCAGTAAACTTTGTTGGGAGGGACAAGAGGAGCAGCTGATAAAGAGAAGCTATCGTCAGGATCCTGATTCAGCCTGAGCAGGGAAACTCTGTCACCAACACACTATTAACATATTGGACACATTTTTCCTCTCTCTCGCATCAATGACCTATGTGTCTTATTTCATTGATGATAAATCACATGTTTAAAGCGCCTAACGTTTTGAGAAAAGCATTTGAAGTGCGCACATGGATGCGTTGGTCTTTAGTTTTATCTTGTAACTAGTGGTGCAGGTCTTACATGGCTCTGCACCTCCAAACTAACGTTAATTCCAGTATTTAATAAGTACATCTACATAGCCAACCTTGGCCTGCATAATTGTAGACCTAAATGTTCACCTGCACTTAAAGTGAGTTCCTTAAATAAACGCCT
Organism: Proterorhinus semilunaris; assembly: GCA_021464625.1. NCBI lineage: Eukaryota > Metazoa > Chordata > Actinopteri > Gobiiformes > Gobiidae > Proterorhinus > Proterorhinus semilunaris. The sequence continues at coordinate 37,568,419 of CM038347.1, forward strand.
CAGGTGACAAACTTTCTACGCACTTTTAAATGACTGATAGATGATATTGGAAGCACCTGGTTCCTGCACCAATACGCGCACGCACATCAGTCACATGTCTTCTTTGTAGGCATTGAAATCTGTCTATAAGAAGCCACTACCTTTCTGATACTTTTTAAGTGTAGCCTAAACCTCCTCTTTCGGCCTTTCTTTCCAGTCCATTCTAAGATCTGAAATCCAGCTGAATATGGTCTTGTTGTCTCTTATCTGTGGCAGCCATCATCGTGCACCAGGAGTCTGTGTGTGCGACCTTTGGCAGCGGGCTGAGCAGCGCCTGCGTGGTGGACGTGGGCGACCAGAAGACCAGTCTGTGCTGCGTGGAGGACGGAGTCTCCCATCGCAACTCCAGGTGACGGCCCTTTTTACTTTGAAAATAGGTTACAGTGTTTAGAATCAATTTCGGCTTCCATAAAAAACAAACAAACGGTTAACTTCACATTTATGAAGATTGACGATACCGACGCTGATGTTATCTTTATTATAATGATATGAAATGTATTAAAGCCAGTGTTCCTGCAGGTTGTGCCTGTCGTACGGCGGCTCGGATGTGACGCGGACCCTGCTGTGGCTGCTGCAGAGGGCGGGCTTCCCCTACAGAGACTGTCAGCTGAGCAACAGACTGGACTGTCAGCTGCTGCAGACGCTCAAGGAGACCTTCTGTCATCTGGACCAGGTCTCATTCAGGGCGTGTGCTTTCTAGAACACTTGTTTGTATTTCAAATGCCTTTAGTAGAAACCGCTCCAGACTGCTATGGAGGTGATAGGGGGGGCGCTGTGGGGCTACGTTCTTGTTGGTTAATGCAAAGACAGACCTGGAGCAGTGTTTCACAACATTCACACAATTTTGAGTAATCCTCGGACAAAGTTAAATGTAGCGGTTTCTCCTTCTACGATGTCAGTGCCTCGTTCTGTACTTCGTGATTACACTTTGATTACATTGTTCAAACCCAAAAACAGTCCGTCACATTTTTAAAGCCCATAATCCAACAATAATATTATTTGAGCTGTTCTGTGCTTTAAGTGTGTTTATCATGCTCTGACAGCTGCACACTAGCCGTGTTTAACCTGGAAATGATTCCTATCGCTGCCAGCAGGAGGAGTTCTTTCCCTGCATTTCAGTGTTAATATTTCATTCTTACAGAGAAGCTCCAGATGCATGACATGTTGATACTATTATTATTGAGCATTACAACATTTGAAACTATTCTGTATAATGCTACAAACGAAACTGAAGAGAGGGATTTTATAAATGCAGCCTACAAGTATTTGTGATAAAGAGACTCAGTTCGATTTTAATCTAAAACAGCAGAAACTAAATATCCAGTAGTTCCACGCTCTGGTTATTCAAGCAAACTAACCCTCCTCTTGCTCCCCCTCGCTGTGCAGCTGTTTGAATAAAGAGGAACAAAAGGCTGTAGTGAAGCTATGGTGAGTGTTTTTACTTCGCGATGAGAGGAATAAGTTTAACCTCCCATCTTAACCGAGTGCAGTTTCTCTAGTTCAGCATTACCCAAATCTAAAGCTTTACAGCCAATGGGCCAGTCTCATTTCAGATTCATTTTATTGGCCATTTGCAGTTTAAACAACCACATTGGAAAAAAATGTGCAAAGAGCTCAAGGTGCGATATGCCAAACACATAAAAAGAAAGAAACAAAAAAGAAAGACACAATATAAAAACAGAACAAACAAACAATGCCACATTAAAAGCTTACGGGTAAAATACTTGATTTGAAAAGCTAAGACCTACAAAAATCATCTAAACGGATCTTTTTCCAGCGTTGTTGCCATGTAGTCATCAGATTTTTGACACTTTTTCATATTTTTTTGTCATTTTTTGTTGTGTTTTTATGGCTTTTTTGTGGCTTTGTCACATTTTTTTTGCTCTTTTGTTTTTTTGTTCCGTTTTCATCCTCGTTTTTGTTTTTCTCGCGATTTTGATGCTTTTATTAAGAAGCTTTTGGATTTGGGTAATGTTAATTGGAGAAAATGTGCTGGGCTCAGGTTGATGGTTAAGAGATCAACCAGAGGTTTGAGACGTGAGGAAAGCACTTCCTGGTTTCGTAGAAGCTTTTTGAGAGCTGCTGGTAAAAGACTGGTGAAGATTCAAAGACTCCTTAAAGATGTGTGAGTGCTTCAAAATACATCTCCAGGTCTGTTTTTGACTACCATTGTAACATGGTAAAAAAAAAAAAAGGTATAATATAGGGATAAAAAAAACTGAATATACATTTCCGCTTATCATTGGAGTCACTTTGGTGTGGCAGCTCCATGGAAACACTCAAGGCTTCAGTCTTGTATTTTGTATTTGTTTATTTGAACAGGGACAGTGTACAATCTACATTAGCCTCAGAAAGGAGAGATGCATTGTACCAGGTTATAGCACTTGTGCTAATTTCCACCTGCAGTCCCTGGGCCTATTGTACATGTTTTTAGTGGTAGGGGAAACTGGAGTACCCGGAGGAAACCTACGCAGACACGGGGAGAACATGCAAACTTCACACAGAAAGGCCCCGTCCAGATGGGAATCCAACCCGGGACCTTCTAGCTGTGAAGCACGAGTGCTAACCGCTGTGCTACCGTGCCGCAGTCTTTAACCTCTTAACCCCCGCCTTAACCGAGCACATTTTCTCCAGTTCGGCTGTACTCAAATCTAAAAGCTTCTCACTTACAACAGCCAGAGTAACACCTAATTTGAAAACTAAGACCTACAAAACTGATCCAAGATGTTTCCTTGCGTTGTCACTTGTTGTTTTTGTTGGTGTTTTTTGTCACCTTTTTTTATAGTTCCAATTATTTCACTGCTTTTTCACTGCTTTCTTCCTCTGCTGAAGATCCAAATGTGTATGTACTTTTATTCCCCATGGTGCAGGACATATCCGGGCTGCAGGACCACGAGTTCCAGACCCGATTTCCCGAAGCCCCAGCCCTGCTCTACCAGATCCGCCTGGGGGACGAGAAACTGCAGGTGCTCCCTAGACTGACATTCATTACAGTATTCATCAGAGAAAGGGATCATTGCTTTTACATGAACCCATCTCTCCGTTTGTAACGTGTCTGTGTGTCCAGGCACCCATGGGCCTGTTCTACCCCAGCACCTTTGGGATCGTGGGGCAGAAGATGAGCTCTCTGCAGCACCGCTCTCAGGGAGACTCCGAGGATCCATACGACGAGCACTACCTCCTGTCGACTCAGAGCAAACAGGAGCAGGTACTCTTATGATTTAATCAATGATTTGGTTTATAATTAATTTATGTTTTGCATCAAGAGGTCATTGTTTTCAAAGGAAATGCATTAAAGGAGACACTTTTGCTTTTTTGTTTTTTCTGGTATTTTGTGACTATCTATGACACAAAATCTAACACTGTAAACCTGGTAAGAGGCAATATTGGCCTAAAACAAACTTAAAAACAAGATCAAATCATTTGTTTCCGGTCCAAAGCCCTGCCCTTAAGCAAACGACACTATAGTCATCACCAAAACACAGCATCAAGGGGAAAATCTCTCTCCCAAACCAGCAAGTAACTATGGCACAGTCGCCGTGAATGTGAAACATGAAGAAAACAGATGATGCAGACATGAGGAGAGTTTTCCCAGGTGCATTGTAGTTGCCTTGTGTACGAAATGTGTATAAATAAAGTCGCCTTTTCTAGCAATGGTGTTGTTTATGAGACGTGTAACGTTGGTGTCACAGTCAGGTTCAGTGGATTTATATCATGAGAAGGAGTTAATGGAACCATTTATGTAGATCTCTCTCAACCAAGCCTTATATCTTCAGGTTTGACACAAACTGCAAGTCCTTTGGAAAACTGCTGTGTCCAAACAATGGTCACCACAGACAAACTCTGACTTATTTTGTGCCATCGCTTGGAAACTTGACAGGGTTTCCTCATTCAAATTAAAATAGCATATTATGCCAAAATTAAGGCCTTAAAAGTCCCCTTTTTTAAGCATTAAATCAGATTCAAACTGGCATTCACTCATTTCTTAGAAAAGTGTTATTTTCCCTTAGTGACAGAATCCACAACTATGCTTTGCTGCATACATTTGTCAAAAATACAAAAACAATGCTTTAAAACAATTATTCAATTCCTTGTCCTGCAATTACAACAAAAAAGTGACATGGAGAAAAAAGGTTTGTGTTATTGCTTTTGTTTGGGTAACAAACCACACTGTGATGTCTTCCCAGTCCTCCAAGTCTGCGGCCGACCGTAAAGCCCTGTCCAGGCCTGGGGGAGCAGAGGGAGACAGCGCCCAGGCAGGCAGCGCTGACCTATCAGAGCTGCCCAGAGCCTGCGGAGCTGGAGGTTCTGCAGCAGGAGCCCAAGGAGAGCTGGAGATGGGCCCCACACAGGGAGAGGCTCTGCTGGGCAGCGCAGACATGGACGAGCCCCTGTCCGCTCACCTGTCCCGGAAAACGGCCATCATTAACCAGTTTGAGAGCAAGGCGCTGGGGCTGGACAAGGCCATCCTGCACAGCATCGACTGCTGTGGTGAGGGTACACGGGGTCACTACGCACTAATATCCACCATTTTCCATAATGCATCTTTAATATAGTCTTTACTTTACTTGTACATTAATGTATTCAAAAACTTATTTAGTAAGATAATATGCTTCATGTTTGTTCTCTCACATGTTTGTTGAGATTTTGTCCACTTCTTACTCCTCCCATAGATGACCTGTCCAACTATGTCTTGGACACTGGACACATATCGCCTATTTATTTAGTCATTTTGAAACATAATATCTCACCTGTATCTCTTGAAGTTCTTTCTGTAATGGGGTAGAATAAATCTTTTCACACAAAAGAGACAGACAAATTGTCTTTATCAATTGGCTAGAGAAACTTGAAGTTTCAACTAATCGAGCTTTATTCATTCTGGTTAATCAAGCAACAGGCAGATACAGAGGGAGGAAAAAGTATGCCTTTCATTTCTGCCTAAATTGATCACAACATTAAAATCATGAGAATGAGTAAACTAATACCACCCAAAGTGAATCCAGAAATCTTCAGGAATCTCTCTGAACTGCAGCAGTTTTGTAAAAAGGAAAGATTCATCCTGATCGTTTAAGCGTCACAAAAAATGACAGTTTTATATCTTTATGTCTGAAATGTGGCAAAAGGTCGAAACGTTCAGGGGGGCCGAATACTTTCGCAAGGCACTGTGTATGGATGTATGAATGTATGGATGGATGGATGGATGCATGTATGTATGCATGTATGTATGCATGTATGGATGGATGGATGGATGGATGTATGCATGTATGTATGCATGTATGGATGGATGGATGGATGGATGCATGTATGTATGTATGCATGTATGTATGCATGGATGGATGGATGTATGCATGTATGGATGGATGGATGGATGGATGGATGGATGGATGCATGTATGCATGTATGGGTGGATGGATGGATGGATGGATGCATGTATGCATGTATGGATGGATGGATGGATGGATGGATGCATGTATGCATGTATGGGTGGATGGATGGATGGCAAAAATGTGACAAACTGCACGGTAGTACAGTGGTTAGCACGCGGGCTTCACAGCTAGAAGGTCTCAAGTTCAAGTCCCACCTGGACGGGGCCTTTCTGTGTGGAGTTTCTATGTTCTCCACTAAAAACATGTACAATAGGCCAGGTTGAATGAGTGTGTGTTTTGAGAATGCGCATGGGGAATGACGGACGGACCTTAACCCAAGGCTACAATCCGGTGTGGCTTGTTTACATGCATGAGACCCATGTATGTTCATTAACATGCACTGTATCAACCAAATAAACCAATACTAAGTGCAACATAAAAGTGACAAAATGAGATAACAAAGAAAAAAGTGACGACGGCACGGCAACAACAGGAGGAAACGGATATAGATCAGTTTTGTAGGTCTTAGCTTTCAAATGAGGTGTTCCACCGGCCTATAGGCTATAAGAAAGCCGAACTGGAGAAAATGTGTTCGCTTTAGGAGGGTGACAAGGGCTTAACCTCTTAACCCCCGGCCCGAACCGAGCACATTTTCTCCAGTTCGGCTTTACCCAAATCTAAAAGCTTCTTGAACAAAGTGTCAAAAGAGTGACAAAAACCCAGCACAAAAGAGCATCAAAAACAACAAAAATGTGACACAAAATCACTGCACTCTCCGTTTGCGAGCGGGTGGGTAAGGTCACCAAATCTGAAAGCCTCTCGACTGGAGAGCAACAGTGCAATGCCTCATTTGAAAGCTAAGACCTACAAAAGTGATCGACATTTTTTGACTTTTCATCTCTTTTTTTTTTTGTTCATCGTGTTTTTGTTGTGTTTTCATCCTTGCTATTATGATGCGTTTTCCTAAGCTTTTGGATTTGGATAAAGCCGACCTAGAGAAGATGTTCAGGTTAAGAGTCTCTGTGGTCGGGTTCCCCCTCCATGTGTTCATGAAGGTGTGTGTTTGTGTGCAGCGTCTGACGAGACCAAGCGTAAGATGTACAGCTCCATCCTGGTGGTGGGAGGAGGCCTGATGTTCCGAGGCGCTCAGGAGTTCCTGCTGCACCGCATCATCAACAAGATGCCCCCGTCCTTCAGGCGCCTGCTGGACTCTGTGGACGTCATCACCCGACCCAAGGTGACGGCTTTCCCCTGTGCTATTGGGGGGAACATTTCAGATGCTCCTCCTGGGCATAAAGTGTTCTGATAATAAGGATTCAAATCAAGGCCAAATGACCAGTCCCGTCAGTACAGAAGGTTCATACACTGCCTGACTAAAAACAAGCTTTAATCACAGCACAAGTTCGCTTTTAATACGTTTCTGTGTAATGGTAAAAGATCCAGCACGGCCCAAAGATTCTCACTGAACCTCCACCTGAGCACCTGACACATTTTCTCCAAAAACGTGACGACAAACTGACAAAAAAAAAGCTCAGTTTAGATGAGTTTTGTAGGTCTTAGCTTTCAAATGAGGCGTCACTCTGGCCTATAGGCTATAAGCTTTTAGATTTGGGTAAAACTGAACTGGAGTAAATGCGCTTGGTTAAAGTGGGGGGTAAGAGATCTGGACTCTGGTCAACAAACCATCCAGATATTCAGGTCGTCACATAGAGACCTGACCCCCCAGGTGAAGACACTTCATTCTGGTCTGGCAGAGTATTATTATATTGTATTATATTCTAAATTTAGGGTTGCAAAATTCCAGGAATTTTTCCGTGTCAACGTGAATTTATGGGAATTAATGGGACTGAAGTACAGACAAATATAAACTGTAGCATAAAAATCTGATTTGATTGTCCTGCACTGATCTACAATGTTTACAACCCTAAACATAAAGATTTATTTTGAATTTTTTACTGAAAGTTCACACACAAGTAACAGACAACTGTGAAGTGAAAGCAAAATAATACATGATTCTGTTTTTTTTTTTAAATAGAAAACCGAAAAGTGTGGCGTGCACAAGTATTCACACAGCATGACTTAATACTTTGTGGAACCCCCTTTTGCTGCAATAACAGCAGCAAGTCTTCTGGGGTTTGACTCTACAAGGTTTGCACATGTAGAGACTGACATTTTAGCCCATTCCTCTTTACAAAACAACATGCATTTGGGCCAAAAAGTTCAATGTTTGTCTCATCTGACCAAAGCACCTTCTTCCACATGGGACCTGTGTCCTCCATATGACTTCTAGCAAACTTCAAACGGGATTTCTTATGGCCTCCTTTCAATAATGGCTTTCTTCTTGCCACTCGTCCATGAAGGCCAGATTTGTGTAGAGTACGACTTATAGTTGTCCCATGTACAGATTCCCCCAGCTCAGCGGCAGGACGTCGCAGCTCCTGCAGAGTTATCTTGGGGCACTTGGTTACATTTCTGACCAGTGCTCTCCTTGTTCGGTCTGTTAGTTTAGGTGGACGACCGTGTCTTGGTAAGTTCTCAGTGGTGCTATACTCTTTCCATTTCTGAATGATGGATTGAACAGTGCTCCGTGAGATGTTCAAATCTTGGGAAATCTTTGTATAACTTAACGCTGCTTTAAACTTCTCCACAGCTTTATCCCTGACCTCTCTGGTGAGCTCCTTGGCCTTCATGATGTTGTTTAGTGACCAATACACTCTGACCATAGCTCTGAGGCCCTCACAGAACAGCTGGAATTATACTGAGAGTAGTTTACACACAGGTGGCCTCTATTTAATGGTTAGGGCAAGGTGTGAACTTTCTGCAGTCATTAGGAATGTTATAAAGGCAATTTAATGCACTCAGAGAAATGCTGTATGAATACTTATGCACGCCCCACTTTTCACTTTTCTATTTTTTGCTTTTACTTCACAGTTGTCTGTTACTTGTGTGTGAACTTTCAGTAAAAAATTCAAAATAAAATCTTTACGTTTAGGGTTGTAAACATGACAACATGCACTGTATATATCACAGAGAGAGGAAAAGTGTCTTGGTCATATCTGACACCACTGTTTGAAGAGGACCGTGTTAAAGAACTCATTCCATGTTCTACTTCATCTGTATACTGACCAAGCGTGTGCAGTGTTAAAATATCCTATTGTGTGAAGAGTCTGTGGAGACTGATCCATCATGTATGTGTCAGAACTCCTTGTACAGTATTGGTCTGAGTAAGAGACTGTGATCAAACTAAATCATGATATTCAGCTTTGCTGTTTGTGCCAGTGCTTAGTAGAAAGCAGAGAGTATTGAGCAGAATTTAGGTGTAGGAAAGTTGACTATCATGTTCTGGGCCTCCCACCTCTTGTACGGGTCAGGGGTGTGACATCTGAAAATGCATATTTTCTCAAGTATTTCCATACTTGTGTTTGGAGGCACATTTATAAGACACTCCTTTGTTTTCCAGTTACATTTTGTTTTAATGCACGTTCCAATCTGAACACTTCAGTAAATGTCAAATGGCATTTGGTTCATCTTTTTACACATGTGACTTATAATTATTTACTGCATTGTGAATCGTATCTGATCATGACAAAAGTGGAACGTCCCAGCCCGATATTTAATGGTTCAAAAACATTATTAATGGGTAAATGAATAATAGTTTATTCATTGAAAAGCGTTCATTTAAGCATTTGACAGTTTTCATTTTGTTTCCATTTCCAGGCTAATGTTCCCATTGAAAGTTTCCGGAGCCTTTACAACACAAGCTATATTGTATATTGAATTCTGTTTATTGAATCCCTCATGGTAAAGAACAGTCTTTTGGCAGAGTGTAAATGAGATGGAGTTCTTTTTCATTGGAGATTTCAGTCACTTCTTTGTTTTCCTCTGGGGAAAGGTGAGTTAGAGTTTTGTCGGCATAAAATGGTCCACAATGTTATGGACATTTTTTTTTTTCCAGCAAATGGTACAAAAGGTGAAAACGCTCTCAATAAAAGTGGAATAAAACAAAAGCCTTTGGTCATGGACATTAAAAGAGACCGATCTCTCTGGTGGTTTCTTTAGTTGTGATTACGCGGCAAAAATATCTGGACATATTAGTCTTAGTCTTAGTCTCATTAACTACTTGTCATTAACCATTTAGATTAGTCTAATTTAAGTCAGCAATAATACCGCTTTGACTAAAATGTTCTACTCTCGTCTGATGTGATGTTTAATTTATTTCTGAAACGGGCGTCGCATGCTGGGATGGTCATGTGACTGACCGCTCTGTGTAACTTTGAAGTCTGGACCATTGACCGTGACCTTTGCGCTCCTCAGGACATGGACCCGCGGCTGATCTCATGGAAAGGCGGGGCAGTGTTGGCCTGTCTGGACACCACTCAGGAGATGTGGATCCACCGCGCCGAGTGGCAGCGCTTCGGGGTGCGGATGCTGCGCGAGAGGGCGGCCTTTGTCTGGTGACGGGAAGAAAATGAGCCTCTGTAAATACTGTGTACAATTAAACTTTTTAAAGTAACTTTTGATTGCGATTCCTTTTCCTCAGACTGTGGCGAATGGGCTTTGTCAGGTAGTTCTCTGGGGCCTCTGTTTGACACGTTTTAAGGCGAGACACTGCAGGTGAAAACCTAAATTCTTCCATTTTGTTAGATTGTCTCATTTTCTCCTTTAACATTTAACTTTGATGTGAAAGTAAAAAATAGACCGAACACATTCCATGTTTACTTCATGATGTTGTGATGAAAGGAAATTCCCACGCATATCCATTCACAAACACGCAGTGGTGAAGGGTTGTCTTATGATCAGAGGTTCTGTCGTTGTGTCCTTGGGCAAGACACTTCTCCCTCCTGGCCTCCAGTGTACACTGGTGTATGGATGAGTGAAAGCACTTTAAGTGCCTAACGTAGGTGGAAAAGCACCTCATAAATAGATCCCGTTTACCATTTTATATAAAATATGGTCACTTCCTTTGTGGAAATACAGACTTTGGCACTTTTACTCAAAATGAGGTTTTCATTTCACTCTTGCAGACACATTTCCACTTCAGTCGCTCCTACAGACTCCAGACTTCATAGTGTTGTACTTTGTATTTTGAAGTTTTTTTTTAAGAGGGATTTTTCCATATCGAGTAATTCCTGCCTGAATTGAGCCATTTGAACCCCCCCAAAAACCAAGGCAAAATTAGTCCACTATCGGCTTATCCTATGAGCTTTTTGTCATAAAATGCCTTATTTTTATAGATAAATACTTTATTGATCCTGAAGGAAATTATGCAAAATTATAAACACATTTTGTGTTTATAAGAAAAAGTTTATATAGAAAACTTTCTCATTATCTCTAAATGTATTTCTTCCCCTATTCACCGACTTTGCCTCGGCTAAATGAATTAGACGGTTTCATTTATGCTGTAGAAACGCATTTGTTTTCTTAAAAGACTTAAAAGATCGCTTCACTCCAAAGTAGAAAAGATCAAATCACAGCAGCCGTTTGTTTGAACAGAGCTTTATTTCATTGAGACATAAAACTATAAAACTATGGCATGATATCAGGAGGGTGGAGGGAGTGACGTGAGAGGAACAGAAGAGGAGGAAGAGGCTGGAGCTGCTGATCGGCCGGTCCGGACCCTGGAGGGGAGTTCCCGGGACGGCTTCATAAAGTGCAGGACACAAGCAGCTGGAGAACGGGCTCAGACTGGATCACAGGCTGGAGCCACGCCTACACTCACGGTGCAGGCCTTTACCTGCAGAGGACAATGAGTTTGAAAATCTAGTTCAGATAAAAGTGTTTTCATTCTCATTGGGCATCTGTAAATGTCTAGTTAATGAGCAGAATGGAAGCCCCACTCAGAGCACATCACAGTTTAAAAGACAAAGTACAAAGATAAATAAAAGTAATTAAATAACTCAAACTGAGGACACAAAGATTTCAAATGGAACAAGAAATCAATCCATTTGCAGATATGGACCGGGACCATCATGAACATCATGAACAGTGTTGCCACAGATTACTTGAAAAAGTAATATATTACTGATTACTCCTTTGAAAAGTAACTTGGTTACTTGACTGATTACTTAATTTTAAAAGTAGCGAAGTTACTTTATTAGTTACATTGAGCTACGGCCGACATCTCCACCGCCTCAACACACTAATGACAAACCCTTTTACCAACACTCACTTTATTGGAAGTGTGTTCGGGCGGTACGGTAGCTCAGCGGTTAGCGCTTGTGCTTCACAGCTAGAAGGTCCCAGGTTCGATTCCCACCTGGACGGGGCCTTTCTGTGTGGAGTTTGCATGTTCTCCCCGTGTCTGCGTAGGTTTCCTCCGGGTACTCCGGTTTCCCCTACCACTAAAAACATGTACAATAGGCCTGGATGGATGTTGTGTGTGTGAATGCATGGTGGTGGTCAGAGGGACCGTAGGCGCGATTTTCCCAGGGGAAACAAGCTACTAACGTAGTTTATCACCACCGAGTGTGGAGTGAATGTAAAATGCTCTCATGTGAAGCGCTTTGTGGCTTTGTCTGTGAAAGGCGCTATAGAAATAAAGATCATCATCTTCTTCTTTTAACAGTAACATAAACAAAGCTGAAAAGTCACGTATTTCCATCTCTCGCCCCCAGTGTGAGTGTTTTAGGCTGAAAACGTGACATTATGTTACGTCACTCGTCGAGATGCAAAAATAAATGTATTTTTTTCCAAAGGAAAATGACAAAATAGTAACTCAGTGATTTGGAAAAGTAACTTAAATCTGATTACTTGTTTGGAAATAGTAACGCGTTAGCTTACTAGTTACTAAAAAAAGTAATCCGATTACAGTAATCCGTTACTAAGTAGTTACTGGCATCACTGATCATGAAGTGTTGTTTTGGGCAGCCATCTTAGTTTTAGTCTTTTGGACGAAAATGCTTTTAGTTTTAGTCACATTGTAGTCATTTCTAAATGTGATCATTTTAGTCACGTTTTACTCAGACAAAACTCAAAAGGTTTTAGTCAAGTTTCATTATATAAAGTAATAATTAATTTCGATAAATCCTGGAAATTGGGATGAAAGTTGACAGGCTGTACTAACCTTCAATAAATAATAATAATCTCTTGGCTTTATATAGCTTTTGACAAACAGAATACTCCTCTAATCATCGCTTCCAGATTTATTTTTTACCAAAAGCGCAAAGAGGGGTCTAGCTGCAGACCGATTCCCGTGTGTACCTTCTGTATTTTATGCATCTATACTATAACCTTCGTTTGCTGTAGCGCTCATGTACGGGCGTTAACCGTCAGGCACGACAGCGCCGTCCGCACATTCATTCATACACTACCGTATTAAAAAACTGTCCTGAGAAAAGAGGAAGTCTGTGACATCGCTGTCAGAAGCACTCCAATAATATTAGGAGCACTTCGACTTTACTGCACGGACATCCAAGTGATCCTAAGGTGTTACTACGCCTTATAATATAGTTCCCCTTTTTATCTGCTTAGAAAATCCACATGTTTAATTTTGTGTAACTATACTTGGATCGTGTAACTACTTGTGTAACCATATTTAAATAGGGAAAACGTGGAAGAGCTTGGTCGCTTCTAACTTCACCCCTGTTTGAGTCCATAGAGAGGAGGAGAGGCTAAATGCTAGCACCATCTGACCAAAGACCAAAGACCAGACGTCACATGAGCTCAGGTAAGAACAAATGTCAGTATGGAGAAACAGTGGCCTATTCCTTTAAACAGGTCTGATGAAGCAGGTAGGTTTTTTAGCAGATTTGTTGATGTCTCTTTACCTTCCTCATCCTCCTCCTCCCATGGGTGGAGAACCGGGGCCTCCTCCGTGAGTGATCCTGCCCATCCTCCTCCTACCACCAGGGGGCCCAGGGGGGCTACAGGGGAGAGAGCAGTAATCAATGAGTATAGTGCACCTTCAAAGTAAACAGCAGAACAGTGCAGTGAAGAGCATCGTTTACCCTCTGCCGTCGCTAAATCGGTTTGTGGCACTTGTCCCATTCTTCGACACATCTGGGTCAATAATTGTCTTAAAGCTGGAAGCAAGAGAGAACATGATGTGACTTCGTAAACACAACCATCTTTATCTAGTGTGTCAGGAATTGAGAATTTGACTCACAAGAGGGTTATGAACTCGACTGCGCCCCAGAACATGTCCACCAGCAGAGACATCCTCCACGGGGACTGTGTCCTGCTGTCCAACACCTGGCCTGCAACCCACAGCACAGTGATCAGAAATACTCATTTCAACAAGGCCGCGGGCCCCACACAGTGGTACCAAGGCTTCTTCAACAGGGACTCAGAGAACTGGATTCATTTTGATAGGAGATCGTTCCATGTTTGCTTTACACTACATTCAGTTGGGTGTTTTTCTTCTGTCTAGGAATCAGTGTCCAATTTAACTTAACTCACCGCCTGCACCAAGCACATCTCAATGTTGGCTTTAACCAAATGTAAAAGCTTCTTGAAAAAAATTCTAAATAGCGACAAAAATAAGATGAAAACGCAACAAAGACAAAAAAGGCAACGAAAAAGTAACAAAAGCTGGAAAAGCAACAATAACGCAATTAAGTCGCGACAAAAACACGACAAAAATGTGACAAAAACATTACAAAAAAGCAGGAACAAAAAGCAATGAAGAAAACAACAATAAATAACAGAAACACCACAAACAAAAAAAGGCACCAAAAACACCCTTCGAAAAAAGGACAAAAAGAAATGCCACAAAAAAAGAGAAAAACATGATTAAAAAATGGGACAAAAAAGTCACCATCAGATTTGTAGGTCTTAGCTTTCAAATGAGGCGTTACACTGGCCTACAGGCTGTAAGCTCCAGTCAAGAAGCTTTTAGATTTGGGTAAAGCCAAACTGGAGAATGTGCTCGGTTAAGGCGTGGGTTAAAGCTCTCACAGTCCCTCCTGTGTATTCAAATTGTTCAAAGAATGGAAGTACGTGCACAGTTCACACCCATATACAGCATTGAGTGGGGACAAAGTGAAAGCAGGCGCGGGGCCACCCCAAGATAAATTCCACTAATTTAGACTGGACTTCTATCACCCATGGCTCAATAAAACTTTAGGTGAAGACGATACATCAAGGTCTGTGTTTTGCTGTGTTACAACATACTCTGAGGTGGCAAAAATAAATGTATTCTACAACACCAAAAAATCAGGTACCCCAGCTTTAAGAGGTTAAAATTTGGAGAATCAGGAAGTGAGATAAATGTTTACATGTTATGAAGTACCCCAGACTTTTTTTTTTATTCAATAAACAAAATAACAGATACAAGTGAATGCTAAAAAGCCTAGCTCGCATGTACATTTTTTTGTTTTTGCACAGTTCAAATGGGATTTTTTGAGGGTTAGGATGGTTAAAATAAGATAACGAATCAACAGCTTCATAAAAAAAAGAGAGAAACTCGACACGTAATCAGCTTCAAGGAAACGTTTGTCTCTCTAACTGCTTCATCCTTCTAGCTAACAGGCTACAGTGTTAGCATTAGCTTCAGCTTTGTTTAACCTCCTTACTTTGACTACATCGCGATCCGGAATAATAAACAGTAAATATAGGCTGATATTACAGACTTGCTGACTTGATGTGAGTAAACCCTACAATATATTTGGAGAAATAAGAGTTTTCACAGACCATTGGACACGTACACCATCTTCACAGGCTACTCAGCTGTGTTTACGAATGACGCAGCACGCTCCCGTGTGGGTACGTAAGCAATGACGCTCGCGCTCGAAATTTCTTTTATTTTTTTGCCTTGCAGATTTATTATGTATTATTAATTAATTAATTAATAATAATAATAATAATAATAATAATAGTATGTAATAGTTTATAGATTCATACATTACGTACGACGGCGACCATCTAGAGACGAAAAAAAATAAAAAATTTCAATAAAAAGTCGCAAATTTAAAATAAAAAAATTGTCACAAATTTTGCCTTCAAAATA
This sequence comes from Proterorhinus semilunaris, assembly GCA_021464625.1. Lineage (NCBI taxonomy): Eukaryota > Metazoa > Chordata > Actinopteri > Gobiiformes > Gobiidae > Proterorhinus > Proterorhinus semilunaris. Next base: position 37,583,770 of record CM038347.1, read on the forward strand.
AAAACAGCTCAACTATATATTTTGCAATATCTAGCCTTGCTAGATGTTTTTGCAAGGCTAATATGTGGGAGACCGTTTAGAAAAAAAACACATTACAAATGTGAAAAAACACAACAAAAACCATAGGTTTACACATTAGATGGCGCACTTGTACATTGGTCAGTTTTTTTTTTTTTTACATTGAAAATGTATCTTACTTTTCTCATTGAAAACGTAATCTGATTTTATTTGACTTTATTTATTTTTTTCTACATTGAAAATGCATGCCTGATTTTGTTTTGTTTTTTTACACACTGAAAAAGAAATCCACCCAAAACAGTCCAACTCAAAATGTGCGTGCAACCGGAAGTTGATTAATGTCACAGGAAGGTACCAGTTTTTTTTTTTTTACTATATATTTTTTTATTTTAAAAAAAAAAAATTCATAGGCGAGTTGGTCAACCAATCAATCATCCACCAATCAGCTTAACCCTGACCCCGCACTCGGTACTAACCTTAAGGATAGTGGGCGGGTGCCTAATCTTAATACAACTCTGATTGAATGATGAATGTCCACTGTGTACCAACTCACCTACAAAATAAATCCGCCTTCTGGAAAAGGTTGATTTATATTTTATTACTATTTTTATTTGAATGCGTTTTAATCAGCCTTCCGGCAAGCAAAATAATTTTTCGTAGGTGAGTTGGTACCAATGGGCGAGGAACGCACTTCTCTATGGTCCTAATGGCGGGGAGCGGACATTGCTGTAGTACCACCCCCTGGTGGACATTTGGTAAACAGGATTCTAATTCAGACCTCCCTAGAACAGCTTAAAAGCCCGGCTCCAAAGAGTTTTTCTTTTTCTAAAAATTGCCCTCACCCATGTGACAATGCTGGGGTAGGTGAAATATATTTAATCACGCTGGTTTTTGTATATCTGCCTGAAATTTGGAAGCATTTTCAGTGCACTGACTGGCTTTAGAGTCTGTCAGTCAAGCTCTGGAGCTCTATGGAGGTTCCGCCCGTCCTGTGAACAGGCTTTGTAGGAAGAGATCTAGAAGCCATGCAAGTTTCACAGATGACCCAGGACCATTAGTATGAATGGGGCTGAATAGGTAATCATCTACCTCTAATTATTAAATCTATGGTTGGTACACAGTGGACTTCATCATCCAATCAGAGATGTATTAAGATTAGGCACCAGCCCACTATCCTTAGGGTTAGTGCCTATGGCAGGGTCATTGACCAACTCACCTACAAATTTGTTTTCATTTCTGGCAACAAAAGGTACCTTCTGAAAAAAAAGTAAAAAAATAAATAAAGTACCTTCCGGTCACATGAATCAACATCCGGTTGCACACACATGCATTTACAAGATTTACAATGTTTAAAAAATATATATAATTTTAATTTGAATGGCAGATTTACATTTGCTCTTCATTATTCAGGATACATGGACAACAAACTGTAGAATATTCATAAAACTAAACGGCTCCCCAGAAAAGGCCAAGGTTTTATGGATAAAAGATGTGCATGACCTGTAAAAATACAAAAGAGGTCATGTGCCCCATTGACATTCCCTAAATCACTGTTATGACTGACAGGACCGACAATGAATCGTCATCTGGAAATGAGTCACGTAGAAATGATTCTATACATGGAGACTTTGAACTAAATACACCCATCTTCACTGAACAAAACATAAACCAAATAACTGATATTGATCCTGATACACACTTATAATAATATAAACAGTATGTGCAAATATTATAAGGACTGTGAAATACAAAATCAAATGAACCCTATCTGTGATTCACCTAAACAGTCGGAGTCTGTATGCACATTTCCAGAACATAACCGAGTACTTGGACCAATTCAGCCCGTTTGATGTTATAGCAATTTCAGAAACATGGCTGACGGGGCGACAGTGGCGCAGATGGTAGAGCGGGTCGTCTCATGATCGGAAGGTCAGGGGTTCGAATCCCGCCTCCTGAAGGTGCACATTGTCGTTGTGTCCTTGGGCAAGACACTTCACCCTCCTTGCCTCCAGTGTCTGCGTACACTGGTGTATGAATGAGAGAGTGAATGGGTGAAGCCCCTATGAGAGACCAACAGGCCCGTTTGGAACCATGAGGCCGTCCTTCCGTGGACCCATCACCTGCAGGAGGAGCCATAGGGGGCTGGTGCTATGTGACTTGGGCAGCTCGCTGCCCCCACGACCCGGCAACGGACAAGTGGGAGAAAATGGATGGATGGATGGATGGCTAAATGATAACAAACCTGATAACTTCATCATAAAAGGATTTGAAATGTTTAAAGCAAACAGAAACTACAAAATAGGGGGTGGGGTTAATAACGGCATGCAGACAAAAGTAGTTGAAAATATGACAGTAACTATAGACGGCCTTATGGAATGTCCCACTGTGGAACTGAGTTTTGAAAAAAGGAAAAACATATTAATAAATTGCATCTACAGAACACCTGGATCCAAAACTGACTCCTTCACAGATTATATGGCGGGATTATTTTTTTTTATTATTTTTCTTTTTGGAGATTTTAACATTGATTTACTTAAAATAAAAACTCAAAGGCCCTCGGAACATTTTTTAAACACTCTATACAGTCTATCTCTGTTTCCTAAAATAACCAGGCCAACACGAATCACTCCACACAGTTGATCACTAATTGATCATATACTTACAAAAGTTCTCTGCAAAGCCCTTCCAAGTGGGATTCTAGTAACGGATGTAAGTGATCACCTACCTGTTTTTGTTCTGTATAACCTCAAAAGTAGGAAAACTAAAGATGAAAAAACTCATGTCACTAAATGTATCAGACTGTTAAATGATAACGCCTTTAAAGTCAGTTTAGCAGAAACAAACTTGAAGTCTCTCTTGGAAGAAACCATTGTAGATGCAGCTTATCATATCTTCTTAAGAACTTTCATGACCCTCTATGACCCGCACTGCCCAAAAATAGAAAGCAATTGTAAAAAGATAATGAGTCCCTGGATGACTACGGGATTAGTAAATGCATGTAAGAAAAATAAAGTCTTTCTAACAAAAAGAACAAGGGAATCTGAAAATAAGTACAAAAGATACAAAAACAAACTTACTAACATAATAAGAAACTGCAAAAAAAAATATTATAGCGCACTACTCTATGATGTACTTTGAAGGACTCAAAGGAAATGTACCACAGAGCTTTATGTCAAATGGTCAGAAAATGTAAAATTCTAATGAAATTGTGAGTGAGTTCAATAAGTTTCATAAGCATAGGACCTGAATTATCCTCCTCAATAACTCCACCATGCACACATTATAATTATGACTGTGTCCAGGAAAACCCAAATACAACGTTTCTTACGCCAACAACAGGACAAGAAATAACTGATATAGTTAGAAATGTCATAAATAAGAAATCCTTGGACTGTGCTGAGGTAGATATGAGTATTGTTAAACAGGTCATCGACCACATCGTCACCGCTATCCCATATTTTTAATTTGTCTTTCAAAACTGGTAAATTTCCAGATTTAATAAAAATGGCTAAAGTTATCTATACAAATGGTGACAAAACTCAATTCTCTAAATGAAGCCTAGGCGTTAATTCAACCTGGTAGACTAACCACCGACCGCACCACCGACCTCCAGCCAATGATCACTTCCGAGAGGACACACCTCCACCTCCGTAGCAGCCAATCATTGCCATCGGCTTTTAAGCCCCAGCAATCATGGTCCGTTCGCTTCCCAGCTGCACTGCGACCCACCTCTCTTCCGGGTCCATTAATGCTCTCGCGTTAATGGAACTCATAGAGGAAATCACAAATAATATCGACAAGAAAAAGTATTCAATAGGTATTTTCATCGACCTTAAGAAGGCTTTCGACACTATGGATCACAATATACTCCTGAACAAACTACACAAATATGGGATAAGAGGTATTGCTTTCAACTGGATTGAATCCTACTTAACAAACCGTAAACAGTATGTTCAAATGGGGCAGTGCAGATCCATGTGTGATACCCTAGTGTGTGGGGTCCCCCAGGGATTTGTGCTGGGACCTAAACTATTTTTATTATATATCAATGATTTGTACTTGGTTTCCAAGAAGCTTAAACTGGTCCTTTTTGCAAATGATACAACTATCATACTCTCAGGTGCAGACTTAAGTTACAGCAAATGTAGTACAGCGGTTAGAGCTCGTGCTTCACAGCTAGAAGGTCCCGGGGCCTTTCTGTGTGGCGTTTGCATGTTCTCCTCGTGTCTGCGTAGGTTTCCTCTAGGTACTCCGGTTTCCCCTACCACTAAAAACATGTACAATAGGCCAGGATGAATGTGAGTGTGTTTGAGAGTGCGCATGGGGGACGACGGATGGAAATTAGCCCAAGGCTACAATCCAGTGTGGCTTGTTTACATGCATGAGACCCATGTATACTCAACAAAAATATAAACGCAGCACCTTTGTTTCTGCTCCATTTTTCATGAGATGGACTTAAAGATCTAAAATTCATTCCAGATACACAATATTACCATTTCTCTCAAACATTGTTCACAAATCAGTCCAAATGTGTGATAGTGAGCACTTCTGCTTTGCTGAGATAATCCATCCCACCTCACAGGTGTGCCACATCAAGATGCTGATCTGACATCATGATTAGTGCACAGGTGTACCTTATACTGCCCACAATAAAAGGCCACCCTGAAATGTGCAGTTTTGTCTCACAGCAAAATGCCACAGATGCCACAAGCATTGAGGGAGCGTGCACTTGGCATGCTGACAGCAGGAATGTCAACCAGATCTGTTGCTCGTGCATTGAATGTTCCTTTCTCCACCATAAGCCGTCTCCAAAGGCGTTTCAGAGAATATGGCAGTACATCCAACCGGCCTCACAACCGCAGACCACAGGTAACCACACCAGCCCAGGACCTCCACATCCAGCAGGTTCACCTCCAAGATCGTCTGAGACCAGCCACTCAGACAGCTGCTGAAACAATTGGTTTGCATAACCAAACGATTTCTGCACAAACTGTCAGAAACCGTCTCAGGGAAGCTCAACTGCTCGTCCTCATCGGGGTCTTGACCTGACTCCAGCTCGTCGTCCTAATCGGGGTCTTGACCTGACTCCAGCTCGTCGTCCTCATCGGGGTCATGACCTGACTCCAGCTCGTCGTCCTCATCGGGGTCATGACCTGACTCCAGCTCGTCGCCGTAACAGACTTGAGTGGGCAAATGCTCACATTCGATGGCGTCTGGCACGTTGGAGAGGTGTTCTCTTCACGGATGAATCTCGGTTTACATTGTTCAGGGCAGATGGCAGACAGCGTGTGTGGCGTCGTGTGGGTGAGCGCTTTGCTGATGTCAATGTTGTGGATCGAGTGGCCCATGGTGGTGGTGGGGTTATGGTATGGGCAGACATCTGTTATGGACGAAGAACACAGGTGCATTTTATTGATGGCATTTTGAATGCACAGAGATACCGTGATGAGATCCTGAGGCCCATTGTTGTGCCACACATCCATGAACATCACCTCATGTTTCAACAAGATAATGCACGGCCCCATGCTGCAAGGATCTGTACACAAATCTTGGAAGCTGAAAATGTCCCAGTTCTTGCATGGCCAGCATACTCACCGGACATGGCACCCATTGAGCATGTTTGGGATGTGCTTGACCGGCGAATACGACAGCGTGTACCAGTTCCCACTAATATCCAGCAACTTGGCACAGCCATTGAAGAGGAGTGGACCAACATTCCACAGGCCACAATGGACAATCTGATAAAGTCTATGAGAAGAAGATGTGTTGCACTGCATGAGGCAAATGGTCACACCAGATACTGACTTGTTCTGAGTCCCCAGACCCCCAATAAAGCAAAAAAACTGCACATTTCAGGGTGGCCTTTTATTGTGGGCAGTATAAGGTACACCTGTGCACTAATCATGATGTCAGATCAGCATCTTGATGTGGCACACCTGTGAGGTGGGATGGATTATCTCAGCAAAGCAGAAGTGCTCACTATCACACATTTGGACTGATTTGTGAACAATGTTTGAGAGAAATGGTAATATTGTGTATCTGGAATGAATTTTAGATCTTTAAGTCCATCTCATGAAACATGGAGCAGAAACAAAGGTGTTGCGTTTGTATTTTTGTTGAGTGTACGAAGACGAGTGCAGATAAATGTAGTTTAAATGATTTGTATGACATTCAAACCTTACTAAACTGAGTGAGAGGCTCAGGTGGAGGACACAGAGATGAGTTTTAAGACGATGGACATTTGCTAATTTGAAGTTATTTGTGTGGAAACGCGGGCTATCGCTGAGCGGCTAGAGGACTTGTTGGTGGCAGACACAAGACGGAGAAACTCTGGAAGATCCTTGAAAATTCCTTCAGGGAAATGGGTCGTGGAGATAGATGGAGTTTCTGCTGGCCATCTACGATGTGCTTGTGCCGTGACATCGGGGAAAATAGCATCATGTCCGCGACAGACTTTACCGTGGGTCTGGAAGTGTAAGAAAATGTTTTTTTTTTTATCACATTTTATTTTTGATCTACTTTATGCCCTTTTAAGTTTTTTAAGTTTTGATAGTTTATTATTTACGTTTTATGTTTCATGTTGCATGATTCCTCTAAAGAAAATTCCTACTTTGTGAACCTGTTCAATGGCAATAAAACCAATTATGATTCTGATTCTGTCGTATTACAAACAAGGAAAAGCTTTCAGTTTCTATTTGGATGTTGAGGGAAATGTTTGACTTCAGTGCCAAGTACGAAGTACAGTTTCTTTAAGGCCGAGTGTGTTATCAGAAAAGATCCAACAAATTACACATAAAGCCTGTGATCACTGAACAGGACGCATAGAAGGTGCGTCCTGTTCTTGCAGGGGATGTTTATCGTTTCCTGCTGCGTGACTTTATTTAACCTCTAGGCATTTGCCATTCAGCCTTTCCTTCATACACAATCATTGAATCGCTCCTCCCCCCATACAATGCTGAGAGAAAACATGTTCATGTAGGCCAGAGCATTGTGTAGTATAAAAGTAAAGATGACTTACTTTCTGCTTTTCTATAGTACAATTTATATATAGTGTGTAATTTTCAGGGAAGAATCTACCCACCCAACAAGTCAACATTTAATTTAGCTTGTGCCACCTGCAATTGGAAATGAAAACAAATATGTTTGACCAAAATGTCCGTGGAAGCACAGATACTCACCCTTGATATATTTTTGATGATTTGTCAATGTACCACAACTTTTATGCCTGTAAAACAATCTTTATTCATGCTTATTTTACATTGGGTTTACTGGGAGACCGCACTTTTAAGAACATATGTTTAATTTGATTGAATGCTTCATTTATTTCAAGGATAGCCCCATTAAGATGAACTATGTCTTTTTCATGGGGGTCCTCTTCCAATACATTTTGTATTTATAACCAATGTCATTTTTACAATGCAGACATAAAACAACATACAAATCTGATGATTTAATATTGTACACAATGATTTATGTTTGTGTTAGAGTTCTATTGCCTTTTTCTAGCTCACAATGGCTTTTTAGTTTATATATATCTTGTTTTATGTTCCTCTAATAGTTATTACATTGAATAATCATATTCAAAGTTTAATCATCAAACATGCTCTAACATACTGCAGAAGATAGGGAATACAATTTTCCAGATTCAGATTTTCTAAAGTTCATGCCACTTGCTTTTTGTTGGTAATAATTGGAATGACTGACACAGAGAAACAGGAGGGACATGACTAAAAACACTCAAATAGAAGCCAAACAATGCCTAACATAAATGTTTTGAAACGTGATGCCAGGGTAAGTTTAAATATATATTTTTATTGGACTAATATAAAACGAATAAATTATGATAACAGGAAACACGAGTCAAACGTTATCACTGACTTCAGTGTGGGGGATGTTTTAAACGTGTTTCTGAGCTGCATGGGACTGACTACCCTCAACTATGCACAAGGCTTTGTGTCATTGTACCATTTGGCAGGGCCGTAACGATGAAGGGGGCTAACTGGGCCCAGAAATATAATTCTTTAACACCAGTAAATAGACCAGCTAAAATTATTATTTATGATCTAAAATGCACCGGATTGCAGGAAATCATATCTGAATTATTAACAATTTCTTGGGGGAGGACTCCCAAACCCCCCCTTTGGACTGCCATCTCACACTTTAAACAGGTTCTGATGGACATGTGGGGTGGTGCCAAACCCCCACTGACAGAGCCATTATGCAGCTCCTGATGTGCTCAGCCATGTAAATCATACACATGTTTTTGGCTTATAATTTAATACGATTACGAGACACTATCGCCATGAAAAAGGCAACTAAGCTCAGGACCGACCAATGTCCCACTCCAAGGTTTGGTGAAAAGTTGGCAGCCCTGCATTAGAAATAATAAGGAAAACGAGGAAGTCAGGCCACCCTCTGTCACTGTGGCTCCGTCTCATTGGTAACATCGACCAATGAGACGGAGCCCGAGTGCAGCCAGAAAGTGGGCACGAGTGGTTCCTTGAATGCTGTAGCCTCAAATGTGGTTATGAGTGTCAGCTCCTGTCCTGTTACACTGTAGTAACTCAGAGTCCCAGCCCCCCAGTTCAGAAACAACGCCATTTTTTGAGATGGAAACTCACATACGTTCCTGTGAGGTCTTTTCTGAGTGCGTGCTTGCTTTGCACTTTTGTGAAACTCTAGACAACTGTGTGGCCGGTTAGAGCAGAACACAGCCCAGGAGTCGTCGTCGGAGCCTATGACGCTTTTCGTAGCAGCTCCTTTGTAGCTGACTCCGATGCCCACAGTGCCGTCCCACTCCAGCTCCCAGTAACAGAGACCGCTCAGCTCCTGCTCACAGAAAACGTGGCGGACGCTCACACCCTTGGCTTCTGGAATCTCCTTAGTCACGTTTTTCCAGGTCCTAGCTTTTCGGCCCTCAACTATAACCCGTGGATGTTTAAATCTTCCATCAAAGGTCAGGTCTGCGGTGTCTGAACACATATGAGTAAAATTAAGACATTTACCTCTTGGTCAAATAACAATACAACTTACATTTCTTTAATCCTGGCTTCAATCTGTGCTCGCAGCAGTGGTCCAGACTGGAAAACAAACATTATTTAATATTTGACAGAGAGATAAATTTTATCTAGTAGTTAGTACTTTGTGCAAACCTTTATTTAAATTGGTTGGGACACTGCAGGTTAATAAACACATGTGGTACTCATGCATGTAAATACACCACACAGAATTCATCCTGGCCTATTTTACATGGTTTAGTGGTAGAGAAAACAGTGTGGGGAGACTTGGTGCCAGTGATGGCTCATTTGTGAACAATCCGTCTCTCACAGACAATTCTGACGAGTGAATCATCAGAACCGTTTTCTGCAGATGCGTATATAATCCATAAATAAAAGGATCCTAGTGGTAATACATAGAGAGGGGGAAACAGAAAGCACCCGTTTATTACTTTAATATCACTTACCAAACCTTTTTTAACGTTGCATTTGGATCGTTTTCCAGAGCTTGCAGGTTTTGCCCCTCTGGCCCTGGATGATTGTAGCTCAGATCTAGTTCCTCGAGATGAGAGGACCCGTTAGATCTGAGAGCTGAAGTCAGGGAGGAGCAGCCCTCTGCTGAAATCCTACAGCCTGCCAGTCTGTGGACAAAAACAGCAGAGAACATCCACTAGGCAAAAGAGCAAAGGTGCCTGGTCAACCACCATGGCATAAGGGAACATGCAGGTGAAACTCGGACAATTCGAATATTGTTCAAATTTATTTCTGTAATTCAACTTAAAATGTGAAACTAATATATGACATAGACTCATTACATGCAAAGTGACATGCCTTTATTTGTGATAATTTGATAATTGTGGCTTACAGTCCATTTTCAATTTTATGAGATTTTTAATGTGGGTTTTTTACAAGATGAGTCATAATAATCAAAATTATAACAAATAAAGTTTGTCACTTTGCATGTAATGAGTCTATCATATACAGTATTAGTTTCACAGTTTAAATTGAATTACAGAAATGAATGCAATTTTTAAAGATTTTCTAATTTTCACCTGTATAGTCGAAGTCAAGTTCAAATAAGTCTCTGATACTGTGGTGAGTTTGTGCAAATATAGGAACTAGAATTTATTTTAATTTTTTTAAAGGTCCACAGTCACTGTTTTTATCAAATACAGTTTCAATTTTATGAGATATTTCCAAATAAATGAGTAACTCTTGGTTCCAAATTGCATTGCAGTACAACGCAATAAGTGACAGTACTTCAGTTTTGACAGATTGACTACATTCCGTTTGAGAAAAAAAAGTGGTTTTAAGGTAAAAAATAAACCTGTTAAAGAGCAACGTCTTACCTGAGAATCTTGAGTTTGCAGTGGAAGCTTTTTAGTCCTTCACAGAGTTTGGCGACGCCCGAGTCCATCAGGTCATTGTGACTCAGATCCAGTTCAGTGAGATTTGAGGAAGATGGCATTAAGACCGAGGATGACAGACCAGTGCAGGACAGCTCAGAGAGTTCACACCAGCTCAGCCTGGGATCATTACAAGTAACAAAGTTAAACAGGCGAGGTGTAGTATCTCATTCATAAAGACCTTTAAATGCACTTAGTTACATTAACCTTTGTATTTCATGCTTTAACTTCAAACAATATGAAAATGTGTGCGTTAAAGTTGGTCAGGATAAGTCACTGCTTTTAAGCGTTCAAAGGGGCATACCACAGGGCTCTGTACTGGGACCTTTGCTGTTTAGTCTTTTAATAAATCATTTGTCGCTAATCTGTCCCGGTGTAAATTGCCAACTTTATGTGGATGATGCTGTTTTTTATACATCCAGAACAGTCACCAGAACAGTCAGTGGAGGTTCCGTCCACCTGTATGACCGAGGTCAGTCAATGGCTCATTCAAATCAGTTGGTACTAAATTGAACTAAAACTGTACCAATGTGTTTTTCTACTAAACGACAGAATGTAGAGCAAAATTTTGCAAAAATAAATAAATCTGATTTATTTGTTAGACAAAACTATAAAATTGGTGACATAATTTAAATACTTTGGATTGGTCCTTGACCCCCAGTTAAAATTTGACTAACATCTAAAGAAAATTAAAAAAAAAATATACAAAGCAACTTAAATGGTTTTAAACTCATTAGACACTGCATTCCAAACATTCTCACATATATAATATTGCGTGACAGCATGGGCCCAGTCCGCTCCCTCAGCCACTAAACACATAAAGTCATTCTACAGATTGACTTCTTGTCCATAATCTCTTCTAAAGATTATGGACAAGAAGCCAGTCTGCTTCCATCACTGCAATATTCTTCAGAAGTAGAAATTCTTAAGCTTTGAAAGCTTTAGGGATTTGTTAAATTTGAATTAAAAGGGAAGGTAGATATTTTTCATTCGATTTAGGATCTGTTACTTGACTTCAAGCAGGCAAATGTGTGAATAAGGAATGGATGAATATATGCCAACTTTATTCATATAAATACTCGTGGATGATGATATTAAATCCTCCTATCCCTGAATGTGAAATACGAGTTTGCAGCAAATGTCAGAAAATCACTCTTTTTCTAAACTGTTCAGCCCTAACAAGCAATGACAACAGGTATAGAAACATGTTTTTAGTCCTGAGCGTATAGTTGATGAGCGGAGGTCTAGAAGAGTATAAATGGTACTTACAAAGCCTTTGTTGCTACTTTTACCACCGGCATCATCCCCAGAAGGACTGTCTCTGATTTTAAATATTTTTTCAAATCAAACACATCGAGCTTCTCATCTGAGGTCAGCAGCACAAAGGTCAGAGCAGACCACTTGGAAGGAGAGAAGGTTTCATAGTCATTTTTCTCTGAATGCAGATACTTCTTAATCTCTTCCACAAGAGAGTCATCGTTGAGCTCATTCAGACAGTGGAACAGGTTCATGCTCATGTCGCCATCACCAGAACCTTCATTGATCTTTGTTTTGATGTAGGCAATGGTTTTTTTGTTTATCCGCACTGTGTCTTCAGGGGTGTTTATCAAACCCTTCAGGAGATCCTGATTAGTCTTTAGAGAGAGGCCAAGAAGAAAACGAAGGAACAGATCCCAGTCTCCGTTTTTACTATCCAAGGTTTTGTCTACAGCCGATTTGTAGAAATCTGAAGCAGAGTCATATAAATCAAACTCATTTGAAGCAACTGAAGCATAACAGCTTGAGTCAGACTCATAATTTGAGGAGGCGCAGAACTCATTTTCACCCTTATTATTGAACATGTAAGAGACATGAACGGCTGCAAGGAACTCTTGGATGCTCAGATGAACAAAGCTGAAAAGAGGTTTTGGATAAAGTTCACTTTCATTTCGTTTAACCTTTGTGAGCAGGCCTGAGTAAACAGTAGCTTCTACATCCAGCCCACACGACTTGAGGTCCTCTTCAGTGAACAGAAGGTCTCTTTTCTCTAGCTGTTTAAAAGCAAGTTCGCTCAAACCTAAGATGGTTTGGACATTTCTTTCATTCCAGATTTTCGAACCCTCCTCTGAAGCTTCACCATACTTTGAATTGGCCTGTCTGCACTGCAGCAGAAGGAAGTGAATGAACAAATCTGTCAAAGTCTTTAGAGCCTCCAGGTGATCGTTTTGTACAAAAGACTCAAGAACATTTGCAGTGATCCAACAAAAAACAGGAATATAACCCATCAAGTAAATGCTTCTGGACTCTTTTAGACATAACAAGATTTTCTCAGCCAAATCTGGATCGAAGCGCTTTCTGAAATACTCTTCCTTCTGCTCGTTGTTGAACCCTCGGACCTCAGTCACCCGGTGAATCTTGTCATTGGGGATGCACAGAGAAGCAGCAGGGCGAGAGGTGATCCAGACTTGAGCTTCGGGAAGCAGGTTACCAACTATGAGGTTCATCAAAAGATTATTTACTGTAGTTTTCTGCCAAATATCTTTCAGTATAGAATACTGGCAAAAGTTAAGATCCAGGCGACACTCATCAAAGCCATCGAGAACAATCAGGATTTTGTACTGCTCATAATTGGTTATTTCTGACGTCTTCATGCAGGGGAAGAACTGATGGAGAAGTTCCTCCAAACTAAACTCCATGTTGTTCCTCAAATTCAGTTCACGAAAAGGAAGAGGGAAGGTCAAGTTTATATTCTGAGTGGAGGGTCCCTCAGCCCAATCCAACATGTACTTCATCGATGCAAAAGTCTTTCCAATTCCTGCAATCCCAGTTGTAAGCACAGTCTTGATTTTAGCTTGTGGTCTCTCAGGGGAAGGTTTGAAAATGTCCGTATAATGAATTGGTACTTCCTTCCTCACTTCTATGTTCTTTGCCTGTTGAACCTGTCTGGTCTCACCTTGTTGGTAAACTTCACCACTCTCTCCTTCAATGATGTAAAGGTCAGTGTAGATGCTCTTTAGGGAAGCAGAATTTGAAGTACATCTGTCAACACCTTCAGCCACAAACTCGAACTGTTCAATCAGCGCCTTTTTGAGGTTACGTTGACTCACAAGGTCTGGTTTTTCTGTAAAACACACACAAAAGACAAATAAAGAGGGGCTTTATGTTTCTCCATCCATCCATCCATTTTCTTCCGCTTTATCCGGGGCCGGGTCGCGGGGGCAGCAGTCTCCGCAGAGATGCCCAGACTTCCCGATCCACGCACACCTCCTCCAGCTGTTCTGGGGAGACCCCGAGACTACACCAGGCCAGCTCGGAGACATAGTCCCACCAGCGTGTCCTGGGCCTTCCACGAGGCCTCCTCCCAGTGGGACATGCCTGGAGCACCTCCCGAGGGAGGCGACCAGGAGGCATCCGGAACAGATGCCCTAGCCACCTCAGCTGGCTCCTTTCGACGTGGAGGAGTAGCGGCTCGAGTCCGAGCTCCTCCCGGGTAACTGAGCTTCTCACCCGATCTCGGAGGGTGCGCCCAGCCACCCTGCGAAGGAAACTCATTTCGGCCGCTTGTATATTCGCGATCCTGTCCTTTCGGTCATTACCCAAATCTCATGACCATAGGTGAGGGTGGGAACGTAGATCAATCGGTAAATCGAAAGCTTTGCCCCCTGGCTCAGCTCCCTCTTCACCACAACAGTCCGATACAGCGACCGGATCACTGCTGACGCCGCACCGATCCCTCTATCGATCTCACGCTCCATCCGTCCCTCACTCGTGAACATGACCCCGAGATACTTAAACTCCTCCACTTGAGGCAAGGAGAGCCCACCGACCTGAAGCGGGGAAACCACCTTTTTCCGGTGGAGAACCATGGCCTCAGATTTGGAGGAGCTGATCCTCATCCCGGCCGCTTCACACTCGGCTGCAAACCGCCCCAGTGCGCGCTGGAGGTCCTGATTTGATGAAGCCAACAGAACAACATCGTCTGCAAACAGCAGAGATGAGATTCTGAGGTTCCCAAACCGGACACCCTCCGGACCCTGGCTGCGCCTAGAAATTCTGTCCATATAGGTAATGAACAGAACCGATGACAAAGGGCAGCCCTGGCGGAGACCAACACGCACCGGGAACAGGTCTGACTTACTGCCGGCAATGCGAACCAAGCTCCTGCTACGGTCATACAGGGAACGGACAGCCCTTAGTAGAGGGCCCCGGACCCCATACTCCCGGAGCACCCCCCACAGGGCACCACGAGGGACACGGTCGAACGCTTTCTCCAGGGCCACAAAGCACATGTGGACTGGTTGGGCGAACTCCCACAAACCCTCGAGCACCCGATGAAGGGTATAGAGCTGGTCCAGTGTTCCACGACCGGGACGAAAACCGCATTGTTCCTCCTGGATCCGAGGTTCGACTATTGGCCGGATCCTCCTCTCCAGCACCCTGGAATAGACCTTACCAGGGAGGCTGAGGAGTGTGATCCCTCTGTAATTGGAGCACACTCTCCGATCCCCCTTCTTGAAGAGGGGGACCACCACCCCGGTCTGCCAATCCAGAGGCACTGTCCCCGACCGCCACGTGATGTTGCAGAGACGTGTCAGCCAAGACAGCCCTACAACATCCAGAGACTTAAGGTACTCAGGACGAATCTCATCCACCCCTGGGGCCTTGCCCCCGAGGAGCTTTCTAACCACCTCGGTGACTTCAGCCTGGGTGATGGACGAGCCCCCCTCCGAGTCCCCAGCCTCTGCTTCCTCATCGGAAGACGTAACGGTGGGATTGAGGAGATCCTCGAAGTACTCCTTCCACCGCCCGACCACATCCCCAGTCGAGGTCAGCAGCCCCCCACCCACACTGTAAACAGTGTTGGTGAAGCACTGCTTTCCCCTCCTGAGGCGCCGGATGGTTTGCCAGAATCTCTTCGAGGCCGACCGATAGTCCTCCTCCATGGCTTCTCCAAACTCCTCCCAGACCCGAGTTTTTGCCTCTGCGACTGCACGAGCTGCAGCACGCTTGGCCTGCCAGTACCTCTCAGCTGCCTCCGGAGTCCCACAAGCCAACAAGGCCAGATAGGACTCCTTCTTCAGCTTGACGGCATCCCTTAGCTCTGGGCGCCACCACCGGGTTCGGGGATTGCCGCCGCGACAGGCACCAGAGACCTTACGGCCACAACTACGAGCAGCCGCATCGACAATGGAGGAGGAGAACATGGTCCACTCGGACTCCATGTCCCCAACCTCCCTCGGAATCTGGGTGAAGCTCTTCCGGAGGTGGGAGTTGAAGACCCTATTGACAGAGGGATCCACCAGACGTTCCCAACAGACCCTCACAACACGTTTGGGCCTGCCAGGTCTGACCGGCTTCTTCCCCTGCCAGCGGATCCAGCTCACCACCAGGTGGTGATCGGTTGACAGCTCAGCCCCTCTCTTCACCCGAGTGTCCGAGACACGCGGCCGGAGATCAGATGACACAACTACAAAGTCGATCATCGACCTCCTGCCTAGGGTGTCCTGGTGCCACGTGCACTTATGGACATCCTTGTGCTCGAACATGGTGTTCGTTATGGACAAACCGTAACTAGCACAGAAGTCCAATAACAGAACACCACTCGGGTTCCGATCGGGGAGGCCGTTCTTCCCCATCACCCCCACCCAGGTCTCACTGTCGTTACCCACGTGGGCGTTGAAGTCCCCCAGTAGAACAATGGAGTCCCCAGCCGGAGCACCATCTAGTACCCCCCCCCCAGGGACTCCAAGAAGGCCGGGTACTCTGCACCGATGTTGGGCCCGTAGGCCGAGACAACGGTGAGAGAACTGTCCCCGACCCGAAGGCGTAGGGACGCGACCCTCTCGTTCACCGGGGTGAACTCCAACACGTGACGGCTGAGCTGGGGGGCTATGAGCAAACCCACCCCAGCCCGCCGCCTCTCCCCGCGGGCAACTCCAGAAAAATGGAGCGTCCAGCCCCTCTCCAGGAGTTGGGATCCGGAACCCAGGCTGTGCGTGGAGGTGAGCCCGACTATATCTAGCCGGTATCTCTCTACCTCCCGCACGAGCTCAGGCTCCTTCCCCCCCAGCGAGGTGACGTTCCATGTCCCGAACGCCAGAAGCTGCGCACGCGGACCAGGTCGTCGAGGCACCTGCCTTCGACCGCCACCCAGTCCTCTCTGCACCCGACCCCTACGGATCCCTCTGCGGGTGGTGAGTCCACAGGAGGGCGGGCCCACGGCGTCCTTTCGGGCTGTGCCCGACCGGGCCCCGTGGGCAGAGGCCCGACCACCAGACGCTCGCATTCGAGCCCCAACCCCAGGCCTGGCTCCAGGGTGGGGCCCCGGCTGCGCCATACCGGGCGACGTCACGGTCCTTGTTAGTATACTGTCCATAGGAGTCTTCGAACTGCTCTTTGTCTGACCCGTCACCTAAGACCTGTTTGCCATGGGAGACCCTACCAGGGGCATGAAGCCCCAGACAACATAGCTCCTCGGATCATTCGGGCGCTCAAACAACCCCACCACGTTAAGGTAGCAGTTCACGGGGCTTTATGTTTCTTTCCAGCTTTATTGTTTGTGAGCTCACTGGGCTGTGGCTGAAAACAGAGGCTTAAGAAAAGGACATAAACTATTGAGAATGTTTGAAGAGAACATAGAGCTGAAATATTGTGACAAAAATACGTGGTGAGGACACAAGGTTTATTTTTAGATCACGTACAGAACTGTCGGCTTGTTGACCTCATTGGTCCACGATTATGAGTCCGACTGATAAAAAATAAAGAGCGATCTGGAGCACAAGGTGTGGAGATCGTTGTTCTGTGCAGGAGAGGCCTCTGCTCTCTGAGCGCCGCTCTCTGCTGCAGGGCTGGTGGGCGGGGCAACACACAATGAACTAACGAGGGGCATTTTCATTTCTGATTTGATTTATTAATATAAGCTAATAAGGCGTATTGGGGCAAAACTAATGATAAGGACTGTGGCAAAGCTCTGGATAAACAAAATATAATACAAATAAATAAAAGCTATGGAGGGAAATGAGCACTTCAGGGACATGGGGCAAAAGGGGCAGGGGCTCAGAACTTTCCACAAAATAAATGTTACCCGAGTCAATTTAAAAAATATGCGGAGATTTCAATATTGATTTTCTGAATACAAATAATAACAAAATGATAAATGATTTTATCATTTATGCGACGGTGGCGCAGATGGTAGAGCGGGTCGTCTCATGATCGGAAGGTTGGGGGTTCGAATCCCGCCTCCTGAAGGCGCATGCTGTCGTTGTGTCCTTGGGCAAGACACTTCACCCTCCTTGCCTCCAGTGTCTGCGTACACTGGTGTATGAATGAGAGAGTGAATGGGCCCCCTATGAGAGACTAACAGGCCCGTTTGGAACCATGAGGCCGTCCTTCCGTGGACCCACCACCTGCAGGAGGAAACATAGGGGCTGGTGCTATGTGATTTGGGCAGCTCCAACAGCTGCCCCCACGACCCGGCAACGGACAAGTGGGAGAAAATGGATGGATGGATTATATCAATACAATTTACATCTTACCTTACCCATGTTCCCTTGTTTATGATGTGTTATATGTTATTGTTTTTATTCTGGGGTGAGCGCTTATAAGCCTTTGGCTTCGGCCCACTCCTTTTGAGCAAACAAACTGCTCAAATAAATAAACTAACTAACGGCGTATGAGTATGAATGGGTGATGCCCCTATGAGAGACCAACAGGCCCGTTTGGAACCATGAGGCCGTCCTCCTGTGGGCCCACCACCTGCAGGGGGAGCCATAGGGGCTGGTGCAATGTGATTTGGGCAGCTCTAACAGCTGCCCCCACGACCCGGCAACGGACAAGTGGGAGAAAATGGATGGGTTCTTGACAAAATGTAACTGTAAAAGTCACTACATTGAATGTTTTTATTTTTTTGCTGATTAATCTAAGTTAATTCAATTTCTAATTGAAAGACTTCAATTGGGTCAAGTTTGTCCACATTATAGAAGTAACAAATTGAACTGCTCCGTTGTCATTGTTATATCTACTCAAACTAAACAACAGTAACTTAGGCTAGGTGATGAACATTGAACTATTGGCGAGGAGCCCTCCCCTCTTGACAGGCACATAAAGCCTCGTCTTCTTAACATCACACAGTATAGGAGGCAAACATCATCCACAAAGTCAACTAGTCAGGGCAGCTGGGTGGGGACCTGTTGATTGAAGGCTACCACCCACTCTTAACAGGCCACTATACACTCTGGCTTTTTAATGCCCCACACTAGATAGCGTATACAATTTGGGCATATAGTTATCATAATAATGATAATTAAAGCCGCAAGCGGCGATGTAGGCCCTCGCCCCTGGCGCAGCCCCCCCTTGCGACCGCCTCCTTTGCAACCGCCCCCGCTCTCGCCCAAGCCTGCTCTCCCCTCGGCCTCACACACAACCTGTATGCTCTCTGTCTACTAACTCTTGCTCTTTGCAGCAGGGGGCGCTATAGCATGGATCATTTTTGTGTTCATGTAAAAAGATTCAGGGCCATCTGGTGTATACGTGATTACATTTAAAACTCAAAGGGACAAAGAATGCATAATAATGATGCTCTCAGGAACACGTTTACACTGGCCACGCCCACATCTTACACAATATGATGTATATGTAATATCATTTTTTGTTTGGTTTATTGTGTAGAATATACCGGCAAAGTGGGAGATAAATAATCCAAACTGCAATATTCAAGGTATAGATAGGAGGCGCTATAGTGTTGAGCACTGTGCAGTTATTGAGCTCTACCTGTTCAGACCGTGAGTTGCCTTATGTCAGCCAAATATGATCCAGATTGGATAGAGCGCATGCCTGCGAGGGGTTGTGAAATGTACTGCAAAAAGGCATTTTTTCTGTGGGGGTGCCATTTTAATCTGTTAACCCCCACTTTAACCGAGCACATTTTCGCCAGTTCGTCTTGACCCATATCTTAAAGCTTCTTGAAAAAAAGCGTCAAAAACAGTTACAGAAATGAGACGCAAGTGCAGATGAAAACACAGCACACAAAGAAATGCACTTGGTTCAGGTGGGAGTTAAGAGGTTGAAAGTGAAAATGGCCGACTTCCTGTGCGTCATTGCCACGCCCACACCTTCGAAAATATAAAACACATGTAATATATTTTTGTGTTCGATTTAATGTGTAGAATATACCTGCAACGTTTCATATAAATTGTACAAACTAAATGTTTCAAGGTATAGATAGGTGGCGCTATAGTGGTGAGCACCGTGCAGTTATTGAGCTCTATGGATCCATACCATAAGAGGCCTCATGTCAACCAAATATGATCCAGATTGGATAGAGCGCATGCCTGCGAGGGGTTGTCGAAGGTACGGGAAAAAAGCATGTTTTTTGTGGGGGCGCTATGTGAAAACTGTAAACGTTATCAAAAAAAGCTGGCTTGCATTTGTAGCTCAATTTCTCTAGATTCTATTGAGCCATGTTTGAGCTTATTCTGCTGAAAAACCAAGGAGTAGTACATTTAAACATCTGGTGAGAGATTTCTTCTCCAGGATTTCAATCCAAGATGGCCGACTTCCTGTTGGTCAGAGGGCGGAGCTATAATGATGTTTTGTGACTCTCTCCATGCGCTCTATCGCTGGGCCAAAGGGGATTGGCCTACGCCAAAAATGCATGTCCCCAAAAGAATGGGGGTCAACTTTGAGGGGGCGCTGTGGAGCCATTTTGTTTAGGGCGTGTGCATGTCGCCCACTAACACGCAATTTTTGCCGACTCTGATCACTGTGCCAGTTTCTGCGTGTACTTTTGCACGGGAAGGCACTGAAAAACAGGATCTTAGAGGCGTAACTATAATAATAATAATAATTAAAGCCGCAAGCGGCGATGTAGGCCCTCGCCCCTGGCGCAGCCCCCCCTTGCGACCGCCTCCTTTGCTACCGCCCCCGCTCTCGCCCAAACCTGCTCTCCCCTCGGCCTCACACACAACCTGTGTGCTCTCTGTCTGCTAACTCTTGGTCTTTACAGCAGAGGGCGCTATAGCATGGATCATTTTTGTGTTCATGTAAAAAGATTCAGGGCCATCTGGTGTATAAGTGATTACATTTAAAACTCAAAGGGACAAAGAATGTGCCAGTTATCATGGGTAATAAAAATGCTCTCAGGAACACGTTTACCCTGACCACGCCCACATCTTACACAATATGATGCATATGTAATATCATTTTTTGTTTAGTTTATTGTGTAGAATATACCGGCAAAGTGGGAGATAAATAATCCAGACTGCAATATTCAAGGTATAGATAGGTGGCGCTATAGTGTTGAGCACTGTGAAGTTATTGAGCTCTATCTGTTCAGACCGTGAGTTGCCTTATGTCAGCCAAAGATGATCCAGATTGGATAGAGCGCATGCCTGCGAGGGGTTGTGAAATGTACTGCAAAAAGGCCTTTTTTTTGTGGGGGTGCCATTTTAATCTCTTAACCCCCACTTTAACCGAGCACATTTTCTCCAGTTCGTCTTGACCCATGTCTTAAAGCTTCTTGAAAAAAAGCGTCAAAAACACAGTTACAGAAATGAGACGTAAGTGCAGATAAAACCACAGCACACAAAGAAATGCACTTGGTTCAGGTGGGAGTTAAGAGGTTAAAAGTGAAAATGGCCGACATCCTGTGCGTCATTGCCACGCCCACACCTTAGAAAATATCAAACACATGTAATATATTTTTGTGTTCGATTTAATGTGTAGAATATACCTGCAAAGTTTCATATAAATTGTACAAACTAAATGTTTCAAGGTATAGATAGGTGGCGCTATAGTGGTGAGCACCGTGCAATTATTGAGCTCTATGGATTCATACCATAAGAGGCCTTATGTCAGCCAAATATGATCCAGATTGGATAGAGCGCATGCCTGCGAGGGGTTGTCCAAGGTACGGGAAAAAAGCACGTTTTTTGTGGGGGCGCTATGTGAAAAGTGTAAACGTTATCAAAAAAAGCTGGCTTGAAAATGTAGCTCCATTTCTCTAGATTCTATTGAGCCATGTTTGAGCTTATTCTGCAGAAAAACCAAGGAGTAGTACATTGAAACATCTGGTGAGAGATTTCTTCTCCAGGATTTCAATCCAAGATGGCCGACTTCCTGTTGGTCAGAGGGCGGAGCTACAATTATGTTTTGTGACCATCTCCATGTGCTCTATCACTGTGCCAAAGGGGATTGGCCTATGCCAAAAATGCATGTCCCCAAAAGAATGGGGGTCAACTTTGAGGGGGTGCTGTGGAGCCATTTTGTTTAGGGCGTGTGCATGTCGCCCACTGACACGCAATTTTTGCCGACTCTGATTCACTGTGCCCATTTCTGCGTGTACTTTTGCTCGGGAAGGCACTGAAAAACAGGATCTTAGAGGCGGAATAATAATAATAATTAAAGCCGCAAGCGGCGATGTAGGCCCTCGCCCCTGGCGCAGCCCCCCCTTGCGACCGCCTCCTTTGCAACCGCCCCCGCTCTCGCCCAAACCTGCTCTCCCCTAGGCCTCACACACAACCTGTGTGCTCTCTGTCTACTAACTCTTGCTCTTTGCAGCAGGGGGCGCTATAGCATGGATCATTTTTGTGTTCATGTAAAAAGATTCAGGGCCATCTGGTGTATAAGTGATTACATTTAAAACTCAAAGGGACAAAGAATGTGCCAGTTATCATGGGTAATAATGACGCTCTCAGGAACACGTTTACCCTGGCCACGCCCACATCTTACACAATATGATGTATATGTAATATCATTTTCGTTTAGTTTATTGTGTAGAATATACCGGCAAAGTGGGAGATAAATAATCCAGACTGCAATATTCAAGGTATAGATAGGGGGCGCTATAGTGTTGAGCACTGTGAAGTTATTGAGCTCTATCTGTTCAGACCATAAGAGGCCTTATGTCAGGCAAATATGATCCAGATTGGATAGAGCGCATGCCTGCGAGGGGTTGTGAAATGTACTGCAAAAAGGCCTTTTTTTTGTGGGGGTGCCATTTTAATCTCTTAACCCCCACTTTAACCGAGCACATTTTCTCCAGTTTGTCTTGACCCATGTCTTAAAGCTTCTGGAAAAAAAGCGTCAAAAACACAGTTACAGAAATGAGACGCAAGTGCAGGTGAAAACACAGCACACAAAGAAATGTACTTGGTTCAGGTGGGAGTTAAGAGGTTAAAAGTGAAAATGGCCGACTTCCTGTGCGTCATTGCCACGCCCACACCTTTGAAAATATCAAACACATGTAATATATTTTTGTGTTCGATTTAATGTGTAGAATATACCTGCAAAGTTTCATATAAATTGTACAAACTAAATGTTTCAAGGTATAGATAGGTGGCGCTATAGTGGTGAGCACCGTGCAATTATTGAGCTCTATGGATTCATACCATAAGAGGCCTTATGTCAGCCAAATATGATCCAGATTGTATAGAGTGCATGCCTGCGAGGGGTTGTCCAAGGTACGGGAAAAAAGCACGTTTTTTGTGGGGGCGCTATGTGAAAAGTGTAAACGTTATCAAAAAAAGCTGGCTTGAAAATGTAGCTCCATTTCTCTAGATTCTATTGAGCCATGTTTGAGCTTATTCTGCTGAAAAACCAAGGAGTAGTACATTGAAACATCTGGTGAGAGATTTCTTCTCCAGGATTTCAATCCAAGATGGCCGACTTCCTGTTGGTCAGAGGGCGGAGCTATAATTATGTTTTGTGACCGTCTCCATGTGCTCTATCACTGTGCCAAAGGGGATTGGCCTATGCCAAAAATGCATGTCTCCAAAAGAATAGGGGTCAACTTTGAGGGGGCGCTGTGGAGCCATTTTGTTTAGGGCGTGTGCATGTCGCCCACTGACACGCAATTTTTGCCGACTCTGATTCACTGTGCCCATTTCTGCGTGTACTTTTGCTCGGGAAGGCACTGAAAAACAGGATCTTAGAGGCGGTATAATAATAATAATAATAATTAAAGCCGCAAGCGGCGATGTAGGCCCTCGCCCCTGGCGCAGCCCCCCCTTGCGACCGCCTCCTTTGCAACCGCCCCCGCTCTCGCCCAAACCTGCTCTCCCCTAGGCCTCACACACAACCTGTGTGCTCTCTGTCTACTAACTCTTGCTCTTTGCAGCAGGGGGCGCTATAGCATGGATCATTTTTGTGTTCATGTAAAAAGATTCAGGGCCATCTGGTGTATAAGTGATTACATTTAAAACTCAAAGGGACAAAGAATGTGCCAGTTATCATGGGTAATAATGACGCTCTCAGGAACACGTTTACCCTGGCCACGCCCACATCTTACACAATATGATGTATATGTAATATCATTTTCGTTTAGTTTATTGTGTAGAATATACCGGCAAAGTGGGAGATAAATAATCCAGACTGCAATATTCAAGGTATAGATAGGGGGCGCTATAGTGTTGAGCACTGTGAAGTTATTGAGCTCTATCTGTTCAGACCATAAGAGGCCTTATGTCAGGCAAATATGATCCAGATTGGATAGAGCGCATGCCTGCGAGGGGTTGTGAAATGTACTGCAAAAAGGCCTTTTTTTTGTGGGGGTGCCATTTTAATCTCTTAACCCCCACTGTAACCGAGCACATTTTCTCCAGTTCGTCTTGACCCATGTCTTAAAGCTTCTGGAAAAAAAGCGTCAAAAACACAGTTACAGAAATGAGACGTAAGTGCAGATGAAAACACAGCACACAAAGAAATGCACTTGGTTCAGGTGGGAGTTAAGAGGTTAAAAGTGAAAATGGCCGACTTCCTGTGCGTCATTGCCACGCCCACACCTTTGAAAATATCAAACACATGTAATATATTTTTGTGTTCGATTTAATGTGTAGAATATACCTGCAAAGTTTCATATAAATTGTACAAACTAAATGTTTCAAGGTATAGATAGGTGGCGCTATAGTGGTGAGCACCGTGCAATTATTGAGCTCTATGGATTCATACCATAAGAGGCCTTATGTCAGCCAAATATGATCCAGATTGTATAGAGTGCATGCCTGCGAGGGGTTGTCCAAGGTACGGGAAAAAAGCACGTTTTTTGTGG
The DNA here is from genome assembly GCA_021464625.1 of Proterorhinus semilunaris. Lineage (NCBI taxonomy): Eukaryota > Metazoa > Chordata > Actinopteri > Gobiiformes > Gobiidae > Proterorhinus > Proterorhinus semilunaris. The sequence continues at coordinate 37,608,213 of CM038347.1, forward strand.
GGGCGCTATGTGAAAAGTGTAAACGTTATCAAAAAAAGCTGGCTTGAAAATGTAGCTCCATTTCTCTAGATTCTATTGAGCCATGTTTGAGCTTATTCTGCTGAAAAACCAAGGAGTAGTACATTGAAACATCTGGTGAGAGATTTCTTCTCCAGGATTTCAATCCAAGATGGCCGACTTCCTGTTGGTCAGAGGGCGGAGCTATAATTATGTTTTGTGACCGTCTCCATGTGCTCTATCACTGTGCCAAAGGGGATTGGCCTATGCCAAAAATGCATGTCTCCAAAAGAATAGGGGTCAACTTTGAGGGGGCGCTGTGGAGCCATTTTGTTTAGGGCGTGTGCATGTCGCCCACTGACACGCAATTTTTGCCGACTCTGATTCACTGTGCCCATTTCTGCGTGTACTTTTGCTCGGGAAGGCACTGAAAAACAGGATCTTAGAGGCGGTATAATAATAATAATAATAATAATAATAATAATAATAATAACAAGAAACCGGGGGAGAACAATAGTCCCTTACCAGGACAAAGTCCTGGCTCGGGCCTAATTACCAGGACAAAGTCCTGGCTCGGGCCTAATAATAATAATAATAATAATAATAATTAAAGCCGCAAGCGGCGATGTAGGCCCTCGCCCCTGGCGCAGCCCCCCTTGCGACCGCCTCCTTTGCTTCCGCCCCCGCTCTCGCCCAAACCTGCTCTCCCCTCGGCCTCACACACAACCTGTGTGCTCTCTGTCTACTAACTCTTGCTCTTTGCAGCAGGGGGCGCTATAGCATGGATCATTTTTGTGTTCATGTAAAAAGATTCAGGGCCATCTGGTGTATACGTGATTACATTTAAAACTCAAAGGGACAAAGAATGCATAATAATGATGCTCTCAGGAACACGTTTACCCTGGCCACGCCCACATCTTACACAATATGATGCATATGTAATATCATTTTTTGTTTGGTTTATTGTGTAGAATATACCGGCAAAGTGGGAGATAAATAATCCAGACTGCAATATTCAAGGTATAGATAGGTGGCGCTATAGTGTTGAGCACTGTGAAGTTATTGAGCTCTATCTGTTCAGACCGTGAGTGTCCTTATGTCAGGCAAATATGATCCAGATTGGATAGAGCGCATGCCTGCGAGGGGTTGTGAAATGTACTGCAAAAAGGCCTTTTTTTTGTGGGGGTGCCATTTTAATCTCTTAACCCCCACTTTAACCGAGTACATTTTCTCCAGTTCGTCTTGACCCATGTCTTAAAGCTTCTGGAAAAAAAGCGTCAAAAACACAGTTACAGAAATGAGACGTAAGTGCAGGTGAAAACACAGCACACAAAGAAGTGTACTTGGTTCAGGTGGGAGTTAAGAGGTTAAAAGTGAAAATGGCCGACATCCTGTGCGTCATTGCCACGCCCACACCTTAGAAAATATCAAACACATGTAATATATTTTTGTGTTCGATTTAATGTGTAGAATATACCTGCAAAGTTTCATATAAATTGTACAAACTAAATGTTTCAAGGTATAGATAGGTGGCGCTATAGTGGTGAGCACCGTGCAATTATTGAGCTCTATGGATTCATACCATAAGAGGCCTTATGTCAGCCAAATATGATCCAGATTGGATAGAGCGCATGCCTGCGAGGGGTTGTCCAAGGTACGGGAAAAAAGCACGTTTTTTGTGGGGGCGCTATGTGAAAAGTGTAAACGTTATCAAAAAAAGCTGGCTTGAAAATGTAGCTCCATTTCTCTAGATTCTATTGAGCCATGTTTGAGCTTATTCTGCAGAAAAACCAAGGAGTAGTACATTGAAACATCTGGTGAGAGATTTCTTCTCCAGGATTTCAATCCAAGATGGCCGACTTCCTGTTGGTCAGAGGGCGGAGCTATAATTATGTTTTGTGACCGTCTCCATGTGCTCTATCACTGTGCCAAAGGGGATTGGCCTATGCCAAAAATGCATGTCCCCAAAAGAATGGGGGTCAACTTTGAGGGGGCGCTGTGGAGCCATTTTGTTTAGGGCGTGTGCATGTCGCCCACTGACACGCAATTTTTGCCGACTCTGATTCACTGTGCCCATTTCTGCGTGTACTTTTGCTCGGGAAGGCACTGAAAAACAGGATCTTAGAGGCGGAATAATAATAATAATTAAAGCCGCAAGCGGCGATGTAGGCCCTCGCCCCTGGCGCAGCCCCCCCTTGCGACCGCCTCCTTTGCAACCGCCCCCGCTCTCGCCCAAACCTGCTCTCCCCTAGGCCTCACACACAACCTGTGTGCTCTCTGTCTACTAACTCTTGCTCTTTGCAGCAGGGGGCGCTATAGCATGGATCATTTTTGTGTTCATGTAAAAAGATTCAGGGCCATCTGGTGTATAAGTGATTACATTTAAAACTCAAAGGGACAAAGAATGTGCCAGTTATCATGGGTAATAATGACGCTCTCAGGAACACGTTTACCCTGGCCACGCCCACATCTTACACAATATGATGTATATGTAATATCATTTTCGTTTAGTTTATTGTGTAGAATATACCGGCAAAGTGGGAGATAAATAATCCAGACTGCAATATTCAAGGTATAGATAGGGGGCGCTATAGTGTTGAGCACTGTGAAGTTATTGAGCTCTATCTGTTCAGACCATAAGAGGCCTTATGTCAGGCAAATATGATCCAGATTGGATAGAGCGCATGCCTGCGAGGGGTTGTGAAATGTACTGCAAAAAGGCCTTTTTTTTGTGGGGGTGCCATTTTAATCTCTTAACCCCCACTTTAACCGAGCACATTTTCTCCAGTTTGTCTTGACCCATGTCTTAAAGCTTCTGGAAAAAAAGCGTCAAAAACACAGTTACAGAAATGAGACGCAAGTGCAGGTGAAAACACAGCACACAAAGAAATGTACTTGGTTCAGGTGGGAGTTAAGAGGTTAAAAGTGAAAATGGCCGACTTCCTGTGCGTCATTGCCACGCCCACACCTTTGAAAATATCAAACACATGTAATATATTTTTGTGTTCGATTTAATGTGTAGAATATACCTGCAAAGTTTCATATAAATTGTACAAACTAAATGTTTCAAGGTATAGATAGGTGGCGCTATAGTGGTGAGCACCGTGCAATTATTGAGCTCTATGGATTCATACCATAAGAGGCCTTATGTCAGCCAAATATGATCCAGATTGTATAGAGTGCATGCCTGCGAGGGGTTGTCCAAGGTACGGGAAAAAAGCACGTTTTTTGTGGGGGCGCTATGTGAAAAGTGTAAACGTTATCAAAAAAAGCTGGCTTGAAAATGTAGCTCCATTTCTCTAGATTCTATTGAGCCATGTTTGAGCTTATTCTGCTGAAAAACCAAGGAGTAGTACATTGAAACATCTGGTGAGAGATTTCTTCTCCAGGATTTCAATCCAAGATGGCCGACTTCCTGTTGGTCAGAGGGCGGAGCTATAATTATGTTTTGTGACCGTCTCCATGTGCTCTATCACTGTGCCAAAGGGGATTGGCCTATGCCAAAAATGCATGTCTCCAAAAGAATAGGGGTCAACTTTGAGGGGGCGCTGTGGAGCCATTTTGTTTAGGGCGTGTGCATGTCGCCCACTGACACGCAATTTTTGCCGACTCTGATTCACTGTGCCCATTTCTGCGTGTACTTTTGCTCGGGAAGGCACTGAAAAACAGGATCTTAGAGGCGGTATAATAATAATAATAATAATTAAAGCCGCAAGCGGCGATGTAGGCCCTCGCCCCTGGCGCAGCCCCCCCTTGCGACCGCCTCCTTTGCAACCGCCCCCGCTCTCGCCCAAACCTGCTCTCCCCTAGGCCTCACACACAACCTGTGTGCTCTCTGTCTACTAACTCTTGCTCTTTGCAGCAGGGGGCGCTATAGCATGGATCATTTTTGTGTTCATGTAAAAAGATTCAGGGCCATCTGGTGTATAAGTGATTACATTTAAAACTCAAAGGGACAAAGAATGTGCCAGTTATCATGGGTAATAATGACGCTCTCAGGAACACGTTTACCCTGGCCACGCCCACATCTTACACAATATGATGTATATGTAATATCATTTTCGTTTAGTTTATTGTGTAGAATATACCGGCAAAGTGGGAGATAAATAATCCAGACTGCAATATTCAAGGTATAGATAGGGGGCGCTATAGTGTTGAGCACTGTGAAGTTATTGAGCTCTATCTGTTCAGACCATAAGAGGCCTTATGTCAGGCAAATATGATCCAGATTGGATAGAGCGCATGCCTGCGAGGGGTTGTGAAATGTACTGCAAAAAGGCCTTTTTTTTGTGGGGGTGCCATTTTAATCTCTTAACCCCCACTGTAACCGAGCACATTTTCTCCAGTTCGTCTTGACCCATGTCTTAAAGCTTCTGGAAAAAAAGCGTCAAAAACACAGTTACAGAAATGAGACGTAAGTGCAGATGAAAACACAGCACACAAAGAAATGCACTTGGTTCAGGTGGGAGTTAAGAGGTTAAAAGTGAAAATGGCCGACTTCCTGTGCGTCATTGCCACGCCCACACCTTTGAAAATATCAAACACATGTAATATATTTTTGTGTTCGATTTAATGTGTAGAATATACCTGCAAAGTTTCATATAAATTGTACAAACTAAATGTTTCAAGGTATAGATAGGTGGCGCTATAGTGGTGAGCACCGTGCAATTATTGAGCTCTATGGATTCATACCATAAGAGGCCTTATGTCAGCCAAATATGATCCAGATTGTATAGAGTGCATGCCTGCGAGGGGTTGTCCAAGGTACGGGAAAAAAGCACGTTTTTTGTGGGGGCGCTATGTGAAAAGTGTAAACGTTATCAAAAAAAGCTGGCTTGAAAATGTAGCTCCATTTCTCTAGATTCTATTGAGCCATGTTTGAGCTTATTCTGCTGAAAAACCAAGGAGTAGTACATTGAAACATCTGGTGAGAGATTTCTTCTCCAGGATTTCAATCCAAGATGGCCGACTTCCTGTTGGTCAGAGGGCGGAGCTATAATTATGTTTTGTGACCGTCTCCATGTGCTCTATCACTGTGCCAAAGGGGATTGGCCTATGCCAAAAATGCATGTCTCCAAAAGAATAGGGGTCAACTTTGAGGGGGCGCTGTGGAGCCATTTTGTTTAGGGCGTGTGCATGTCGCCCACTGACACGCAATTTTTGCCGACTCTGATTCACTGTGCCCATTTCTGCGTGTACTTTTGCTCGGGAAGGCACTGAAAAACAGGATCTTAGAGGCGGTATAATAATAATAATAATAATAATAATAATAATAATAATAACAAGAAACCGGGGGAGAACAATAGTCCCTTACCAGGACAAAGTCCTGGCTCGGGCCTAATAATAATAATAATAATAATAATAACAAGAAACCGGGGGAGAACAATAGTCCCTTACCAGGACAAAGTCCTGGCTCGGGCCTAATTACCAGGACAAAGTCCTGGCTCGGGCCTAATTACCAGGACAAAGTCCTGGCTCGGGCCTAATAATAATAATAATAATAATAATAATTAAAGCCGCAAGCGGCGATGTAGGCCCTCGCCCCTGGCGCAGCCCCCCTTGCGACCGCCTCCTTTGCTTCCGCCCCCGCTCTCGCCCAAACCTGCTCTCCCCTCGGCCTCACACACAACCTGTGTGCTCTCTGTCTACTAACTCTTGCTCTTTGCAGCAGGGGGCGCTATAGCATGGATCATTTTTGTGTTCATGTAAAAAGATTCAGGGCCATCTGGTGTATACGTGATTACATTTAAAACTCAAAGGGACAAAGAATGCATAATAATGATGCTCTCAGGAACACGTTTACCCTGGCCACGCCCACATCTTACACAATATGATGCATATGTAATATCATTTTTTGTTTGGTTTATTGTGTAGAATATACCGGCAAAGTGGGAGATAAATAATCCAGACTGCAATATTCAAGGTATAGATAGGTGGCGCTATAGTGTTGAGCACTGTGAAGTTATTGAGCTCTATCTGTTCAGACCGTGAGTGTCCTTATGTCAGGCAAATATGATCCAGATTGGATAGAGCGCATGCCTGCGAGGGGTTGTGAAATGTACTGCAAAAAGGCCTTTTTTTTGTGGGGGTGCCATTTTAATCTCTTAACCCCCACTTTAACCGAGTACATTTTCTCCAGTTCGTCTTGACCCATGTCTTAAAGCTTCTGGAAAAAAAGCGTCAAAAACACAGTTACAGAAATGAGACGTAAGTGCAGGTGAAAACACAGCACACAAAGAAGTGTACTTGGTTCAGGTGGGAGTTAAGAGGTTAAAAGTGAAAATGGCCGACATCCTGTGCGTCATTGCCACGCCCACACCTTAGAAAATATCAAACACATGTAATATATTTTTGTGTTCGATTTAATGTGTAGAATATACCTGCAAAGTTTCATATAAATTGTACAAACTAAATGTTTCAAGGTATAGATAGGTGGCGCTATAGTGGTGAGCACCGTGCAATTATTGAGCTCTATGGATTCATACCATAAGAGGCCTTATGTCAGCCAAATATGATCCAGATTGGATAGAGCGCATGCCTGCGAGGGGTTGTCCAAGGTACGGGAAAAAAGCACGTTTTTTGTGGGGGCGCTATGTGAAAAGTGTAAACGTTATCAAAAAAAGCTGGCTTGAAAATGTAGCTCCATTTCTCTAGATTCTATTGAGCCATGTTTGAGCTTATTCTGCAGAAAAACCAAGGAGTAGTACATTGAAACATCTGGTGAGAGATTTCTTCTCCAGGATTTCAATCCAAGATGGCCGACTTCCTGTTGGTCAGAGGGCGGAGCTATAATTATGTTTTGTGACCGTCTCCATGTGCTCTATCACTGTGCCAAAGGGGATTGGCCTATGCCAAAAATGCATGTCCCCAAAAGAATGGGGGTCAACTTTGAGGGGGCGCTGTGGAGCCATTTTGTTTAGGGCGTGTGCATGTCGCCCACTGACACGCAATTTTTGCCGACTCTGATTCACTGTGCCCATTTCTGCGTGTACTTTTGCTCGGGAAGGCACTGAAAAACAGGATCTTAGAGGCGGAATAATAATAATAATTAAAGCCGCAAGCGGCGATGTAGGCCCTCGCCCCTGGCGCAGCCCCCCCTTGCGACCGCCTCCTTTGCTACCGCCCCCGCTCTCGCCCAAACCTGCTCTCCCCTCGGCCTCACACACAACCTGTGTGCTCTCTGTCTGCTAACTCTTGGTCTTTACAGCAGAGGGCGCTATAGCATGGATCATTTTTGTGTTCATGTAAAAAGATTCAGGGCCATCTGGTGTATAAGTGATTACATTTAAAACTCAAAGGGACAAAGAATGCATAATAATGATGCTCTCAGGAACACGTTTACACTGGCCACGCCCACATCTTACACAATATGATGTATATGTAATATCATTTTTTGTTTAGTTTATTGTGTAGAATATACCGGCAAAGTGGGAGATAAATAATCCAGACTGCAATATTCAAGGTATAGATAGGAGGCGCTATAGTGTTGAGCACCGTGAAGTTATTGAGCTCTACCTGTTCAGACTGTAAGAGGCCTTATGTCAGCCAAATATGATCCAGATTGGATAGAGCGCATGCCTGCGAGGGGTTGTGAAATGTACTGCAAAAAGGCCTTTTTTTGTGGGGGTGCCATTTTAATCTCTTAACCCCCACTTTAACCAAGCACATTTTCTCCAGTTCGTCTTGACCCATGTCTTAAAGCTTCTTGAAAATAAACGTCAAAAACGCAGTTACAGAAATGAGACGTAAGTGCAGATGAAAACACAGCACACAAAGAAATGTACTTGGTTCAGGTGGGAGTTAAGAGGTTAAAAGTGAAAATGGCCGACTTCCTGTGCGTCATTGCCACGCCCACACCGTCGAAAATATCAAACACATGTAATATATTTTTGTGTTCGATTTAATGTGTAGAATATACCTGCAAAGTGTCATATAAATTGTACAAACTAAATGTTTCAAGGTATAGATAGGTGGCGCTATACTGGTGAGCACCGTGAAGTTATTGAGCTCTATGGATTCATACGATAAGAGGCCTTATGTCAGCCAAATATGATCCAGATTGTATAGAGCGCATGCCTGCGAGGGGTTGTCCAAGGTACGGGAAAAAAGCATGTTTTTTGTGGGGGCGCTATGTGAAAACTGTAAACGTTATCAAAAAAAGCTGGCTTGAAAATGTAGCTCCATTTCTCTAGATTCTATTGAGCCATGTTTGAGCTTATTCTGCAGAGAAACCAAGGAGTAGTACATTGAAACATCTGGTGAGAGATTTCTTCTCCAGGATTTCAATCCAAGATGGCCGACTTCCTGTTGGTCAGAGGGCGGAGCTATAATGATGTTTTGTGACTCTCTCCATGCGCTCTATCGCTGGGCCAAAGGGGATTGGCTTACGCCAAAAATGCATGTCCCCAAAAGAATGGGGGTCAACTTTGAGGGGGCGCTGTGGAGCCATTTTGTTTTGGGCGTGTGCATGTCGCCCACTGACACGCAATTTTTGCCGACTCTGATCACTGTGCCATTTTCTGCGTGTACTTTTGCACGGGAAGGCACTGAAAAACAGGATCTTAGAGGCGTAACTATAATAATAATAATAATAATAATAATAATAATAATAACAAGAAACCGGGGGAGAACAAAAGTCCCTTACCAGGACAAAGTCCTGGCTCGGGCCTAATAATAACAAGAAACCGGGGGAGAACAATAGTCCCTCACCAGGACTAAGTCCTGGCTCGGGCCTAATAACAAGAAACCGGGGGAGAACAATAGTCCCTTACCAGGACAAAGTCCTGGCTCGGGCCTAATAATAACAAGAAACCGGGGGAGAACAATAGTCCCTCACCAGGACTAAGTCCTGGCTCGGGCCTAATAATAATAATAATAATAATAATAATAATAATAATAACAAGAAACCGGGGGAGAACAATAGTCCCTTACCAGGACAAAGTCCTGGCTCGGGCCTAATTAATAGTGGATAGTAATGCCAACAAGAAAGTGGCAAGATGACAGAATATAATGTCAAATGTGCCTATATAATATGAAATCGGATATTCATTCATTGATAATGACAAGAAGGATAATTGTTATGATCAATAACAATAACTATTAATTACAGTAATTATTTTTATTTATTAGCATGATGTGAAATGCAGCTAAAACCTCTTTGTTTGCATGTGCTGCAAGCAGCTAAGTCTGCTGATTGTATGTTGACAATTGTAACTACATTAGGATAACAGTTAACTCACACACATGTACAGATATATAGTTGCGTTTTGAAACTGACACAGAATACTCAGGAAAGATTGTTTATCTGATGTAAATGTAAAGTCGAACTGTAACATCATGAAATGCAAATGTAATTTACACGAACAAGGGGTAGAGACGTATACGCTTCTTGCTTCAGTCTACTCCCTTTGAGCTTCCATAACTGAATAATTGTGACACTTTGGAGAAAGAGAAAAATGTTAACTGCTCACATAAACTAACTACTACTACTACTACTACTACTACTACTACTACTACTACTACTACTACTACTACTACTACTACTACTACTTTATTTATTTTTAGCATGTACTCCCTTGTTTTCAAGTAACAGCTTTGTTACATTTTCTAATCTTAACACTATAATAAATGTCAAATGGAATTTGGTTTATAAACTTTGGACACATGATCTTACACACTTCAAGGTAAACATAATACTTACTGTTGCCACCTGTAGTATAGCTGATGTTACTTAGCTATCGCGAGAACAGTGTACGAGATAACAGAATGCTAGACCAGAAAGAAACATGACGTGTTAATAAAAACGAGTTTACAAAAGTTGAACTTAAGGACTGATTATTGGAACAACACAACATTTTGGCGACGAGGACGAGGAGACAGTTCATAAAGAACCCAGAAGCAAGAAGGACGACTAGGATTTTACGTCCATGCTGAGAAAGACGACGGAAACCTTCACGAGGCAGTAATGTCGGATGAGGAGGGAGCCGGAGCCGCGCTAGCGTTAGCTGCTGCACCTGCACCCAGATACGCCCAGTTGAACCCGCCTGTACCGCTGAACCTCGCGGCATCTGATTTATTCACAGAGTATAACCTGTGGAAGGACTCTTATAGTTTTTTCGAAGTTGCCAGTGGAACTATTAATGCACCAGATTTGGTAAGGAGGGCTACACTGCTACATTGCATTGGAGCACCTACGCAGAGGATTTTTGCGAATCTACCGGGAAACAAGGGTACACAGGCACAGACTGTGGCCGCTCTTGACGCATATTTCACTCCACGAAGAAATGTAGTCCTCGAGAGACACAAGTTTAGGCAGAGAGCTCAGTGCTCTGATGAGTTAGTCGACGCTTTTGTGAACGCATTGCGAGAACTTGCGAAGTCATGTGACTTTGGCGCATTGGAGAATGATATGATAAGAGATCAGATAGTGGAAAAATGTGCTATGAAAAAGCTGCGTGACAAATTGTTGCAGGAAGATGGACTGAGTTTGGACAGAACGCTATCAACAGCAAGAGCTTTTGAAGCAGCACAGGCAGAATCCAAACTTTTCACGGAGAGCCCTTATCACAAAGCTGGAGACAACCATGTTCGCTTCACTGGGAGGGGCGCACGTGTGGACCGCAGACAGTATTCAACGCGAGGAGGTAGAGGAAACCGAGAGCAAGGCAACAGCACCACCCAGTGTTACAGATGTGGAATGGACTCTCACACAGCAGAAGAATGTGGAGCCAAGACAGCAACGTGTCTTTTCTGTCAGAAAACGGGTCATTATGCTCGCATGTGTTTCAAGAAGAAAAAGAAAGGACAAGCAGAAAAGAACAGTGACAAAAGTAAAGACAGATTTAAGGGAAAAGAAAAATCAAAGTCAGGTAAACCAGTGAGAGCAGTAGTACAGGAAACGTCTGATTCAGATTCAGATGAGTTTATCCATGCTGTAGATCCTGAAGGCACTGAGACAGTCAAGATAAATGGTCAATGGCTGAAAATGGTCATAGATACAGGAAGTGGAAGAAACTTTATTGGAGAAGACCTGTATAAGAGAACATTGTCCGCAAGAACAAACCTGAAACCAACTAAAAAGAGATTTTTCGCTTATGCTCAAACTACTCCACTTAAATGTGTAGGTTACTTTGAAGCCGCAATGAGCTGGAAAGACAACGAAGTTAAAGATAACATTTATGTGATAGAAGGAAATGTCGAAGCACTGCTAGGCAGAAAAACAAGCTTTGAATTAAAGATCATTAACAAAGGAGAAACGGTGAACAGTGTATCTCAGAAAGAGAGATTTGAAAATCTTGTCAAAGAGTTCCCACTAGTTTTCAAAGGACTTGGTCAAATTAAGGGTTACAGCCACAAGGTTACAGTCGATGAAAAAGTCCCGCCTGTAGCACAGGGTTTAAGGAGACTCCCTTATCATATGATAGAAGCTGTAAACCAGGAGCTAGACAAGATGCTTGAACAAGACATAATAGAAGAAGTGAATGAAGGATCAGAATGGGTTTCTAATATATTAATAATACCCAAGAAAGACACGCCAGAAGTGAGGCTATGCGAAGACCTCAGGGAAGTGAACAAAGCAGTGATCAGAGAAAGACACCCAGTGCCAACAGTAGATAGCATCTTACAGGCAGTGCAGGGGGCAAAAGTGTTTGCTAAGCTAGACGCTAGGAAAGGGTTTTGGCAGTGTGATTTAGCCCCAGAATCCCGACCCCTGACGACATTCATCACACACCGAGGGTGTTACCGCTTCAAGAAAGTCCCTTTTGGATTATCAAGTGCACCAGAAGCTTATCAGAAGGCTATGGACTCTATGTTATGTGGAATGCCTGGCACAGTCTGCTACATGGATGATGTAGTGGTCTTTGCAACTTGAACAAAGACTGAGACAAGTCTTTCAGCGATTCGAAAACAGAGGTTTAACTCTCAACAGAAGCAAGTGCATCTTCGGACTACAACAGATTGAGATACTTGGACACGTGATCACCGCCGAAGGAATCAAACCAGATCCGAGAAAGGTTGAAGCCATCTGCAAAGCACCCAGACCTGAGAATGTTCAGCTACTCCGCTCGTTCCTAGGCACTTGTGGATTTTTGATGAAATTCGTACCAAATTATGCTAATTTATCAGAACCACTACGGAAGTTGACTAGGAAAGGACAGGCGTGGGAGTGGACAGGTGAAACAGAGAGATCATTCCTTGCAATGAAGGAAGCTTTGGTAAGTGAGCCATGCTTGGCCTACTTTAAACTAGATGCACCAACAGTTGTTATCAGTGATGCAAGTCCAGTAGGACTAGGTGCTGTTTTAATACAGACACAATCAGATGGACAGAACAAGCCAGTAGCTTATGCAAGCCGTTCATTGACTCCGACAGAACGTCGTTACTCTCAAATAGAACGGGAGGCTTTAGGATGTGTATGGGCTGTGGAACATTTTAGAACTTACATATGGGGGGCCAAGTTTACTTACATAAACCCCTCATTTACATGTTCAATCCAGAGAAAGCAACACTGTCACCACCGCGAATACAAAGGCTTGGCTTAAGACTACTACCCTATGACTACAAGATAGAACACATAGTTGGGAAGACCAATGTTGCAGATTCACTTTCACGACTTCCTTTACCAGAGACAGAGTTCAGTGAGTATGTGGAAAAGTATGTGGAAAGAGTGTTGTCAGTGACATTGCATGAAGTACAAGCCATGGGTCTTGAAGACATAAAACAGAAACTGACAGAAGATGATACACTAGTCAAACTTAAGTCAATTGTGGAGACAGGAAAATGGCCAAAGCCAATTCCAGAGGAATTGCAACCCTACAACAGATGTGCAGAAGAATTGTGCACATATGATGGACTCGTGCTAAGAGGACACAGGATAGTGTTACCAAGAGCAATGGTGAAACAAGCACTGAGGATAGGACACGAGACTCACCAAGGGGTGGTTCGTACGAAACAATATCTAAGGAGCAAATTCTACTGGCCCAACATGGACATTGATGTTGAGCGATTGATTAGAAACTGCTCCGCCTGTGTTCTTAACCAGCCATTACATGAAGATCAACCTCTTCAACCACTAGAGTTACCACCAAGACCTTGGACCAAGATTGGTATTGATCTGGTAGGTCCCATCCAAAACCAGTACATACTAACTGTGATTGACTACTATACTTCATTTCCAGAGGCTGTAGTAATTTCTGACATTTCTTCAACCACAGTGGTTACAGAACTGAAGAAGTTATTCGCTAGATTTGGATACCCCCTAGAGGCTGTTACTGATAATGGCAGGCAGTTTGTAGGACAGTTTTTTGAGGAATATCTCAAGTCATGTGGAATCAAGCACATAAGGGCATCGCCTTATTATCCAAAAAGCAATGTGAAAATTGAGAGGTTTCATAGATACTTAAAGAAAGCCTTCAGAGCGGCAACATGTGAAGGAAAGATATGGAAAATGGAACTTCCACAGATTTTAATGGCATACCGCTCAACACCACACAGAGCATCAGGGGAGACGCCAGCCATGCTGATGTTCGGACGAGACATCCGCACTAAGTGTCCAACTCTGGAGAAGGCAAGTAGTATTACAAAAGAAAAGGAGAAAACAGTTGATGTCAGAAGGCATCACGAGGAATACAAAACTAAAATGAAACAATACGCTGACCAGAACAACAGAGCAAAGGAGCACAACTTTAAAGTTGGTGACGTTGTTTACATTGCCAGTATGGAGAATGGAAAGCTGGATTCTACATTCAAAAATATCCGCTATGTTCTATTGAGAAACACCGCCAACAACTCCTTTGAACTGGTCAACACAGAGGATGGATCAAAAGTTATCAGAAATGTCAAACATCTTCGACACACACCAGTTATAATGGACTTTGAGGTTCCTGAAACTTCAGCGATCAGCAATGCTCAAACCAACAATGACTCAGTGGATGTGCCGATTGCTGATGCTGATGTTCCCAAAACAGTTCAGATACCACCTGAACCTGACCCACCTGTGTCTGACGTCGTTACTACTAGGAAGGGCCGAGTGATCAGGAAGCCCATCCGATATAGAGAGACTTGAAACAAGAGACTGTATTGGGTTGTTTAAAATATATACATGTGGTTTGCAGAATTCTAATTGAGAAGAGAATGTTTTTTGAATTGAACAGTTCAGAGTCAATTTAATGTAATTTAGCTCTTTGGAAAAAAAAAAAGAAAAAAAAATGATATTCAACATTTTATTTGCATAATAGATTTATTCTAAACAAGGGAGGAAAATGTAGTATAGCTGATGTTACTTAGCTATCGCGAGAACAGTGTACGAGATAACAGAATGCTAGACCAGAAAGAAACATGACGTGTTAATAAAAACGGTTTACAAAAGTTGAACTTAAGGACTGATTATTGGAACAACACAACACCACCAGTCAGACCAGAGTCAAAACGGGTCAGCCAGGTACACGTTTTGGGACCGTGCTCAGCCCTGGGCCAAAGCGCGCCATACTGATACTAACGTGATGTAGACAGACTGCTGGCCTCTGATTGGCCAGAGGAGAGAGGACAGCCCCCACTAAAACAGGCAGGTCATACGGCAGGTTATGATAGCATTTAGCTGCTGTTAGCACAACTTTAGCTGGTGTTAGCATCACATCTGCATATAGCTTTCCTTCACAGTTCCTTTTTAAGCTGCTTCTTCCTCTAGTTTTTGCTTTGTCACCCCTGAATAATTCCATAAACCCCACCAAAAGGCAGTATTTGTCCACAGTGTTTAAATTTCACTCGCAAATCTTTTCATGGCCGTTCTGTTATTCTTTCAGTTATGTGAAATGAAGCCTAGGCGTTAATTCAGCCTGGTAGACAAACTTCAGCGTCATCAACCTCCAGCCAATGATCGCTCCTGAAAGGGCCACACCTCCACATCAGAGCCGCACCTCCATAGCAGCCAATCATCGCCATCGGTCCCGCTTTTAAGCCCCAGCAATCATGATCCGTTCGCTTCCCAGTTGCGCTGCGACCCGCCTCCACCCCATCTCCGCCTCTTCCGTCCACGGCTTCTACCTGCGCATCCTCCACGGGTCTCCTGTGCCACCACCAGTGTCCAGGCTCCGGGGGAAGACATCCCTAACTCCAAGCTGTTTACCTAAACTGACTTATACATCGATGTCTACCGCCGGGGTCTGATCGCCAGAACTAACACACATGTCAATAAATCTCCCCAATCGCTGCTTCTGTCTGTTTGAGTCTATCCAGCTTGAATTTCCAACGTGCATGTCTGTAGGAGCACCACCCACAATAACTGTGGTCCATTAGTACTGGAAATGGTTAAAGTGTAAAACAATGGCGTGCCACATACTGGAGCCAAACAGGGCTGGGTTTAGGGTGCCCAGATTTCTGAATTACGTTCATTTATGCGCTCCTCTGCCTCCTCTGATTTCTAAACATTTCTCTTCTCTCCACTCACTGCAGCTTTGCGTTTGTCATGCTGTTGACTCCACTTACCTGTCCATACGTTTTTAATGTAAATATTATTTTAACTGCATATACTATTGTTCCTTGATCTCACCTCGTATCTGAGTGGTTCTGTGAATGAGGTCCGAGGGCAGCTGGGCAGCAGCAGCAGGTCTGGAGGTGATCCAGAGGTAAGCAGAAGGAAGCAGGTCTCCTCTGATCAGGCTGCTCAGGAGCACGCTCACTGGAGCGGCCTTGTTCACATCACTAACACTGTCACTGTTGGAGAAGTCCACTTTAAAATCATCCAGACCATCCAGAATGAACACAGTGTTCAGCTTGTTATAGTCAGACATCACACACTGTTTAGTCTCCTCAAAGACATGGTTCAGAAGTTCTACAAAACTCAAAGTCTGTGGAAGCCTGGCAAATAGTGAACATTTGAGAGGAAACAGTATTGTTGTCTCTTCATTGGTTCTAAAAAGATAACCAAGCGAGCTGGAGCCTGATTTAGACCACTCGTGTACATATTTACACACCAGGTAGGATTTCCCCATATCAGGTTCTCCGATGGTCAGCACAGTTCTTATCTGAGGGTTTTCTTCTCCTTTGAACAGATCTGACATATTGATTTGTTTCTTTTTTCCATTTTCTTGCACTCCGTCTGATCTGATGTGTTCTGTGTTCTTCTGGTTTGGGTGGGAAGGGTCATCTTTGAAATCAAATACTGAGGGCAGTACTTTCTTCAGGTCTGATGCCAACTTCTGCTGCCTTTTCGTTGTCTCTAAGAAATGAGAGTTAAATGTTACTGAACAAAGTAAACAGATACTATATAGCCATGTATAGTGTAACATATTCTGTTACTTTGTCCAGTCAGAGTACTATTCTCAATACTCTACACTCTGTGATTGTGTGGAACATGTGGTACCTCTGCACTCAGTGACTGTGTGGAACAGTGTGGTACCTCTGTTGACTGTGTGGAACAGTGTGGTACCTCTGCACTCAGTGACTGTGTGGAACAGTGTGGTACCTCTGCACTCAGTGACTGTGTGGAACAGTGTGGTACCTCTGCACTCAGTGACTGAGTGGAACAGTGTGGTACCTCTGCACTCAGTGACTGGGGGGAACAGTGTGGTACCTCTGTGACTGTGTGGAACAGTGTGGTACCTCTGCACTCGGTGACTGTGTGGAACAGTGTGGTACCTCTGCACTCGGTGACTGTGTGGAACAGTGTGGTACCTCTGCACTCAGTGACTATGTGGAACAGTGTGGTACCTCTGTGACTGTGTGGAACAGTGTGGTACCTCTGCACTCGGTGACTGTGTGGAACAGTGTGGTACCTCTGCACTCGGTGACTGTGTGGAACAGTGTGGTACCTCTGTGACTATGTGGAACAGTGTGGTACCTCTGCACTCGGTGACTGTGTGGAACAGTGTGGTACCTCTGCACTCGGTGACTGTGTGGAACAGTGTGGTACCTCTGCACTCAGTGACTGTGTGGAACAGTGTGGTACCTCTGTGACTGTGTGGAACAGTGTGGTACCTCTGTGACTGTGTGGAACAGTGTGGTACCTCTGTGACTGTGTGGAACAGTGTGGTACCTCTGTGACTGTGTGGAGCAGTGTGGTACCTCTGTGACTGTGTGGAGCAGTGTGGTACCTCTGCACTCGGTGACTGTGTGGATGTACTCTGCTGGGATCTTGTTCTCTCCTGAAGGTCTGGTCAGGATCCACAGTTGGGCAGAAGGAAGCAGGGTTCCTCTCAGCAGGTTTGTCAGCAGCTCGTCCACTGGAGCTGTCTCTTTAATGTCGGTCACCTCCCTGTTGTTTTGAAAGTCCAGAGGAAGTTCACACTTGTCTAGTCCATCCAGGATGATGGTCATTGTATATTCATTGTAGTAACGACCCCCAGAGACTCCACAGTCCAAGCATTTGTTGAGCAGATCCTCCAAACTCATGTTTTCCTTGAGCTCAGAAAGTTGAATTGAGAGCACAAGATGTGTGTCATCAGTACTGCACTTTCCTTCAGCCCAGTCCAACCTGAATTGGTCTGTGTGGAAGGTCTTTCCAATATGAGGAACTCCTCTGGTGAGCAGCGTCCGCACACCTCCGCGGTTTAATAGGTCCTTGTACTGGATCTTTTTTTCTGAGGCCTTGGGGTTCATCTCAAAAAGTTCTGTTTCAAGAGGTTCTCTCTTCACTTTCTGTTTGATTTTGTCTTTCAGTTGTTTGGAGAGCTCATCTCTGACATCTTTATCTACGACAAAGATTTAAAAAAAAGTCATATATATATATATACATATTTATTTTATTTTTGTGTTGATAATCACTCCTTGCAAATTGAACAAATGAGTAGTAATACAATTTGCCTTATGAAACAATAAATTATCACATAATGTTTTGGCTATTTCATCCTCTTTTTTTCCCCAAGCTATTTTTTGTTTAATCAAAGGACAAAAGATGATGATGGTCTAACAGCTGTATGGTGAAGTAAAAACTCTTTTAAGAAACAGTATTCTCACCTCGTATCTGAGTGGTTCTGTGAATGAGGTCCGAGGGCAGCTGGGCAGCAGCAGCAGGTCTGGAGGTGATCCAGAGGTAAGCAGAAGGAAGCAGGTGTCCTCTGATCAGGCTGCTCAGGAGCACGCTCACTGGAGCGGCCTTGTTCACATCACTAACACTGTCACTGTTGGAGAAGTCCACTTTAAAATCATCCAGACCATCCAGAATGAACACAGTGTTCAGCTTGTTATAGTCAGACATCACACACTGTTTAGTCTCCTTAAAGACATGGTTCAGAAGTTCTACAAAACTCAAAGTCTGTGGAAGCCTGTCAAATAGTGAACATTTGAGAGGAAACAGTATTGTTGACTCTTCATTGGTTCTAAAAAGATAACCAAGCGAGCTGGAGCCTGATTTAGACCACTCGTGTACATATTTACACACCAGGTAGGATTTCCCCATATCAGCTTCTCCGATGGTCAGCACAGTTCTTATCTGAGGGGTTTCTTCTCCTTTGAACAGATCTGACATTTTGATTTGTTTCTTTTTTCCATTTTCTTGCACTCCGTCTGATCTGATGTGTTCTGTGTTCTTCTGGTTTGGGTGGGAAGGGTCATCTTTGAATTCAAATACTGAGCGCAGTACTTTCTTCAGGTCTGATGCCAACTTCCTTGTTTGCCTTTTCTTTGTTTCTAAAACCACAAACAAGATAATTGAAATATTTATATTTTCAAAACACTGCATTATAAACCATTTCAAATAATCAAGTATAAGTGTAATATACAGTATAAAGCAATGGTAGAAAGGATGAACTATGTTGTATGTTTTATTCCAGACTAAATGGCCTTGACTTGTGAGTTTTCCCAGCGGTCGATTCTGGGACCTCAATCGTAACAGGCATCTAAAGTGTCCAAACCCAACTAAGCAGATGACACTCAGATGTACATGTCACTGATGGCCTTTAGATTCACCCTGTCACTGTATCGAACAGATCAGTGTGTGGATCCCAATCCGTAACACAGCTCACCTCTGCAGAAGAGTGTTAGGCAAAAACATCAACTAGAACTTTGATACTTGCCTACATTGGGTTGTGAGAAATGGGAGAGTACCTCTGCACTCTGTGACTGTGTGGAACAGTGTGGTACCTCTGTGACTGTGTGGAACAGTGTGGTACCTCTGTGACTGTGTGGAACAGTGTGGTACCTCTGTGACTGTGTGGAACAGTGTGGTACCTCTGTGACTATGTGGAACAGTGTGGTACCTCTGTGACTGTGTGGAACAGTGTGGTACCTCTGCACTCTGTGACTGTGTGGAACAGTGTGGTACCTCTGTGACTGTGTGGAACAGTGTGGTACCTCTGTGACTGTGTGGAACAGTGTGGTACCTCTGTGACTATGTGAAACAGTGTGGTACCTCTGTGACTGTGTGGAACAGTGTGGTACCTCTGTGACTGTGTGGAACAGTGTGGTACCTCTGTGACTGTGTGGAACAGTGTGGTACCTCTGTGACTGTGTGGAACAGTGTGGTACCTCTGTGACTGTGTGGAACAGTGTGGTACCTCTGTGACTGTGTGGAACAGTGTGGTACCTCTGTGACTGTGTGGAACAGTGTGGTACCTCTGTGACTATGTGGAACAGTGTGGTACCTCTGTGACTGTGTGGAACAGTGTGGTACCTCTGCACTCGGTGACTGTGTGGATGTACTCTGCTGGGATCTTGTTCTCTCCTGAAGGTCTGGTCAGGATCCACAGTCGGGCAGAAGGAAGCAGGTTTCCTCTCAGCAGGTTTGTCAGCAGCTTGTCCACTGGAGCTGTCTCTTTAATGTCGGTCACCTCCCTGTTGTTTTGAAAGTCCAGAGGAAGTTCACACTTGTCTAGTCCATCCAGGATGATGGTCATGTTATAGTCACTGTAGTTCAACCCCTCACAGTAATTATTGAACAGATTCTCAACACTTTGGAGTTTCTTCGAATTCAGGGCTTCAAAATCAAGATAAATCTTGATGCTTTTTTGATCAGACTTGTTTTTGGCCCAGTCCACCACATACTTCATGGCTTGAAATGTCTTTCCAATCCCAGCCACACCTTTTGTCAGGACTGTCCGCCCATCTTTAAACAAATCGTCAGATTTCTGGACTTTATTGGTGTTTGTACCAAATATTTCAGAATCCAGACTTTCCTTTAAGTAGGTGTTATATTTTTGCAATATTTTCTTCTTGAGTGTTTTCAGATTTTTTGCTGAATCTTCTGAATAAAAAAATAAAAAAAAACATAAAATGTTAAAATGATGACATAATTATGATTTTAAGAATGCTTCAATGAATTTACCTTGTGAAGACAAAGGGAAACCCATATCATCTTCGGCCTCTTTTTCGTCTTCAGGCCCCTCTCCTTCTGCCTCTATTCCATCATTAGGCTCCTCTCCTTCTGCCTCTATTCCATCATTAGACTCCTCTCCTTCTGCCTCTATTCCATCATTAGACTTATCTCCTTCTGCCTCTATTCCATCATTAGGCTCCTCTCCTTCTGCCTCTATTCCATCATTAGACTCCTCTCCTTCTGCCTCTATTCCATCATTAGACTTATCTTCTTCGGGCTCTATTCCATCATTAGACTTATCTCCTTCTGCCTCTATTTCATCATTAGGCTCCTCTTCTTCTGCCTCTATTCCATCATTAGACTCCTCTCCTTCTGCCTCTATTCCATCATTAGACTTATCTTCTTCGGGCTCTATTCCATCATTAGACTTATCTCCTTCTGCCTCTATTTCATCATTAGGCTCCTCTTCTTCTGCCTCTATTCCATCATTAGACTCCTCTCCTTCTGCCTCTATTCCATCATTAGGCTCCTCTCCTTCTGCCTCTATTCCATCATTAGACTTATCTTCTTCGGGCTCTATTCCATCATTAGACTTATCTCCTTCTGCCTCTATTTCATCATTAGGCTCCTCTTCTTCTGCCTCTATTCCATCATTAGGCTCCTCTCCTTCTGCTTCTATTCCATCATTAGACTCCTCTCCTTCTGCCTCTATTCCATCATTAGACTTATCTTCTTCAGGCTCTATTCCATCATTAGGCTCCTCTTCTTCTGCCTCTATTCCATCATTAGACTCCTCTCCTTCTGCTTCTATTCCATCATTAGGCTCCTCTTCTTCTGCCTCTATTCCATCATTAGACTTATCTTCTTCGGGCTCTATTCCATCATTAGACTCCTCTCCTTCTGCCTCTATTCCATCATTAGACTCCTCTCCTTCTGCCTCTATTCCATCATTAGACTCCTCTCCTTCTGCCTCTATTCCATCATTAGGCTCCTCTTCTTTACTCTCCGGAGAACTGTGTACACATGTTAATTATTGTCAAACCAACAAAGTTAAAACTTGGCAGAGTGGGAAGTGAGCTAGAAAACCTAAAAACGATCTGGGAAATGAAAGCTGGGGACACACTATGTGATTTGTTTCATTCTGAACACATTGAGTCTATGTTAAAGCTAAGGAAACGCTATGGCTCGAAAGGTGGGACTCCAAACTCTCAGTAGGTGAAAACTGTTTAATTCTACGTGCCTCGGTTCCTAAGCTACACAGAGACTAGTTTTGATCAAAATCACAGTTTTTTTCTCTCCAGAAACAGAGATAGTATTGCGTGTTTTACTAAACACAACGGTCTCTCCTCACTGGGCTGTGACTGAAAACAGGGCTTTAAGAAAAGAACATCGACTATGTCTAGGTGTGAGTTTCACGTTGTTTTAAGAGAACATAAAGCTGAAATATTGTGACAAACAAACATCGTGAGCCTCGGTAAACGGCCGACAGATAAATAATAAAGAGCGATCTGAAGCACACGGTGTGGAGATGGTTGTTCTGTGCAGGAGAGGCCTCTGCTCACTTCCTCCTCTCTCTAAGCGCTGCTGCAGGACCGATGGGCGGGGCATTGAAAACACACAATGAACTAACGAGGGGCGTAACATAATTCAATGTGAGGGGCAAGTGTGATTAAATGCCCAGGTGAAATGTCCAGATCAGGAATTTTCAAAAGTTGTTGATCGTCATTTATTTCAGTTCTGTTCATCACAGAGCTCCCAAAATCACACATCAGGTGTATTAGAGCAGTGGTTCCCAACCTTTTTCCCTTGATGGGCGCCCCATGACTTAATCCTTTGTGGAACCCCCTTTTGCTGCAATAACAGCAGCAAGTCTTCTGGGGTTTGACTCTACAAGGTTTGCACATGTAGAGACTGACATTTTAGCCCATTCCTCTTTACAAAACAACTCAAGCTCTGTCACATTAGAAGGAGAGCGTTTGTGAACAGCAGTTTTCAGGTCTTTCCACAGATTTTCAATAGGATTTAGGTCAGGACTTTGACTGGGCCATTCTAACACATTAATATGTTTGTTTTTAAACCATTCCATTGTAGATGTTTGTGTTTAGGGTCATTGTCCTGCTGGAAGGTGAATCTCCGCCCCAGCCTCAATTCTCTTGCTGACTCCAGCAGGTTTTCCTCCATAATGTCTCTGTATTTGGCTCCATCCATCTTCCCAACTATTCTTACAATCTTCCCAGTCCCCGCTGAGGAAAAGCAGCCCCATAGCCTGATGCTCCCCCCCACCATATTTGACCCTGGGGATGGTGCACTCAGGACCATGAGCAGTGTTAGGTTTGCTCCATACATAACGTTTTGCATTTGGGCCAAAAAGTTCAATTTTTGTCTCATCTGACCAAAGCACCTTCTTCCACATGGTAGCCGTGTCCTCCATATGACTTCTAGCAAACTTCAAACGGGATTTCTTATGGCCTCCTTTCAGTAATGGCTTTCTTCTGCCACTCGTCCATGAAGGCCAGATTTGTGTAGCGTACGACTTATAGTTGTCCCATGTACAGATTCCCCCAGCTCAGCGGCAGGACGTCCCAGCTCCTCCAGAGTTCTCTTGGGGCACTTGGTTGAATTTCTGACCAGTGCTCTCCTTGGTCGGTCTGTTAGTTTAGGTGGACGGCCGTGTCTTGGTAAGTTCTCAGTGGTGCTATACTCTTTCCATTTCTGAATGATGGGTTGAACAGTGCTCCGTGAGATGTTCAAATCTTGGGAAATCTTTGTATAACTTAAGGCTGCTTTAAACTTCTCCACAGCTTTATCCCTGACCTCTCTGGTGAGCTCCTTGGCCTTCATGATGTTGTTAAGTGACCAATACACTCTGACCATAGCTCTGAGGCCCTCACAGAACAGCTGGAATTATACTGAACTTTCAGTAAAACATTCAAAATAAAATCTTTATGTTTATGGTTGTAAACATGACAAAATGTGCAAAAGTTCAAGGTGTATTAGTACATTTGCAAGGCACTGTATTTTGCTCAAATATAATTTATGACCTGACCCTCTGACCAGGCAAAGCAGATTAGACATTTTGACTGTATTTTTTCGAGTTTGGACCTTGGTCCTATTGTCGGCAGATGAATGAACTTGTGGTATTTTCCCATTAGAATATAATGGGGCACTGGCAGAACCTGTTACTTTTCTGCCATAAAACTTCAGATTTTAAATCTCACTGCAATACAGGTAGTAACATATCTGTGATGTCAGAATTTAATTTTGAAGAAAATGAGTTGAATTTGACATTTTCACTGCATTTCAAAATTTTCCACTTTTCTAACAAATGCATGTATCTTCAGTCAGCTTATACTGAAGCTGTGGCCGAGGGAGAAACAATATGATTTCTTTGCCCGTATGTTTTCCAGGGGCGATTTTAGACCTTCAACTTTAGGGGTGCTTAGCATCTGAGGGTTCAGGAGAGGGGGTTCTTGCTCAGAACATTTCAAACTGAACATCTGTCATTTCCTGTAATTTGATGCATTTTAGAGGAATTAATTGCATTGCAACATAATTGTAAAAATACACACAGTGGCCCTCATTTATCAAACTTGCGTATGAAATCAGAGCGTATGTGGGTTGTACGAAAAATCACCGCCTGTTTTGGCATTTATCAATCTGAGCCACCGTACACCTGGCGTACGGTGGCTCACATCCTACACCGAGTCCAGCGGCAACGGAAAGAATCCGCAAGAAGTCTATCTTTGCCGGATACCGGAGCCCCAACGGATCAAGCTGACAGAGAAACACGAGCCAAACAGGAAGTCAGGTCTCGTGGGAGAGGAAGATCCGGTGTATTTCAAAATAAAATCTGTCCGCTTACTACTTGGTCTCGTTTACGACCTGTACACGCGTGTAACGTCGTAAATGTAAACATGTCTCCATTACCAGTGACACGGGGGCATTAGTGTGTTTAAAGCATCCACTTCACTGAGAGTCGTTGTTCTGGCAAATACGGCTTTTGTTACAAAAACTACCTATATATGGGGCTATTTAAGACGTGACCTCGCACCAAGAGGGAAACTCGCGTGCACTTCTGTTCTCGCGAGGGCCGGTGTATTTAGTAGCACACACTACTAAAAATCGTGTAGTGTGTGCGGACCTAAGACACCAAAAAAGCTCAGTGGGGGTGTCACAATCAGTCATTTTGAAAACGAGGCCCGTGTTTGTAAAGCTGAGGGAAACACAATAAATCCAGGTCTTTGTCCAGGTTGTTTTGTGTGTGTTGTTAATATTTTTACGCAAAAATAATTACTTCATCACATAAGCACAGAGTTTACAAATTGTATAAGATGATAACACAGGCATTGCCAACTGTCAAAAAAAGTTGAATTTGACAAAACACAGTAAAAATGTCAAATTTCACAAATTTTCTTCCAAATGAAACCCTGATGTCACAGATTAAGTGATTTTATGCCTTATTTCAGTGAGATTTAAAAATTGAAGTTTTCAGAGTAAAATCCATTGGAACTGCCTTATTTCCATTATATTCAATAGGAAAAAATACAATGATCTTATTCATTGCCAACATTGGGAATGAGGTCCAATCTGATGAAATTCAGTAAAAAATTTAAAATTCACTCCTTTTCTTCCAATTGAAATGCTGACATTGTAAAAAGTGACGTTTTAAAGAAAAACGTGTTCATAATGGAAGTCAATAGGGCTGTTCCAGTCACTGCCATTTTCAAATAATTTTTTCATTAACCGTTAACCGAGGCCCTTAGCGGTTAATACTCGGTTAACCATTAGTGTGCGCACTAACCACACACTAATCAATATTTTTATTGATTTTACCTGCAGTCATTTAGCACGCTTTTTTTAAACATTGTGCAAAGAAACAGTCATTCATGCGTACAACAACAACAACAGCACTTATCTCTCCACCACGTTTTAACAATAAGAGAAAGGCGAGTTTTGTGCCTTTAGCTTACCTAGCTACCTCCTAGTGATGCCCGGGTGTCGGCTGAGACGGTACAACAACGAAGTTGAAGTATATCTAAGCGCTGCAATGCAATACTTGCATTTTCAAATCAAATCAAATCAAACTTTATTTATAAAGCGCTTTTCATACAAAATGTAACACAAAGTGCTTTACAGTGCTAAAAGTCATTAAAATCGTCCCCACCAGTAAATATACATAAATAACTACAACCCCACCACCCCCCACCCCACCCGCACACACAGACACATATACGTACAGACAGCCAGCAGTTAAAAGTCTTAAATAAAAATGGACATAGAGTTGAGTATGTAAGGCTGAGTACAGATAGACCGAAAGAGGAAACATCATCCAAGGAGCCGTCTGCACCAGGAGCAGCCCATCGGCCACAGCCACAGAGCGCCAACTCAGGGGCCCGGAGGAGGTGTAGGAGAGACGTCATACCTCCATCCAGGCACCCCCAGGAGAGCGCCCGCACAGCCACAGCCAACCAGCACTCCTGGGGCAGAGGGCTCCCTCAGAGGAACCATTAGGAGAACATAAAAAATAAATGAATAAAATAAATAAAAAATAAATAAATAAAAAATAAATAAATAAATACAATTAAAATTATATATATATATATACATACATACACACACATATATATACATACACACATAAAAAATATATATTTAAAAAGAGATAAATTAAGAACAGCT
Source organism: Proterorhinus semilunaris (assembly GCA_021464625.1). NCBI lineage: Eukaryota > Metazoa > Chordata > Actinopteri > Gobiiformes > Gobiidae > Proterorhinus > Proterorhinus semilunaris. The sequence continues at coordinate 37,634,137 of CM038347.1, forward strand.
AAAACTGTGCGTGAAATAGCACAGGATAAAAAGAGGGAAACTAAAGAAATAATAGAACTAAAACCGGTAAATAAGGTTAATATAAGTAAATATTAGTTAAAAGCTAAACTAAAAGGTGGGTCTTGAGCCTGCTCTTAAAAACATGAACGTTCTCTGCGGTCCTGAGCTCCTCCTCAGGTCGTTCCAGAGGCGAGGGCCATAATATTGGAAAGACGCCTCGCCGTGAGTCTTTCTGTTGACTTTAGGAATAACTAGGAGACCCCTGCCGGAGGAGCAAAGGGGCCGTGAAGGTTCATAAGGTAAAAGCGGTTCTGAAAGATAAGAAGGACCAAGACCATTAAGACATTTAAGAACCATTAAAAGAACTTTAAAATGGATCCTGAAACACACGGGGAGCCAATGCAGCGACTCTAAAACCGGTGTACTGTGGTCCCGCCTCCTGGTCTTCGTCAGGACACGAGCTGCTGAATTTTGTAAAAGTTGTAAACCTGAGATACTCTTTTTGGGAAGATCAGAAAGCAGGGCATTACAGTAGTCAATACGACTGGTGATAAAAGCATGCATGAGCATCTCCGTGTTGGCCCGAGAGAGAATGGGGCGGACTCTGGCTATGTTCTTTAGATGGTAAAAACCTATCTTTGATATTCTTAATGTGTGGAATTAAAGTCAGCTCAGAGTCAAAAATCACACCCAGGTTCTTCACCTGTGAGGAAGGATTAAAAGACTAAACGTTGGACTGTGAGGCTCAACGTTGGACTGTGAGGCTCAACGTTAGACTGTGAGGCTCAATGTTAGACTGTGAGGCTCAACGTTGGACTGTGAGGCTCAATGTTAGACTGTGAGGCTCAACGTTGGACTGTGAGGCTCAACGTTGGACTATGAGGCTCAATGTTAGACTGTGAGGCTCAATGTTAGACTGTGAGGCTCAACGTTCTGAGGGCGCTAACTCCTTCCAACTCCTTCGGACAATTCTAATGATCCAGAATGGGAGGGATCTCAAAGTCCTTACCTTGGTTCTGCAAATGTCAGAGGCTCATCTTTAGAGCGGTCACTTTGTAGAGAGACACTGCTCTGAGTGGAAGAATATGGCCTGGATGAACACAGAACAATGATGCACATAAATAAGAGTGTTAGATGAAGGGGTGTAACGGTTCAGCTATCTCACGGTGCAAGTACAATATTTAAAAGAAAGTTGGTTTTGAAATAAAATAGCCAAATGTTCATCCTTTAGCAGTATTTATAGTCACAGAATAAAATAGGCAATGCCTTCTCATTTTTCAAAGCTGCTTTATAATAAATCTACGCATTTGTCTGGTGCACTGGAACTTCACTCGCTGCAGCCTGGTCGCCTGCACTCTGCAGGACGTGTGTTTTTTTGGAGGATGTAACAATAGGGTGTTTGCCCGTGACGTCACTTTTCCCAAGTCAGACATGATGTTTTTGTTGATAAACTGTATAAATGAGTGTCAAATTGTGTTGTCTACTTTTCCTGGTCATATTTTTTGCAGTTAAACGTTCTGTCTACAAACAGAAAAACTAAGTCCTCTAGGAACACCTCTTTCTCCTGCTTTTTTTAGACTGTGAGGCTCAACGTTAGACTGTGAGGCTCAACGTTAGACTGTGAGGCTCAATGTTGGACTGTGAGGCTCAATGTTGGACTGTGAGGCTCAACGTTAGACTGTGAGGCTCAACGTTAGACGGTGAGGCGCAATGTTGGACTGTGAGGCTCAAAGTTAGCCTATGAGGCTCAATATTGGACTAAGGCTCAATGTTGGACTGTGAGGCTCAACATTAGACTGTGAGGCTCAACGTTGGACTGTAAGGCTCAACATTGGACTTTAAGGCTCAACGTTGGACTGTGAGGCTCAATGTTAGACTGTGAGGCTCAACGTTGGACTGTGAGGCTCAACGTTGGACTGTGAGGCTCAACGTTGGACTGTGAGGCTCAACGTTAGACTGTGAGGCTCAACGTTGGACTATGAGGCTCAATGTTAGACCGTGAGGCTCAACATTGGACTGTGAGGCTCAACGTTAGACTGTGAGGCTCAACGTTGGACTGTAAGGCTCAACATTGGACTTTAAGGCTCAACGTTGGACTGTGAGGCTCAACGTTGGACTGTAAGGCTCAACATTGGACTTTAAGGCTCAATGTTGGACTGTGAGGCTCAACGTTGGACTGTAAGGCTCAACGTTGGACTGTGAGGCTCAATGTTAGACTTTGAGGCTCAACGTTAGACTGTGAGGCTCAACGTTGGACTGTGAGGCTCAACGTTGGACTGTGAGGCTCAATGTTAGACTGTGAGGCTCAACGTTGGACTGTGAGGCTCAACGTTGGACTGTGAGGCTCAATGTTAGACTGTGAGGCTCAATGTTAGACTATGAGGCTCAAAGTTGGACTGAGAGGCTCAACATTAGACTGTGAGGCTCAATGTTAGACTGTGAGGCTCAACGTTGGACTGTGAGGCTCAAAGTTAGACTATGAGGCTCAATGTTAGACTATGAGGCTCAAAGTTGGACTGTGAGGCTCAACGTTGGACTGTGAGGCTCAATGTTAGACTGTGAGGCTCAACGTTGGACTGTGAGGCTCAACGTTGGACTGTGAGGCTCAACGTTGGACTGTGAGGCTCAATGTTAGACTGTGAGGCTCAACGTTGGACTGTGAGGCTCAATGTTAGACTGTGAGGCTCAACGTTGGACTATGAGGCTCAATGTTAGACTGTGAGGCTCAATGTTAGACTGTGAGGCTCAACGTTCTGAGGGCTCTAACTCCTTCCAACTCCTTCGGACAATTCTAATGATCCAGAATGGGAGGGATCTCAAAGTCCTTACCTTGGTTCTGCAAATGTCAGAGGCTCATCTTTAGAGCGGTCACTTTGTAGAGAGACACTGCTCTGAGTGGAAGAATATGGCCTGGATGAACACAGAACAATGATGCACATAAATAAGAGTGTTAGATGAAGGGGTGTAACGGTTCAGCTATCTCACGGTGCAAGTACAATATTTAAAAGAAAGTTGGTTTTGAAATAAAATAGCCAAATGTTCATCCTTTAGCAGTATTTATAGTCACAGAATAAAATAGGCAATGCCTTCTCATTTTTCAAAGCTGCTTTATAATAAATCTACGCATTTGTCTGGTGCACTGGATCTTCACTCGCTGCAGCCTGGTCGCCTGCACTCTGCAGGACGTGTGTTTTTTTGGAGGATGTAACAATAGGGTGTTTGCCCGTGACGTCACTTTTCCCAAGTCAGACATGATGTTTTTGTTGATAAACTGTATAAATGAGTGTCAAATTGTGTTGTCTACTTTTCCTGGTCATATTTTTTGCAGTTAAACGTTCTGTCTACAAACAGAAAAACTAAGTCCTCTAGGAACACCTCTTTCTCCGGCTTTTTTTAGACTGTGAGGCTCAACGTTAGACTGTGAGGCTCAACGTTAGACGGTGAGGCGCAATGTTGGACTGTGAGGCTCAATGTTGGACTGTGAGGCTCAAAGTTAGACTGTGAGGCTCAAAGTTAGACTGTGAGGCTCAACGTTAGACTGTGAGGCTCAATGTTAGACTGTGAGGCTCAACGTTGGACTGTGAGGCTCAAAGTTAGCCTATGAGGCTCAATATTGGACTAAGGCTCAATGTTGAACTGTGAAGCTCAACGTTAGACTGTGAGACTCAACATTGGACTGTGAGGCTCAACGTTAGACTGTGAGGCTCAACGGTAGTTGTGGAGCTCAATGTTAGATTGTGAGGCCCAACATTAGACTGTGAGGCTCAACGTTGGACTATGAGGCTCAATGTTAGACTATGAGGCTCAACGTTGGACTGTAAGGCTCAACGTTGGACTGTGAGGCTCAATGTTAGACTGTGAGGCTCAACGTTGGACTGTGAGGCTCAACGTTGGACTGTGAGGCTCAATGTTAGACTGTGAGGCTCAACGTTGGACTGTGAGGCTCAAAGTTAGACTATGAGGCTCAATGTTAGACTATGAGGCTCAAAGTTGGACTGTAAGGCTCAACGTTGGACTGTGAGGCTCAATGTTAGACTGTGAGGCTCAACGTTGGACTGTGAGGCTCAACGTTGGACTGTGAGGCTCAATGTTAGACTGTGAGGCTCAACGTTGGACTGTGAGGCTCAATGTTAGACTGTGAGGCTCAATGTTAGACTGTGAGGCTCAACGTTAGACTGTGAGGCTCAACGTTGGACTGTGAGGCTCAACATTAGACTGTGAGGCTCAATGTTAGACTGTGAGGCTCAATGTTAGACTGTGAGGCTCAACGTTCTGAGGGCGCTAACTCCTTCCAACTCCTTCGGACAATTCTAATGATCCAGAATGGGAGGGATCTCAAAGTCCTTACCTTGGGTCTGCAAATGTCAGAGGCTCATCTTTAGAGCGGTCACTTTGTAGAGAGACACTGCTCTGAGTGGAAGAATATGGCCTGGATGAACACAGAACAATGATGCACATAAATAAGAGTGTTAGATGAAGGGGTGTAACGGTTCAGCTATCTCACGGTGCAAGTACAATATTTAAAAGAAAGTTGGTTTTGAAATAAAATAGCCAAATGTTCATCCTTTAGCAGTATTTATAGTCACAGAATAAAATAGGCAATGCCTTCTCATTTTTCAAAGCTGCTTTATAATAAATCTACGCATTTGTCTGGTGCACTGGAACTTCACTCGCTGCAGCCTGGTCGCCTGCACTCTGCAGGACGTGTGTTTTTTTGGAGGATGTAACAATAGGGTGTTTGCCCGTGACGTCACTTTTCCCAAGTCAGACATGATGTTTTTGTTGATAAACTGTATAAATGAGTGTCAAATTGTGTTGTCTACTTTTCCTGGTCATATTTTTTGCAGTTAAACGTTCTGTCTACAAACAGAAAAACTAAGTCCTCTAGGAACACCTCTTTCTCCTGCTTTTTTTAGACTGTGAGGCTCAACGTTAGACTGTGAGGCTCAACGTTAGACTGTGAGGCTCAATGTTGGACTGTGAGGCTCAACGTTGGACTGTGAGGCTCAACGTTAGACTGTGAGGCTCAAAGTTAGACTGTGAGGCACAATATTGGACTAAGGCTCAATGTTGGACTGTGAGGCTCAACGTTAGACTGTGAGGCTCAACGTTAGACTGTGAGGCTCAACGTTAGACTGTGAGGCTCAACGTTGGACTGTGAGGCTCAATGTTAGACTGTGAGGCTCAACGTTGGACTGTGAGGCTCAACGTTGGACTGTGAGGCTCAACGTTGGACTGTGAGGCTCAACGTTGGACTGTGAGGCTCAATGTTAGACTGTGAGGCTCAACGTTAGACTGTGAGGCTCAATGTTAGACTGTGAGGCTCAACGTTGGACTGTGAGGCTCAACGTTGGACTGTGAGGCTCAAAGTTAGACTATGAGGCTCAACGTTGGACTGTGAGGCTCAATGTTAGACTGTGAGGCTCAACGTTGGACTGTGAGGCTCAAAGTTAGACTATGAGGCTCAACGTTGGACTGTGAGGCTCAACGTTGGACTGTGAGGCTCAATGTTAGACTGTGAGGCTCAACGTTGGACTGTGAGGCTCAAAGTTAGACTATGAGGCTCAACGTTGGACTGTGAGGCTCAACGTTGGACTGTGAGGCTCAACGTTGGACTGTGAGGCTCAATGTTAGACTGTGGGGCTCAACGTTAGACTGTGAGGCTCAACGTTGGACTGTGAGGCTCAACGTTAGACTGTGAGGCTCAAAGTTAGACTGTGAGGCTCAACATTAGACTGTGAGGCTCAATGTTGAACTGTGAGGCTCAATATTGGACAGAGGCTCAAGGTAAGGACTTTGAGATGCCTCCCATTCTGGTCATTAGAATTGTCCGAAGGAGTTGGAAGGAGTTAGCGCCCTCAGAACGTTGAGCCTCACAGTCCAACGTTTAGTCTTTGAATCCTACCTCACAGGTGAAGAACCTCTCTCTCTCTTTCCCTCTCTCTCATTATTATCCACAGTGGAGTTTGACTGTATGATAAAGGGCACTTCAGTAACATTCTGAAGCTTCTGCAGACATGTTTGTGACAGAGTACAGCTGTGATAACTGTACTGATGTTACTTTTACAAAACTAAAGTAGTGGTGTGGGAGGGCTAGTTGAATGACACGGGGCCTGCCTTTGGTCACAGAAATAGTTCATATTATTTTTTTCCTAACTTACCATTACATTGGGATTGACTGTGAATATGGTTCATAGAAATATTGTGATGTTGGTTATTTGTGTGTGGAAGGCCCGGGCTCGTATTTGTCTGATAGTTGTTTTTAATTTACAGGTGTTTATTGATTTTAAAATAGTTTTATTGTACTGTGATTTGAATTAGTGTAAAACATAGAAACCATGGGACTTGGACTTGACTTGGACTTGTGGGTCAGGGACTTGGACTTGACTTGGACTTGTGGGTCAGGGACTTGGACTTGACTTGGACTTGCAGGTGAGGGACTTTATGTGCATCTCTGGTACAAACAACAACAATATTTACATAATTCACACTTGTATCTTTCACTTTTAGCGCGGCTACGTGCGTTCCAAGGGCCGCTGTGAGCTCCGGTTGTTGTGCAAGAGCGGAGAAACTTTGCTTATTTGGCCCCGCACTGACAAACTGACCCCCCAGGTCATCTTAACATAGCAGCTTATTCGCCTGAAATGGCCTTAAACATTCATTTTGTATTTAAAGAACGATGATATTAAGAGATTTGATACGGCGTAATGGCCGCTCTGAGGCCTCGTCATTGGGCTTCCTCGACAGCTGTGCGCGTCCACGCTGCCTTCATAGATACAGGTGACGCGTCATACGGGACCATGGGCCGTAATGGCGGACGAAACTGGAGTCATGCGCCACTGAGCACAACTATTGAAAGAGATAGGAGCTGAGACATCAGGCCTCTTCCATTTCATTTACTTCAATGCCATGGACCTATTATAATATCTCCACCACGTTCAACAAACGTGACCAAGACTTCAAACCTGGCCATACCCACGACTGTGCCACTTTTCAGCGGTAAAAGGTCATTAAAAGGTACATTTAGACTTGTAGAATTAATAAATGTGTTTTTGTATGCACGTAAAATAGGCTATTGGAGATTTTTTATTGTAATAGGCTATGTTTTTGGTACAAGTCTGCCTTACTGGGGAAACTAAATTACTGGAATACATTTATCTGTGTATCAAAGTCATATATACTAATATATAAGAGTATTAGATCGAGGGTTTTATTTTGAACACCGATTGTACTCTTACGTTTTCCTATGAGAAGATTTACTCAAACGTCGAGCGCAGTCGCCATTTTGTGTCAACTTTAACATAGCAAGCGCATAGACTGTATTTTTTGCTGAAATTGCCCAGTAATTTGAAAAGTAAGTTTTTTACTGAACGTAAAAAGTAGTTATCACCGGACAAAATTACATGCCATGAAAAAAAAAAAAAAAAAAAAGTATTACGCCGGGTTACCAGAACGCACCACTTTTCTCTCTTCACTCCCCTTCAGATTTCCAGAACCGTAGTCTACAGGTGCCGCACAAAAACAGCGCCCACGTTAGATCAGTCTTACTAAAGCGACTCTCGTGTTTAACTTTGGGCGATCTGCACGGATCGTGGTGTTGAATGTGCCAGAGTTGGGGATTTAGATGAGTTAACTGTCTGGTGTTCAGACCTGAGCGCACGCACAATCTCAGTATTGAAAAACGATGGTCTGCTCCTTTAGCTCCTCCGCTCTCAGGCACATGTAGAGAAAATGGAATGACCATATGTCAATTGTCAAAAAGCATAAGCTTCTAGATGAGACGTTCACATAGCATTTTAATAAAAATAATTAAAAAAAGGTTTTAATTCCATCATTTACATTTTAAAATGTTAAAAGAAACAAAGGCTGGAGCAAATGTTTTGTTACCCTGCTAAATGAATGTCTCATAGACCCCAAATGTGGCAAGTATCACCTCTTTAAACTCTTTTCTAGGCAGCAAAGAGACTGTCAGCAGTTTAAAGGATTTTAGCCCTCTCTCTCAAAGACCTCCATAGAGTGTGTGACTGACAGCCCACAAATCTCTGTTCTGGAAGACCTTTGTTAACCACTTACCCCCCCCGTGCACTTTCTCCAGTTCAGCTTTACCCACATTTTAAAGCTTCTTGGCTGGAGCTCATTTGAAAGCTAAGACCTACAAAACTGTAAGTGGATCTTTTTCCTTGCGTTGTTGCTGTATTGTCACTCTTTTTGACGTTCTTTTTAATCACATTTTTGACACTTTTTGGTCATTTTTTTGGTTGCTCTTTTGTGGCTTTCCTGTTGCATTTTCGACACATTTTTCTCTCTCTCTTTCGTCACATTTTTGTTGCGTTTTCATTTTCTTCTCGATTTGTCGCTATTTTGACGTGTTTTTAGATTTGAGCTGAGCCAAGCTGGAGAAAATGTTCATAGTTCAGGTGGGTGTTATGGGGTTAAAGGGCTAAAATTCCTCAAAATAGAACTGACTCTTTGTTGTAATAGTAATTTTACAATGTATGTTGTAAGTGCATTACTGCCCTCTAGTGGCACGGCGGTGTTACTTCTAAATAAAAACCAGGTGAACGACCAACAGGTTATGGGCCCAGAGATCGCTGAAAAAGGCTGCTAAACACGGATTTTGTGGGTCATAAACAGTATTGTGGGATTCACAATGGAAGATAAACTGTTTATTGACAAGCTGAGCGGACCTGAGAACTGGGCAACATGGAAATTTCAGTTGGAGCATCTTCTGAAAGCAAAAGGACTGTGGGGTATGGTACAAGAGACGGATCAGTTAGCCGCAGATGCTAATGCTAACACCCGAGCCGAATTTGAAAGAAAGAAAGAGAGAGCTTTTTCGGTGTTGGTGTTAAATGTAAGTACACCCCAGCTATACTTGATAACAAGCTGCCGGACCCCCAAGGAAGCATGGGAGACATTAAAAGGACAATTTGAAAGAGACACGGTTGCTAACAAGCTATTTCTAAAGAAAAAGTACTTCCAGTGTGAAATGAAGGAAGGAGAAAATCTAAATGATCATTTGAAAAGAATGAAGGAGCTCACGGATAAGCTAGGTGCCATAGGCTCTGTGATTGAGGAAGAAGATCAAATTGTGACTCTTCTAGGAAGTCTACCACACAGCTATGCAACAGTTGTTACTGCATTGGAGACAAAGATGGACAATTTGACACTACAGTTTGTCCAACAGGCATTGATAAATGAGGAACAAAAACGAGTGCATGCTGACAACAGCACAGCGTCCAGTGGTGCATCGGCCATGTCAACTCAAATGCGTGGAAATATGCAGAACAAGTCAAAAGCAGAGGGAGCAGACAGTCCCAGCTCATGGAGATGTTACAAATGTGGAAAGGAGGGACATATCAAACGTGATTGTCCAAGCAACAAAAAGAAATACAAAACCCACAAGGCTAAAAGCATGATGTATGAGGATACAGAGGACTCATGTGAGGGTGCCTTCGTTGTAAGCGAGTCAAGTCAACAAAATGATTCACAACAAGGAGAGTGGTTGATTGATTCCGGAGGATCAAAACACATGACGTGGAACAAAGAAGGACTTCAACACTACCAGCAGTTCTCAGAACCACAATCTGTTAAACTTGGTGATGGTAGAGTGGTTGAGGCTCTAGGACTGGGCAACATAAAGCTGAAAATGACATTCAGAGTTAGTGGTGTTAAAAATGTCACAATGTATGATGTACTGTATGTTCCCAAATTATCTCTGAATCTTTTCTCAGTGGGAGCTGCTGCCAGGAAAGGAAATACAGTGCAGTTCAAAAAGTCTCGCTGCTACATACGAGGAAAGGATGGAACTCTTCATGGAATGGGAACACAGAGAACTGACGGGTTGTATCAGCTGGACACCGAGGGAAGCTGCACAACTTGTCATGGAGCATCAAGTGCATCAGTTGCAGTAAGTTTGTGGCATCAGCGTTTAGGCCACACTTCAAAGTTAAAAGGACTAAAAAACCTGGTTAAAGGAGTGAACCTTGCTGCAGAAGAGTAGGAAACGTTCTGTGAAGCTTGTGTTGTGGGCAAAACGCAAGTTACAATTGGTACATAGTGATGTCTGTGGTCCTATGCAAACTGAATCACTTGGTGGAAAGAAGTACTTTGTAACTTTCATCGATGACTACTCCAGGTGCTGTAAAGTGTATTTTATGAAAGAGAAAAGTGAGGTTCTGAGCAAGTTCAAAGAGTTTGATAAGATATTCTCAAATGAGTGTGGACAGAAAATCACAAAACTCAGAACAGACAATGGTGGAGAATACACATCAAGGGAGTTTCAAGAATATTTGAAAGCTCATGGAATCCACCATGAAATGACTATACCACATACACCTCAGCAAAATGGTGTTGCAGAAAGAAAGAACAGGACTCTCGTGGAAGCAGCTAGAAGTATGCTGTCTCACGCAAAGCTACCAAACATGTACTGGGCAGAAGCTGTTGCAACCGCAGCTTACATACAGAACAGGTTACCCACATCTGCTATAAAAGAAGAGACGTCCTATCAAAGGTGGTATGGCAAAAAGCCGGACATTAGGCACATGAGAACATCTGGTTGTGTTGCTTATGCTCACATCCCAGACACAGAGAGAAAGAAGCTGGACAAAAAAGCAGTTAAGCTTCGCTTCGTGGGATATGCAACCAACGCCAAAGGTTACCGTCTGTGGGATGAAGTAAAGAGGAGAATGCTCATTCGCAGAGATGTTGTATTCAATGAAACAGACTTTGGATGCAAACGGGATGAGAAAAACAGTTCAGAAAATGAGGTGACACTGAACACAGAGGAAAGAAACAAATACTGAGAACACTACTGTCAGTGAAGCTGCAAGAGAAAGTCGCAGGATCAGAAAACCTCCAAAGAGATACGAATATGACGAGTTTGCTGACATAGTAACAGTTGAGCACTATGCCAACATGTGTTGTGTCACAGAGCCAAATACGCTAAAAGAGGCGATGTCAAGTCCAAACGCAAAGGAATGGCAGGAAGCAGCTGATCTGGAATACGAGTCACTGCTGGAAAATGATACATGGGACTTGGTGGATTTACCGAAGGATCGCAAAGCAATCGGATCAAAATGGGTGTTCAAAGTCAAGCATCACAGTGATGGACGGGTGGAAAGATACAAGTGCAGACTTGTTGCTAAAGGCTACTCACAGATTTACGGTGCTGACTATGATGAGACGTTTTCACCAGTGGTACGATTCAGTTCAATTCGTACACTTTTATCCTTTGCTGTGCAAAATGACCTGAATGTGCATCAAATGGACGTTGTTACTGCATTCCTTAACGGACACTTGGAAGAGGAAATCTACATGGAGCAACCAGAGGGTTATATCAAACCAGGACAAGAACATCTGGTGTGCAAACTAAACAAGTCAATATATGGACTGAAGCAGTCTCCACGCTGTTGGAGCAAAGCCTTTACAGAGTTCATGAAAAACATTGGTTTTGCACAGAGTACTTCAGATCAGTGTGTGTTTGTTAGAACAGGTCAGGAGTTGGAAATATTGGCTGTGTATGTTGATGATTTGATTTTGATTACAGAGTCAACAGAGAGCATGGACAAGTTAAAGGACACACTGAAGAAACACTATAAAATGAAGGACATGGGTGAACTATCCTACATTCTGGGCATCTCAGTGGTCCAAGACAAGACAAACAACCATGTTATCCTTCATCAGAGACGATACCTTGAAAACATCCTAAAAAAGTATGGAATGGACAGTGCTAATCCAGTTGCAACTCCTGCTGACACAAACGTGAAGTTGAGAAAAACTGATGATGTCAGTAAACCTGTCAACTCAAGTACTTATCAGTCAATGGTTGGAAGTTTACTGTATGCTGCCATGGCCACACGACCAGACATAGCACAAGCAGTGAGTGTTGTTTCAAAGTTCAATGCAAACCCAAACACTGCACATCTGACAGCTGTGAAAAGAATCCTAAGATACCTGAAAGGCACGTTGAACCTGGGACTCAAATACCAGAGATCAGACACTGGAACTTTGGTTGGATTCTCAGATGCTGATTGGGCAGGTGATCAGGATGATCGACGCTCTACTACTGGAAACATCTTTCTTCTTGCTGGAGGAGCCGTCAGTTGGCTAAGCAAAAAACAGGCAACAGTTGCACTTTCAACTGCAGAAGCAGAGTATGTTGCTTTAAGCCAGGCTGCACAAGAAGGAACTTGGCTGAGACGACTACTAACTGAACTTGGAATGGAGATCACACCAACAGTGATACAGGAGGATAATCAAGGAGCAATTGCAATCGCAAAGAATCCTGTTGACCATGCAAGAACCAAGCACATAGACATTCGTTACCACTACATTCGTGAGTGTGTGCAAAATGGACAAATACAACTGATGTATTGTTCAACAGATAAAATGAAGGCTGATATCTTAACTAAGCCACTGCCTAAACAAAAGTTTGAATATCTCAGAAAGGAGATTGGACTGTGTCCAGTTTAAAAAGGATTTAAAAAATGTTTAAAATGCCTAAACTGTGTTCATTGTTAAGACAGGCTTAAAACTATTACACGTTTGTGTTAAAAAGGAAAAGAAAGGTGTGTTATGTAACAGTGCTTTAAAGTTACATATATATATTCGTTGTTGTAAAGAAAATGTAAATACCATGGTAAAATTGAGTGGGAGTGTTGTAATAGTAATTTTACAATGTATGTTGTAAGTGCATTACTGCCCTCTAGTGGCACGGCGGTGTTACTTCTAAATAAAAACCATGTGAACGAACAACACTCTTTGCTGCCTTAGAGAGGAGTTTAAAGCTGTGATACTTGCCAAATTTTATAAATATAATTGGTTATGATGAAGAAAGAGAAATCGTGAAACAATCCTAAATAAAATTTGAAACGACTATTTAATTTAATTTAATTTTTTAATTTCAATGGCCTGGATTTGAAATTTGTCAAGTTGGCCTCTAATGGTATTAACAGGTGTCAATTCTACACAGCTAGAACGTACCTGCCTAACAGCAGATGTACATAAAACCAATGTTAATTGAATCAGCAATCAAGATGACACTAGTATTGATAAATTGGACAGTCATAAAAAAAAAACTGTTGGGCCACATTAACAAATGCACCTCCAGAAGGCTGAAGTCCTGGTAAAGTCAGCATTTTCTTCCAATAATCCTGACTTTACAGGACTTTAGCCTACGTGAGGCGCAAGCTCTGAATTATATGGCGGACAATGAGTTACTGATGGACAGTCACAAGCACAGGCACAACCATTGTACTGGGTGTGTTCCTTCGCAGTAGGCATTTTGTCTTCAAGATGATAACGCATACACACAAAAAAACTTTTTTAATGAACATGCTTTAAAAAAGTTATTTGCCTGTCTTTAGTGCAAATATTTTTTTGTTTAATTTTTGTGTGGCATTGATGATGGCCTTTACCTCGGAGATAAAAAGTTCCTCCACGTTTCTTCTTAAGTATTTACATCCAATGTAACATTTTTAATATGTGTCTTGGACTGGTCATCAGTAACTCATTGTCCTTCATGTTTTCTTGAACTATTAATTGATTTGGACGAGAACTGCTATTCCCCCATAAATAACGGTAGAGGAAGAGCTATGGGTCCCGTAGAATCTAGTCAAATCCCCACATTTAGAGGCACACATATCACATTATATAAAGCATTTAAAAAAGGCTATTGTAAAATTATTATAAAATGAACAGAATTTAAAGCTGAACATATTTGTGAGGGTTTGTTAAACCGAGAGAGAGAGAGAGAGAGAGAGATACTCTTGGCAGTACAGTTTTATGAGGTTTTATTGTTCTTGGAGAAATTCATTGCCTTTTAACATTCAACCTTTTTTTTTTTTTGTCACATTCCTTGGCTGATTTCAGTTCTGCTAAAATTCAAACTGAGATTTTTCATGTAATAATGGCATTAAAAGTACTATTTTGGTCATTAAAAAACAATGTTGCCTCCTGCTACCCGGATAAACAAAATGTAACAAATTAATGGAAGTTGCATTTGTACGTTCTGTCCCCTTTTAATAAAATATTTGATTCAATTAATTAAAATGTGTTAAGTGAACTTACTACATTTAAATTGAGCCTTTTATTTAAAGTACATTGGTTTAATGACAGTTTTTAAATAGGCCCATATCTGCTAATGAAGACTTTTAAATTGACTCAATGAGCTTTTGAAATGTTAAAGTCACAAACATGTTCTTGTTGAACCAATTTTGAAATATTAAAGGTTACAGATGAAACATTTACAGTTTGATTCATGGATATATATCCTTAAGAGCAACTGCACTTTTTAATCAAAAGCTCTATTTTTATACCTGTGAAAGTATATATTATCTACCTCTGCCTTGGTGTCAGTCAGACTTACCTAGCAGGTCAGGTTAGAAGGAGACCCCTAGCCTTCCCTCCGTTAAAAAATCTTGGCGTAAATGTACAGAAATGTGTTGGTGTCCGGTTTAGGTACAGAGGTTGTGCGTCGGTGCGTCAAGTTTCACTTTCAGTCAGATTTTTATGAATGCCACTTCTAGCGCAGAAGAATATGTACATAAGGGCTTTATGATTGAGCCCCGAGGCCTATTTGGTCTTTTCTTACAAAAAGGCAGAGCTGTGAGATTCATTACCCACTGAGCATAAGATTATATGCAAGTTTAAAATGTTTACCACAGGTTTGGCTGCAAACAAACCAAAGCTGATCGTGTATATTGTAGTAATGTTTAGGCGGGTGTGAGGGTATGACGTATTAAAAAAACTCACCCGTCCATATTGGCGCAGACTCTTTCTTCACAAGGACAGATGGCATGGCCTCAGTTCTGCTTCAATGGACTGGCGCTGCAAGTATGCGGACATAATATGGCTTCATCATGTGAGCCAGGATCAAAGTTTAAGCAAAAGGAGAGTCTAGTAAATCATTAATTGTTTCCCAGCATCTTTTATTTCATCAGAGGTTACATAAGTCTTCCAACAAACCAAAAAGTGTGGCCACCCTCTAGTGCCACAGGGAGAGCATGCAAGAGTGGGAATGTGAATACAGGCAAGGCAAGTATTTACACGTCACAAGAGAAACTCCAATGTTGTTTTGTGTTTTCTTTATACTTTAACCAGGATAGTCCCACTGAGACCAGGTCATATCAGAAATTCATCTGTGAAACATTTTTTTTGCTCATAAAGCGTACGAGGTAAACGTTTGGGACTTGTACGTTCTGTTGCACAATTACAGAACTTTTTACTTTCACTTCACTATATTTCAGAACAGGTAGGGGCCAATACATTGAGCTGGATTATTCAGTCTCATTCAGCCTCTTCTGTTTGACCAACAGCACACTCCATAAAAGATGAAAAAAACCTGCAGATCTGAACACTGAAAAGAACCGAATTGGCCTGTTAACTGTCTCAAGAAACAGGATAACATGAGAGCAGGCAGCAAAAGGGAACGCTTTATGCACCAACAATTTTTTCAAAGAGCAGTGGAAGCAAATTACCTACAGGGACCTCAGGTAAAAATAAAAATGATTTCTCTGCAGGTGCAAATAATGCCATAACAATTAATGAATAAGATAAAAAATTAAAAGGTAAACATTATTCCTTCCTTTTTTTTTTTTTTTCATCAACAGCTGATGGAGATAAACATGGAGCCTCTTTTGGATGTTTTTAACAATACTGGCGCCGACGTCCGTCTGAGGGGGTCACATCAGTCTGAATTTCAGCCACTTAAAAGAAAGGTCTAATTTAAAAAGAGACTCAAAAGACGATTTAGTGGCTGGAGGCCAATTAAATACAGTATGGCTGATATATTATTATTACGCCTGATTACTGTTTTTTAAACGTTATTATATAGATGTCACAAACTTCATTTAAAACAGTCTGGCACCTAAAAGGTGTTTTGCCTTGTTTACTGAACTTTAGCCTTCTGCCAGCAGAGCTTTACTCCGTCATCCCGACTGTAAAGTAAACTTCTCTACAAAGCCACGCACGTCACTTTATCAACTACCTGCACTCGGACTGTAAGCCCGCACTCCCAATGTTGACATTTGATATTTCTATATTTCACAAGCAGCATCAGATGGCCCTGACGGGCCGTACTTCAATGACTACTGTCAAAAGGCTCCTGACAGAGGGCCCTGACGCGCTGGAATTGCAGAAAATTAGGTCTACAGAACATTATATTTATTTGTTTTTTGTTGGATTAAGTCTGTATTTTTTATTTTTCAGACTTGGTTCAACATGCAACCATGTCGCTGCATTGTTTGTTGGCGACAAGAAGAAAGCAGCTTTTTAAAGGTAAACACAATGCTAGCTTTTCAGCTAAACCCATTTGAGACCTACAAATGTCTTCTTCTGAGACACTGAAGAGGCACCAAGAGCCCCCCCTGCAGCACAGAGGAGGCGTCACAAGAGGAGCTACAGGACACAAAAAAGGACAAACGAGAGATGGTGAAAGACTGTTGTGAATCGGAGGGAGCGGAGAAGGTGGAGCTGACCAGTGCAGGACACCACGCTCTGAAACAGGGACAAACCCAGGAGGCGCGGCACCGTTTCAGAGGAGACAGAGGGCAGCCAGCCAGGTTTCTTCCGAGTGCTACGGTTTCCCCGACCTCCAAGGTCATGCGGGTCAGGTAGACACAGTGTGTAGTGTACAAGAACTGGCAGACCCAAAAATGCAGAAACGAAAGTTATTTTATTACAAACACGTAAGTGGATGGGGGTGAGGGATGAGTGATCCTGGGCAGCAAGGCAGGTAGGTGGAGATGAGTACTGGGTGGATGATCCAGACGGAGACACAGAGGACAGATGGCAGTGGTACAGGAACTGACTCCAACACCTGAACAGAACACGGAAAAAACACAAGTTAATGCTAGGCATCAAAAAAGGTCTTGCAGACTGTTTCAAAAAGCCTGATCGACGATCACCGGATGGATGCGGAACAATCCGGCAGAGGAGTGGAGGTCTGGTGGCCTTTTCTACAGAGTTGATTGCATGATGAGATACAGGTGTGGAGCACAGCAGGTGAGTAACGAGGGAACCGCCCAGGAACCGCCAAACAAGGTCAACACACAAGGGGAGGGGCCGGACAGGACCACAACAGTGGCAGCAGCTCAGGACTAACACCTGAACACTATGTCGTTGTACACTTGTACAATGAAAATAAAGCACTTACTTACTTAAAGTAGACTATGCCTGGCAGCACGGATTAACCAGTGCACACAAGAAGACATACCTCCATGGAAAATCAGTGGCTCGCACCTGTGCTGAAGAGCATCGAACCAATGAAGCTTGAGGACATGGTTTTTGCAAAACCACATTATACACCCAAAAGGCGAGATGTGAAGCAGGGGTATGCTGTTTGCAAACTATTCTCGGTAAACCGCAGCACACGCCAAGAACCTGCAATGTCATTAGATGAATTAGCCGTTTTCCTCATGCCAGAATGCCCCTCTGCTGTGGCCTTTCAGTTTGCCCTTCCTGATGCCCAACCCGCTATGAAGTTCATGATGACATAAATGTTTGCTTAAGTGAAATGTGCATCACGTCAGTTAACCGCCCACCTACTTTAACTAAAGTTGCAGAAAAGTACACGACAGCCGAGGAGTTGTGGAGCAACCTCCCACAGTATTCCACTGAGGAGGTATCAAGCCTCGAGGCAGCAACAAGGGAGCAGGCCGTCTCAGAACATAGGAATGGCCGAATAACAGCGTCAAAGGCTCATCATGTGTGGAACAGAATGAAAACTCAGGATGCTGAAAAAAGTTGTTGACGCAGCCATGCTCATGTGTAGAGCTTGAGATGCCGGGTAAAGACGGAGGAAATACACAACACAGGTTCTTACGTTTGGCGTGCCTGCGAACTGATCTTTTGTGAATGAGCAGTAGCCATTTATTTAGATTGCACACCGGTGTGTAGCCCCGCCCACACCCAAAAGTAGGTCAATCACTTGGAACATACCAACAAAAGTTGTCATTCACTGGTATCTTCCATTACTGGAAAGGCCTTTGTAAATCCCAACATACCAGCACTCGAGTACGGAAGGGTGAATGAGCCATTTGCTGTGACAGCTTATATGTCGTCACAAAAAGCATCCCGCTCAGATCTTAACGTCACAGTGTGGCTTATTTGTGATGCAAGACCACGTATTTGCAGCTGCTTCCCCGGATCGTTTAGTGTCATAAAGGACTTCCAGAAGTCAAGCGTCCTTTCTCTGCTGCCAATCAGCCTGCAAATGTGAAGCATGTCACTTATTTGCAGATTGTTAATGGAGAGACACGTCTTAAGCATATGCATGAACATTATTCCCAGGTACAGTATCAAATGGGAGTCACAAAACCACTTTGGTGTGATTTTTTTAAAGTGTGATAAGTCGGACTGTTTTGTAGAACGAATCCTGTTTGATGACTCATTGGTTGGAATTACTAACTTCAGCGACAGACTCCTTCAAAACCTGTATCTGTGAAGAGCAGCAAAGAAATGACCTTCTGGAGAAATATATTTATTTGCACAACATTTCATTCAGTGTTTTAACGCAACAAGGCCGAGAAAATGTAATGTTCCCGGTAACCAAAAAAACCGAAACAAAGGAAGTTTTAATAATTCAAATTACTTACTGCCAAATGTGGCCACTGACATGTTCTTATTGTATAACCTTACTCTTAGGTTTTTATTTAACAGAGTGTAAAGAATTGGAAACATGTTCATTTTGTTGGCCTTCTGTGAAAAGAACTGCACAATGTGAAAGTTTAAATATTCATAAGTATCGACTATGAAATTGTGACATCAGAAAAATGTAAACCAAAAAATACGGTGTGTAAATGTCTCTACTGTAAAGACTTTACATTAAGATTTACACTATTAGAGGTGGCAACAAATGACAAAGCGCTGCACAAATGATCAAGATATCAAATAAGTGAGCCATTGCTACTGGCAGTGTTGTGATTTTAGTCTGTTGATGGCTCATTCTACGTGAATACAAACATTTGCCACTTTTTGGTCTGGGCAACATTTTGTGACCACATTTGTTCCAAACCTGAACTGGGCGGTGGAATTAATAATTTTGCCATTTTGAAAAGTATGTCTTCTTGAATTGGAAACCACGGTCTGCCATAAGATCATGTGGGTCTACCAAATCTAAAAATCCTGATTGTTGGACAATTTGTCTGTCTGTTGTCCGGCGTGTCCTGGGCCTTCCACGAGGCCTCCTCCCAGTGGGACATGCCTGGAGCACCTCCCGAGGGAGGCGACCAGGAGGCATCCAGAACAGATGCCCTAGCCACCTCAGCTGGCTCCTTTCGACGTGGAGGAGTAGCGACTCTACTCCGAGCTCCTCCCGGGTAACTGAGCTCCTCACCAGGACCAGGAATAATTGATCAAATGGCTGCCTTGGTGGGTTTTTTGGATAAGACAATTTTACTCTTGATAAGGAGTGTCCAAACACACCGTCTTATCAGGAGTGTGTTTGGTCAAAAGGTAAACATATGACGATTAATGCACTAATTATGTTTTGATTCATTTTAAATTAAAGCTTTACCTTTGACAGCCCTAGTCCAAACTCATTCCCAACTTCTAAATTCTTTTTTTGGTTTGAGTTTATAAGCACTTTGCACAACTTGCAGGGTCACTGTTACAGAAGTGGAAACAAACTAAGCCTTAGTTCATGATATCGATAAGAATGATTTAGAATCACATGGACCGAACTTTTCTCCCAGGGACTGAGTTCACCATACGGTTCACTGGAGGAGGAACATTTAGTAATTCTTCCACAACTGTTTAAAGGCATGTGGATCAGCTTCAAAAACAGACCATTTCAGGTTAACTGTTCATTTCAGTAAAAGCTTTACTCAATTTTTTTCCTCTTGTTTTCTTCTTCATATTGAAGTTCTACTTGGAACCTTGTTACGATCCAACCATGCAAAATGTAAATCTTATTTTACCATTTTTTCAACTGGTGTTAAACGTTTGGCTGCATTTACCTCAGATCTGGAGGCACAGATAGATTTAAAATAAATCGTACAAACCCAACCTTTGATATGAAAATGAGACGAGCACCCATACAAACTTCAACATATTTATTTCAGCATGAAATAAAAGCACATTATTATCAAATTCTCATTGGACCCACAGACACTGGGCGCCGCCGTCACTGACCCCCACGGTTCAGCTGGAGGCTCCACAGCGCCCGCCTCCCTGATCACAGCTGATTGGTACATAAGTGGAATTACCTTTACCTGCCACACGTCTTTACTTCAGAACGACATCAGAGTTCAGCTCAGCGTCCCCTCACACGGGAGTCCTCACTCAGTCCAGACTCCAGCGGGGGTGGAGTCGTCCTGCAGCATTCAACTAAACCACCCCCCACCCAGGGCTACAGAGGGACAGGGGCTGCTGCCAACGGTCCCAAAGGGGAGAGGCTAATGTCCGCCCAGGCTCCGGCCCTCTCCACCGCTCGTCCAGTCGATGCCGATGAAGGTCAGGCTCATGGTCATGAAGATGAAGCCCAGGGCAGCGAAGCAGGCGGCCTGGAACACAGTCAGCAGAGCAGAGCCCCCTCAGGGTGAACACAGCGCAAACAAATTCAAAATTCACAATATATTTATGGAACTTTTAATAGCACAGTGGTTAGCGCTCGTGCTTCACGGCTAGAAGGTTCGATTCCCACCTGGACGGGGCCTTTCTGTGTGGAGTTTGCATGTTCTCCCCGTGACTGCGCAGGTTTCCTCCGGCTACTCCGGTTTCCCCTACCACTAAAAACATGTACAATAGGCCAGGATGAATGACGTGTGGAGGTGGTGTGTGGGGTCGCGATAGTGCTTCTGTCAGTCTCCCCCAGGGGAAACTGAAGCTACTAAGGTAGTTTACTCACTAGTTAGCCTCATCTCATTAGTTTACAAAACGACATAGCTAATAGTCGGGATGGAACTGGCAGGCTCTTGGGACTCGGGATGTTTCTCCCTCTGTATTATAGCAGCTCAGTCCCTGTTTGTGCCTGTGAAGCCTACCTGGATCTTGGGTCTGGAGCGGAGCGGCTCCTGGTCTGTGGGGATGATGCGGATGTAGAAGAGCCCGGGCAGGATGAAGATCAGACAGGGGGCCGTGGTGGCTCCTGCACATTCACACACACATACATGATTACTAATAGTTCGAGTCTCTGGACAAACGTGTTAGAGCCAAAAGATATATCGTCATCGTATTTATATCGAGATATGAACATTCAAGATATTAAAATCGAAAAAGCAAGATGTAAACGATATTTCAGTTTTTTTACATTCGCTTCCCAGAGGTGGGGCGGAAAAAAAAAAATCACACTTAACATCCTAAGGCCCAAACAGGGCCTCTACTTTCTAGCCTGGAAAAATCCAGACTCACCGCTGTACCAGCCGGTGAGTCTGGTCACCGCTGCGTGGAATCCATTTCCCACAGCGGTAGATACGCAAGCAAACAGGAAGCGGAGTAAACCAATCAGCGAAGGGCGGTGTCTGCTGTTGATGTGGTGTTATTAGCGGTTTTGCGTTAATATTTGCGCAGGATTATGAATAACGAAACTCACCTACTGTCGATGTGTTTTTTGGTCATTTACCGCCGACTGGAGACACGCTTTCTCTCTTTCGAGCATCGTTCGTAGATTGTTATTGAGGGACTTCCGCGTCCCGTGAGTGACGTTGCTCGCTAACAACACGTCACGGCGAATAAACCAATTTGATTGCACGTGAACGGATTGATTTTGCGGAAGCCGCGAACGAGGACGGGGTGACCAGACTGATCTCCCGCTGGATACAAAAATACAGAGGGGAATCATTCTGGTCCCACCAGGCTATCTACTTTCAACATCCATAAAATATTGGTATTTTCATATTTGTTTCTACTTTAAAAACTCAGAACCATAGAACTACTTCAGCTTGACACATACATACTAAATATTTGTAGGTTTTTTATGATTTTAACCCTTTATTGGCCAATATGCACACAAAAGTTCACTGTCATGCAAGTATTTGTGATACCGAAGTAGGAGAACCTTTTTAAATGCATTCCAAATTGAATGAGGTGTTTATTTTTATTAGGCCTTGGGATGGGTCAAAGTTTAGTGGTAACATTAATTTTTATAGGTTTTTTGGTTTTCTGTAGTGACAGATTTATAAAAAATAAAAAAAAACAGGGCCTCTACTCTTAACAGCCATAAAAATCACTATACTTTCATATTTTAAAAACTACTACTACAGAACTACTTCTGCTTGACACATACATACCAAATATTTGTAATTTTAATGATTTTTAACCCTTTATTGGCCAAAATGCACACAAGTCCACTGTTGAGCTGATTTTAATGCAGAAATAATTGCATAACTTCTATAAAAAATATTCCAAATTGAATAAGGTGTTTTATTTTTTATTAGGCCTTGGGATGGGTCAAAGTTTAGTTTCACACTTAGGACCCTAAGGACCAAAATGGGGCCTCTACCTTTAACATCTATAAAATCACTATACTATACTTTAAAAACTCAGACTCTTAGATCTATGTCTGCTTGACACATACATAGCAAATATCTGTTATATTTTTATATTCTAAACTCTTTATGAGCCAAAATGCATTCTTTGCTCTTGCTGAGTCAGTAATACTTGTATAACCTTTATAAATGTGATCCAAATTGAATGAGCTTCATTTGTTCATTTGCCCTAAGGGTTGGTCATACAATGGTAGTAACCTTGTTTTTAAATGTTTCTGTAGAGCCACACTAAAATGAACAAAATGCTGTCATCCCATTGAAAATCAATACAAATGTTTTTTATTCCTAACAGTTTCTACTGCTCACTTTCTGCAGAGTTGGTCACGTTACTGTGACTTGCCTTGTCAGCTCAAAGCTTCATGTGACCAACTCTGAGGAAGAAAGTGAGCTGTGGAAACTGTCAGGGATAAAGAAACCACACTGGTCTGACCTAAAAGAAAACTTCAGCTCTGGGCTCTATATCAGAGCAAAAATTACAATGTATGGTATGTATGTGTCCAGCAGAAGTAGTTCTATGATTCTGAGTTTTTAAAAAGTATGAAAAAATATGAAAGTATAGTGATTTTGAAAGTAGAGGCCCCGTTTGGGGCCTTAGGGAGTTAAGTGTGATTTTTTTAAAGGGAGCCCTGAGGGTTAACATATCAACTTTTACCTGGAAGGAAATAAAACGTAATCCTCACAAAAACATGTTTAATTATTCACCGATTCAACGTTTCTCCATAGATTTATTTGGAAAATGTTCATTGGTGGTATTTGAGAAACCTGAAAACCTCTTACATTGGTGCGACAATATCACCATATCAGTAACTCCAGCCTGGGACTGAACAATATTTTGAAGGTTTTTTTCAGAAGGATATTTTAATATCTAATCCCAACCCAGATGTATTCTGTTTTGAATTTCAAAACACAAGGCAAAATTTCAATTTTTACAGATTTTTACACTCAAACAGCTTATTTTAAAACAAGATCCAAAATCCCCTCTTTGACACTAATACGTCATAAAACTCAAATTTAAACCTAGCTCCATCAATCAGATTTCAATATGAGAAATTTTGGGATTTTTTTTTGGCATTAAACAACTTATTTTCTATAAAAATATCAAATGACAGAAAACTAGCAATATATTCTTTTGTCATATTTACGTCAGTAATCTACAGCAGAAGTTCCAAATTGAACGTTTTCACCTTCCTGCAGAGAGGAAGGTGAAAAAGGATGTGCATTGTGCATGTACCGGTGATGCCGAAGATGTCTCTGATGTTGGGCACGAAGATGACCAGCAGGTTGACGGCGGCCAGCAGACAGGCCGCGATGGCGATGTGCCGGAGCCAGTGGAACGGCTTCTCCGGAAACAGCAGCTGAAGGAGCGCGCGGCGGATCTGAGGGAAAACACGAGGAACCTTGAGCTGTTCTTGGAGACGTTTCAGTCAATCATCCTGGATCAATGTCAAATACACTTGTACATGATTGTTGTCTTACAGGGAAGAGCACCACGGGCACAGTGAGGGTGACCGCCACCAGCACAGCCAGTCTCACACAGAGGATGAGCGTGTCCAGAGGGTCCACCAGGCTGTAGGTGTGCAGCAGCTCCGGCTCCGTGTTCCCTGCAAAACAAACACGCTGCTCAAAACACCGGCGACTTCGCTCGGGCGCACTTTCAGACGCCGCCGCCACATTCAACAGACCCCATAATGTGGATGAGGCACAATTCACACGTTTTATATTCTCTATGGTAGCTCACTACTTTAGAAAGTCATCTCCAAACAAAAAAGTATTAGGAACGTTTTGAACGTCCGGTCACCCTGGATAAATGATAAAGACGGCAACAAAGAAGGGGAAAAAAATTACTTTCTCCCATTACTCCACCGTTAACTTTAACTAATTGCTGAATTATGAATATATTTTTCTCCATCCATCCATCCATTTTCTTCCACTTGTCCGTTGCCGGGTCGCATTTTTGTTGGAGTTGCCCAAATCACATTGCACCAGTCCCCTAATATATTTTTCTACTAAAAGATAAAGATACAGAGAGATGGAGAGGAACAAAGTGGTTCAACAGCCCATAAATACTGAAGAAACAGACGCTGCTAAACAGGAAGCTAACATTAGCTTCATGCTACATATGCTATATACTGAACAATCTGCTGTGGAAAAACCTACATTTGGACCCCGTTTTGGCTTAACTCATTAGTGTGTGATAAATATATTTTTCTAGTCTTCGTTTTCCCAAGTTGTGACATCTCTGCCCCCAGTTGGTTTGTGTTTATGTGCTTTTTATGTGGCAAAGTGGGGATTTTGTGATTTGGGATTATGTCAAATAAAAACAGTATTTTATCACCAATTAGCGCTTAGCCCAGCTAATCATTTATATGTGTTGGTAGCATCTCAAAAACTAAACAGTTTGTGAGCTTTAAAAATATATCTTGTAAATTAACTTTTTGCTAGCATTGATTTTGGGCATTTTACTCGCAATTTTGATATTCTGAGGATGACGTCAGCTTACTCAACTCAAAACTCAACTCAAAAAAGTATATAAGTGTTTAACTTAAAAGCTCACATTAGACGATAAAAGAACAAATCAGCTCGTTTTCCCCAGTTGAGCGAGCGTTCACGTGCCTTTGCCAGTTCCAGACGATCACATGAACGTGGCATCATTCTATTGTTCTAATTAGGCAGATTGTCCAGTAGAAGTGCAAAACCGGCACTTGAAATATCGTTAGCATGTAGCAGGAAGCTAACGTTAGAATTATGTTAGTGTTCTGTTATTATTGTATTTATGAGCTGTTGAACTACTTTGCTCCCTTACATATCTGTCTTTTTTTTTTTAGTAAAACATATATTCCTGCTTTAGCATTTGTCAAAGTAGTGGTGTAGTAAGTTGGTGAAAGAGTAGTTCTTTTCCCCCTTTGCCTTCCCTCTGGCAGCTTTGTATGTTACCATTTTGTCTTTAACACTGGCATTACAGCTTCTTTTCTTTAGAGCAGTGGTTTCTAAAGTGTGGTCCGGTGCCCCCTGGGGGACCTCAGACGACCTGCAAGGGGGCCCCCAAAGCAATTTTTTTTAAATTAAATTCCTCAGAATATAGTAAGTATATTATTCCCGGACTTTGGGAATGGCTGCTTTAGAGTATTCTTTTTAGATGTAATGGAGGACATTTTTGGGAGAATGAGGGGGCCTCCTGTCAGGAGCGGGGGAAACCTATAGGCTCATGGTTAGGGAGTACCTATAGCAGGAGTTGTACATACGGCAGGCTCACCGTAGTAGGTGAGGTATCCAAATATGGCCGTGAAGAAGTACATGGTGAACATGCCCAGGACGGACACGTTGCCGATGTTCTGCATCCTTCTCTTGGTTGGACTGAATCAACAAACATGAGCGAGACAAAGAAACGCATTATTAAATACACTTAGCAAACTTATATTGCCAATGAACATCCAAGACAGGTTGGAAAAAAAGAGAAAGACGCAATAATTTGAAAGGAACAAACATCCTTAAATAAACAAAAAAACAATTTCAATTCCAAAGCAATGGAACGAACTTCACGTGCTCTTACTTCTGTGTAGTTGAATATTCAATTGAAAGGGGTGTGTTCAAAATAATAGCAGTGGGGAGTTCAATTGGTGAAGTCAATCATTCTGTGGAAAAACAGGTTTGAATCAGGTGGCCCTTTTTTTTGGAAGTCAGCACGTTATACATTTCACTTTGAAATCCTGAAGAAAAATTAGTCGTTCGAGACCTTGTTCAGAAAAACAACATTCTTTAGTTAAAATTTTGATTGGGTTAAAACTGCTAAAATGATCTGCAACACGTTAAAATGGAAAGCAAAAACAGAGACGTGGAAGATAATGGTAGACAACCATTCAAATGGATCGGACAATAGCCAGAAAATGGAAGACTACCATTCGAATGGATCGAACAATAGCCAGAAAATGGAAGATTGCCATTCAAATGGATCGGACAATAGCCAGAAAATGGAAGACTACCATTCGAATGGATCGGACAATAGCCAGAAAATGGAAACCTACCATTCGAATGGATCGGACAATAGCCAGAAAATGGAAGACTACCATTCGAATGGATCGGACAATAGCCAGAAAATGGAAGACTACCATTCGAATGGATCAAACAATAGTCAGAAAATGCAAGATAGCCATTGAAATGGATCGGACAATAGTCAGAAAATGGAAGACTGCCATTCGAATGGATCGGACAATAGCCAGAAAATGGAAGACTACCATTCGAATGGATCAAACAATAGCCAGAAAATGGAAGACTACCATTCGAATGGATCAAACAATAGTCAGAAAATGGAAGACTACCATTCGAATGGATCAAACAATAGTCAGAAAATGCAAGATAGCCATTGAAATGGATCGGACAATAGCCAGAAAATGGAAGACTGCCATTCGAATGGATCGGACAATAGCCAGAAAATGGAAGACTGCCATTCGAATGGATCAAACAATAGCCAGAAAATGGAAGACTGCCATTCAAATGGATCAAACAATAGCCAGAAAATGGAAGACTGCCATTCAAATGGATCAAACAATAGCCAGAAAATGGAAGACTACCATTCGAATGGATCAAACAGCCAGAAAATGGAAGACTGCCATTCGAATGGATCAAACAATAGTCAGAAAATGGAAGACTGCCATTCGAATGGATCAAACAATAGTCAGAAAATGGAAGACTGCCATTCGAATGGATCGGACAATAGCCAGAAAATGGAAGACTACCAGTCGAATGGATCGAAAAATAGCCAGAAAATGGAAGACTGCCATTCGAATGGATCGAACAATAGCCAGAAAATGGAAGACTGCCATTCGAATGGATCGGACAATAGTCAGAAAATGGAAGACTACCATTCGAATGGATCAAACAATAGTCAGAAAATGGAAGACTACCATTCGAATGGATCGGACAATAGCCAGAAAATGGAAGACTGCCAATCGAATGGATCAAACAATAGCCAGAAAATGGAAGACTGCCATTCGAATGGATCGAAAAATAGCCAGAAAATGGAAGACTGCCATTCGAATGGATCGAACAATAGCCAGAAAATGGAAGACTGCCATTCGAATGGATCGGACAATAGCCAGAAAATGGAAGACTACCATTCGAATGGATCAAACAATAGTCAGAAAATGGAAGACTACCATTCGAATGGATCGGACAATAGCCAGAAAATGGAAGACTGCCATTCGAATGGATCGGACAATAGCCAGAAAATGGAAGATTGCCATTCAAATGGATCGGACAATAGCCAGAAAATGGAAGAGTGCCATTCGAATGGATCGGACAATAGCCAGAATTCCAAAGGCTCAGCCAATGATCAGCTCCAGGAGGACCAAAGACAGTCTGAAGTTACCTGTGAGGACAGAGAGTTGGAAGCAAGAAGCCCCCGCAAAGTCCCACTGTTACAAAAAATGTGCTGAAGAGGATACAACATAGAACACATGTTAGTTTGGATTTATCAAAATAGTTGAGGTCATGTTGCCATATGCTGAAGAGGAAATGTCTTTGAAGTGGGTGTTTCAACAAGACAATGACCCCAAACACACCAGTAAGCAAGCTAAATCTTGGCTCCAGACAAATAAATTAATTTTATGGAGTGGCCTGCCCAATTCCCGGACCTTAATCCCATAGAAAACTTGTGGGGTGACATCAAAAATGCAGTTTCTGATACAAAACCAAGGGATTGTGGAATGTTGTCAAAGCATCTTGGGCTGGAATACCTGTTGACGGGAGCCAGAAGTTGGTTGACTCTATGCAACTCTCATGTGAAGCAGTTCTAATAAACTGTGGTCATACAACTAAATATTAGTGTATTCATTCACTGGAAAGCTAAATCCTAATACATAAATATTTATTTATGTAGTACATACTGAGCGTATAAAGACAAATGCAGACACTGCTAGTCCAATGGTCATTTTTTGTAATTTTCTGTAAAGTACTTTTCTCTTCATGTTTTCATTTAGAAAACCATGGGCAATGCTTCAGATACATCGAAATAAAATCTATTATGAAAATGTTGTGCTTAACTAACGTTTTCGAACACACTATTATTTTGACCACAATATATATATATATATATATATATATATATATATATATATATATATATATATATTAGGGGTGGGCATAGATAAATTTTTTTAATCTAGATTAATTTTGAAATTAATCTAGATTAGTCTATAGATTAAAATGGTTTATTTTATTTCTGACGGAATATGTGCTACCCAAAAATAATAACTAAAATTGAGACCAGTTGTTTACAAAATGCATCACAAGCTGCTTAAGAAAGCTGTTAAACTATGATAATAAAGGACGGGGCGAGAGAGAAAAAAATATTTAAATATAGTTGGACTCGGCGCGCAAGCGACAGCGGCACCCCATAGCGTCAACATGCTTATAACAAAAGTCACTGCTGGAGTGGGAGAGTGGGCGGAGAGGAGTGTAGGATAGACAGAGGGACGGTTTGTGAACGCATGACCGCGGGACGTGAGCGCGGCCAGCGGGCAAACCGTTTCAGAGCGCGGCTCTGGGGAAACGCTCCCAGTGCCAGCGGTGTCCCGGGCCATAGCAGAGTAAAAGGCGCGCGGGGTCCGTGAGTGACGAGGCGGCTACAGGAGCCCCGTCACTCACATCTTCCACCTGTTCGCACAGCTCCGCTCTGGGCCGCCTCCGAACGGCAGTGACATCACCGCACACAGTCTCCTCCTCAGCCCCGGTCATCTCCCCCGCTGCTCCACGAGGAGCTCAACGTGAGTCATCATAGCTTGCGTAATAGATCCCACTCCCAACTCAACTTTGAGAATAGATTAATGCCGATATTTTTTTTATCGCCCGACAAGACTATCGCGTTAACGCAGCACGTTAACGCCGATAACGGCCTACCACTAATATAAATATATATATATATCGTTTAAACAATAGAAATGGTTTATGGGGTGAAAGGTGAAAGGAAGGTGTCTGTTGTAAAGTGCTTTGTGACGATATCCGTGAAAAGCTTTTGAGTCTGAAGCGAAAACTACAACTTCATGTTTTGTTGACAAGTCAGGGATCGGTCTAAAGTTCTGATCATCAACCTACTCCTTTTCAGAATGCAAATTCACTCCTTTTCGTGCTGCAAATATTTGTTGTTTTAATGCTACTCAAATAAACGGAATAAACTAAACTAAACTAAATTTGGTGATTAAAATAAAGCGGCCAATGAACAACTTTAGAGCACCGTGTTTTCAAAGCTGACAAAACAGACAGAAAACGTAGAATCTTGGGTTTGTCTCTCACTTTCGGAGCTCAGTGTAGATGGGAAGCACCTCAGGGTGACACACAAATGCAAACGCCAGGATTGGGACTGTGTACGCCGTCTGAAACACAAAAATAGGTCATTTGAGTGAAACCTGTGTCTTTGGCCCAGAGAAACTAAGACTCCTTCAGAAATGTCGGGTTAGAAAACTGGGACTAATACAAACACTTCAACAGCCAAATCAAATGGATAACATCAGCAGCTTCTGACTATTTAAAAACAAAGCCAGGATAAAAAGAAAGTGTCTAAACCAGACTTAGAATATAATTACAAAAGAGTTCCCAAACAAATGACCTCATCATCTGATTTCCATGTGCCTCTTACCGAGCAAAAACAATAGCAGCTAGACACTGCTGGAGAATGTAGGGGGTGAAAACTCCATCTACTCACTTTAATCACATCTGTATTTTTTAGGATTATGCTTTTTATTGTTGTGGTGCTATTTTATTAGAATGTTGTATACCTGCGTTGCTGAGGCCAACGGAGTTGCTGTTTTGTAAGAGTGTCAGAGTTATTGAACGCAGTTTATAGACGAGGTGAATGTTGTGTAACTTTAAAATCATAATCTCTCACAGCCCCTTTCAAACCCGTGCAGGAGCATTAGGTTGAAACATGAAGAACACTAAACTCCACTGTGTGATTCAGATTACGATGAGTTCTCCTGTGGAGTGACCGACCTGCGGGTTGATTGTGAACAGTTTGGCAGTGCAGGCGTCCTCTGGGGCCGCGGCGGCTGAGTGGTTCCCAAACACCTCCAGGGGGCATGGGATGTTGAACTTTTTGTAGATCACCTGTGTTTCAATTACACACGTTCACACACTGTTTATACATATATATGAAATAAAATGAGAAGAAAACCACTGACCGCAGAGAGGAAGAAGACCATACAGGAGAGGGACAAGCCGCTGGTGTAGCCCAGATATCCTGCACACACACACCAACACACAATCACTCACTTTAGTGGCAAAACATACCACCACATGCAATAATGGTCTCAAATTGAGAGAGAAATAAACTGAAAACGTTTTAATGCCATTTTAGTGCCTAAATGTCCTGCAGATGTTGTTAGGGACGACAACTGTAAAGCCAAACAAATTATTTTACTGTCACACTTGTTAATTCCCACAGTTAAGTGTCGACCTAAACTTTAAAAAGATCATTCTTCAAAATGAATCAAACTGCTGTCGTCTTTGAAGTGTTTGAAATGATCACAGGCCTCACCTCTCCACTTTGAATGAGTTCAAATGTAGGAAAATACAAAGGAGAATTGAAAACATACCATCTATAAAATACAATACCTAAACAAATGCTTAAATGTGATTAATTAATTCCAAAGACCATAATTCACTTGATTAAAAATGTAAACCATCTCACCACTAAAACAAAGTGTAACCCCCGTTACAAATAAACACTGGTGTAACTGGACAAAACCTGACAGTTTGTCAAAATTGAGTTAAGAGCAGATTTAAACTTCTTCTCATCTTGTACCAAAGTGGTTTCTTTCAAAAAGATTTCGTTTAATTAGTGGGATTTACCATGTTATTCTAAAAAGATACAATGTAAACCCTTATCAAACTGATTCAAGATGCTCTTAGCATATGCCCCTCCCCCACCTGGCCGAGGCTCAGTCAGGGGCGCACAGGCGAGCATAGGAAAAACTTATTGAAATAGGGAAATTAGTGAAACATACCTTTTTATTGAACTCAACTCAAAGATTTAAAACAATATAAAAAGTGAAACAGGTAACTAACAGAAGTGCCAGTACTAATGTTTGTGGTTTGTCTGTCCTTTTAGTGTCCATTATATGTTAAGTAAATTAACGGCTTTTCCATTTAAAGTTATCGACTTTGGCTCTCATTTTGAATTACACACCACTCCTTTCAAATCTAGAACTGGTCAATGGCCTACAGTCCTTTGCCTAACAGCAGAGGTGTTACTAAAGACATTGAAAATAGTCTATAGTTTGAGTTTTATTTTATTGACATACTGTAATTATTCACAGGGGGTTTGGATATCATGTCTTCTCTTTGAATAAACTCATTTTTGATTGAACACATTTCAAGAAATCAACATTGCTGGGGAATTGGTGGCACTTATGCGGAGATGTTGGGGCTTCGAAGTTAGTGAAACATGAAATCATTTGATATGGTTAGAGCCAGTTGGGCCACTGGACAGGGTCAGCGCGGTGTGGGACTCACCGAGGTGCTTCATCAGGGCCAGGGGCAGGATGATGCTCACGGTGACGATGATGATGAGGTAGTTCCCGTTCATGAACCATTCACTGTAACACACACACACACACGCTGTCAACACTGCATGTACTGCAGATGCAGATGGGTTTCTTTGGACGCCTTTGCCTTGGTATTTATGGTAGTAAGACATATACCTAAACTCATGCATTATTATAATTACTTTAACGATACTTGGTTACGATACCAATACCTGAACAACAGCTTTTTCCATACCTATTCTAGATAGTTTGTCACATAGAACCATAAAACAGATGCATAATTTAATTAATGTTAATATTTTCCTTTTCGTTCCATTTCATTTCTTTTACATTTGTATTTATTTAAGGTGAAACAACAATAAACTTCCTTTACTTACAGACGAGCAGGAAAAAAACACTTTCCACATTTTTCTTACATTTTTTCCATTTACTCTCCCAATTTTGCCCTTTTTTAAACTTGCGCTGCACTGAAAGCGAATCATCGCCGCTCACAAACTCAGGGTAAACCGATCTATGGAGCTGTCCCCACAGCACAGAGCGAAGGTGCAGAGTGAGGGGAGCAAAGGTGCAGAGTGAGGATAGCGAAGGTGCAGAGTGAGGAGAGAGAAGGTGCAGAGTGAGGAGAGTGAAGGTGCAGAGTGAGGAGAGTGAAGGTGCAGAGTGAGGAGAGCGAAGGTGCAGAGTGAGGAGAGTGAAGGTGCAGAGTGAGGAGAGCGAAGGTGCAGAGTGAGGAGAGAGAAGGTGCAGAGTGAGGAGAGAGAAGGTGCAGAGTGAGGGGAGAGAAGGTGCAGAGTGAGGGGAGAGAAGGTGCAGAGTGAGGAGAGAGAAGGTGCGGAGTGAGGAGAGCGAAGGTGCAGAGTGAGGAGAGAGAAGGTGCGGAGTGAGGAGAGCGAAGGTGCAGAGTGAGGAGAGCGAAGGTGCGGAGTGAGGAGAGCGAAGGTGCGGAGTGAGGAGAGAGAAGGTGCAGAGTGAGGAGAGAGAAGGTGCAGAGTGAGGAGAGTGAAGGTGCAGAGTGAGGAGAGAGAAGGTGCAGAGTGAGGAGAGCGAAGGTGCAGAGTGAGGAGAGAGAAGGTGCGGAGTGAGGAGAGCGAAGGTGCGGAGTGAGGAGAGAGAAGGTGCAGAGTGAGGAGAGCGAAGGTGCAGAGTGAGGAGAGCGAAGGTGCAGAGTGAGGAGAGCGAAGGTGCAGAGTGAGGAGAGAGAAGGTGCAGAGTGAGGAGAGCGAAGGTGCAGAGTGAGGGGACCGAAGGTGCAGAGTGAGGGGACCGAAGGTGCAGAGTGAGGAGAGAGAAGGTGCAGAGTGAGGAGAGAGAAGGTGCAGAGTGAGGAGAGCGAAGGTGCAGAGTGAGGGGACCGAAGGTGCAGAGTGAGGAGAGCGAAGGTGCAGAGTGAGGAGAGCGAAGGTGCAGAGTGAGGGGACCGAAGGTGCAGAGTGAGGGGACCGAAGGTGCAGAGTGAGGAGAGAGAAGGTGCAGAGTGAGGGGAGTGAAGGTGCAGAGTGAGGGGACCGAAGGTGCAGAGTGAGGGGACCGAAGGTGCAGAGTGAGGAGAGCGAAGGTGCAGAGTGAGGGGACCGAAGGTGCAGAGTGAGGAGAGCGAAGGTGCAGAGTGAGGGGACCGAAGGTGCAGAGTGAGGAGAGCGAAGGTGCAGAGTGAGGGGACCGAAGGTGCAGAGTGAGGGGACCGAAGGTGCAGAGTGAGGGGAGTGAAGGTGCAGAGTGAGGAGAGCGAAGGTGCAGAGTGAGGGGACCGAAGGTGCAGAGTGAGGGGACCGAAGGTGCAGAGTGAGGAGAGTGAAGGTGCAGAGTGAGGAGAGTGAAGGTGCAGAGTGAGGAGAGCGAAGGTGCAGAGTGAGGAGAGCGAAGGTGCAGAGTGAGGAGAGCGAAGGTGCAGAGTGAGGAGAGAGAAGGTGCAGAGTGAGGGGACCGAAGGTGCAGAGTGAGGAGAGAGAAGGTGCAGAGTGAGGGGACCGAAGGTGCAGAGTGAGGGGAGTGAAGGTGCAGAGTGAGGGGACCGAAGGTGCAGAGTGAGGGGACCGAAGGTGCAGAGTGAGGAGAGCGAAGGTGCAGAGTGAGGGGACCGAAGGTGCAGAGTGAGGGGACCGAAGGTGCAGAGTGAGG
This sequence comes from Proterorhinus semilunaris, assembly GCA_021464625.1. Taxonomy (NCBI): domain Eukaryota; kingdom Metazoa; phylum Chordata; class Actinopteri; order Gobiiformes; family Gobiidae; genus Proterorhinus; species Proterorhinus semilunaris. The sequence continues at coordinate 37,668,278 of CM038347.1, forward strand.
GGAGTGAAGGTGCAGAGTGAGGAGAGCGAAGGTGCAGAGTGAGGGGACCGAAGGTGCAGAGTGAGGGGACCGAAGGTGCAGAGTGAGGAGAGAGAAGGTGCAGAGTGAGGAGAGTGAAGGTGCAGAGTGAGGAGAGCGAAGGTGCAGAGTGAGGAGAGCGAAGGTGCGGAGTGAGGAGAGCGAAGGTGCAGAGTGAGGGGACCGAAGGTGCAGAGTGAGGAGAGAGAAGGTGCAGAGTGAGGAGAGTGAAGGTGCAGAGTGAGGAGAGCGAAGGTGCAGAGTGAGGAGAGCGAAGGTGCAGAGTGAGGAGAGCGAAGGTGCGGAGTGAGGAGAGAGAAAGGCATTGATATAAGAAGCGATCAGGATATAAACAACACATTATAGCCACGTGGTTAATGGACCGTCTGTGGCTATAATAGTAGCTTACTACCACTGAGTGAATAAATAGTGTAGCAGAAACTACAGGCTTGTAAAGTGCAATACAAGTGTAGGCTGTTTTTATGAGGCTACAGTTCTGTCAGGCTCATTATTATTCAGTTATTGAAAAAGGTTTTCACAGATATATTTTGTCCCCCAGGGAAATTAACTTGGATCTCTGACCTAGACCTTTTCTTCCATACCAGACTGGAATGGTTTAACAGTACCCAGTCCTAGTTATGAGCTAGCTCCATCCCCGCTGTTAAATACTACAATGTTAATAGACAGCTGTGATGAAGTGCAGTACTCACTCTGAGCCCGTGGTCTGCCCCAAAAAGGCCTGGATGACCAGAGGGAGCTCATACTTGACAATGAACAGATAACTGGACATGGCTGCACACACAAATACAACAGGTCAGGGATCTCTAGAAAAGTGCTTCTCAACTGGTGTGTGGATCACGGAACCGTTTTCAGTCTTACAGTCTTGCAATCTTACAGATGACCTCTTTAAATGAGCGTCCGGATTATAAAGATGTAAAGGTAATTGCGGAATTTGGTTACCTCCGATGTTGTGGAGCGTTATAATGACGGCCGCCATTATCTTCCCTGGTTGTCCAAACGCTCGGAGGCCCAGCTGCTCGTACGCACGGATCCCTGAACACAGCGGAATAGAATCTCACACAAAACCCCCGCATGATCAAGATGCACATGCTACACGCGACTCACGTACCCACGACCCCGGCGCTCCGCAGCAGCAGGTGCACGGAGTAACAGGACAGAAGGGCGATGCACGTGAGCAGGATTCTGGATCACAGCACGAAAACGCCATTATTTTAGGGACAACCAGCAAACACTGTTCAGACTAGCCTTGTAGTGTCCAAATGCTTTCATGTGAACAATAACTGCAGTATGCCACAGTTTTCTGAGCACTATATACTGTGGGTGTTAACTTTAACCCAGACTGCATCACGGCGAGTACTCACAGAAACAGGACGATCCCAGTGTTGGCCATGGCGTAGGACAGGCCTAAGATTCCACTGCCCATGATGGCATTACTCAGGTTAAACACGGACATCCCGAAGGAGGTCTTCCCCTCAAACTGTAACACACAGCACTTGGTTTACAGCAGAGGCTCCATTAACCGAAAACTGACTCTCTTTAAAGCGCATTTCTCACAGCAACTAAACAGCCTTTTCCTGCTGTGATGGGTCCGACATGTGGCACGCTCACACCAGAGCTGAGCACATTGACTTGGATAAATATGAAGAACAGAGAGAGGAGATAGAGGGAGGCGTGGTGCGCCAGGAGGGTGAGAGGACATGGAGCGGGAGCAAGTTAAAGGCCTTTAACCTGTTTTGTTTCGGTTTCATTTTTGCAAACAATGAAAAGGGAAGCCACTAAATTGAAAGGTTAGCTGGGCTCCCAACTCATTTCAAACTTTCCCAACATATTTGTAGCATCACAATTTTTCCCAGGGCTGAGTTTAAGAATGGATTTCACAACGTACAGGGTCACTTTTTAGGGTCACTTTGACAGAAATGCAAGAAAACTCATCTGCAAGTTCATATAATTTATACAAATGCCTTAAAATTACAGGCACAGTGTTGTTCTACAAATGTCTTAGTTTAAACTATATAATAAAGGAGGACTAAACAAATCGTGTTCCATTATTCGAAAAATTGAAATCAGCTATATTGTATGGAGGACCGTGGCTGCCAAAACAATAAATAAATATGTAAATATATAGATAAAATAAAGATCAAATTTGCAAAGAAATGCATGCATTTATTGTAATAAGTGCATTTATTTATTTATATATGTATGTATTTATTTATGCATTTCTTTATTTATTTTAGTTTTTATTTATTTATTTCTGTATTTCTCTTAATGTATGCACATCATGGGGTGGGTCTGGATGCCGCTGCTGTAAGGTGATTGGTGAATGGTAAATGGTCTCAACTTATATAGCGCTTTTCCACCTACATTAGGCACTCAAAGCGCTTTACAGCAAGGAACCTCTCACCCATTCATACACCAATGTACGCAGACACTGGAATCTTAATCTTTCTCCATGCACACAGATGGATTTCAGACACCATGCCCAGCATAGACACTGCTTTAGAGGTCTGCATTGGGACTGGGACCCAACGCAAATCTCGCGGAAATGGGCGGTTTCAACTTAGCTGCGGGTGGGATTGGGCGGCTAAAAAAAAACCTGCGGGACAGGTAAGCCGGCAGTGTAGTGTGTAGTGAATGAACCCCTCATTCAGTACTTAGGGCCACACTGACTATGCCCGGTGTCCGCACGCTGCAGGAAGATTGACTACATCTGCCAAAGTTCAATAAACTCTGGGAATAATGTATGTCTGTGATAAAGACCAACCAAACTCAAGAGACAGTGGACTATTAATGGATAAATATGAGTCAGATACGTTCTATTTCACATGGATTTTACATGAATGAAGAAAACGACTTGGATGGATTATTGCCTTTTTCAGTCCGAGAGAGGAAGCTATCGATCATTTAACAGCTCGAGCTGAAGGCAAGTAAACATTAGCATCTTTTCATCGTAACCGTTTATATTCAAGTTGTTTATTCATGAGAAATGTGCAACACGCGATTGAAACGGCTGTTTTCATTTAGTTGTGTGGTTTAGTTCACAGACCTGTTGCTGAAATCAATCTGTGTGCATGGAGAAAGATTAACCAATCACCTTACAGCAGCAGCATCCAGACCCACCCCATGATTTGCATACATTAAGAGAAATACATAAATAAATTAATACATACATACATAAATAAATAAATAAATAAATAAATGCACTTATTACAATAAATTCATGCATTTCTTTGCAAATTTTATCTTTATTTTATTTTATTTATTTATCCATCCATCCATTTTCTCCCACTTGTCCGTTGCCGGGTCGTGGGGGCAGCTGTTGGAGCTGCCCAAATCACATTGCACCAGTCCCCTATGGCTCCTCCTGCAGGTGGTGGGTCCACGGGAGGAAGGCCTCATGGTTCCAAACGGTTCCAAATGGGCCTGTTAGTCTCTCATATTTATTTATTTATATATTTATTTATTGTTTTGGCAGCCACGGTCCTCCATAATAGCTATGACTTTCCAATAGTGAAAAATGTGAGCCTTAGTATTGAGGAGCAGATGATGCTCTGGATAAGTCGTCCTCCTTTGAGGCTTTTAAACACAAGTTTAACACATTATTATTTTTTTATCCAGTTTAATTTAGCTGCATTTATCCTGCAATCTCACATTATTTCTAAACATAAATGTTACACCTAAAAAGGCATATAATGAGAGATTCATTAATGAAGGTTAAAAATGGTTTTAGATGAGAAAATAATCCTTAGCGAGACATAATGCTAAATCCATTTACCACTCAGCATGCCCTGACCAAGACCCTACCACTGTGTGGTCTAAGGTTTTAGGTGAGACATATTAACTTCAGCATAACAAAAGGATGAGTTTGAATTCTTACGTCTGTGAACTGAGGTGTCTTAGAGCTGTCACTCTTGTGCTGCAGGAACTTCTCCTCCTCCGGCAGCGTTCTGAAAATGACAAATATATATTCATCAATAACAGTATCATGATTCAGATCTAAAGCATTAAGCTAAAAATGACTTCTCTGGTTTGGCAATAATCTAACTTTGTTGCACATTCTGCATATGATTATTGCTTAGTGTGTGCATAAACATACATTAATATCAAATAAATTGTGTTAATATTTGATCCGAGCTTACACAGGAAATCAAAACAAATGCTTATTAATACCATTTGATTGTTACACTATTTTGATGCCACAGACACAAAAAATCTGTGCGTACATCTGCGCACCAGCATCTCCCGGACCTTTGAACTGCGCCTTCTATCCCCATACATTCATTTCTGTGGTTTCTTTATCATTAACAGATGATGTTAGTGGCCACTAGATGTGTATCCGACACCTCATTTTCATATCCAACTAAGTTAAGCCACTATAGCCACGCCCCCGCAATATTCTCATTGGATGACAATCCAAACGCAGCTTTTATTAGTTGGCTTTAGCAAGTCAATATTGTAGAAATGTTTAGGGTTCGGATTAAGGTTAGGGACAGGGATATGGTTAGGGTTGGGAAAAGGGATTTGGTTAGCATTAGAACATTGTGGTGGGCGGGATCATGGCGTAACTGGGTTGGAAGGTGGAAAGACACGTATCTGACGTCACAAAACACATGAACTTAACTGAATTGGAGTTAGCATTTGGCTCAAAGCACTCTTTTATAGGCCAATTTCTATCTTAAGTCAAATCTCCAAAGGTCTGCACATTCATTCATCATTTCTAACTAGACTTTGACCACACCCCTTTATGTGGTTGATGGTTGTCAACATCTGGATTGTTTATAATTTACGACTAGCTGTGACCCGTGAAAAACCTCTGAGGAAGGCCACAGTTGTAGCCGAAACCGTCAGGTACGAAAACTAACACTTGCTCTGTCTATAGGAAACAAAGCTTGCATAGAGTGACCCGGCCTACAGCTGGACATACCCTCCTTCAGAGTCATGGGGCTGGGTGCCGTTGGAAAACTGCATTTCCATCTTTATCCAGAATCGTGGGCCTTTTTAGAAATGTTTAAACCGCAATCTGTAAAAAACAACAACAAAGAAAATTAAAGCCGCAAGCGGCATCGAGAGGCCCTCGCGGGACGCGGTGGCCGGTTGACGCCGGTTGCCGCACGCCGCCGCAATAACCGGGAGGCGCTGCCGCGCCCTACGTGGTTATAATGTCGCTGCCACCCTCAGTGGAGTTTATTAAAGAGCAAAAATGCAAGAAATGGCGCCTTCGGCGCTGATTACTCTATTTTTCCCAAAATGGCCGACCACCTGTTGGTCGCCTAGCAACCATGTAATGGAGGCCTCCCTCAGTGCCTCCATTGCCGCGCCATAACCCTACCAAGGGCGCCAACGTGGCCACACTACATTTTATTGCCCTGATGTGCCATTAATCTCTGTGAGTAAACGTCAAAACGAGATTTTTAGCGTCTCCATGTGAATGATGGCTCCAACCTGCAGAGGGCGCTAGCGCGCCCCAAATCTTTTTTATTTCACAAGCAGCATCGGACGGCCCTGACGGGCCGTACTTCAATCACTACTGTCCACAAGCTCCTCACAGAGGGCGCTAACGCGCTGTAATTGTGTATAATGTGTGATATGCGGGTCAGTCCCATTGGATTAACATGGTGGGCCTCGGTCGTCACCATGGCAACACCGTACAAAATACGGTATGGGTCTCATTGGCTTTTTGGACCGGGATGCCATCAGCTATTTTTGTGCCGAATTTTATCTATTTCCGATAAACAAATTTTTTCCCCATAATAGATTTTTTCTTCTCGGCCTAGAGGGGGCGCTATCGCGCCAAATCTTACTTTTTCACATTGATTGTGTCCGGGGGTGAAAGGTCAATAAAATGTATATTTCCGATTTTTAATGGGAGTTCGTTTGTGCGAATGGGAGCATTTTGTTGTTTTCGATAAGTCGCAAAATTCTTCGTAAAGATTGCGGCTTCGCCGCAAACAAACCGTAAAACTTAGCCAAAAAATGTGGATAACTTTTGATGCCCCACATCTCGAGATGAACTGGAGCGATTTTGAGCTCATTTGGTGAAACGCCCTAGGAGGAGTTCGTTAAAAAGCGACGTCAGCGAAAACGCTGACTCAGCATTTTCCCGACTTCCTGTCAAAATGGCGGACTTCCGGTTTGTCAGGGGGTGTGGCCACAATAATGTTTTTTGGTTGTCGTCACATGACGAATGTCTGTACCAAATCTCGTCGCTCTACGACAAAGTTTATGTTGGCCCCCTCCCCATAGGCGCAATGTATTTTCAGTTTTGTAGGTGGCGCTGTCGCGCCATTTTTTATTTCCCCAAAACGAAACACACATTTTAATTAATTTTTCACCGGACCTGAATTTTGGGCAAAGTTTGGTGAGTTTTCAACTATGTTCAGGGGGTCAAATTCCTGCTCAAAGAGCAGAAGAAGAAAGAAAGAAAGAAAGAAAGAAAGAATAAAGAAAAATTAAAGCCGCAAGCGGCATCGAGAGGCCCTCGCGGGACGCGGTGGCCGGTTGACGCCGGTTGCCGCACGCCGCCGCAATAACCGGGAGGCGCTGCCGCGCCCTACGTGGTTATAATGTCGCTGCCACCCTAGGTCGAGATTATAAAAGAGCAAAGGCGAGAAATGGCGCCTTCGGCGCTGATTACTCTATTTTTCCCGAAATGGCCGACCTCCTGTTGGTCGCGTAGCAACCATGTAATGGAGGCCTCCCTCAGTGCCTCCATTGCCGCGCCATAACCCTACCGAGGGCGCCAACGTGGCCACACTACATTTTATTGCCCTGATGTGCCATTAATCTGTGAGTAAACGTCAAAACGAGATTTTTCGTGTCTCCATGTGAATGATGGCTCCAACCTGCAGAGGGCGCTAGCGCGCCCCAAATCTTTTTTATTTCACAAGCAGCATCGGACGGCCCTGACGGGCCGTACTTCAATGACTACTGTCCACAAGCTCCTGACAGAGGGCGCTAACGCGCTGTAATTGTGTATAATGTGTGATATGCGGGTCAGTCCCATTGGAATAACATGGTGGGCCTCGGTCGTCTCCATGGCAACACCGTACAAAATACGGTATGGGTCTCATTGGCTTTTTGGATCGGGATGCCATCAGCTAATATTGTGCCGAATTTTATTCATTTCCGAGAAACTAATTTTTTTTCCATAATGCATTTTTTGTTCTCGGCCTAGAGGGGGCGCTATCGCGCCAAATCTCACTTTTTCACATTTGTTGTGTCCGGGGGTGAAAGGTCAATAAAATGTATATTTCCGATTTTTAATCGGAGTTCGTTTGTGCAAATGGGAGCATTTTGTTGTTTTCGGTAAGTCGCAAAATTCTTCGTAAAGATTGCGGCTTCGCCGCAAACAAACCGTAAAACTTAGCCAAAAAATTTGGATAACTTTTGATGCCCCACATCTCGAGATGAGCTGGAGCGATTTTGGGCTCATTTGGTGAAACGCCCTAGGAGGAGTTCGTTAAAATGCATTGTCAGCGAAAACGCTGACTCAGCATTTTCCGGACTTCCTGTCAAAATGGCGGACTTCCGGTTTGTCAGGGGGCGTGGCCACAATAATGTTTTTTGGTTGTCGTCACGTGACGAATGTCTGTACCAAATCTCGTCGCTCTACGACAAAGTTTATGTTGGCCCCCTCCCCATAGGCGCAATGTATTTTCACTTTTGTAGGTGGCGCTGTCGCGCCATTTTTTATTTCCCCAAAACGAAACACATATTTTAATTAATTTTTCGCCGGATCTGAATTTTGGGCAAAGTTTAGTGAGTTTTCAACTATGTTCAGGGGGTCAAATTCCTGTTCAAAGAGCAGAAGAAGAAGAAAAAAAATTAAAGCCGCAAGCGGCGATGTAGGCCCTCGCCCCTGGCGCAGCCCCCCCTTGCGACCGCCTCCTTTGCAACCGCCCCCGCTCTCGCCCAAGCCTGCTCTCCCCTCGGCCTCACACACAACCTGTGTGCTCTCTGTCTACTAACTCTTGCTCTTTGCAGCAGGGGGCGCTATAGCATGGATCATTTTTGTGTTCATGTAAAAAGATTCAGGGCCATCTGGTGTATACGTGATTACATTTAAAACTCAAAGGGACAAAGAATGCATAATAATGATGCTCTCAGGAACACGTTTACACTGGCCACGCCCACATCTTACACAATATGATGTATATGTAATATCATTTTTTGTTTGGTTTATTGTGTAGAATATACCGGCAAAGTGGGAGATAAATAATCCAGACTGCAATATTCAAGGTATAGATAGGAGGCGCTATAGTGTTGAGCACTGTGCAGTTATTGAGCTCTACCTGTTCAGACCGTGAGTTGCCTTATGTCAGCCAAATATGATCCAGATTGGATAGAGCGCATGCCTGCGAGGGGTTGTGAAATGTACTGCAAAAAGGCATTTTTTCTGTGGGGGTGCCATTTTAATCTGTTAACCCCCACTTTAACCGAGCACATTTTCGCCAGTTCGTCTTGACCCATATCTTAAAGCTTCTTGAAAAAAAGCGTCAAAAACAGTTACAGAAATGAGACGTAAGTGCAGGTGAAAACACAGCACACAAAGAAGTGTACTTGGTTCAGGTGGGAGTTAAGAGGTTGAAAGTGAAAATGGCCGACTTCCTGTGCGTCATTGCCACGCCCACACCTTCGAAAATATAAAACACATGTAATATATTTTTGTGTTCGATTTAATGTGTAGAATATACCTGCAACGTTTCATATAAATTGTACAAACTAAATGTTTCAAGGTATAGATAGGTGGCGCTATAGTGGTGAGCACCGTGCAGTTATTGAGCTCTATGGATCCATACCAAAAGAGGCCTCATGTCAACCAAATATGATCCAGATTGGATAGAGCGCATGCCTGCGAGGGGTTGTCGAAGGTACGGGAAAAAAGCATGTTTTTTGTGGGGGCGCTATGTGAAAACTGTAAACGTTATCAAAAAAAGCTGGCTTGAAAATGTAGCTCCATTTCTCTAGATTCTATTGAGCCATGTTTGAGCTTATTCTGCAGAAAAACCAAGGAGTAGTACATTTAAACATCTGGTGAGAGATTTCTTCTCCAGGATTTCAATCCAAGATGGCCGACTTCCTGTTGGTCAGAGGGCGGAGCTATAATTATGTTTTGTGACTCTCTCCATGTGCTCTATCACTGTGCCAAAGGGGATTGGCCTACACCAAAAATGACTGTCCCCAAAAGAATGGGGGTCAACTTTGAGGGGGCGCTGTGGAGCCATTTTGTTTTGGGCGTGTGCATGTCGCCCACTGACACGCAATTTTTGCCGACTCTGATCACTGTGCCAATTTCTGCGTGTACTTTTGCACGGGAAGGCACTGAAAAACAGGATCTTAGAGGCGTAACTATAATAATAATAACAAGAAACCGGGGGAGAACAATAGTCCCTCACCAGGACTAAGTCCTGGCTCGGGCCTAATAATAAAAATAACAAGAAACCGGGGGAGAACAAAAGTCCCTTACCAGGACAAAGTCCTGGCTCGGGCCTAATTATAAAGGGAACCAAGCAAGATAGAGGCATGTTGTAATAGATTTTTGTGTTTGTTTCAATGTGTAGAATGTACCTGCAAAGTTTAATATAAATCGTACAAACTAAAATTTTCAAGGTATAGATAGGTGGCGCTATACTGGTGAGCACCGTGAACTTATTGAGCTCTATGGATTCATACCATAAGAGGCCTTATGTCAGCCAAATATGATTTAGATTGGATAGAGCGCATGCCTGCGAGGTTTTGTGAAATGTACTGCAAAAAGGCCTTTTTTTTGTGGGGGTGCCATTGTAATCTCTTAACCCCCACTTTAACCGAGTACATTTTCTCCAGTTCGTCTTGACCCATATCTTAAAGCTTCTTGAAAAAAAGCGTCAAAAACACAGTTACAGAAATGAGACGTAAGTGCAGATGAAAACACAGCACACAAAGAAATGCACTTGGTTCAGGTGGGAGTTAAGAGGTTAAAAGTGAAAATGGCCGACTTCCTGTGCGTCATTGCCACGCCCACACCTTCGAAAATATCAAACACATGTAATATATTTTTGTGTTCGATTTAATGTGTAGAATATACCTGCAACGTTTCATATAAATCGTACAAACTAAAATGTTCAAGGTATAGATAGGTGGCGCTATAGTGGTGAGCACCGTGAAGTTATTGAGCTCTATGGATTCATACGATAAGAGGCCTTATGTCAGCCAAATATGATCCAGATTGTATAGAGCGCATGCCTGCGAGGGGTTGTCCAATGTACGAGAAAAAATCATGTTTTTTGTGGGGGCGCTATGTGAAAAGTGTAAACGTTATCAAAAAAAGCTGGCTTGAAGTTGTAGCTCAATTTCTCTAGATTCTATTGAGCCATGTTTGAGCTTATTCTGCAGAGAAACCAAGGAGTAGTACATTGAAACATCTGGTGAGAGATTTCTTCTCCAGGATTTCAATCCAAGATGGCCGACTTCCTGTTGGTCAGAGGGCGGAGCTATAATGATGTTTTGTGACTCTCTCCATGCGCTCTATCGCTGGGCCAAAGGGGATTGGCCTACGCCAAAAATGCATGTCCCCAAAAGAATGGGGGTCAACTTTGAGGGGGCGCTGTGGAGCCATTTTGTTTTGGGCGTGTGCATGTCGCCCACTGACACGCAATTTTTGCCGACTCTGATCACTGTGCCAATTTCTGCGTGTACTTTTGCACGGGAAGGCACTGAAAAACAGGATCTTAGAGGCGTAACTATAATAATTAAAGCCGCAAGCGGCGATGTAGGCCCTCGCCCCTGGCGCAGCCCCCCCTTGCGACCGCCTCCTTTGCTACCGCCCCCGCTCTCGCCCAAACCTGCTCTCCCCTCGGCCTCACACACAACCTGTGTGCTCTCTGTCTACTAACTCTTGCTCTTTGCAGCAGGGGGCGCTATAGCATGGATCATTTTTGTGTTCATGTAAAAAGATTCAGGGCCATCTGGTGTATAAGTGATAACATTTAAAACTCAAAGGGACAAAGAATGCATAATAATGATGCTCTCAGGAACACGTTTACACTGGCCACGCCCACATCTTACACAATATGATGTATATGTAATATCTATTTTTGTTTAGTTTATTGTGTAGAATATACCGGCAAAGGGGGAGAAAAATAATCCAAAATGCAATATTAAAGGTATAGATAGGGGGCGCTATAGTGTTGAGCACCGTGAAGTTATTGAGCTCTGTCTGTTTAGACCGTGAGTTGCCTTATGTCAGCCAAATATGATCCAGATTGGATAGAGCGCATGCCTGCGAGGGGTTGTGAAATGTACTGCAAAAAGGGCTTTTTTTGTGGGGGTGCCATTTTAATATCTTAACCCCCACTTTAACCGAGCACATTTTCTCCAGTTCGTCTTGACCCATATCTTAAAGCTTCTCGAAAAAAAGCGTCAAAAACGAGACGCAAGTGCAGATGAAAACACAACACCACAATAAAATGACCACGGTTCAGGTGGGAGTTAAGAGGTTAAAAGTGAAAATGGCCGACTTCCTGTGCGTCATTGCCACGCCCACACCTTTGAAAATATCAAACACATGTAATATATTTTTGTGTTCGATTTAATGTGTAGAATATACCTGCAAAGTTTCATATAAATTGTACAAACTAAATGTTTCAAGGTATAGATAGGTGGCGCTATAGTGGTGAGCACCGTGCAGTTATTGAGCTCTATGGATCCATACCATAAGAGGCCTTATGTCAGCCAAATATGATCCAGATTGGATAGAGCGCATGCCTGCGAGGGGTTGTCCAAGGTACGGGAAAATAGCACGTTTTTTGTGGGGGCGCTATGTGAAAAGTGTAAACGTTATCAAAAAAAGCTGGCTTGAAGTTGTAGCTCCATTTCTCTAGATTATATTGAGCCATGTTTGAGCTTATTCTGCTGAAAAACCAAGGAGTAGTACATTGAAACATCTGGTGAGAGATTTCTTCTCCAGGATTTCAATCCAAGATGGCCGACTTCCTGTTGGTCAGAGGGTGGAGCTATAATTATGTTTTGTGACCGTCTCCATGTGCTCTATCACTGTGCCAAAGGGGATTGGCCTATGCCAAAAATGCATGTCCCCAAAAGAATGGGGGTCAACTTTGAGGGGGCGCTGTGGAGCCATTTTGTTTAGGGCGTGTGCATGTCGCCCACTGACACGCAATTTTTGCCGACTCTGATTCACTGTGCCCATTTCTGCGTGTACTTTTGCTCGGGAAGGCACTGAAAAACAGGATCTTAGAGGCGGAATAATAATAATAATAATAATTAAAGCCGCAAGCGGCGATGTAGGCCCTCGCCCCTGGCGCAGCCCCCCCTTGCGACCGCCTCCTTTGCAACCGCCCCCGCTCTCGCCCAAACCTGCTCTCCCCTCGGCCTCACACACAACCTGTGTGCTCTCTGTCTACTAACTCTTGCTCTTTGCAGCAGGGGGCCCTATAGCATGGATAATTTTTGTGTTAATGTAAAAAGATTCAGGGCCATCTGGTGTATAAGTGATAACATTTAAAACTCAAAGGGACAAAGAATGCATAATAATGATGCTCTCAGGAACACGTTTACCCTGGCCACGCCCACATCTTACACAATATGATGTATATGTAATATCTATTTTTGTTTAGTTTATTGTGTAGAATATACCGGCAAAGTGGGAGATAAATAATCCAGACTGCAATATTAAAGGTATAGATAGGGGGCGCTATAGTGTTGAGCACTGTGCAGTTATTGAGCTCTGTCTGTTCAGACCGTGAGTTGCCTTATGTCAGCCAAATATGATCCAGATTGGATAGAGCTCATGCCTGCGAGGGGTTGTGAAATGTACTGCAAAAAGGGCTTTTTTTGTGGGGGTGCCATTTTAATCTCTTAACCCCCACTTTAACCGGGCACATTTTCTCCAGTTTGTCTCGACCCATATCTTAAAGCTTCTTGAAAAAAAGCGTCAAAAACACAGTAACAGAAATGAGACGTAAGTGCACTTGGTTCAGGTGGGAGTTAAGAGGTTAAAAGTGAAAATGGCCGACTTCCTGTGCGTCATTGCCACGCCCACACCTTTGAAAATATCAAACACATGTAATATATTTTTGTGTTCGATTTAATGTGTAGAATATACCTGCAAAGTTTCATATAAATTGTACAAACTAAATGTTTCAAGGTATAGATAGGTGGCGCTATAGTGGTGAGCACCGTGCAATTATTGAGCTCTATGGATTCATACGATAAGAGGCCTTATGTCAGCCAAATATGATCCAGATTGTATAGAGCGCATGCCTGCGAGGGGTTGTCCAAGGTACGGGAAAAAAGCATGTTTTTTGTGGGGGCGCTATGTGAAAACTGTAAACGTTATCAAAAAAAGCTGGCTTGAATTTGTAGCTCAATTTCTCTAGATTCTATTGAGCCATGTTTGAGCTTATTCTGCAGAGAAACCAAGGAGTAGTACATTGAAACATCTGGTGAGAGATTTCTTCTCCAGGATTTCAATCCAAGATGGCCGACTTCCTGTTGGTCAGAGGGCGGAGCTATAATGATGTTTTGTGACTCTCTCCATGCGCTCTATCGCTGGGCCAAAGGGGATTGGCTTACGCCAAAAATGCATGTCCCCAAAAGAATGGGGGTCAACTTTGAGGGGGCGCTGTGGAGCCATTTTGTTTAGGGCGTGTGCATGTCGCCCACTGACACGCAATTTTTGCCGACTCTGATTCACTGTGCCCATTTCTGCGTGTACTTTTGCTCGGGAAGGCACTGAAAAACAGGATCTTAGAGGCGGAATAATAATAATAATAATAATAATAATAATAATAATAATAACAAGAAACCGGGGGAGAACAATAGTCCCTTACCAGGACAAAGTCCTGGCTCGGGCCTAATAAAGCCGCAAGCGGCGATGTAGGCCCTCGCCCCTGGCGCAGCCCCCCCTTGCGACCGCCTCCTTTGCAACCGCCCCCGCTCTCGCCCAAACCTGCTCTCCCCTAGGCCTCACACACAACCTGTGTGCTCTCTGTCTACTAACTCTTGCTCTTTGCAGCAGGGGGCGCTATAGCATGGATCATTTTTGTGTTCATGTAAAAAGATTCAGGGCCATCTGGTGTATAAGTGATTACATTTAAAACTCAAAGGGACAAAGAATGTGCCAGTTATCATGGGTAATAATAATGCTCTCAGGAACACGTTTACCCTGGCCACGCCCACATCTTACACAATATGATGTATATGTAATATCATTTTCGTTTAGTTTATTGTGTAGAATATACCGGCAAAGTGGGAGATAAATAATCCAGACTGCAATATTCAAGGTATAGATAGGGGGCGCTATAGTGTTGAGCACTGTGAAGTTATTGAGCTCTATCTGTTCAGACCATAAGAGGCCTTATGTCAGGCAAATATGATCCAGATTGGATAGAGCGCATGCCTGCGAGGGGTTGTGAAATGTACTGCAAAAAGGCCTTTTTTTTGTGGGGGTGCCATTTTAATCTCTTAACCCCCACTGTAACCGAGCACATTTTCTCCAGTTCGTCTTGACCCATGTCTTAAAGCTTCTGGAAAAAAAGCGTCAAAAACACAGTTACAGAAATGAGACGTAAGTGCAGATGAAAACACAGCACACAAAGAAATGCACTTGGTTCAGGTGGGAGTTAAGAGGTTAAAAGTGAAAATGGCCGACTTCCTGTGCGTCATTGCCACGCCCACACCTTCGAAAATATCAAACACATGTAATATATTTTTGTGTTCGATTTAATGTGTAGAATATACCTGCAAAGTTTCATATAAATTGTACAAACTAAATGTTTCAAGGTATAGATAGGTGGCGCTATAGTGGTGAGCACCGTGCAATTATTGAGCTCTATGGATTCATACCATAAGAGGCCTTATGTCAGCCAAATATGATCCAGATTGTATAGAGTGCATGCCTGCGAGGGGTTGTCCAATGTACGGGAAAAAAGCACGTTTTTTGTGGGGGCGCTATGTGAAAAGTGTAAACGTTATCAAAAAAAGCTGGCTTGAAAATGTAGCTCCATTTCTCTAGATTCTATTGAGCCATGTTTGAGCTTATTCTGCTGAAAAACCAAGGAGTAGTACATTGAAACATCTGGTGAGAGATTTCTTCTCCAGGATTTCAATCCAAGATGGCCGACTTCCTGTTGGTCAGAGGGCGGAGCTATAATTATGTTTTGTGACCGTCTCCATGTGCTCTATCACTGTGCCAAAGGGGATTGGCCTATGCCAAAAATGCATGTCTCCAAAAGAATAGGGGTCAACTTTGAGGGGGCGCTGTGGAGCCATTTTGTTTAGGGCGTGTGCATGTCGCCCACTGACACGCAATTTTTGCCGACTCTGATTCACTGTGGCCATTTCTGCATGTACTTTTGCTCGGGAAGGCACTGAAAAACAGGATCTTAGAGGCGGTATAATAATAATAATAATAATAATAATAATAATAATAATAATAATAATAATAATAATAACAAGAAACCGGGGGAGAACAATAGTCCCTTACCAGGACAAAGTCCTGGCTCGGGCCTAATAATAACAAGAAACCGGGGGAGAACAATAGTCCCTTACCAGGACAAAGTCCTGGCTCGGGCCTAATAATAATAATAATAATAATAACAAGAAACCGGGGGAGAACAAAAGTCCCTTACCAGGACAAAGTCCTGGCTCGGGCCTAATTATAAAGGGAACAAAGCAAGATAGAGGCATGTTGTAATAGATTTTTGTGTTTGTTTCAATGTGTAGAATGTACCTGCAAAGTTTAATATAAATCGTACAAACTAAAATTTTCAAGGTATAGATAGGTGGCGCTATAGTGGTGAGCACCGTGCAGTTATTGAGCTCTATGAATTCAGACCGTAAGAGGCCTTATGTCAGCCAAATATGATCCAGATTGGATAGAGCGCATGCCTGCGAGGGGTTGTGAAATGTACTGCAAAAAGGCCTTTTTTTTGTGGGGGTGCCATTTTAATCTCTTAACCCCCACTTTAACCGAGTACATTTTCTCCAGTTCGTCTTGACCCATGTCTTAAAGCTTCTGGAAAAAAAGCGTCAAAAACACAGTTACAGAAATGAGACGCAAGTGCAGATGAAAACACAGCACACAAAGAAATGCACTTGGTTCAGGTGGGAGTTAAGAGGTTAAAAGTGAAAATGGCCGACTTCCTGTGCGTCATTGCCACGCCCACACCGTCGAAAATATCAAACACATGTAATATATTTTTGTGTTCGATTTAATGTGTAGAATATACCTGCAAAGTGTCATATAAATTGTACAAACTAAATGTTTCAAGGTATAGATAGGTGGCGCTATACTGGTGAGCACCGTGAAGTTATTGAGCTCTATGGATTCATACGATAAGAGGCCTTATGTCAGCCAAATATGATCCAGATTGTATAGAGCGCATGCCTGCGAGGGGTTGTCCAAGGTACGGGAAAAAAGCATGTTTTTTGTGGGGGCGCTATGTGAAAACTGTAAACGTTATCAAAAAAAGCTGGCTTGAAAATGTAGCTCCATTTCTCTAGATTCTATTGAGCCATGTTTGAGCTTATTCTGCAGAGAAACCAAGGAGTAGTACATTGAAACATCTGGTGAGAGATTTCTTCTCCAGGATTTCAATCCAAGATGGCCGACTTCCTGTTGGTCAGAGGGCGGAGCTATAATGATGTTTTGTGACTCTCTCCATGCGCTCTATCGCTGGGCCAAAGGGGATTGGCTTACGCCAAAAATGCATGTCCCCAAAAGAATGGGGGTCAACTTTGAGGGGGCGCTGTGGAGCCATTTTGTTTTGGGCGTGTGCATGTCGCCCACTGACACGCAATTTTTGCCGACTCTGATCACTGTGCCATTTTCTGCGTGTACTTTTGCACGGGAAGGCACTGAAAAACAGGATCTTAGAGGCGTAACTATAATAATAATAATAATAATAATAATAATAATAATAACAAGAAACCGGGGGAGAACAAAAGTCCCTTACCAGGACAAAGTCCTGGCTCGGGCCTAATTAAAGCCGCAAGCGGCGATGTAGGCCCTCGCCCCTGGCACAGCCCCCCCTTGCGACCGCCTCCTTTGCAACCGCCCCCGCTCTCAGCCAAACCTGCTCTCCCCTCGGCCTCACACACAACCTGTGTGCTCTCTGTCTACTAACTCTTGCTCTTTGCAGCAGGGGGCGCTATAGCATGGATCATTTTTGTGTTCATGTAAAAAGATTCAGGGCCATCTGGTGTATAAGTGATGACATTTAAAACTCAAAGGGACAAAGAATGTGCCAGTTATCATGGGTAATAATAATGCTCTCAGGAACACGTTTACTTTGGCCACGCCCACATCTTACACAATATGATGCATATGTAATATCATTTTTTGTTTAGTTTATTGTGTAGAATATACCGGCAAAGTGGGAGATAAATAATCCAAACTGCAATATTCACGGTATAGATAGGGGGCGCTATAGTGTTGAGCACCGTGAAGTTATTGAGCTCTATCTGTTCAGACCGTGAGTTGCCTTATGTCAGCCAAATATGATCCAGATTGGATAGAGCGCATGCCTGCGAGGGGTTGTCCAAGGTACGGGAAAAATAATGTTTTTTGTGGGGGCGCTATGTGAAAACTGTAAACGTTATAAAAAAAGCTGGCTTTGTTTTGAATGAGGGTCTGACCATAGGCACCAATTCAGGTTCTTCCCAGTAGGTACCGATAATATAATTTTTTTTTTAAAAAGGTCAAGGTTGGTATTGAACCAGCAATCTAACGGATGGGAACCCTGCACTCTACCAATGGAGCTACAGAGGCTTAGGTAGGAACACAGTGAATCTTATATTAATCTTATGAAACACTTGCACTGATCAGTTGACAGAAAACAGAATTATAGTTCTGGAAATATTGATTAAAACATTTTGTAATTAGGGCTAATTCACCTAATAATAGGTCCAGCATGGCATTGGAGGAGAGAGGTCATGTGTCCCCCTCTCTCCTCAGCAGGAGCAGTTGCTGCTGTTCCAGATATGAACCAAGTAACCCAAGCATAACTGTCAGGTAAATCTATATATATTTTTTAAAAAAGAGTTAGAAAAGCGTCAAAATTATATTTGAACTGGCAACCTCATGTACTGGAGACCGGTAAACTATCATTGAGCTATAACCCTATACTGCAGTACACCCGATGGTGGCTACTTTTCTCTAAATCACAGATTTTGAAAATAGGTCCCAGCAAGGTCATTTCAGGTGATTTTTGCCCCACTATTGATTGTTTTAGACATTTAGTGTTGCCTCTATTGTTTCCCTACTGTCTCCCCATGTCTTTCTGTGTAGTTGTGCTACAACTTTTCTTTCTTTGTTTTCTTTGTTCATGTTCTTCCCAGTAGTTGCCGAGTCAAAAAAATAAAAAAATAAAAAAGAGTTAAGGACAGAATCGATCAAGCAATCCCATGGTTGGGAACCTAGCACTCTACCCATGTAGCTACACAAGCACATTTATTTAACAGCCGAAATGTGCAATATCTTATGAAACGGCATGTGGTACAACGTGTGGGTCATTTTCCCGTTTTTAATGAGGGTGGGAGCATAGTTGCCAATTCAGGTTCTTCCCAGTAGGTACTGCGTAAAAAAAAAAAAAAAGAAAAAAGTCATGGTGGGGATTGAACCGGCAAGAAAACGGTGGGAACCCTGCGCTCTACCAATGGAGCTACACAGGCTTATGTAAAAGCACAGCGAATTTTAGATAAATCTTATGAAAGTTCTGCACTCGCGCATTCACAGAAATTAAAATTACAGTTCAAGCAATATTTATTGAAACATTTTTAATTAGGGCTAATTCCCCGGGCGGCCAACGATCTGAAAAGGTGCTCCAGCCCCGCAGAACTCTCGATAGATGAAGGAATACTTTGGTGAGAGCCACATAATACGAGGAACACGCAGAGACGGACAGGAAACAGTCTATCTGAACTTCCTGTGAGTGTAAAGTCCAAAAAAGCTGAATTTGGAGGCAAACACGTCCAAATTAAAGCTTCTGTCTGTCACAGAGGGGTAGTATATCTACGTACGAGTCTAAAACTGTGGCTTTCGTGAATAAAGGTGGAAATTGGGAAAATTGACGAATTTCAGGGGAAACTCTGACAGAGGCCAACAGGCTGCCAGAAGAACAACTCTGGCTATTTCCACGGAGGATGGGCGGGCCACTTACAAGCCACTTAAAAGCCAGCTTAAACCAGCAGGTGGCGCTATGCTGACACTTTGCTAAGGCTGTATAAGTGGAGTGGTTGCCTTGACCGTCACATGTTATACATTGTCGGAAAGCTCTGACTGAGGCGCATGTGACTGTCATGGTCATTGGTTACTGCCGAGTATACAGTGACCAACATGTGTAGATGAGGTAGAGCTCTATGGATTCATACGATAAGAGGCCTTATGTCAGCCAAATATGATCCAGATTGTATAGAGCGCATGCCTGCGAGGGGTTGTCCAATGTACGGGAAAAAAGCATGTTTTTTGTGGGGGCGCTATGTGAAAAGTGTAAACGTTATCAAAAAAAGCTGGCTTGAAGTTGTAGCTCAATTTCTCTAGATTCTATTGAGCCATGTTTGAGCTTATTCTGCAGAGAAACCAAGGAGTAGTACATTGAAACATCTGGTGAGAGATTTCTTCTCCAGGATTTCAATCCAAGATGGCCGACTTCCTGTTGGTCAGAGGGCGGAGCTATAATGATGTTTTGTGACTCTCTCCATGCGCTCTATCGCTGGGCCAAAGGGGATTGGCCTACGCCAAAAATGCATGTCCCCAAAAGAATGGGGGTCAACTTTGAGGGGGCGCTGTGGAGCCATTTTGTTTTGGGCATGTGTCTGTCGCCCACTGACACGCAATTTTTGCCGACTCTGATCACTGTGCCATTTTCTGCGTGTACTTTTGCACGGGAAGGCACTGAAAAACAGGATCTTAGAGGCGTAACTATAATAATAATAATAATAATAACAAGAAACCGGGGGAGAACAAAAGTCCCTTACCAGGACAAAGTCCTGGCTCGGGCCTAATAATAATAATAATAACAAGAAACCGGGGGAGAACAAAAGTCCCTTACCAGGACAAAGTCCTGGCTCGGGCCTAATTATAAAGGGAACAAAGCAAGATAGAGGCATGTTGTAATAGATTTTTGTGTTTGTTTCAATGTGTAGAATGTACCTGCAAAGTTTAATATAAATCGTACAAACTAAAATTTTCAAGGTATAGATAGGTGGCGCTATACTGGTGAGCACCGTGAACTTATTGAGCTCTATGGATTCATACCATAAGAGGCCTTATGTCAGCCAAATATGATTTAGATTGGATAGAGCGCATGCCTGCGAGGTTTTGTGAAATGTACTGCAAAAGGCCTTTTTTTGTGGGGGTGCCATTGTAATCTCTTAACCCCCACTTTAACCGAGTACATTTTCTCCAGTTCGTCTTGACCCATATCTTAAAGCTTCTTGAAAAAAAGCGTCAAAAACACAGTTACAGAAATGAGACGTAAGTGCAGATGAAAACACAGCACACAAAGAAATGCACTTGGTTCAGGTGGGAGTTAAGAGGTTAAAAGTGAAAATGGCCGACTTCCTGTGCGTCATTGCCACGCCCACACCTTCGAAAATATCAAACACATGTAATATATTTTTGTGTTCGATTTAATGTGTAGAATATACCTGCAACGTTTCATATAAATCGTACAAACTAAAATGTTCAAGGTATAGATAGGTGGCGCTATAGTGGTGAGCACCGTGAAGTTATTGAGCTCTATGGATTCATACGATAAGAGGCCTTATGTCAGCCAAATATGATCCAGATTGTATAGAGCGCATGCCTGCGAGGGGTTGTCCAATGTACGAGAAAAAAGCATGTTTTTTGTGGGGGCGCTATGTGAAAAGTGTAAACGTTATCAAAAAAAGCTGGCTTGAAGTTGTAGCTCAATTTCTCTAGATTCTATTGAGCCATGTTTGAGCTTATTCTGCAGAGAAACCAAGGAGTAGTACATTGAAACATCTGGTGAGAGATTTCTTCTCCAGGATTTCAATCCAAGATGGCCGACTTCCTGTTGGTCAGAGGGCGGAGCTATAATGATGTTTTGTGACTCTCTCCATGCGCTCTATCGCTGGGCCAAAGGGGATTGGCCTACGCCAAAAATGCATGTCCCCAAAAGAATGGGGGTCAACTTTGAGGGGGCGCTGTGGAGCCATTTTGTTTTGGGCGTGTGCATGTCGCCCACTGACACGCAATTTTTGCCGACTCTGATCACTGTGCCAATTTCTGCGTGTACTTTTGCACAGGAAGGCACTGAAAAACAGGATCTTAGAGGCGTAACTATAATAATAATAATAATTAAAGCCGCAAGCGGCGATGTAGGCCCTCGCCCCTGGCGCAGCCCCCCCTTGCGACCGCCTCCTTTGCTACCGCCCCCCGCTCTCGCCCAAACCTGCTCTCCCCTCGGCCTCACACACAACCTGTGTGCTCTCTGTCTGCTAACTCTTGGTCTTTAGAGCAGGGGGCGCTATAGCATGGATCATTTTTGTGTTCATGTAAAAAGATTCAGGGCCATCTGGTGTATAAGTGATTACATTTAAAACTCAAAGGGACAAAGAATGTGCCAGTTATCATGGGTAATAATGATGCTCTCAGGAACACGTTTACCCTGACCACGCCCACATCTTACACAATATGATGTATATGTAATATCATTTTTTGTTTAGTTTATTGTGTAGAATATACCGGCAAAGTGGGAGATAAATAATCCAGACTGCAATATTCAAGGTATAGATAGGGGGCGCTATAGTGTTGAGCACTGTGAAGTTATTGAGCTCTATGGATTCATACCATAAGAGGCCTTATGTCAGGCAAATATGATCCAGATTGGATAGAGCGCATGCCTGCGAGGGGTTGTGAAATGTACTGCAAAAAGGCCTTTTTTTTGTGGGGGTGCCATTTTAATCTCTTAACCCCCACTTTAACCGAGTACATTTTCTCCAGTTCGTCTTGACCCATATCTTAAAGCTTTTGGAAAAAAAGCGTCAAAAACACAGTTACAGAAATGAGACGTAAGTGCAGGTGAAAACACAGCACACAAAGAAGATTTACTTGGTTCAGGTGGGAGTTAAGAGGTTAAAAGTGAAAATGGCCGACTTCCTGTGCGTCATTGCCACGCCCACACCTTTGAAAATATCAAACACATGTAATATATTTTTGTGTTCGATTTAATGTGTAGAATATACCTGCAAAGTTTCATATAAATTGTACAAACTAAATGTTTCAAGGTATAGATAGGTGGCGCTATAGTGGTGAGCACCGTGAAGTTATTGAGCTCTATGGATTCATACCATAAGAGGCCTTATGTCAGCCAAATATGATCCAGATTGGATAGAGCGCATGCCTGCGAGGGGTTGTCCAAGGTACGGGAAAAAAGCACGTTTTTTGTGGGGGCGCTATGTGAAAAGTGTAAACGTTATCAAAAAAAGCTGGCTTGCATTTGTAGCTCAATTTCTCTAGATTCTATTGAGCCATGTTTGAGCTTATTCTGCTGAAAAACCAAGGAGTAGTACATTGAAACATCTGGTGAGAGATTTCTTCTCCAGGATTTCAATCCAAGATGGCCGACTTCCTGTTGGTCAGAGGGCGGAGCTATAATTATGTTTTGTGCCCGTCTCCATGTGCTCTATCACTGTGCCAAAGGGGATTGTCCTATGCCAAAAATGCATGTCCCCAAAAGAATGGGGGTCAACTTTGAGGGGGTGCTGTGGAGCCATTTTGTTTAGGGCGTGTGCATGTCGCCCACTGACACGCAATTTTTGCCGACTCTGATTCACTTTGCCCATTTCTGCGTGTACTTTTGCACGGGAAGGCACTGAAAAACAGGATCTTAGAGGCGGAATAATAATAATAATAATTAAAGCCGCAAGCGGCGATGTAGGCCCTCGCCCCTGGCGCAGCCCCCCCTTGCGACCGCCTCCTTTGCTACCGCCCCCGCTCTCGCCCAAACCTGCTCTCCCCTCGGCCTCACACACAACCTGTGTGCTCTCTGTCTGCTAACTCTTGGTCTTTACAGCAGAGGGCGCTATAGCATGGATCATTTTTGTGTTCATGTAAAAAGATTCAGGGCCATCTGGTGTATAAGTGATTACATTTAAAACTCAAAGGGACAAAGAATGTGCCAGTTATCATGGGTAATAATAATGCTCTCAGGAACACGTTTACCCTGGCCACGCCCACATCTTACACAATATGATGCATATGTAATATCATTTTTTGTTTAGTTTATTGTGTAGAATATACCGGCAAAGTGGGAGATAAATAATCCAGACTGCAATATTCAAGGTATAGATAGGTGGCGCTATAGTGTTGAGCACCGTGAACGTATTGAGCTCTATGGATTCATACCATAAGAGGCCTTATGTCAGCCAAATATGATTTAGATTGGATAGAGCGCATGCCTGCGAGGTTTTGTGAAATGTACTGCAAAAAGGCCTTTTTTTTGTGGGGGTGCCATTTTAATCTCTTAACCCCCACTTTAACCGAGCACATTTTCTCCAGTTCGTCTTGACCCATGTCTTAAAGCTTCTTGAAAAAAAGCGTCAAAAACACAGTCACAGAAATGAGACGTAAGTGCACTTGGTTCAGGTGGGAGTTAAGAGGTTAAAAGTGAAAATGGCCGACTTCCTGTGCGTCATTGCCACGCCCACACCTTCAAAAATATCAAACACATGTAATATATTTTTGTGTTCGATTTAATGTGTAGAATGTACCTGCAACGTTTCATATAAATTGTACAAACTAAAATTTTCAAGGTATAGATAGGTGGCGCTATACTGGTGAGCATCGTGAACTTATTGAGCTCTATGGATTCATACGATAAGAGGCCTTATGTCAGCCAAATATGATCCAGATTGTATAGAGCGCATGCCTGCGAGGGGTTGTCCAAGGTACGGGAAAAAAGCATGTTTTTTGTGGGGGCGCTATGTGAAAAGTGTAAACGTTATCAAAAAAAGCTGGCTTGAAGTTGTAGCTCCATTTCTCTTGATTCTATTGAGCCATGTTCGAGCTTATTCTGCAGAGAAACCAAGGAGTAGTACATTGAAACATCTGGTGAGAGATTTCTTCTCCAGGATTTCAATCCAAGATGGCCGACTTCCTGTTGGTCAGAGGGCGGAGCTATAATGATGTTTTGTGACTCTCTCCATGTGCTCTATCGCTGGGCCAAAGGGGATTGGCCTACGCCAAAAATACATGTCCCCAAAAGAATGGGGGTCAACTTTGAGGGGGTGCTGTGGAGCCATTTTGTTTAGGGCGTGTGCATGTCGCCCACTGACACGCAATTTTTGCCGACTCTGATCACTGTGCCAATTTCTGCGTGTACTTTTGCACGGGAAGGCACTGAAAAACAGGATCTTAGAGGCGTAACTATAATAATAATAATAATAATAATAATAATAATAATAACAAGAAACCGGGGGAGAACAATAGTCCCTTACCAGGACAAAGTCCTGGCTCGGGCCTAATAATAACAAGAAACCGGGGGAGAACAAAAGTCCCTTACCAGGACAAAGTCCTGGCTCGGGCCTAATTATAAAGGGAACAAAGCAAGATAGAGGCATGTTGTAATAGATTTTTGTGTTTGTTTCAATGTGTAGAATGTACCTGCAAAGTTTAATATAAATCGTACAAACTAAAATTTTCAAGGTATAGATAGGTGGCGCTATAGTGGTGAGCACCGTGCAGTTATTGAGCTCTATGAATTCAGACCGTAAGAGGCCTTATGTCAGCCAAATATGATCCAGATTGGATAGAGCGCATGCCTGCGAGGGGTTGTGAAATGTACTGCAAAAAGGCCTTTTTTTTGTGGGGGTGCCATTTTAATCTCTTAACCCCCACTTTAACCGAGTACATTTTCTCCAGTTCGTCTTGACCCATGTCTTAAAGCTTCTGGAAAAAAAGCGTCAAAAACACAGTTACAGAAATGAGACGCAAGTGCAGATGAAAACACAGCACACAAAGAAATGCACTTGGTTCAGGTGGGAGTTAAGAGGTTAAAAGTGAAAATGGCCGACTTCCTGTGCGTCATTGCCACGCCCACACCGTCGAAAATATCAAACACATGTAATATATTTTTGTGTTCGATTTAATGTGTAGAATATACCTGCAAAGTGTCATATAAATTGTACAAACTAAATGTTTCAAGGTATAGATAGGTGGCGCTATACTGGTGAGCACCGTGAAGTTATTGAGCTCTATGGATTCATACGATAAGAGGCCTTATGTCAGCCAAATATGATCCAGATTGTATAGAGCGCATGCCTGCGAGGGGTTGTCCAAGGTACGGGAAAAAAGCATGTTTTTTGTGGGGGCGCTATGTGAAAACTGTAAACGTTATCAAAAAAAGCTGGCTTGAAAATGTAGCTCCATTTCTCTAGATTCTATTGAGCCATGTTTGAGCTTATTCTGCAGAGAAACCAAGGAGTAGTACATTGAAACATCTGGTGAGAGATTTCTTCTCCAGGATTTCAATCCAAGATGGCCGACTTCCTGTTGGTCAGAGGGCGGAGCTATAATGATGTTTTGTGACTCTCTCCATGCGCTCTATCGCTGGGCCAAAGGGGATTGGCTTACGCCAAAAATGCATGTCCCCAAAAGAATGGGGGTCAACTTTGAGGGGGCGCTGTGGAGCCATTTTGTTTAGGGCGTGTGCATGTCGGTCACTGACACGCAATTTTTGCCGACTCTGATCACTGTGCCAATTTCTGCGTGTACTTTTGCACGGGAAGGCACTGAAAAACAGGATCTTAGAGGCGTAACTATAATAATAATAATAATTAAAGCCGCAAGCGGCGATGTAGGCCCTCGCCCCTGGCGCAGCCCCCCCTTGCGACCGCCTCCTTTGCAACCGCTCCCGCTCTCGCCTAAACCTGCTCTCCCCTCGGCCTCACACACAACCTGTGTGCTCTCTGTCTACTAACTCTTGCTCTTTGCAGCAGGGGGCGCTATAGCATGGATCATTGTTGTGTTCATGTAAAAAGATTCAGAGCCATTTGGTGTATAAGTGATTACATTTAAAACTCAAAGGGACAAAGAATGTGCCAGTTATCACGGGTAATAATGATGTTCTCAGGAACACGTTTACCCTGGCCACGCCCACATCTTACACAATATGATGTATATGTAATATCATTTTTTGTTTAGTTTATTGTGTAGAATATACCGCAAAGTGGGAGATAAATAATCCAGACTGCAATATTCAAGGTATAGATAGGTGGCGCTATAGTGGTGAGCACCGTGCAGTTATTGAGCTCTATGAATTCAGACCATAAGAGGCCTTATGTCAGCCAAATATGATTTAGATTGGATAGAGCGCATGCCTGCGAGGGGTTGTGAAATGTACTGCAATAAGGCTTTTTTTTTTGTGGGGGGGCCATTTTAATCTCTTAACCCCCACTTTAACCGAGCACATTTTCTCCAGTTCGTCTTGACCCATGTCTTAAAGCTTCTTGAAAAAAAGCGTCAAAAAAACAGTTACAGAAATGAGACGTAAGTGCAGGTGAAAACACAGCACACAAAGAAATGTACTTGGTTCAGGTGGGAGTTAAGAGGTTAAAAGTGAAAATGGCCGACTTCCTGTGCGTCATTGCCACGCCCACACCTTTGAAAATATCAAACACATGTAATATATTTTTGTGTTCGATTTAATGTGTAGAATATACCTGCAAAGTTTCATATAAATTGTACAAACTAAATGTTTCAAGGTATAGATAGGTGGCGCTATAGTGGTGAGCACCGTGAAGTTATTGAGCTCTATGGATCCATACCATAAGAGGCCTTATGTCAGCCAAATATGATCCAGATTGGATAGAGCGCATGCCTGCGAGGGGTTGTCGAAGGTACGGGAAAAAAGCATGTTTTTTGTGGGGGCGCTATGTGAAAACTGTAAACGTTATCAAAAAAAGCTGGCTTGAAAATGTAGCTCCATTTCTCTAGATTCTATTGAGCCATGTTTGAGCTTATTCTGCAGGAAAACCAAGGAGTAGTACATTTAAACAGCTGGTGAGAAATTTCGTCTCCAGGATTTCAATCCAAGATGGCCGACTTCCTGTTGGTCAGAGGGTGGAGCTATAATTATGTTTTGTGACTCTCTCCATGTGCTCTATCACTGTGCCAAAGGGGTTTGGCCTACACCAAAAATGACTGTCCCCAAAAGAATGGGGGTCAACTTTGAGGGGGCGCTGTGGAGCCATTTTGTTTTGGGCGTGTGCATGTCGCCCACTAACACGCAATTTTTGCCGACTCTGATCACTGTGCCAATTTCTGCGTGTACTTTTGCACGGGAAGGCACTGAAAAACAGGATCTTAGAGGCGTAACTATAATAATAATAATAATAATAACAAGAAACCGGGGGAGAACAAAAGTCCCTTACCAGGACAAAGTCCTGGCTCGGGCCTAATAATAACAAGAAACCGGGGGAGAACAATAGTCCCTTACCAGGACAAAGTCCTGGCTCGGGCCTAATAATAATAATAATAATAATAATTAAAGCCGCAAGCGGCGATGTAGGCCCTCGCCCCTGGCGCCGCCCCCCCTTGCGACCGCCTCCTTTGCTACCGCCCCCGCTCTCGCCCAAACCTGCTCTCCCCTCGGCCTCACACACAACCTGTGTGCTCTCTGTCTACTAACTCTTGCTCTTTGCAGCAGGGGGCGCTATAGCATGGATCATTTTTGTGTTCATGTAAAAAGATTCAGGGCCATCTGGTGTATAAGTGATTACATTTAAAACTCAAAGGGACAAAGAATGCATAATAATGATGCTCTCAGGAACACGTTTACACTGGCCACGCCCACATCTTACACAATATGATGTATATGTAATATAATTTTTTGTTTAGTTTATTGTGTAGAATATACCGGCAAAATGGGAGATAAATAATCCAGACTGCAATATTCAAGGTATAGATAGGTGGCGCTATAGTGTTGAGCACTGTGAAGTTATTGAGCTCTATCTGTTCAGACCGTGAGTGTCCTTATGTCAGGCAAATATGATCCAGATTGGATAGAGCGCATGCCTGCGAGGGCTTGTGAAATGTACTGCAAAAAGGCCTTTTTTTTGTGGGGGTGCCATTTTAATCTCTTAACCCCCACTTTAACTGAGCACATTTTCGCCAGTTCGTCTTGACCCATATCTTAAAGCTTCTGGAAAAAAAGCGTCAAAAACACAGTTACAGAAATGAGACGCAAGTGCAGGTGAAAACACAGCACACAAAGAAATGCACTTGGTTCAGGTGGGAGTTAAGAGGTTAAAAGTGAAAATGGCCGACATCCTGTGCGTCATTGCCACGCCCACACCTTCGAAAATATCAAACACATGTAATATATTTTTGTGTTCGATTTAATGTGTAGAATATACCTGCAAAGTTTCATATAAATTGTACAAACTAAATGTTTCAAGGTATAGATAGGGGGCGCTATAGTGGTGAGCACCGTGCAATTATTGAGCTCTATGGATTCATACCATAAGAGGCCTTATGTCAGCCAAATATGATCCAGATTGGATAGAGCGCATGCCTGCGAGGGGTTGTCCAAGGTACGGGAAAAAAGCACGTTTTTTGTGGGGGCGCTATGTGAAAAGTGTAAACGTTATCAAAAAAAGCTGGCTTGAAAATGTAGCTCCATTTCTCTAGATTCTATTGAGCCATGTTTGAGCTTATTCTGCAGAAAAACCAAGGAGTAGTACATTGAAACATCTGGTGAGAGATTTCTTCTCCAGGATTTCAATCCAAGATGGCCGACTTCCTGTTGGTCAGAGGGCGGAGCTACAATTATGTTTTGTGACCATCTCCATGTGCTCTATCACTGTGCCAAAGGGGATTGGCCTATGCCAAAAATGCATGTCCCCAAAAGAATGGGGGTCAACTTTGAGGGGGCGCTGTGGAGCCATTTTGTTTAGGGCGTGTGCATGTCGCCCACTGACACGCAATTTTTGCCGACTCTGATCACTGTGCCCATTTCTGCGTGTACTTTTGCACGGGAAGGCACTGAAAAACAGGATCTTAGAGGCGGAATAATAATAATAATAATTAAAGCCGCAAGCGGCGATGTAGGCCCTCGCCCCTGGCGCAGCCCCCCCTTGCGACCGCCTCCTTTGCAACCGCCCCCGCTCTCGTCCAAACCTGCTCTCCCCTCGGCCTCACACACAACCTGTGTGCTCTCTGTCTACTAACTCTTGCTCTTTGCAGCAGGGGGCGCTATAGCATGGATCATTTTTGTGTTCATGTAAAAAGATTCAGGGCCATCTGGTGTATGAGTGATAACATTTAAAGCTCAAAGGGATAAAGAATGTGCCAGTTATCATGGGTAATAATGATGCTCTCAGGAACACGTTTACACTGGCCACGCCCACATCTGACACAATATGATGCATATGTAATATAATTTTTTGTTTAGTTTATTGTGTAGAATATACCGGCATAGTGGGAGATAAATAATCCAGACTGCAATATTCAAGGTATAGATAGGTGGCACTATAGTGTTGAGCACTGTGCAGTTATTGAGCTCTGTCTGTTCAGACTGTAAGAGGCGTTATGTCAGCCAAATATGATCCAGATTGGATACGGGGGAAAATAATGTTTTTTGTGGGGGCGCTATGTGAAAACTGTAAACGTTATCAAAAAAAGCTGGCTTTGTTTTGAATGAGGGTCTGACCATAGGCACCAATTCAGGTTCTTCCCAGTAGGTAACGATAACATAAAAAAAATAAAATAAAAAAAAGGTCAAGGTTGGTATTGAACCAGCAATCTAACGGATGGGAACCCTACACTCTACCAATGGAGCTACAGAGGCTTAGATAGGAACACGGTGACTTGCACTCATCAGTTGACAGAAAACGGAATTATAGTTCTGAAAATATTGATTGAAACATTTTGTAATTAGGGCTAATTCCCCTAATAATAGGTCTAGCAAGGCATTGCAAGAGAGAGGTCATTTCAGGTGATTTTTGCCCCACTATTGTCTTGATTGTTTTAGACATCTAGTGTTGCCTCTATTGTTTCCCTACTGTCTCCCCATGTCTTTCTGTGTAGTTGTGCTACAACGGTTCTTTCTTTGTTTTTAATGAGGGTGGGACCAAAGGCGTCGATTCATGTTCTTCCCAGTAGTTGCTGAGTCAAAAAAAATAAAAAATAAAAAAGAGTTAAGGACAGAATCGATTGAGCAATCCCATGGTTAGGAACCCAGCACTCTACCCATGTAGCTACACAAGCACATTTAATGTACAGCCGAAATGTGCAATATCTTATGAAACGGCATGTGGTACAACGTGTGGATCCTTTCCCCATTTTTAATCAAGGTTGGGAGCATAGTCGCCGATTCAGGTTATTCCCAGTAGGTACTGCGTAAAAAAAAAAAGGAAAAAAAAAAAGTCATGGTGGGGATTGAACCGGCAATCTAACAGATGGGAACCCTGCACTCTACCACTGAGCTACACAGGCTTACACAAAAACACAGCGAAGTTTATATAAATCTTATGAAAGTTCTGCACTCGCGCATTCACAGAAAACAAAATTACAGTTCAGGCAATATTTATTAAAACATTTTTAATTAGGGCTAATTCCCCGGGCGGCCAACGATCTGAAAAGGTGCTGCAGCCCCGCAGAACTCTCGATAGATGAAGGAATACTTTGGTGAGAGCCACATAGTACGAGGAACACGCAGAGACGGACAGGAAACAGCCTATCTGAACATCCTGTGACTGTAAAGTCCAAAAAAGCTGAATTTGGAGGCAAACACGTCCAAATTAAAGCTTCTGTCTGTCACAGAGGGGTAGTATATCTACGTACGAGTCTAAAACTGTGGCTTCCGTGAATAAAGGTGGAAATGGGGAAAATTGACGAATTTCAGGGGAAACTCTGACAGAGGCCAACATGCTGCCAGAAGAAGACCTCTGGCTATTTCCACGGAGGATGGGCGGGCCACTTACAAGCCACTTAAAAGACATCTTAAAGGCCAGCAGGTGGCGCTATGCTGACACTTTGCTCAGGCTGTATAAGTGGAGTGGTTGTCTTGACCCCCACATGTTATACATTGTCGGAAAGCTCTGACTGAGGCGCATGGGACTGTCATGGTCATTGGTCACTGCCGAGTATGCAGTGACCAACATGTGTAGATGAGGTAGAGCTTTATGGATTCATACGATAAGAGGCCTTATGTCAGCCAAATATGATCCAGATTGTATAGAGCGCATGCCTGCGAGGGGTTGTCCAAGGTACGGGAAAAAAGCATGTTTTTTGTGGGGGCGCTATGTGAAAAGTGTAAACGTTATCAAAAAAAGCTGGCTTGAAGTTGTAGCTCCATTTCTCTTGATTCTATTGAGCCATGTTCGAGCTTATTCTGCAGAGAAACCAAGGAGTAGTACATTGAAACATCTGGTGAGAGATTTCTTCTCCAGGATTTCAATCCAAGATGGCCGACTTCCTGTTGGTCAGAGGGCGGAGCTATAATGATGTTTTGTGACTCTCTCCATGTGCTCTATCGCTGGGCCAAAGGGGATTGGCCTACGCCAAAAATACATGTCCCCAAAAGAATGGGGGTCAACTTTGAGGGGGTGCTGTGGAGCCATTTTGTTTAGGGCGTGTGCATGTCGCCCACTGACACGCAATTTTTGCCGACTCTGATCACTGTGCCAATTTCTGCGTGTACTTTTGCACGGGAAGGCACTGAAAAACAGGATCTTAGAGGCGGAATAATAATAATAATAATAATAATAATAATAATAATAATAATAACAAGAAACCGGGGGAGAACAATAGTCCCTTACCAGGACAAAGTCCTGGCTCGGGCCTAATAATAACAAGAAACCGGGGGAGAACAATAGTCCCTCACCAGGACTAAGTCCTGGCTCGGGCCTAATAACAAGAAACCGGGGGAGAACAATAGTCCCTTACCAGGACAAAGTCCTGGCTCGGGCCTAATTACCAGGACAAAGTCCTGGCTCGGGCCTAACAAGAAACCGGGGGAGAACAATAGTCCCTTACCAGGACAAAGTCCTGGCTCGGGCCTAATTACCAGGACAAAGTCCTGGCTCGGGCCTAATTAAAGCCGCAAGCGGCATCGAGAGGCCCTCGCGGGGGTTCGTTGGCCGGTTGACGCCGGTTCCCGCACGCCGCCGCAATAACCGGGAGGCGCTGCCGCGCCCTACGTGGTTATAATGTTGCTGCCACCCTCGGTGGGGTTTATAAAAGAGCAAAGGAAATGGCGCCTTCGGCGCTGATTACTCTATTTTTCCCAAAATGGCCGACCTCCTGTCGGTTGCCTAGAAACCATGTAATGTACTTTTTTGTTGGGACAGTCCTGACGCACGCGTGTACCAATTTTATTTATTTATTGCCCTGATGTGCCATTAATCTTTGTGAGTAAACATCAAAACGAGATTTTTAGCGTCTCCATGTGAATGATGGCTGCAACCTGCAGAGGGCGCTAGCGCGCCCCAAATCTTTTTTATTTCACAAGCAGCATCGGACGGCCTTGACGGGCCGTACTTCAATGACTGCTGTCCACAAGCTCCTGACAGAGGGCGCTAACGCGCTGTAATTGTGTATAATGTGTGATATGCGGGTCAGTCCCATTGGAATAACATGGCGAGCCTCGGTCGTCTCCATGGCAACACCGTACAAAATACGGTATGGGTCTCATTGGCTTTTTTGACCGGGATGCCATCAGCTATTATTGTGCCGAATTTTATCCATTTGCGAGAAACTAATTTTTTTCCCATAATGCATTTTTTGTTGTCGGCCTAGAGGGGGCGCTATCGCGCCAAATCTCACTTTTTCACATTTGTTGTGTCCGGGGGTGAAAAGTCAATAAAATGTATATTTCCGATTTTTAATCGGAGTTCGTTTGTGCGAATGGGAGCATTTTGTTGTTTTCGGAAAGTCGCAAAAATCTTCGTAAAGATTGCGGCTTCGCCGCACACAAACCGTAAAACTTAGCCAAAAAATTTGGATAACTTTTGATGCCCCACATCTGGAGATGAAGTGGAGCGATTTTGGGCTCATTTGGTGAAACGCCCTAGGAGGAGTTCGTTAAAATGCGACGTCAGCGAAAACGCTGACTCACCATTTTCCCGACTTCCTGTCAAAATGGCGGACTTCCGGTTTGTCTGGGGGCGTGGCCACAATAATATATTTTGTTTGTCCTCACAGGACGAATGTCTGTACCGAATCCCGTCGCTCTGCGAAAAAGTTTATGTTGGCCCCCTCCCCATAGGCGCAATGTATTTTCACTTTTGTAGGTGGCGCTGTCGCGCCATTTTTTATCTCCCCAAAACGAAACACACATTTTAATTAATTTTTCACCAGATCTGAATTTTGGGCAAAGTTTGGTGAGTTTTTGACTATGTTCAGGAGGTCAAATTCCTGCTCAAAGAGCAGAAGAAAGAAGAAAGAAAGAATAATAATATTTCCTGCAAAAACAATATAGTCGCTTTCGCGACTACAACATATTATACATTTTTTGAAAGCTTTCGACTTCCCCCACGCACCGGTGGGGCTCGGAGGTGAATGACGAGCGCTTCGCGCTCGTCATCCACCTCCGTATGACAGTTGGCCATATACCCCCATTCATTTTGCTGCAATTACAAGTATAAGGGCCCACACCAGACGTGTGGGCAGTCACTGTTTTACACGGTGAGTTTACGTTTGACATGGGGACAGCGCTTCGCGCTGTTTTCGTGCGCTCCGCGCACCTCGGTACAGTGCGCTGCGCGCACTGCGTTGCGATTACAATAGGCCCTTGCTACGGCAGGCCGCTCGGGCCTAATAATAATATTTCTTGCAAAAACAATATAGTCGCTTTCGCGACTACAACATATTATGCATTTTTTTAAAGCTTTCGACTTCCCCTACGCACCCGTGGGGCTCGGAGGTGGATGACGAGCGCTTCGCGCTCGTCATCCACCTCCGTATGACAGTTGGCCATATACCCCCATTCATTTTGCAGCAATTATAAGTATAAGGGCCCACACCACAGGTGTGGGCAGTCACTGTTTTACACGGTGAGTTTACGTTTGACATGGGGACAGCGCTTCGCGCTGTTTTCGTGCGCTCCGCGCACCTCGGTTCAGTGCGCTGCGCGCACTGCGTTGCGATTACAATAGGCCCTTGCTACGGCAGGCCGCTCGGGCCTAACAAGCGTCAACAAGCACCAGTGTGCCTTCACTCGCAGTAAAAACAACTATAGCTCGGTCAACATGAAATGAAGACGTCTCTCAGTATTATTGGCGCAGTAGCAGTCGTCGACTCACGTTTTTTTTTTAAAGCTTAATTCTGCTGTTATCTTCTCCCACCAGGCGTGCAATGATTGGGCAGATATTTTTGGCCGGACAGTGCGCGGCCTAAAGTCCCACCCAGGACAGTGGAAGTAAACACTACGAGATGTCTGTGTAAGATCTCAGCCGTACAGGAGTTGTCCATCTTCAATGAAGGTACTTGATTCATCTTCTGTACTCAGTGGGGAGGAGCCGGGCCAGCCCTAACTCCTCCCCGTTGGTCTATATATTCAGCTGTGGCCAGAGTGGGACTTTAGTCGCTGACAAAGCCTTTTGGGTGAGAGGCGAAACGTTTGAAGACTTCAACTACTGAGTACAGAAGATGAATCAAGTACCTTCATTGAAGATGGACAGCAGACATTTGAGTTTGGGCAGAGAGCGGCCCAGAGATGCACAGCTGGGTTAAGAAAGTATGTATATCTCCCTATTCTTTACTGCTATGTTATATCAGTGTTTCCCACACATACAGATTTTAAACGCCATTTAAAAACACGCATCGTATAGAACAACCTCAGCGTTCAATTGGACTGCGGGAGGGGGGTTTATTATGCAGCGGCCCTTAAGCTATTCCTCCGTAATTCTCACTCACGCGTCTCTCCCACAGCCTACACACACTGCCCCCTGCCTTTGTGCACACCGTGTCTCGATCATTGCTGGAAGCTGTGTCTATTTGGTGCAGAGAAGACAGCAGGTGAAATTCACTAAAGGCAATACCCATACACCCCACCATGAATGTTTGCTAGCACATACAATAACAAGTAAAAGCACTATCTGAGGATATAAAACACTTCCGACTCTCGTTCTCAAGCTAAAAACTATAGTTGCCAGGTATCAGTAAAACCCTGCAGGGCACTACTTCCTGACATCAGCAGGTGGGAGGAGAGTATTTGATGCTCTTTGAAGGAAATGGACTGAAAATGCTCAAACATTTACAACACAAGTTCAAGTTGGCATATTTGAGCCGAATGCACAGATTTTCACTCTGTCAGGATGAGGAGTGGGTTCGGTCTAACCCGCCTGCTCTGACGCTGGACTTTCAGGAGAAAACTGCAATAAGAGCAGAGTAAGCAGACAGGTGGATCAGTCACATGTTCAGAGCACGTCTGCAGCAGAGCCTGGGCAGATGCCAACACACTGACTGCAGCCGACACTACAGGCAGACCAGGGTCTGTTATAAAGTCCATTGGCCGACAACAAAAAGACTGGCTATATAGCCAGCCTATTGAATATGACATAACAAAAAGTGACCTCCATTAGATAGATTTCTATGATTGAAACCTTTACTATAGTCATTTTTTTAACTATATGTTATTTGAGAGATGAAAAAATTACATCAAATTAAATGACTTAAAATGTCTGTAAATCTATATATATGTGCTATCAGCCATGTAACACAATACGTATGAGATCGGCCCCTCGAGTACATCGTGTCAAAGTCATCCTGCAACCCCCACTTTGGGAAGCACTGCATTAGACTAAAGAACAAATCAGCTGATTTCAGCCACCAGCTGGAAGTCGGGAAGATCAGGTACTGCTTCTTTAATTGGTTAGTCAGACAGTGTGATAGAGAACAGTATATAGGACGACCACAGGAACAGGACGTGCAGAGCGTAACAGACCACATGGCACTTTCCTTAAAACCTGTGAAGTACAGCACCAAGAACATCTGAGGGCATTTAGACACATTCAAACATATCTGTCATTGGCTACGTTTTGTAACGCATGGTGGTGAAGGCGGAGCTAGCCATGGACGTGTGTGGCTGGATAGCGAAAGGAGCAACAACTTGATTGCCAGAAGGTACTTATTTATTTCGTATGTAAAGGTTTGCCAGCGTAATACCTGCGTACACACGGCGAGTCCATGACACAAGTATAAGAGGAATGACCTATTGACCATGGCAAATTAAAGAGGCGGTATAACCTAACCCATTATATATTTGGCTGCCTTAAGTCGACATCTGAGCTGCTCACAGCCATTTTATAGGTTATTTGGATGAAATGTTATGCAGTGTGGCTTTAAAAAGAATCAACAATTTAATACAATGGCATTTCTACATCAGGTTCTGCTTGCACTAAAAACTCTCTTTTAGGGCTGAACACAATGAGAAAAATATTTCAGTCTGAGATAAAGGTCTTCAGTGCATGTGGGAGGAACATTGGAGAAGGTTAGCGCCCCCTGCGGGTGAAGCTCTCGTCCATTGAAATCAGTGTCAATTTCATTTCAACTAAAATATTGCGTCATTATTTTAGTCAGTCATTTTTTTGCAGACTAAAATCAGACTAAAACTAAATAAAAAGTTGTTTATGAGACTAAAACTATGATTTAAAGGTCATGATGAAATGAAAAGAGGAGACTAAAATCATCAAACTTCCAGGGACAGTTTGAAAAGCCTCAGAGCATTTAAATCCAAAAGGAACAGGTTTGAGCTTTGTTCATTTGGAGAAAAAACATGAAGCTGAGGACCTCGATTAATATTAAATATTATCAAAGTTGACTAAATGAAGTTTAGATTACAGTAGACTACAGTTCTTTCAGCGACCAGCGGCTTTATAGGTGGTTGGCTTGGAGCCTTTACTTTCCATCACTGTGACCCCCATGAGGCTCCAGGATCAATATTATTTCAGTAACCAGAAACCCTAAAAAAGGAACTGGTCCCGAGGCGTCCTAGAGGCCATTGGGATGGAAAGTAAAGCGTCCAGGCTAACCAGCTATGCCGCCGCTGGGTCACTGAAAGGTCAAATAGGCACTTTTCTTTTGCATCAAAGTTTCATAATGCACCTTTAAAATGTCATAAGCTACAATACTCCACTGGGGGGCGCCATCGCCGTCTCCATCTGCATTGGAACTCAGACCACTCTGAACACCTCTGAGTTTTCATGTCGGAATTACCACTTTGAGCGCTTCCAAAGCATTTTTCCAAGTCGGAATTCGGACATTTACCAGTTGTGTGGTAAACTGCGGGCTCTTCAGAATGACAGTAACGTTACGTGAGCTGAACCAATAAATAGGGCTGGGTGGCGTTAAACGATATCAGTGTGGTCGATCAAAAGTAGCTACAGGGAAAAGAAATAGTTTTGATGCCTGTTGGTCCAGGGACAGCTCAAATAAATACATTTATTCTGGCACTTTTTTCCCAAAAAGATTTTAATCCCAATTGTTTTTTTTTTTTTACACAATATTCCCATTTTTTGCCACAATTTCTTCCAATTACCCCCCCTGAATTATTCCCCATTTTTCACACATTTCTTGACATTGGAGATAAACCCAATATTGTACATTCTGCAGATCTCACACATTATTGCTCTGTTTTCTGGTTCTGGACGACAAATATTTTAGAATAGGTATCGCAAAAAAGAAAATCGTTCAGGTATCGGTATCGTAAACCAAGTATTGTTAAAGTACCGGTATTGAAATAAATGGATCGGTAACCAGCCCCACCTATAAACAAAGTCTACTATAGGTTAAAGTCATCCTATACAACTAGAACTGCTTGCTTCATAACCCCTCAACTCCCACCTGAACGGAGCACATTTTCTCCAGTTTGGCTTTTAAACTAATCTAAAAGCTTAAAACAAAGCATAAAAAAAGAGAGGATGAAAATGCGACAAACTGACAAAAAAACTACAACGTGACAAAACTGGGAAGAAAATGCAACATTAAAAGCGACAAAACCGTGACAAAAACGCTTAAAAACGTTTAAAAACGTGACATAAAAGTTACACTCACTTTTGTAGGTCTCAGCTTTCAAATGAGGCCTTAAACTGTTGCTCTCGAGAAGCTTTTAGATTCGGGTAAAGCCGAACTGGAGAACATGCGCTCGGTTCAGGTGGGGGTTAATAATTGCATACAGCGCAAATTATGCCTGTTTATTTATTTTTTACACAAACCGCTCAAATAAGCGATAGAAATGAACTTAACCAGGGTTAGTCCATCAACATGTACTGGACCACAGAGGCCATTGGACTGTTGACGTGAGCGTGGGCAGCTGCGGCGCTCACACACACACACACACACACCTGGGCAGATGCCAACACACTGACTGCAGCCGACACTACAGGCAGAGCAGGCTCTGTTATAAAGTCAATGCCCTGTATTATGGATGTAAAATAGGTTTGCCAGCAAGGAAAAAGCCACAAAAAACGTGACATAAAAGTTACTCACTTTTGTAGGTCTTAGCTTTCAAATGAGGCCTTAAACTGTTGCTCTCGAGAAGCTTTTAGATTCGGGTAAAGCCGAACTGGAGAACACGCGCTCGGTTCAGGTGGGGGTTAATAATTGCATACGGCGCAAATTATGCCGGTTTGTTTATTTTTACACAAACCGCTCAAATAAACGATAGAACTTGGACCACAGAGGCCATCGGACTGTTGACGTGAGCGTGGGCAGCTGCGGCGCTCACACACACACACAGATAAGACAGTCAAACACATAGCGCCGTACACTGTTTGTCATTCTGGACCCCGTCTAAGAACTCCCATATGTCCACTCGGCCATGACACACATATACTGTACTTTTAGCCTGGAATAATGGTACTTACTGTGCTGGGCGGGCTGACAGAGGGATTATGGGGGAGTTTAGGAGGTTACCCCCGTGGCACGGTCCTGACCAGCTAGCAGCAGCAGGTGATTCCACCCATCGGGGAGCTCCAATCACCTTGTAGAGCTGGCCGCCTCCATGTGACGACGGGACAGCTGTCTAGGAAGCTTTGCACTGGCATGAATCAACTACACGCTTCGGGAACATGGGACGGACACGTGGACACACACACTGTACATCCGCGCACATTTGGACACTCGGAATGGAAAGCTATTAGTATTTTCCATTCCATTTATACACTTGGCATTACGCACAGGCTTATGTGGAATGATAGCAGTTTTGGTCCGACAGTATTTTGTAAAGGCACAATACCAGGGTTTCAGAATTTTTTTGACTTTTTCACCCTTTTGTAAGATCTGGAATGATTAAACTTAGGAGCATGGGCACCTAAAGATGACACATACCTATGTACATTCTAGACACATTTATATTTGGGTATTTGACATTTAGGAGTAGGGCTGGGCGATTTTGGTATTGATCGATCTCAATTTTCGTTTTTTTATTTTTTCATAATAAATTACATTTGCTGATTCATGAATTCAAACCTCAGCTCAGACAAAAAACAAATGCTTTCATCAAGTTTCATTTAACGCACAAAAGTCTTCCATTGTCTCATCCAAACTCCCAAAGTCGGTACGGTTTGTGCCAAAGAAAACCTGTCGATTATAAGGTCCATGACGATTGTTGAGATTGACCAAAGTAGAGATTGCGATTTCTATTTCGATTAATTGCCCAGCCCTATTTAAGAGTGCTACACAAAGTTATTATTCGAGAGTAAATGCGATGGATTTCTATTGTTTTTTTATGTCATCGTTTTTTCATGAGATCTGATAGCGATATCACCTCCAAAATGTCACGTGGTGCGACACATAAAAAATACTTTAAAATAAGAAATTATTAATTGATATTAAAGGTTCAATGGTGCCTGAGTGCAAACTATACGCACTGGTTTCAATAACTAGCTTTGGTGTGGATGTTTTGACTTCAGGTTAATCAGAAGTGGTCATTTGTGTGACATGCTTATTACTTTTTTGAACAAACCAATAAAACATGGAGTAGCAAGTCCAATGCAATGCTTTTAAAAGTCAAATACTATACTTTTAAAGCCACAAATGCAAAAAATTATATATATATATATATATATATATATATATATATATATATATAATTATAAAAAATTGCCAAAAAAAAAAAAAGAGAAAAAGGTTGAAAATTTCAGCCTAAACGGAGGCGTTCCGGAGCATCCATTTGGTATTTTGACAGACTTGTGCAGTTGTCAATATTCCCGACATTTAGAATTAACTGCTTTTTAATGACATTTAAGGCCTTAACTCTGACTCGATTCAGTGACTGTTTTAAAGGCATTGCAATAATGATAAAAGCATATTTTATCAACGTTGAAATAGGCGGCAAGTTAGCAGCTATAGGGCCTTTTTAAAAAGGGACATTTTGGAACATCTAGTAATAAGTACAATTGTCTTGAAATTAGTGAATTTGTTTTTGTTTTGACCAACTCATTTCAAGAAATCTGTATGATTTTACAATTGGGTTAAGAAAAAAACAATCTAATTTCAAGTAAATTAAGATTTTTCTTAATAAAATTTAGACTGCGATTAGATCTTTTTTAAGTGTAAAAAAAAAAAACTTGCTTCATGGACAAATGTACACGTCAACAAAATTGTACTTGTTTTTACTTTTTACTGTATAGGTTGCCTCCAGACAGTTAAATGTCCCTGTGTCTCCAAGGCGTCTTAATGTAGAAAACCCGCAAATCCTTTTGCTCTCAGAGCTCTCCAAACAAGTGACTCTTGCATTAGTAACCGTCCCGTTCCCGGCTCTCGGTTTGAAACGTTGTAGAGTGAGATTAGGTCCATGTGAATGTTGTGCTGCACATATAGAAAGTTTCCGATCTGGCAGTGCACTCGGAGAACATATGCAGTGAGTTTAGGCCCTGCCCTCATTTCTTGGAATGTGTAGGTTTGCACCTTATGTAATAACCAGGCACACTTATTCTCAGCTTGCATCCTTTTACTGAAAACCAGGCTTCTCAGAAAAGCGCCTCTGCAAAACACATCCACACTCGTCTTGTGTGCGTTTCGGAAAACGGAATCCCACGTTTACACATGGAAGTGGAGAGTCCTGAACTAGCTCCAGACAAAGTGACCAGTGTCTGCAAAGAATATGAGCTCAAAAAGCAGCATAAAGTGTTCGTACCTGTAGGACTCGGCCAGGGGACAGCGGTGCGACGTAAAACCCCAGGAGGTGAGACTGAGCTGGGTACAGCATGTGCAGGAGGTCCCGGACTGACTGGAGAGGGTCGGGGGCAGGAGGAGAGGGAGAGGAGAGAGGGGAAGGAGAGGAGCGTATCCCACTGACGGCTTCAAATTTCTCTGATGTCACCACCAAAGCACTCCTCTTCCCTTCCAAAACAGAGGCGCGTTTCCTCCGGGGGCTAACGGCAGCTACAGGACGCGCTGAGGCCCCCCTGGTCTGC
The DNA here is from genome assembly GCA_021464625.1 of Proterorhinus semilunaris. Classification (NCBI taxonomy): domain Eukaryota; kingdom Metazoa; phylum Chordata; class Actinopteri; order Gobiiformes; family Gobiidae; genus Proterorhinus; species Proterorhinus semilunaris. Next base: position 37,709,699 of record CM038347.1, read on the forward strand.
AACAGCAATCAGTGCGTTATACAATGAGAACACCCTTAAATCAACGTGTGGATGTGGTTTGTGAATACCTTTCCCACAACGGTTTAAAACGCTCCAGCAAAGTGAGCCCAGACGTGGTCAAAGAGTAGATGGTGGTGTAGTGGTTAGCAGCTCTTTCTGTGTTAGGTTTCCTTTACCACTAACATGTACAATAAGGTTCCCTCTGGGGCAGTGGGACATATGTTCATCACAAAGCTAGTTTTCTTTGCAGCAGTCAGGTGTGTGTGGTTAAAAGAAAGATTCAAAAATAACAGGGTGATGTTTTATTAGAATTTTATTGATCCTTTTACAGAAATTTATGTGAGAAATGTCACCATAAAAATGCACTCGAGCTAAGAACATGACGGCCTCCACTCGCTCAGTGCAGGCTGATTATTGTTGCTCTGGGAGTCGCTTTGAGCGTGAACACAACAGTGAACAGAAGTCCAGACTGAGGTATGCATCTATGATGCCAACACTGAACACAACAAAGGAATGTAACAGAGTACTCAAAGTAAAAAACAGTACAAAATTTCATTGCATGTTTGGCAGCTGCACACACCGTACTGCCACATCCACCAACACCTAAAGACTAGACGCCCTGCACAAAGGCACAGGGAGGGAGTGTTGGTCCGACGCCCCCGACAACACCGAGGCTGTTGTAGCACCCGTAAGTCTGACAGACGAGTCATCTGCACCAATACTGCACCAGAAACAAGAACAAACTGAAGCCTGTCGAGAGAGCATGAACAGGGCTGAGGAAGACTACAGTGGAGTGTGGGGTGTGAGACAGAGGCTGACCACGGGGGGGGGCAGCGTCAGCCTGACACCGCTACACTGTCCGGGGGTTGTACTCTGGAAGCTTCTTCAGTTTGTCCTGCTCCTGCTCTGTGTCTTGTCTCGCTATCACCAGAGAATGGGAGTAGCCCATGGCCACCTGCAAACACACACACACACAGTAAACCCTGTTGCTCCATCAGACATTTAAGAGTGACAAAGTTGAGTCAATGGCAGCGGGTTGACTTAGTCACATGACTGGGCAAGTGTCCAAGAGTCTCAAAGAGTCTGAGCACGCATGTCTTACCTGCTCCGCATAGACGCCGTCCAAGGTCTTTACCTCCTGAGCGCTGGTGGACGACTTGGCTTTGTTGTCTCCATAGCCCTGAAGACACACACTCACGCAGTCAGGAGCAGATTTCGTTCAATCACACTGTTCCTCGAGATATGCTCCATGTGACAAAACTAAAAGTAACTAAATAAACATCACTGGTGCAGTAGGTCGTGTTCACGACATTCGAGAGTGTCATTTCAGTTGGAGCCTCTACTAATCAACAGGAGAGTTTGGAAAGAAATGTCCAAATGTTTTCCCTGATCATTATTTGAAAGTGATTGGATTAACAAACCTGCCACATTCATCTTATTCATCATTCTGAAGATTGTCTTCACTTTAGTTCAAGTGTGGTGCTGTTCTGTGTCAAATGGTTGTTGTCTTTAGCATATGTTATGCATTCCCTTATAGTCTACAGCAGCCATTCTCAAAGTCCGGGACAACGTGGCCCCCGATAATAATAATAATTTACTCTATTGAAAGGAATTTGTAAACATTTTACAGATAAAATTACATATAAAAACCAACAGCTATGCCGGTGGGCAAAATACTTGTTTAAAGTAGTACATTATAGCAAATAAGTGTATTTTTCAATTAAAAATATATTGTTTTTCAATATACTTGTTTTGTTGACAACCTTTGGGGGGGCCCCCTGCAGAGCCTGACGCCCCCCAGGGGGCCCCGGACCCCACTTTGGGAACCACTGGTCTACAGTATAGGTTTAAACGTTTTTATAGTTTATTATTTATCTAAGTATGTCTTATATGATTATGTTGCATGATTGAACCAAAAAAAAAAAATCCTAGTTTGTATCTTTCACCAACAATGGCAATAAACGCTCTTCTGATTCTGAGAGAGAAGACGCTGGACTTTGGGACAGCTTTAGTGTCATGTGGACCGGTCCAGCACGTAGATATTAACCATAAAGCAAGTACAACATTCTATGGCTGCAACTAACCATTATTTTGTAATCTATTCATCTATCGATTAATCGCTTGCCTGTCAATGGTGTAGGAAAATTGTATTTAAAAAAATGTTTTTATCACATAAAGCTAAAGGGGCGCTACTTGAGGGCGCGTTGGAGTAAACTTAAAGTGAAAGTTTGTTGGAGGCTCTTAACGCCAATTCTGCTCTGATTGGATGAGAGACAGATATTTATGACATTTTCAATGTACAAAACACTATAGTTTTTTATCAAAAATACAAGATGTTCATGTCATTTTTGCTCTACGCGTCTGTGTGAACCAGAAAACAATTAATCGATTACTAAAAATAGTTGTAGATTATTTCAATAATCGATTAGTTGTTTCCGCCCTACAAAATTCAGCATCTTGATTGAGCAAAAAAATAAATAAATAAAAAGATCCCCTCCTGGAACCGCCACCTTAACGTGGTGGAGGGGTTTGAGCCTGAATGATCCTGGAGCTCTGTTGTCGGGGGCTTGGTGCCCCTGGTAGGGTCTCCCAGGGCAAACAGGTCCTAGGTGACACACTTTAATACATGGGTTTTCTCAGACAGTCCTGATCATTTAGGAGTGTACCATTACGCTGGCCTCGACTTTGGGACCTGGTACAAGAGAAGTTTAGGCAATGAGTGGAAGTGTCACCTCACTGTCTATGTCAATACTTGGATCTTTTACTGACACAGATGTACCCAGGTGAACACTTGATTAGAACAATGCTGATGCATAGCCTACGTAGTATGTCAGAAACCAGGATACTGTGTTTACATGGAACTGAATGTTGGAAACTAAGAATATCCCCGTCTCTTATAACCTGGATATTGGCTTATTTAAGAAACGCAAATCAGGAGACTGTGTTTACATGGACGTGCCTAGTTGCCTGGTCCTGTGTGAGGTCTTACCAGCTCTCCAAAAGTGGGCGAGGGACCCCAGCTGATTGTGCTCTCGTCTGCGGCGATGATAATGCTGCTCTTCCTGGTCACACACACACACAAGAGATTCAGCTCCAAGTCATGAGGACAACGAGACACTCATCTATAAACTAGAAACCATTCCTTCTTAGCCATGAGATGAGCCCTAAGTTTGAACGTTTGAAAATGATGTCCGAATGAGTGATGTTTGGATTTAGCATTGGCATGTAGCACCCTCTGCAGAAAGCAGAAAAACTGAAAATAAAATGGTTGAATTTGTAGCCAACAGCATGCCAATACTGAGTGGTGCAGTGATACACCTGCTCTTTATGCACAGTTTGTAACGTTTATAAAGTCTTGTACTAAATCATACTATACTGACTTGTACTAAATAATTTGATTAGAATTGATCTCATCCTCATCTCAGTTTGATCATTCTTTTTGTCCATCGATCCTGCTCACAGTTATGCCACAAATGCTGGACAGTAAGTTAGGCAATAAGATGGGAGATTAAACTAAAAACCTAATGACTGGTAGCAGTATTTTAAGTGCTTTCATATTTTCTGTCACTAACTGTTTAAAAGATGTGGAACCATTAAGTAACATGTGACTAGACACAGGAATGAGGGCAAATTTGTTTAAATGCATCAGAAATGGACACACATTGAGAAAAAAAAAATTGCTTAAAGTTCAAATTAAAGCAAAATGTGATTTCATGAAACAATTGCAATCTTAAAGAGTGTAAATAAATCAAATCAAGCATGTCACTTTTACTAAAAGCTTTTAGATTTAATGCCAGTTAGAATCCCAGTTAATGCTTTTTTCATTCAGACCAAACATGTCTGAAACGTCAAAATGGCACCAACAGCCTCCACTTGAACGCCTGACCATTTTCATTTCCGTATAGATTTGTCTTTGAAGGCTGCTGTTCTGGGGTTAACTAGTCCCTCTCTCATGTCCTATGGATCTTGAACAATACACTCAAGGGTCTGCCCAGTATCTAAGCTCAAATCCAGCACAAACGCTGGCACAGTGGGCGATGACTTTGGGGTCAGGTGAGGTGGAATACACCAGAGACTTAAACGCACGAGTCTACAGGTCGGCCGCAAAATTGCCGGCTCTCCCCACGGTCTTGCTTGGAAATGCCCAGTCGATCCGGGACAAGTTGGACGAGTTGGAGGCCTGGACCAAGATCAGGCAGGAGATCAAAAATGCCTGCCTTCCATTTGCCCGGATGCACCAAAATTCATCCTGGGTGATTTTGTTAGACTTTTAAAACTTAAGAACAGTACGTCACCTGTGCCACAAAACGGAGGAATACGACTCTGGATTTGTGCTTTGGTTCAGTGAGTGGTGCATATAAATCACTGCCACTTCCTCCTCTGGGACCGTCCTATCATAACTGTGTACCTCATGCCCCGCTACACTCCTGCTTTTAAGAGACTAAACCGGGTGGAGAAATCAGTGCTGGTCAGAGGACAGCATCTCAGCACTTCAAGCTTGTTTTGAGTGTCCGGATTGGAACTGCTTTTTTAACTCATGTGAGGACATTAATGAGTTATGTGACACTGTTTCTTCATATGTCACTTTCTGTGTTGACTCTGTTGTCCCATCAAAGACTGTTGTTTAAATAACAGACCATGGGTAAACAAAGAGCTTAAATCAATCAATAACACAAAGAAAGTTTACTCTTCTGATGGGAACTCCCTGGAGAAGAAAACTGTCTCTAGGGAAGTACAAGATGGGATCAGGAAGGCTAAACTGAAATATAAGGACAAAATAGAAGTACAGCAGTGGTGACCTTAGAGCAGCCTGGCAAGGCATTAGACGCATGGCTTCCATTAATAAACCTATTAGTGTAAAGGAGTGCCAGATTCTGATCTCCAAAATGTTTTTAATTCCTCTTTTTCCCTCTCAGTAAACACACTCCCTTCAGAATTCCGTGACAAAGTGTCATTGACCTTTTTGAAATGTGTCCTTTTTTTAATTGTCTGTACTGTTGGAAGAGACACACAGCGAGTGTTGTGATGCGTTTGTGCAAAATCTGTCGGACGTTGCAGCAAACTAATTGCCCTTGAGGGATCAATAACGTTTTCTGAATCTGAATATTTGTGCCGTAGCGCTCGGCTAGTCGTTAAAGGCTAGGTTAGCATGCAACGATCAGCTACAGCCCATTGTTGAGAAGTGTGCAGTAAACTAATCATTTGTCATCAAGCACAGCTCAGTGTGTGATCACTTTAAAGGCGGTTTCATGTAGATGCTGGTTTTATTGACTTTATTAGCACTTCTTACTAGTTTCCGCATGATTGCTCAGAGCTAGTAGCTGTAGCTTTTTCCCTTGGTGTATCATCAATGTGTTTCAGACGTGTTTGGTCTTAATGCAGCACGACACAAGTTACCATCTATTTAATTCCCCACAAAACCCCTTTCCCCAGCCTCTTTGTACCAAGTACATTTCTGTTACCCAGGTAACTGCAGGTGAAGCACTTTTATTCGTTGTTAATTTATAACCATCTGTCTAAAGCAACAAACCTCTCCGCTGAGGAGGACACGCGACATACGGTCCACTCACCCACAGGCCAGACTGCGGACCTTCCAGCCGCAGAGGTCCTGCACTATTTTGGGATACATGGTGCACTCCCTGCTGGTGTTGGTGACTCCCCAGAAGTACAGTCCTCCTGTGACACACACACTCGTCAGACATGTTTTCTTAACACTGTTGGATGATTGAAATCAGAGCACGCGCTGCCCCCTCACCCATCTCGTTGACGGCAAAGGAGCACTGGTAGCCGGTGTAGATGAGGGAAGCCCCGCGGCCGGGGAAGTCAAAGAGTTTCACCAAACGTGGAACCATCTCGTCCTTCTGTTCGGTGTGTCCCAGACGGCCGTAGCCGCCAAAGCCCCAGCTGAACACGCGCTTCTGAGAGTCTAAAACAAGCTGCAAAAGTCCACACAATAAGCCTTTTATTATTTCACTGGAGGTTGTTTCTTCAGTTCCTCAAATGTGGGGAAACTTCTAACTCCAAAGGACATCTTCTCACACCAATTTCTCTAGTCTTGAACTTAATATACATCTTTTTAATATACTTAATAATTTTTAGAACAGACTATTTTCCGCTAAGACCAAGATGATTGGTGTTAAATCGCTCGCTGTGATGTTTAGAAGAAAGCACTGACTGTGTGGTTGGCTCCACAGGCCACGTCCCGCACCACCACATTAGGAACAGGCATGATCTGGCCGTCTTTAGACTTCTCGATGAAGAGGGCCACTCTCCGGGCGATGAGCTCACAGTCAAACTCAATTCTGTTCGACCGGGCGATGTACTTACCATCGCTGTTGTGGCCTATGAGAAAGATCAATGGATTCATATTCTGTACATTTACAGTCTTATGACTTTAAGGTTCACAGGGTTTTTGTCTGCGTACATACCCAGTTGTCCATAATCTGGACAGCCAAACGAGTAGAGGTTTCCTTTACAGTCGACCACCATGCTGAACTCTGCCCCACACGCCACTTTCACCAAAGGCTGCCCATTGTAGGAAATCTGAAACAGACGTCAATGGAAACGCATCTTTAATAAAAGGTTCAAAACTATTTTGGTTGGGACAGTGCATGTTAAAGGGATATTTCAGGATTTTTGACATTGGGCCTCATTTCCTAGTTATCCAGAGTGTTGTTGATGTCTGGAGATATTTTTTTCTTAAATTCATGCAGTTCTTATATTTAAAGAGTCTAGTGGCGCTAGGCTAGGGCAAGGCTAAAAACATTTCTATGGCATCAGTTAGCCTGCATTAAAAACAGCCTGGCGCACTCCACAGTGTACCTGAGGTAAAACATCAGACTAACGATATAAATGTCTGTGTCGATAGAATCATTTTAGCCATATTTAAAATAACTTGTATTTGAGCAGCTAATTTCCATCCGTCATCCCCCATGCGTACTCTCAAACACACTCTCATTCATCCTGGCCTATTGTACATCTTTTTAGTGGTAGGGGAAACCATAGTACCCGGAGGAAACCTATGCAGACATGGGGAGAACATGCAAACTCCACACAGAAAGACCCCGTCCAGGTGGGAATCGAACCCGGGACCTTCTAGCTGTGACTAGCGAGCGCTAACCGTTGCGCTACCTTACGCAATAGCTGCTAACTATGAGACACGCTTTGTAGAGAATCAAATCAAACGCAGCTCTAAGTTTCTTTTTTTCCAATCGAGGAACTACACTACAAAAGTGTTCTTAGGACTAAATACTAGTCCTTTCTCCAGGAACAGAAGCCACACAATGGTTGTGTAATGATTGTGAACTGTCATTAAAGGGGGGGTATTGTGTAAAATCAGCTTTTTACCACAGTACAACGTTCTCATCAAAAGCAGATCTAAAGCTGTGCTTACATAAAGTGCAATACTCTTTTTAAGTCACTGTTCTAATGAGCCTGTGTGGATGAGTAAAAAGACTCACTGTAGCAGGGCTCAGGACGGCGTCCGTCTGACTGCCTTGGCCCAGCTGTCCGAGTTTGTTCTCTCCAAAGGAGTAGGCCGTGCCGTCATCTGTGCAGATGTCGCTTCATTAATGATTGTATTGACAGCTTGGTAACGTTGGCCCGTGTGATGGGAGCACTCACCTGTCAGAGCCAGAGTGTGATTCCGTCCACAGGCTGCAGCCACGATCACCTGATCAGACAGAGCCTCGATGAGCTTTGGAGCGTCCAGGCGTTTGGTGTCCCCATGACCCAGCTGGCCTTTGTCATTACGACCTAAGACCACACACATTTGGATTTATCGATTTAAAAAAGGGACAATGCATTTAAAAAAGTACAATATACTTCAACCCAAATATTTCAGTCAATTGGATGCAGAGACTAAAACTGAACAAGAACTAGCTTGTGTAGCTAATGTTTATCCTTGTCCAGAGCAAAGCCCTTTTTCCTACACTGTGCATGGTAACAATATTTGTTTTGGTGACATAAATGCTAATTCGTAGCACGGAAGTCATTAAATATGCATATTAGTCAATATACGTGTCAAAGTAGAAAGCATGGAAAGGTTTGTGAGACAATAAATTGAGTTGCCCCTCCTGGAACCGCCACCTTAACGTGGTGGAGGGGTTTGAGCCTGAATCATCCTGGAGCTCTGTAGTCGGGGGCTTCGTGCCCCTGGTAGGGTCTCCCATGGCAAACAGGTCCTAGGTGACGGGTCAGACAAAGAGCGGTTCAGAAGCCCCTTATGAGAGACCAACAGGCCCGGTTAGAACCATGAGGCCGTCCTTCTGTGGACCCACCACCTGCAGGAGGAGCCATAGGGGCTGGTGCAGCTCCAACAGCTGCCCCCACGACCCGGCAATGGACAAGTGGAAGAAAATGGATGGATGGATGGATGGATGGATGGATAAATTGAGTTGGGGCCTCAGCAAACAGTTCAAACTCCTTCAGTCACGGTTGAGGCGCAGATGAAATCAGGAAGATGTGTTGTCAAAGAGTAGTCTGTCTGCTTAATGTCATATCAAGGATGACATTAAGCCTTTGAGCCGAGTCTGGTCATCAAACTAGTCTGATGCACTCGTCCTGAGGGGAAGAGTTAGAGCCACTCTTAACCCAATCCTGTTGTTTACACTAAACTAACTATGGCCTGTTAAATCACCTATCGTCCTGAAGTGAGCTGAGACTTAAAGGAACAGGCCACCAATTTTTTTAAATTAAACATGGTCGATTTTCTGAGTGGATAAAAAGAGGAACTATATTACAAGGCTAGTAATATTACTACGCCTTGCAATATAGTAGTATAGGCATAAGTAATATTACTACTTACTAGAAAATCGACATGTTTAATTTTGTGTGACTAAACTTGGATCGTGTAAAGGCTCATGTAACCGTATTTAAATAAGGAAAACGTGGAAGAGCTTGAGGCTATATGCTAACGCCGTCTGTGCTCCGTTTACGTGACTGAGGGCATGTGTAAAGACCAGACAGCTACATATCAACTCGTTTAAGCCAAGGTAAGAACATATTCTAAGTATTTAAAAACGGTGGCCTATTCCTTTAAGACCTTATGGTCACCTACCACATGAAAGGTCTTTACTCGGTGCCGATGAATACTTTTTTGAAAACTTCTGCCTCAAACCACATAACTTAACATCCTTTGGATATTACTTAAATTCACAAAAATGTACATCAATCTGACTAAAAGAATATCTTAAGTAATCTCGACTATGTTCCTCTGACTGTGACTAAAACAAAATGACAGTTGATATGACACAAAATGTCATTGACTGTACCAAACTACCCACTGTTTAGACTCAATCAATCAATGGTTTTGTATAGCCCAATATCACAACAGGAGTTGCCTCATAGGGCTGTAACAAACACACTAGACTCCAATCTCAAAAGCACCACTCAAAATATAGTTCTGAAAACCTTACTCTGTCAGACACATGATGCAATGAGAGAACACATCTCTATTTGCCAAATTAGCTTCATGTAGAACCGATTGAACAACTTTTCCTGTAGTGTGTAATCTCCACAAATTTTAATAGTGCTCTTTTAGACAAACTTTGCGTCATGTGAGCGGTGTTTAGGGAAGAGTGTGGCGGCGCTGTGGAACTCACCCCAGCTCCACAGCTTGCCCTCGGTGGTGATGAGGAGGCTGAAGGCGGCGCAGGGGCCGGACACCACGCTGCTGACCTGCACGTCGCTCAGGCAGCCATAACGGTGAGGGCCCCACAAGTTCTGACCCAGGTTTCTGAAGGCCGCTGACGAACACAGAGGGGGACACAACATCAGCCTTGGGTAAATACGATTATTCTCTAAATAAGATGATGGATCAGTAGGGACAAAGTAGGGGAAGCTATCCCTGTGGCACTTTGAAAAAAGGACATATAGCGCTGTGCACAACACAAATTGTTGGGAGTGGCATAAATACACAAGAGTTACCAGTAGGGAAACAAAGCACTAGAACCGCACGTACCTTGCTGTTTGGGGACCTCTTTCCTGCTGATCAAGTCCCAGTTGGTTGCTCCAAAGATCAGCAACTGTCCTTTCACCTTGGGGCATTCGAGTTTCTATGTCAGGTGCAGAGAGAGTGGTTAAGTTTTATGCTTTTTTTTTTTTTTTCACGTAAAATATAACGTAATAGAGTTTTGAAAGACTGCTGTATTGAGTTTAAAAGCAACACCCAAATGCAGCTTGGCAGTTGTCAAGTCAGTAGCAGGGGGATTTGTTTGGCTGTCACTGGAGTGGACAGCATCCCTTTTATCCAGGGACTACAACCATTATCCTCACAGTCGGACAGCCGGGTAATTTTGAACCTCACTCATCTTGGACTACGAAGGTGAGGGGGCAAACGTCAGGTAGAAGCTCATATAAGAGCGTGGGCACAACTGCTGTAGACACAAGAATACTAAACCTCCGGGATAGTAGTAACCAAACTACAGTGTGATGTAAAGGAAGATAAGGATACCAGAACCTATATGAAGTTGTACAAAGCTAGAAAAGAAAAACACATGCCCTTATTGTTGGACTAACAGAGTAATCGCTATATTTTCACTGATTTCTTCCCATTCTCACACCCAGCTAACTTCAAATGGAAACCCTGACCACAGTACGTTGCGATCGACACAGCATTTCTAACTACGCTAATCTTTAACAACAGCGTGCCACTAACTAACTGAACTAAATGATGTCAAGAGACTTGAATAGGGGCATGTTTGTTGCTACATTCGATGGGTTTGGCCTGGCAGTGGTGGTTTGGTCTGCGGTTGTGTGTAATTTGACAAAGACATTTACGCAGATCATTTCTGCGATGTCGATGACTGGAGCGAGGTCGGTGTTGCTAAGAAAACCGTGTCACTTTACTTTAAACTTCACTCCCATTTCTTTTTTTTAAATCATAAAGTTTGCTTATAATCTAGTTTAGGGGGTTTGGACACTTTGCTCAATGGATGTGGAACTGGCTGTGACTGATTTGCATGAGCCGTGTGTGTAAAGGGCTTGCACTGCAACCAAAAGTCACCACCTCACAGAACAAACAACTGGCTAGAAGTCCAGTCCACTGAGGAAAAAAATGTGCCATATGCCCAAAACTATTCAAACTACTCCAAAGTGTTTCAGTGGAAGACTATCTCTGACGTACAATTTTCTCTTTGAGGTCGTCGGCCACAGTGACAGGCTGCAGCCCGGACTTGGCAGCTGGTCTCCCCGGCTTCTTATTGTTCTCCTGCTCAAAATCGAAGTCGTCGTCGCTGCTGAAGTCCCGCTCCTTCCTTTTACCGCTGGGCTTCTTCTTTTTCATCCCGCCGTTCCCAGTCACTTCTGTCACCTTCTTACGAGGCATCTTTCACAATGACTGTCCTGTTAAAAAAACAAACAAAAAAAAACTAAAGAGTTCAACTGTGCACAGGAGTATTAAAGTACGGCGACACCGTTTACACGCTCAAGTAATACAACTGACTGTAAAGATGGCTAACTCGCTTTTAATCATTACCAGGAAATAAAAAAAATAAAAAAAGGAGAAGACTTGTGTTTCTATTCGCAGTTGAAAATAAATCGTTGTAGCTTTAAGTGTGCCCATTCAACGGCAGCAGACAAAGCCTAAGTGGCCGGAGTGCGTTTAGCATCGCGGCTAACATTAGCGTCATTAGGCTAAGCAGCTAAGTCGCTCTTTGTTCACTAAACGCATATCGGACTAGCTGGCAAGCTAACAAACATTAAACTGTGGCACGGCTCGGCAAACGACGGGACCAGGTTGTGCCAAAGCCCCTCACAAAGCCAGATACACGTCTGGTACATCTGCTACATCATATTGTTTTAAATGCGCTAACGCGTTCTCTCGACCTAAAGCTAACAGCGGTCTAAACACGGAACCCAAACAACAAAATGCTACTAGTATACAAACTTTTTAGATGCTACATAGTTGTGTGGCGTTTGTGGCCGCTACCGCACTAGCCCTTGACTGGGATTTGTGATTTAGTGTATAAAAAAGACCTGTCAAAAACTAGAAATATTTCATGTACCAGCAATTTCCTGAATCAGCAGCTCTCAGTCCGTCTTCGTTTTTGATTGATTTGAACAAAAGAAGCTGCAGTCTGCTTTTACACCACGTGGTTTGCGTTTACTATTCATACAGGAAACCGAGCCCTCCTCCCGTCGCGGCTGCTCGCTGTGTCCACATCATGCCCAGCTGCAGCCACTGGAGGAGGATCCGTCCTCCTGGACCGGGACAGCCCCGCGCATCACGACCGCACCTGCAAAAGTCCAATCATGAGCCACGGCTGCTTCTTCCACCCTGCTGATTATAGCCATGATTATAAACATTAGTCTGGCTGTGGTCAGTCATCCAAAATAAAAACTAAATAGTAGGAAAAATGGGTTAAGTTTCACAATTCAACTGAATTGTTAATCTCTTACCCCCCACTTTAACCAAGCTCATTCAGTTTGGCTTTACCCAAATCTAAAAGCGTGTTGATGCCAATGGGCCCGTGTAAAGGCTCATTTGAAAGCTTGCCATGTTGTCGCTGCGTTTTCATCCCCTTTTTAGTCTCTCTTTTGTGCTCTCTTCATGTTGCTTTTTCATCGCTCTTTGGTCATGTTTTTGTTGCTTTTTCATTGTGTTGTTGTTATTTTTCCGGCACGTCTTTGTCACTTTTTTGTTGCGTTTTCATCCTCACTTTCGTTGCGGTTTTGGCGCTTTGTTCAAGAAGCTTTTAGATTTGGGTGAAGCTGAACTAAAGAAAATGTGCTCGGTTCAGGCAGGGGGTTTAAGAGGTTAAAGTGCAACAACCATTATGTGCAATACGTGCCCAGATTGTCACTTGTTATCGTCACCTGCTGCTCCCACCACGATGCTAAATGAATGGTAGGCATATTAAGTATTATGGTACCCAAATAAGAAATTATAATTTTAGCGTATTAATAAAACATTCAGCAGTTTGTTCTCTGTTCGTAATACAGTGTTTTTTGTGGGATGACAATCAGAGTAATATATCAACTGCAAAGGCACGCGACCCACTTTTGGGTCCAGACTCAGCAGTTGAGAACCACTGCTATATATAGTCTATACACATGTGCAATAACTGCCAGGAATGTAACACACATCACAGTTCTGCTTCCACATGTGTTAACATGCCTGCGTCTCTCTGCTTAACTTTACTCTTGTCCATTGTGAAAATAACCTAGAAGAGACTATGTGCAATATCTAAGTATGTCACTTTTTATTATTATCTGCTGCTTCCACCAGAGTTTGAAATATGTACAGTTTGTTCTGGGTCTCTGTGGCCGATGTATTTGTGTGCAATAACCATTATGTGCAATACAGGGCTAGAATGTCATTATTGTGCAGCCCTAGTGCACTATAACCTGCATGTGAAATACTTGCTGTAACACTTGCAAACATTTGAAATCGGATTCTGTTTTTCTGCAGAGTCCTAGGAGGAGTCTGAACCAGGGCAAACCTGGCTGTGAGTGTACTGGTGCTACTTCGATGCTTATTGTGTGCAATCAAACCCTGTATCCTCGTGCAAGGCTGTCTACATCTCTATGAAAAGTGTTGCATCACATCTATAATCTATAATCAAGGACTCTATCAAATAAGTTCAGTGTCCTTTTTCACCAGCTGATGCCATTCGGTGCCTCCTATAGGTCAAGAAAAAATATTGGTCAAAATAATTTTATCCATCCATTCTTCCGCTTTATCCGGGGCCGGGTCGCGGGGGCAGCAGTCTCAGCAGAGATGCTCAGACTTCCCGATCCACACACACCTCCTCCAGCTGTTCTGGGGGGACCCCGAGGTGACGCCAGGCCAACTCGGAGACATAGTCCCACCAGCGTGTCCTGGGCCTTCCACAAGGCCTCCTCCCAATAGGACATGCCTGGAGCACCTCCCGAGGGAGGCGACTAGGAGGCATCCGGAACAGATGCCCTAGCCACCTCAGCTGGCTCCTTTCGACGTGAAGGAGCAGCGACTCTACTCCGAGCTCCTCGCCCGATCTCGAAGGGAGCGCCCAGCCACCCTGCGAGGGAAACTCATTACGCCTGCTTGAATCTACGATCTTGTCCTTTCGGTCATTACCCAAATCTCATGACCATAGGTGAGGGTGGGAACGTAGATGGACTCAGCTCCCGCTTCACCACAACAGTCCGATACAGCGACCGCATCACTGCTGACGCCGCACCGACCCGTCTATCGACGAGCAAGAGGAAGTGGCTATCTCCCCTTGAAAAGGCCCCTCCGCAGCGAGTCGGGTCAGGAGCTGACTTGCGGCCGAGGGAGTATAAACATGGCGGCTACCAGTGGAAGCAACAAATACAAATGTAAGAATATATATGCATATATAAGCCTGTAAAAATTCTGAAATGTGTTGGAATGTGTTAGATGTATATGCAATGGACTTCCAAGTTATAGTTTGAAAGTCGTTATTTGACGACGTTCGTAAAAATGCCGAGTGCTTCTCCAGAGTCTGCCCGTCACTGACCGCCGGGTGTGTGTCCCCCGGTGTACATGTGGATGTTTCACGCTTATTCAGGTTCTCAATCTACTGACTCAAGCTTTCAGTAAACAAAATGGTCTCAAGCTGAACCCTTACTCCTGTGTGGACTGTTGCTTGTTTACGTTCTACTTATGTGACATAGATGATTATTGATTGAAAACAGTAATGCATCATGTTTAATTGTTTAATAGACTGGATGAAACTATACGGTCTGAATGTGTAGGTCGTCTTGTTTTTAGACACTATGGTAGTTGGCAGCTAAGTTGAGCCAAGAGCCAAAATTAAACAAACAACATCCCTGAAACATCCCGACCGTCACAAACATACCTGAAACATCCCGACCGTCACAAACATACCAGAAACATCCCGACCGTCACAAACATACCTGGAACATCCCGACCGTCACAAACATACCAGAAACATCCCGACCGTCACAAACATACCTGAAACATCCCGACCGTCACAAACATACCTGTAACATCCCGACCGTCACAAACATACCAGAAACATCCCGACCGTCACAAACATACCAGGAACATCCCGACCGTCACAAACATACCAGAAACATCCCGACCGTCAGAAACATCCCGACCGTCACAAACATACCAGAAACATCCCGACCGTCACAAACATACCAGAAACATCCCGACCGTCACAAACATATCTGAAACATCCCGACCGTCACAAACATACCAGAAACATCCCGACCGTCACAAACATATCTGGAACATCCCGACCGTCACAAACATACCAGTAACATCCCGACCGTCACAAACATACCAGAAACATCCCGACCGTCACAAACTTACCTGAAACATCCCGACCGTCACAAACATACCTGAAACATCCCGACCGTCACAAACATACCAGAAACATCCCGACCGTCACAAACATACCTGAAACATCCCGACCGTCACAAACATACCTGTAACATCCCGACCGTCACAAACATACCAGAAACATCCCGACCGTCACAAACATACCAGGAACATCCCGACCGTCACAAACATACCAGAAACATCCCGACCACCAGAAACATCCCGACCGTCACAAACATACCAGAACATCCCGACCGTCACAAACATACCAGAAACATCCCGACCGTCACAAACATATCTGAAACATCCTGACCGTCACAAACATACCAGAAACATCCCGACCGTCACAAACATATCTGAAACATCCCGACCGTCACAAACATACCAGTAACATCCCGACCGTCACAAACATACCAGAAACATCCCGACCGTCACAAACATACCTGAAACATCCCGACCGTCACAAACATACCTGAAACATCCCGACCATCACAAACATACCTGAAACATCCCGACCGTCACAAACATACCTGAAACATCCCGACCGTCACAAACATACCTGAAACATCCCGACCGTCACAAACATACCAGAAACATCCCGACCGTCACAAACATACGGCGAACGCGGCTACTGTTTGGTATATTTCCTCTCCGTTGATTTATCAAACGTAGATAAATCAACATGGCACACACAAGAGGCAGGAGCTACGTGTTTCTTGTTGTTGTAGTTTATGTGTATAAACTGTGTATTACCGCCATCTACTAGACTGGGGTCAAATAAGACGCGTCGATGTTTTACGTAAGGAACATGTTCTCTGCGCCAATTTGCATACTAGTGTTGTCCCATTCCTTAGGGGAGAATCTTCACTTGCACTTCCCTCACTGAGGGGACTCTAATGTGGAGGGAACTCATAGCGAGCGTTCTCAGAGCAAGTGAGAGAAATGGGACTGGGCCTTGAACTCCTCCACTTGGGGCAAGGACTCTCCACCGACCTGAAGTGGGGAAACCACCTTTTTCCGGGGGAGAACCATGGACTCAGATTTGGAGGTGTTGATCCTCATCCCGGCCGCTTCACACTCGGCTGCAAACCGCCCCGGTGCAGCTGAAGGTCCTGATTTGATGAAGCCAACAGAACAACATCATCTGCAAACAGCAGAGATGAGATTCGGAGGTTCCCAAACCGGACACCCTCCGGCCCCTGGCTGCGCTTAGAAATTCTGTCCATATAGGTAATGAACAGAACCGGTGACAAAGGGCAGCCCTGGCGGAGCCCAACATGCACCGGGAACAGGTCTCCAGATCCACAAAGCACATGTGGACTTGTTGGGCGAACTCCCACAAACCCTCGAGCACCCGATGAAGGGTATAGAGCTGGTCCAGGGTTCCACGACCGGGACGAAAACCGCATTGTTCCTCCTGAATCCGAGGTTCGACTATTGGCCGGATCCTCCTCTCCAGCACCCTGGAATAGACCTTACCAGGGAGGCTGAGGAGTGTGATCCCTCTGTAATTGGAGCACACTCTCCGATCCCCCTTCTTGAAAAGAGGAACCACCACCCCGGTCTGCCAATCCAGAGGCACTGTCCCCGACCGCCAAGACAGTCCTACAACATCAAATAATTTTGATCATTTAATCGCTTGAAATACATGTGACAAATTAAAATTCTTTTTTGTGTTTATTATTGTAGTTTGTAGTGAAGTAAAGCTCTAACCCTCAGCCTGAAGTAAAGCTCTAACCCTCAGCCTGAAGTAAAGCTCTAACCCTCAGTCTGAAGTAAAGCTCTGACCCACAGCCTGAAGTAAAGCTCTAACCCTCAGCCTGAAGTAAAGCTCTAACCCTCAGCCTGAAGTAAAGCTCTAACCCTCAGCCTGAAGTAAAGCTCTAACCCTCAGCCTGAAGTAAAGCTCTAACCCACAGCCTGAAGTAAAGCTCTAACCCACAGCCTGAAGTAAAGCTCTAACCCTCAGCCTGAAGTAAAGCTCTAACCCACAGTCTGAAGTAAAGCTCTAACCCTCAGCCTGAAGTAAAGCTCTAACCCTCAGCCTGAAGTAAAGCTCTAACCCTCAGCCTGAAGTAAAGCTCTAACCCACAGTCTGAAGTAAAGCTCTAACCCTCAGCCTGAAGTAAAGCTCTAACCCACAGCCTGAAGTAAAGCTCTAACCCTCAGCCTGAAGTAAAGCTCTAACCCTCAGCCTGAAGTAAAGCTCTAACCCTCAGCCTGAAGTAAAGCTCTAACCCTCAGTCTGAAGTAAAGCTCTGACCCACAGCCTGAAGTAAAGCTCTAACCCTCAGCCTGAAGTAAAGCTCTAACCCTCAGCCTGAAGTAAAGCTCTAACCCACAGCCTGAAGTAAAGCTCTAACCCACAGCCTGAAGTAAAGCTCTAACCCTCAGCCTGAAGTAAAGCTCTAACCCTCAGCCTGAAGTAAAGCTCTAACCCTCAGCCTGAAGTAAAGCTCTAACCCTCAGCCTGAAGTAAAGCTCTAACCCTCAGCCTGAAGTAAAGCTCAAACCCACAGCCTGAAGTAAAGCTCTAACCCTCAGCCTGAAGTAAAGCTCTAACCCTCAGCCTGAAGTAAAGCTCTAACCCTCAGCCTGAAGTAAAGCTCTAACCCTCAGCCTGAAGTAAAGCTCTAACCCACAGCCTGAAGTAAAGCTCTAACCCTCAGCCTGAAGTAAAGCTCTAACCCACAGCCTGAAGTAAAGCTCTAACCCTCAGCCTGAAGTAAAGCTCTAACCCACAGCCTGAAGTAAAGCTCTAACCCTCAGCCTGAAGTAAAGCTCTAACCCTCAGCCTGAAGTAAAGCTCTAACCCTCAGCCTGAAGTAAAGCTCTAACCCACAGTCTGAAGTAAAGCTCTAACCCTCAGCCTGAAGTAAAGCTCTAACCCACAGCCTGAAGTAAAGCTCTAACCCTCAGCCTGAAGTAAAGCTCTAACCCTCAGCCTGAAGTAAAGCTCTAACCCTCAGCCTGAAGTAAAGCTCTAACCCTCAGCCTGAAGTAAAGCTCTAACCCACAGTCTGAAGTAAAGCTCTAACCCTCAGCCTGAAGTAAAGCTCTAACCCACAGCCTGAAGTAAAGCTCTAACCCTCAGCCTGAAGTAAAGCTCTAACCCTCAGCCTGAAGTAAAGCTCTAACCCTCAGCCTGAAGTAAAGCTCTAACCCTCAGCCTGAAGTAAAGCTCTAACCCACAGCCTGAAGTAAAGCTCTAACCCACAGCCTGAAGTAAAGCTCTAACCCTCAGCCTGAAGTAAAGCTCAAACCCACAGCCTGAAGTAAAGCTCTAACCCTCAGCCTGAAGTAAAGCTCAAACCCACAGCCTGAAGTAAAGCTCTAACCCTCAGCCTGAAGTAAAGCTTTAACCCTCAGCCTGAAGTAAAGCTCTAACCCTCAGCCTGAAGTAAAGCTTTAACCCTCAGCCTGAAGTAAAGCTCAAACCCACAGCCTGAAGTAAAGCTCTAACCCTCAGCCTGAAGTAAAGCTCAAACCCACAGCCTGAAGTAAAGCTCTAACCCTCAGCCTGAAGTAAAGCTCTAACCCTCAGCCTGAAGTAAAGCTCTAACCCTCAGCCTGAAGTAAAGCTCTAACCCTCAGCCTGAAGTAAAGCTCTAACCCTCAGCCTGAAGTAAAGCTCTAACCCTCAGCCTGAAGTAAAGCTCTAACCCTCAGCCTGAAGTAAAGCTCTAACCCTCAGCCTGAAGTAAAGCTCTAACCCTCAGTCTGAAGTAAAGCTCTAACCCTCAGCCTGAAGTAAAGCTCTAACCCACAGCCTGAAGTAAAGCTCTAACCCTCAGCCTGAAGTAAAGCTCTAACCCTCAGCCTGAAGTAAAGCTCTAACCCTCAGCCTGAAGTAAAGCTCTAACCCACAGCCTGAAGTAAAGCTCTAACCCTCAGCCTGAAGTAAAGCTCAAACCCACAGCCTGAAGTAAAGCTCTAACCCTCAGCCTGAAGTAAAGCTCTAACCCTCAGCCTGAAGTAAAGCTCTAACCCTCAGGCTGAAGTAAAGCTGCCTTAGGAGAAACTCTGCTGGGGGAAGTACGGGACACTGAGCGCTATCCTCTTCTTCTTCTTACTGCAAACGTTGTCTTATTATGATACAATATTTATTTTATCTGTAGTCTGTTCATTACTATTCACATGGTGTCTCCTGTCCCACTCCCCCTCGGTAGTGCCTGTGTAGATCGAACGGAGGAACCCGGCTGAACGGAGGAACCCGGCTGAACGGAGGAACCTGGCTGAACGGAGGAACCCGGCTGAACGGAGGAACCGTGCCTCTACTGGATTGACAACAAGGACTGGACAATCTGACCTTGGCCCGTCTGCTGAGGGGCCATTTCAATTAGATTCATTAGGTGTTCTAAGAATTATGCAAGCTTTCTTTCCTATAGACAGACCAAGTGTTAGTTTTTTGTACCTGACGGTTTCGGCTACAACTGTGGCCTTCCTCAGAGCTTTGTCACGTGATGTTGCTGTGACGTGTCTGGTCGGCTGATTTATACAGGTTTTGGCATCGTCTTCCTGCTTGTGGTAGCAGGCCGACAGCGTCATCTGCTGAGGGGCCATTTTGTCATGTTTACAACCCTAAACGTAAAGATTTTATTTAGAATTTTTGAACTGTGAAAGTGAAAGCAAAATAATACATGATTCTGTTATTTTTCAAAAAAATATTTTTTTCTGAGTGCATTAAATTGCCTTTATAACATTCCTAATGACTGCAGAATGTTCCATTAAATAGAGGCCACCTGTGTGTAATCTACTCTCAGTATAATTCCAGCTGTTCTGTGAGGACCTCAGAGCTATGGTCAGAGTGTATTGGTCACTAAGCAACATCATGAAGGTCAAGGAGCTCACCAGAGAGGTCAGGGATAAAGCTGTGGAGAAGTTTAAAGCAGCGTTAAGTTATACAAAGATTTCCCAAGATTTGAACATCTCACGGAGCACTGTTCAATCCATCATTCAGAAATGGAAAGAGTATAGCACCACTGAGAACTTACCAAGACACGGCCGTCCACCTAAACTAACAGACCGAACAAGGAGAGCACTGGTCAGAAATGTAACCAAGTGCCCTAAGATAGGGTGACCAGATTTTCTGACTAAAAAACTGGGACACTATTTGGGACTTAGTTGTATGGTCAACCAGGGAGCCATCCCACGCTAAAGGGTAAATATGCTTGTCAATGTCTTACACCACGCACCAATCAGCATTAACATGATAGACTTGCTATTTGTTTATTGGTTTCTACTTCTGCTAAGACTGCTGCCCCCGCGACCCGGCCCCTGATAAAGCGGAAGAAAATGGATGGATGGATGGTTTCTACTTCTAACGGACATTTGCATGGCCCAGATACATGGATTTTCAAGCGAAGTTTGTACTTTGTGGATCATATTGGCCAAAAACTGGGACAAATGAATGGTTTTGGAGGAATGTGTGGAGACATGGGATAGAGGACTCAAAACTGGGACTGTCCCGGGTAAACTGGGACATCTGGTCACCCTACCCAAGATAACTCTGGAGGAGCTGCGACGTCCTGCCGCTGAGCTGGGGGAATCTGTACATGGGACTATAAGTCGTACTCTACACAAATCTGGCCTTCATGGACGAGTGGCAAGAAGAAAGCCATTATTGAAAGGAGGCCATAAGAAATCCCGTTTGAAGTTTGCTAGAAGTCATATGGAGGACACAGCTACCATGTGGAAGAAGGTGCTTTGGTCAGATGAGACTTTTTGGCCCAAATGCAAAAAGTTATGTAAAAAGTTATGAGCACCTAACACTGCTCATCGTCCTGAGTGCACCATCCCCAGTGTCAAATATGGTGGGGGGAGCATCATGCTATGGGGCTGCTTTTCCTCAGCGGGGACTGGGAAGATTGTAAGAATAGTTGGGAAGATGGATGGAGCCAAATACAGAGACATGTTGGAGGAAAACCTGCTGGAGTCAGCGAGAGAATTGAGGCTGGGGCGGAGATTCACCTTCCAGCAGGACAATGACCCTAAACACAAACATCTACAATGGAATGGTTTAAAAACAAACATATTAATGTGTTAGAATGGCCCAGTCAAAGTCCTGACCTAAATCCTATTGAAAATCTGTGGAAAGACCTGAAAACTGCTGTTCACAAACGCTCTCCTTCTAATGTGACAGAGCTTGAGTTGTTTTGTAAAGAGGAATGGGCTAAAATGTCAGTCTCTACATGTGCAAACCTTGTAGAGTCAAACCCCAGAAGACTTGCTGCTGTTATTGCAGCAAAAGGGGGTTCCACAAAGTATTAAGTCATGCTGTGTGAATACTTATGCACGCCACACTTTTCTATTTTAAAAGTAACAGAATCATGTATCATTTTGCTTTCACTTCACAGTTGCCTGTTACTTGTGTGTGAACTTTCAGTAAAAAATTCAAAATTAAATCTTTATTTTTAGGGTTGTAAACATGACATGTGCAAAAGTTCAAGGTGTATTAGTACTTTCGAGAGGCTCTGTAAATATAGTGTCCATAATATATTTCCTCTCTCCACAGAACCCAGTCTAATCTTTAGCCTGGCTTATACACAAAACAACAGTCCCCAGACAAATGTGCTTTAGTGCTTTAATAAAGCAGTGCCTTTACACCATCTCTGGTCAGTGCTGTCAGGAACATGTCCAATACTCTATAATACACAAAATAGTACTTATGAGCTCATAATACAGTATGTACACTGTAGTAGGGGATTTAGAAACTACAAATATTTACATTAGCGTCTGTTCATAAAATGGTTTTATAACAAATATTTGCTCTGTCATTAGAGACATCTTCACTTTGTACAAACACAGTCTATACACGCTTGCATATGTGCCTTTGCTTCAGAGTATCTGTGCACACAGATACTCTTCCTTCCATGTGATTAGACTAAAACAGAAAACGGCTCAGGAGTCCAGCAGTAAACAGTCCTCGTTCTCAGAGGGAGGCAGCATTAGCTGCTGCTCGTAGTACAGACTCTTGGCATAGTTGATTTCTTGAGAGATTTTAACAGCCAGACTCTCACTCTTGACGTGAACCTGTGGTGAACATGGACAGTGTTAAACAGTGCAGTTGTTAGTAAAGCTGCTCACAGTCCAAGGCCTCACCATTGGTTTCTGGTGGGAGGCTCCGGGAATAGCCACTCCGCTGCTGGTGCTCTCCGCCTTCTTGGTGAGCTGCACATAGACCTTCCCGTGGTCCTTGGAGACCAGGCAGTGGTACAGATCATCATATTTGACCTCCAGGAAGATGGCCTCTCTGTCCACATACTCCCCCGGCTTCAGGAAGTACACTACTTTAGAGGAGATGAGCACGCAGTAGCTGTCGATGGGCTCCACAGCGATGAAGCTGCCAAAGGAACACACGGTCAGACTGAAGCAGGCCAGGGACAGAGCTAAGAGACAGAGACACCTACAACTCTGAGTGGATGTTGTCAGTCAGCTGGAAGAGCTGCTCCTGCGCCTCTGCCTGTGTGGGGGAGTACCGGGGCAGCAGGCCCTGAGGCCCCTTACAGCAGCGAGGCTTCCTGACGCGCAGCACGTTGAGCCTGGGATAAACAGAGGGCTCTGTCACACACTGGTGGAAGTACCTTTGTACCTGACACAGAGGGACGGCTTCACCTGTGGTTACTGAGGCTGGCCATGTCCCGCACCGTCTGCGCCGTCTCCGAGGCAAAGTCCAGAGCTCCAGCCACAGGTTTAGTCACAGTCCCAACAAGGCCCTTCCCCAGCCCGGAGAAAAAGCCGCTGACCCCTCCCTCTGTCTTTACCCCTTCCACAGTGGACGTGATGATGCTGGTCATGCCTCCAATGATCCCTGAATAGAACACCAGAGGACACATAGGACCGTGAGGACAAAGCACACACCGCGCTGGGACATAGAGCAGGACCGTGAGGACAAAGCACACACCGCGCTGGGACATAGAGCAGGACCGTGAGGACAAAGCACACACCGCGCTGGGACATAGAGCAGGACCGTGAGGACTAAGCACACACCGCGCTGGGACATAGAGCAGGACCGTGAGGACAAAGCACACACCGCGCTGGGACATAGAGCAGGACCGTGAGGACTAAGCACACACCGCGCTGGGACATAGAGCAGGACCGTGAGGACAAGGCACACACCGCGCTGGGACATAGAGCAGGACCGTGAGGACTAAGCACACACACCGCGCTGGGACATAGAGCAGGACCGTGAGGACAAAGCACACACACCGCGCTGGGACATAGAGCAGGACCGTGAGGACTAAGCACACACACCGCGCTGGGACATAGAGCAGGACCGTGAGGACTAAGCACACACCGCGCTGGGACATAGAGCAGGACCGTGAGGACTAAGCACACACACCGCGCTGGGACATAGAGCAGGACCGTGAGGACTAAGCACACACCGCGCTGGGACATAGAGCAGGACCGTGAGGACTAAGCACACACACCGCGCTGGGACATAGAGCAGGACCGTGAGGACTAAGCACACACCGCGCTGGGACATAGAGCAGGACCGTGAGGACTAAGCACACACACCGCGCTGGGACATAGAGCAGGACCGTGAGGACTAAGCACACACACCGCGCTGGGACATAGAGCAGGACCGTGAGGACTAAGCACACACACCGCGCTGGGACATAGAGCAGGACCGTGAGGACTAAGCACACACACCGCGCTGGGACACAGAGCAGGACCGTGAGGACTAAGCACACACACCGCGCTGGGACATAGAGCAGGACCGTGAGGACTAAGCACACACACCGCGCTGGGACATAGAGCAGGACCGTGAGGACTAAGCACACACACCGCGCTGGGACATAGAGCAGGACCGTGAGGACTAAGCACACACACCGCGCTGGGACACAGAGCAGGACCGTGAGGACTAAGCACACACCGCACTGGGACATAGAGCAGGACCGTGAGGACCTTCCTCCCGCTCTCCTCCTTCCTCCCTCTCTCCTTCTTCCTCCCGCTCTCCTCCTTCCTCCCCCTCTCCTTCTTCCTCCCCCTCTCCTTCTTCCTCCCCCTCTCCTCCGCTGTCCCAGAGAGGGAGTGCGGTGACCAGTGTAAAAACGTTGCCCCATGTGCAGCCCCGACGGTACTGTGACTGCATACTATTTCTACTTGACATTTCCCTAACAGCTGAAGCCCTGACATAGAGCAGACCTACCATGAGCCAGGCCGTGGATGCCTGCCACCAGGTGCTCTCCGCTGGTGGCCCCGTGGTACCGGATGTACTCCCGCTCACTTTGGTGCCGGTTGTCCATGGTCTTTCCTAGGCCGTCCGAGAGAGTGCCTGCAAACTGAGCACAGCACAGCGTCCGACAGAGGATGAGCGCCTTGGGCAAATAATCATTCCTGTATTTTAGTCATCCCGTTTGTGACGATCCCCCTGAGGCTCAGCGGAGGGCACAGCCTCCAACTGAAAAGGTACTCCCAAAGCCAGGATAAGGCCACACTTACTTTGGCGGCAGAGTTGGAGACGCCGTGGGTGACGTTGCGGATGAGCCCGCCCACGTTGCCATATTTGATGAGCTCGGACATGCCCTCACTGACGTCATTGAGGAGGCCCATGGGGTTCCCCAGGAAGTCCACGGAGCCCAGGATCTGTGCGGCCTGGCTCAGCAGCTCCTGTCACACACACGCAGCGACACAGGTTTTAAATCTTCATTCAAATGGTAATGGCGGAACAAAGATGGATTTTGAATGACATTTCCTTTCATTAAAAGGGACGAGAAGGAGTTTAAAAACGTTAACATTGAGTATTTTCCTCCCCTACATCCTCCAGTAACGTCCTAATATGTAGAATGAGCCCAGACCTGTTCACCACATCTGCCTGTTCACCACATCTGCCTGTTCACCACATCTGCCTGTTCACCACATCTGCTGCTCCATCCTCATGCACAAGCTTAACCCACACCACTTGCCAACTCTCCCCATTTTATCCCTATCTCAGTCATTTCTCCCGCTACTCTCCTGATTTTATAGTGAAGGAAACAAGAATGTGGGGGATATATTTGCATGATCTGGCAACCCTATCCTTGAGAAGAATCACTCCTTTGCCTCCGTCATCGCTGATTACGGAACTATTCATTTAGACACATCCACCTGTGGCTTTGCACGTTGTGTCTTTACCATGAACGCTCCGACAGGACAGGCCTACAGCCCTACAGCGCAGACACAGCCCTACAGCGCAGACACATCCCTACAGCGCAGACACACACAGC
Source organism: Proterorhinus semilunaris (assembly GCA_021464625.1). Classification (NCBI taxonomy): domain Eukaryota; kingdom Metazoa; phylum Chordata; class Actinopteri; order Gobiiformes; family Gobiidae; genus Proterorhinus; species Proterorhinus semilunaris. The sequence continues at coordinate 37,735,202 of CM038347.1, forward strand.
CCTACAGCGCAGACACACACAGCCCTACAGCGCAGACACACACAGCCCTACAGCGCAGACACACACAGCCCTACAGCGCAGACACACACAGCCCTACAGCGCAGACACACACAGCCCTACAGCGCAGACACACACAGCCCTACAGCGCAGACACAGCCCTACAGCGCAGACACACACAGCCCTACAGCGCAGACACACACAGCCCTACAGCGCAGACACAGCCCTACAGCGCAGACACACACAGCCCTACAGCGCAGACACAGCCCTACAGCGCAGACACACACAGCCCTACAGCGCAGACACACACAGCCCTACAGCGCAGACACAGCCCTACAGCGCAGACACAGCCCTACAGCGCACACACAGCCCTACAGCGCACACACAGCCCTACAGCGCAGACACACAGCCCTACAGCGCAGACACACAGCCCTACAGCGCAGACACACAGCCCTACAGCGCAGACACACACAGCCCTACAGCGCAGACACACACAGCCCTACAGCGCAGACACACACAGCCCTACAGCGCAGACACACACAGCCCTACAGCGCAGACACACACAGCCCTACAGCGCAGACACACACAGCCCTACAGCGCAGACACAGCCCTACAGCGCAGACACAGCCCTACAGCGCAGACACACAGACCTACAGCGCAGACACACACAGCCCTACAGCGCAGACACACAGCCCTACAGCGCAGACACACACAGCCCTACAGCGCAGACACACACAGCCCTACAGCGCAGACACACACAGCCCTACAGCGCAGACACAGCCCTACAGCGCAGACACACAGACCTACAGCGCAGACACACAGACCTACAGCGCAGACACACAGACCTACAGCGCAGACACACAGACCTACAGCGCAGACACACAGACCTACAGCGCAGACACACAGACCTACAGCGCAGACACAGCCCTACAGCGCACACACACACAGCCCTAGAGCGCACACACACACAGCCCTAGAGCGCACACACAGCCCTACAGCGCAGACACAGCCCTACAGCGCAGACACACAGCCCTACAGCGCAGACACACAGCCCTACAGCGCACACACAGGCCTACAGCGCAGACACATCCCTACAGCGCAGACACAGCCCTAGAGCGCAGACACACAGCCCTACAGCGCAGACACACAGGCCTACAGCGCAGACACATCCCTACAGCGCAGACACAGCCCTAGAGCGCAGACACACAGCCCTACAGCGCAGACACACAGCCCTACAGCGCAGACACACAGCCCTACAGTGCAGACACACAGCCCTACAGCGCACACACAGCCCTACAGCGCACACACAGGCCTACAGCGCACACACAGGCCTACAGCGCACACACAGCCCTACAGCGCACACACACAAACCTACAGCGCGCACACAAACCTACAGCAAAAAAAAGCTTATAGGCCTGTGTGTAGACCTTACAATCATTAGATGATAACATGTAAAGTCTAATTTAGACAGATAATATTTTCTGTTCCTATTTTGCAAAAGTATTTTAATTTAATCGAAAATTGTTTTAAAAATAGCCTATTTTCTATCAGTTTTTTGACCTCACTTTTGAGCTCACATGTCCGACTTTTCATTCTTAACTGGTCTCCCTACTTCTGGTACTCTACCATTGAGGACAAAGAAAAAAAAGAACAAACAGAATAATATGGAGCATCAAAGTAACAATATTTCCAGCACAAGTTTCCTTCATCAGGAAAATACAAAGTAAGAAATGACATCAACAATAAGCCCAATGCCCATGGGTAATAGAATGTCTTTTGGCTACCAAACAATAATGATAGTTAGCGTAAAGCAACGAAGAAAGCTCTGATTTGGACCGTTTTAACCGCTGGAAAGTTGATGATTTAAAGCGTTTTTGTCGTCGCCGTGGAGCCCGTTACAATATTAGCTTAAAGTCTATTTTTACAACCAGGGCTGCGACAGAAACGAAACTGCCATCTCGAAGAGATGCTTCAAAAGGGACGACCAGTCCTTGTTCATATAGTCCAGGGTCTGAAACTGTGGCCTCATGTCACCGATATTCACAACATTTAAACTGGAATGAGAAATAAAAACATAGAATCTTTTTTTTGTCAATAAGGAGGTGGACAGTAGATTAAATATTTTTCTTAATTGTGACCAGAGAGATCCACATACACACATAGGCTATGCCATCTAAATGTACTTTATTTTTATTTTTTTTACGAGTGATCTGATGGTGAACAACATGGCTAATCGGTCGCTAATTTGACCGACGGAAATGTTCCCACTATATTTAACATCAACACCATTTTGGAACTTTTCCCTGTGATTACGAGACGAATTCAAATGATTTAAAAAGTGAGGGTGTCTGTGTCGGGCTGATCCCAGGTCCTGCCGTTCCCCTGTCCACGATAGTCCGCTCCTGCCTACGGAGCCGCCGCCCTGACGGTTCCCTCGCTTTCAAGATATTGACAACTTAAATATTTGCAAGAAATGTCACTTGAGACTCAAAGTCTTTAAACCAGTGCCCGTAAGCCTTACGGTTCACGGTTATGGCTCAACATACTTCAGTGTTCAGGCTCCGCCTCCTGAACGCGCTCACACGTTTCAATGGCGGTGTGGTTTGTTTGGGCCGAGCCTGATTGACTCACGCATGCGCAGTCGAGACGGGCATTGGGCTCATTACACACACACCTGGCACGATTCCAGATTTTTCACAACCCAATGTTGGCAAGTATGCCTCTACACCTGAGTCAAGCACATTTTCCCAGTTTGGCTTTACCCAAATCTAAAAGCTTCTTGAACAAAGCGCAGGAGGACACAAGGATGAAAATACAACAAAAAAAAGTTATAAAAGAGCAACAAAAACACAATGAACCAGCGACAAAAACACTATTAGAAAGTGATGAAAAGGCAAAAAAAGAGCAACAAAAAAGCCACAAAAAAACATGACAAAAATGTGTCAAAAAGCATAGAAAAAAAGCGATGAAGACACAAAAAACCACAACAAAAACAAACCACAAAAAAAAACTACAAAAACTTTCAAAACAAGGGGGAAAAAAACACAAAAACAAGACAAAAAAAAAAAGACGAAAACACAACAAAATGTGACCAAAAACGCAGCGATAACGCAACAAAAAAGTTATGATCAGTTTGATGGGTCTTCGCTTTCAAACGAGACGTTACTATAGGCTTTAAGCTCCAGTCCAGAAGCTTTTAGATTTGGGTAAAATCGAACTAGAGACTTGTGAAGTGGCAGCGGTGAGTAAAAAACATCTAGACACTGTGCAAATGTGCAACTATTATGGAGACGTTCATCTAAATAACGGATAGGAAGGCAAGGACCTTTACCCCATACTCGATGGTGCTTCACTACTACTAGCCACACCAGCACCAATACCACGTACCCACCCACCCAGCCACTGACCCACACACCATATATCTCAAATCAAACCACTGTCACATACTTCATCAGAAAAATAACAATCCAAGGCTTTTGGAAACGTCCCAGAATGTCGGGGTCTGGTTTGTGGGACCACAGCGGGCGTTACCTCTCGGAAGTGCTTGAAGACGTCGTTGATGATGATCTCCTGTGTTTCATAAGGGTGCACTCGAGTGTAGGGGTACATGTTGATGACGGCGTCTTCAAAGCGGATCAGAGGGAAGCCCAGAGTGCCTTTCAGAGCCTGCAACAGAATCATTTACAGTAAGTCAGTGCTTCTCGAATATTTTCTGTAACGCCCCTCCTCTGCACACTTCCCTCTCCCTGCCCTGCATGGACCCTCTGCCAGGAATGTTTTTCTGACTTTTGTGAGCTTTTTCAGACCAGTGACAGGCATTGTGGATGAAGTCCCTCTGTTCATTCATCAGGCAAAACATAAAACAATCATCCGCAAATATAAGTTCAGATGCCCTAACAGAAAGTTAGCCTGTAGTGTTCTCTGGAGCCGGGTTAAAAATAAGTTTTCCAACTACTGTCTGCCCGGGCGCCTCTAGCCCCTCGTACCCCCCTGCTCGAGCATTTCTCCAGTGATGCTCCCAATGAGTATTGTCATTTAACAGCAGCAGTTTGCCGGGACAGTTTAGCTTTGTGTCTTCCGCTGTCCGGGAGAACGAGTATGAGACGAACGGGCAGGATGCTAACGTATTGATCCTGCCTGCGCTGTGATCGCTGTTTAATAACCATATCTTTGAGAGTATTTCACCAATCTTCACCAAATTAAGATCAATTTAGAGCACGGAAGCATGATCTCTTAACAGTTAAATGCGAACAGTTAATGTACATCATTTCCCCTAAATTACCGGGGATCTCCTCTACTTTGATGTGTGGGCTGCAGCTGGCACTGACCCTTACGCTTTCACAAAGGGGAATGATTGTTGGCGATATTTGGCACATTTTTGGTTAAATGCTTATCAGCGTGACTGGGTTGTAATGTATTTAAGTGACGCCTTCATTTATTTGGCTTCATGCTGTCCGCTGCCAACATTTTAAAGACACAGTAAACACACTCAGTCACACGCTGATTAAAGAACACAACTCCTCATCATGGAGTGTTGAGGAGGCTGGGCTGGTGCTCCAACAGCTGCCCCAACGACCCGCAACGGACAAGTGGAAGAAAATGGATGGATGGATGGAACTCCTCAACATAACAATACAGCACTACAATGTCCTGTAGGGAAACCACAACTAAACCTAAATGAACACTGCATTCAATAGGGGCTGAGTTGGTTTACCTTGAGGTCTGGCGGCAGTTTGTGGGAGGTGAAGACGCTGAGTTTGATCTGTGGGAGGCTGATCTTCAGGTTCTCAAAGTAGTACCTCTTTGGCGGCCCAGCGTTCTCGTTGGGCTTCTCGTGGATGTTCTCGTCCAGCCTCTCCAGCTCTGCACAGACAGGGGACGTTATACTTCATGATCCTACTGAACACGTAAGAGACGTTACCCACGCCCACACGAAACTCACCGGCTTCGCTCTCCCCGTATCCAAAGAAGTGCAACAGTTTGAGCAGCAGCTTCTCCTCCACGATCACAGTGAAGCGCCGCGTGCTCACCATGAGGTGCTGCAGACAGAGGAGACCATTAGTGGACGTTCCAGCTTTAGTGGGACAAAACATTAACATCCATCTGCAAGACAGGATCCTGCTTATGGTGGAAACTTCTTCAGTCTTGGCAAAGGAGAGAAAAAAAAATTGTGCTAGAGGCCATAGATAATGCAAGATTCATCTTCTCTCTGTTCCTTTCTGTTCATGTATGTACGATATATATAGGAAAAAGGGTATGTATTGATCAATGGGCGAGGAAAGCGCTTCTCTTTCGACCTCTTGACAGGGAGCTGGCATTGCTGTAATACCACCCCCTGGTGGCCAGGGGCGACTCCAAAAGATACTTGTTATACAGGATTGTAAAAGGTGACTTTGCACCTCCCTAGCGCCGCTTAAAAAATTGCTATGACCCACGTGACAACGCTGGGCTCGGTGCCATATTTTTAACCACGCTGGTTTTTGTTCCTCAGCAATAAAAAGTGGAAGCCTAACTCTATGAATGACTATGTCTTCCCGCCTTTTTGTCCTTTTAAGGAACAGGCTTCGTAGGAGGAGACTTTGCAGGCATGTTAATTTCACAGACCACGTGGGATTATTACTATGAATGGGGCAGAATGGATAATCATCTAAATCTCTTGTATACTATATCTATGGATACATGAACAAATGAATTAATTAAAAGATACAGACAGCCCATATATGGTCAGGTTCAAAGCATTCAGAGGGAAAACAAAGAAGAAAATAAACTGAACTTTCTCCACCATTACTTTTAATGAAACTGAAATGGAAATTGAATTATAAACAAAATGTTCTACTAAATAAAGATACAGGAAGATGGAGAGGAGCAAAGTGGGTCAACAGCCCATAAATACTTGTGGACAATGCTAACCGGACAATGCTAACCAGGAAGCTAACGTTAGCTTCATGCTACATATGCCATTGCGTTAGCAACGAGTGCGGTTTTTTCAGTTCTACTGAAAAAACATCCACATGGACCCAATTTTGTCTTGATTTGATTGGTGTGTGATAAATATGTTTATCGTCCGCCAGCTAAAAAGAGTGAGCAATAGTGAGAGGTAAATATATAAATCAGAATCTGAATTATTTTGGGAAAATAAGCCACCCGTTTGCTAAAATGCTTTTTGTCTCCAGCCAGCAATGTACCGTCATTATAATGCTCATTTCCTTTTCTATCTGTTGAAATATCATCTTTGCTACTACAGTTGAAACTCGTGATCCTGGTCTTCCATAACACCTCAGCAGAGCCACAGGCTGAGAGCATCCATGCCACACTACCGCATTAAGGCCGTCATTCAAGTAAAAGGCCCAAACCAAGTACTAAGTACATATGCATGATTATAGTTTTCAGAGGGAACACACTTCTTTGTTTAACATATTTTTTTCATTTTTTCATTGATTTCATGTAATATTCTAATTTTCAGAAATGTTCATTTTGGGGTTTTTACAAGCTGTAAGTAAAAATCTTCAAAATTTAAACAAACAAAGGCTTGACATATGACACTTTACATGCCATGAGTCTATATCATATATTAGTTTCACATTTTAAACTGAATTACAGAAATACATGAACTTTTTCACGATATTCTAATTTTCTGAGTTTCATCCACAACTATCGGTGGTGTATTCCACTTAAGTCTCATCAGTATCCCAGTAATGTCAGCATAAGCACACTCTTTACCGTTTCTATTGCGTTTAGTGGGTGGAATGTCAGTGTGCGTGTTAGGAGGTTGGGAGTATTGTCTGAGCACCTTGAAGAGCTGGGTGAGTTGCAGGGTGCTGGGCACTTTGACGGAGTTGACCTGGAGGGCGTCCCCGGTGTCTGCGGCGCTGCTGTCCCCTGAGCTGGGACTCACACACAGCATCACCGGGTGAGTGGTACCCAGCAGCTGGTTATCCACCTGACGGACACACATACTTTATGTTGTTGGGAAGTTGAGCGCCCTCTGTCTGCAGGCAGCAGTGGACATGATCAATATTTAAACATTATATGAGCAGTCATCTTCTTCTAGCATGCTAACAAATCGCTGGCACCGTTCACTGCGGAAATGACAGAAATGATGCCGCGTTGAATTCAACATGTTATTTTACTTAGGTTTGTCTGTCTGTAGCTTTGCAAAGGATGCAGGAGGTCGTCTCTAAGATTGGGGTGCAATAGTGTTGGTACTGCATGTGGGGTTTTCATCTCAAGTTTTCTTTTGCTGTGAATCCCCAAAAAATCACACACCTCAGACTTTACTTTCTCCCGGGGAGATTAAAGTTTGGAAATATTGGGATCCACCATGTTCTCATGCCTTAATGGTCTGGTCTGGTCGGCCCACAGTGGCAGCGCGGCTCAGTCGCGGCGACTCAGGACTAACACCTGAACACTATTCCATTGTATGCTCGTACAATGACAAATATAGCTCTTACTTAACAGCGGCGCCCCCTTGTGGCGTAACACAGTAATTGACCGAGGTACTTTACAGCAGATTATAGACGACCATCAGTGGTCGTCTGGTGTTTTTAGCGATTATCTTCTAGCGTAATGATCACGATTATAAAAAAATGCGGCGATCAATTAATTGCCGCAGTTTTATGGCGATTAACGATATTGTTGTCTATCGTCCCATTTATACTTCTCATATGAACAAACTAAACTTCATGACCCCTGTGTCACTGTACCTGGATGCTCTGCACACTGAGCTCGAGCACCTCGTTAGCGGCCGTCCTGGTGAAGTGCACGTTAATACCAGACAGCGTGGTGAAGATCAGCTCCTCTGGGACTCGGTTCACCAGGGAAACCCCCACGCCGTCGTCCAAGTTCACCAGCACCTGTGCGCAGAGACCTGCTGAGTGTGTGACAGGTCCGGAGGAATCGGAGGAGCCTTTCTCATACAAACACAGTGAAATCTGAAAAAGAACAGTTGTACCTCCAGCTCCTGCTCCGTCTCTTTGGTCTTCTGCTCCGTGTTGGGCTCCAGCTCAGAGGTGGGAGACCCCGACATGCTCCGGCGAAAGTTATCACTGATCTGCACGGGGGAAGTCACCAGAATGTTCAAGATTGATGACTTGTTGGAGGGGTATTCAACCACTTTATGGGCTTTTAAATACTTAACTGAAGGCGAAACACTGCAGGTGAATAGGGGAAAATTTGAAACTTTTGCTGCTACGGATTTAAATATTTTAAAAAAGTGTTATAAACACTGTCTAAATTGCTAAATGAGCTAAAAATCCTGTGTGTTTAACCTGCTGTGTCTCGCCTTTAAACCTGACAGGTTTGCGTGGAGGGTTGTGTGTGAAAAGTCACCTGCAGGACTCGTGTGGGTCCGTCGGGGAGCACTTGCACAGACAGGACCCCAGAGCCGGGCCTCATCTTCTGGTTAATGAACTGCTGCTCAGGGCTGGGAGCCAGGAGACCAGAGTCCGGGCCCAGAACCACCTCGGCTCCATCGTACAGGCCCGTTACGCTGCCTTTCACCTGTGGCGGCACAGTCAGAACTTAGCTCGGCTCTTCCTCACAGTCAAACACACACAGGCATCAGTCAAGACTTAGCTCGGCTCTTCCTCACAGTCAAACACACACAGGCATCAGTCAAGACTTAGCTCGGCACTTCCTCACAGTCAAACACACACAGGCTTCAGTAAAGACTTAGCTCGGCTCTTCCTCACAGTCAAACACTCGGCTCTTCCTCACAGTCAAACACACACAGGCTTCAGTAAAGACTTAGCTCGGCTCTTCCTCACAGTCAAACACTCGGCACTTCCTCACAGTCAAACACACACAGGCTTCAGTAAAGACTTAGCTCGGCTCTTCCTCACAGTCAAACACTCGGCTCTTCCTCACAGTCAAACACACACAGGCATCAGTAAAGACTTAGCTCGGCTCTTCCTCACAGTCAGACACACACAGGCATCAGTAAAGACTTAGCTTGGCTCTTCCTCACAGTCAAACACACACAGGCTTCAGTCAAGACTTAGCTCGGCTCTTCCTCACAGTCAAACACACACAGGCTTCAGTCAAGACTTAGCTCGGCTCTTCCTCACAGTCAAACACACACAGGCTTCAGTCAAGACTTAGCTCGGCTCTTCCTAACAGTCAAACACACACAGGCATCAGTCAAGACTTAGCTCGGCTCTTCCTCACAGTCAAACACACACAGGCTTCAGTCAAGACTTAGCTCGGCTCTTCCTCACAGTCAAACACACACAGGCATCAGTCAAGACTTAGCTCGGCTCTTCCTCACAGTCAGACACACACAGGCTTCAGTAAAGACTTAGCTCGGCTCACAGTCAAACACACACAGGCATCAGTAAAGACTTAGCTTGGCTCTTCCTCACAGTCAAACACACACAGGCTTCAGTCAAGACTTAGCTCGGCTCTTCCTCACAGTCAAACACACACAGGCTTCAGTCAAGACTTAGCTCGGCTCTTCCTCACAGTCAAACACACACAGGCTTCAGTCAAGACTTAGCTCGGCTCTTCCTAACAGTCAAACACACACAGGCATCAGTCAAGACTTAGCTCGGCTCTTCCTCACAGTCAAACACACACAGGCTTCAGTCAAGACTTAGCTCGGCTCTTCCTCACAGTCAAACACACACAGGCTTCAGTCAAGACTTAGCTCGGCTCTTCCTCACAGTCAGACACACACAGGCTTCAGTAAAGACTTAGCTCGGCTCACAGTCAAACACACACAGGCATTAGTCAGGTTCTATTGTGTAAGGTACGATAACCAAAGATAATATCCAGGGAGGGGAGTTGCGCGTCCTCAACTGTTCCGAGTGCTAAACCCCGGAAAAATTACCAGGGTTCGTACAGATGAAGTTTTCCACGACTTTTCCATGACCCCAATGCCACATTTATGATTTGGCGTACGTATTAATCAGCACTACATTTTCAGTTTGGGATTTTTAAGATTAGGCCTACTGTAGTCGAGACCAATGAGTAATGAGACCATGACCAGGGCAGCTCCTGACTGGGCTGCAAACAGGCGTGCTCATGCTCCTGTGCACGTGTGCTCACGCTCCTGTGCACATGCCATAGAGTCTCACTGAGCAAAAAGAACTGGTGAATCACTGGGAATTGATAACAGTGTCACACACACTGCAGTCTGATAGATCATTATGCATCACTTTCTATAATGGGCTTCTCTAGAATTGTGTGTCTGGCAGATGGGACAATGTCAGATACATTCAAGTGGGGGTTAGTATAAGGTTTGGGGTCCCCCCAACAGGTCCTTATTTTCTTGCATTCTAGTGCAATTCAAAAGGTGAGAATTGTCCTAAGATTGTGCCACTTTAAAAAGGAACATTTTATAGTTTTACCTTTGAAACAATCAATCCTATCGCTCGCCTGACGTTATTCCTTTGTTACTTTTATCATTTTTATAATGCTGTTGTTAAGTTACATGGCGAACCTCCGGAGATCTGTCTTTAACCTACTCTAACCACGGAGACGATAGAGCTGCATGTTTTATTTCACTAACGTAACGTTGTTCAACACACAATACGATCGTGATGAAACAAACACTTATTTTATGTTTGAGTTTTGTTCATTGTGAGTTTTTTCGTCTAATCCGAGCGGCTCGGACAGACGGGTAGAAGCCTACGTTTAAAATCAGGCTCATAGTCATTAACGTGAACCTGGCCCCCCATCATACTCAACATTTATTCAAAAATATGTCCATCGTTTGTGCTGTAAAAATTAGCGTTTGTGCGGTTATCGTTTAGATATTAATAATTGCATTTTTGGACGATGACATCATCATATTCTTTGGAAAATGCACAGAACTGACTCAGAATGGTGTCTATCCTTTTTGCTTCGTTCATGTTGGCTTGTGCTGTCACTGCAGGCGCTGCCCAGCCTATGTCATGTGATGCGATGCGTTTACATTGAAAGTTACATACATTAAATACATTTTTCTTCCCAGATTAGTCCTAAACATAGTAAACTATCTCTGAAATGGGGAAGAAGAAGATGATCTTTATTTATATAGCGCCTTTCACAGACATGGTCACAAAGCGCTTTCACAGACATGGTCACAAAGAGCATTTTACATTCACTCCACACTCGGTGGAGTGAATGTAAACTAAACTACGTTAGCTTCAGTTTCCCCTGGGGGAGACTGACAGAAGTGCTGTCGCGACTGAACACATCTACACCAACTGTCCCTCTGAACACCACCATGCATTCACACACACATCAAACTGCCAAGAGGTCGCCTCGTACGCGTCGCTAATCCAACATAACTTTGTGTTGAATTTCACTCATTTATGTTTCGCCTTTCGGGAAATAATCATGATCTGAGTTGAACGTAATGCTGACGAGAAAATGTTTTAGAAGCTTTTAGGTGACGTTCTGTCTAGTTTATTTAACATTAGACATTTAACATTAAACATTTGATGAACAATTTATTTTATGTTTAAAGCAAAGTAAATGGTAGAATTTAGAGCCTGATGTGTCCGGCACAGTTACGTTAAACTTAACTTAAAATGATAATCAACACAATGTGTTTAGATCTGCAGGCGTCGACTCTAATCATAAAACTTACTCAGTTTACAAGATTGAAGCTGTAGTTCTGACAAAATGGAACATCCAACCACACAACAGCTTTTAAGCCGGATTTACTGAGAAAAACTAAATTTAAAAAACACAATCTGTCACTCACAGGCAAAAACGCTGTTTAATACTCGCCTGAGGAAAAGTTAATCTCCAAATTCACGTTGTCTGCATTTCCACGGTTATGTGCGGTAGGAGCTAAACTTTCGCTACTCTGCTTGAATAAAAATGTGCGCTGTGATTCCTGATTTACTTTTGATTTATCCATTATTTTTTCTACTATATTTTAGGATTCTGAAATCAGTTTCTCAAAATTTCTAAACTTTTCCAGGGCCTGGAAATTTGATTTTAAAATTCGATTACTTTTCCAGGATTTCCATGACTGTACAAACCCTGAATGACAAATTTTAGGAAAAATGTGAAGGGTAGCACATCGATGTGATTCATAAATCCAGACAGAGATACTCACATAGTTCTTTATTTGGCTACAACATAATAACAACGCTAATGCGTTTCAGCATAAGCCTTCCGCAGAGCGTTTAGAGTCAGGCTATTTGCTCTGACTTACATAGCCTTGATGTCTACCAGGTGAACATGGGATCCAAGTACAGGTGAACAAATCAACTCTCAATGCTCAGTACATAGACACGAAGAACACATTTTAAACTAAAATCATCATTCAGTCCATGTGGTGCCGTAGTGTTCAGAGTATGAATCCAAAACATTTCTCTTTGAGACAACCTTTTTTTAGGATATTGCCCCCTCTTGTGGACGCAGTAACCCTTTCTATTCCAAAGAATCTCAAAGAAGAAGGTGAACCATGATTTGCTTCCTTGTAATGTTTGGCCATAGCATAGTCCATATTGCCGGCAGTCGTGTTCTGAGATTTGTTTCAATTGTCTTTTTGTTTGACCAACATGCCAAACCACATGGGCAGAGAAGCACATACATGACATGGGTTGACTTACAATTAATGAATTGACTTATTGTATTTTCTTCCTGTATGTGGATGGTTAAAAGATTTTGTATTTGTTGTGTATCTTCATATTCCTGTACATAACTTTGTCTTTTATTGTTCAGTGCTTTTTTGAATGCAAATGTTGGTGGGGGCAAAGATAATACTTTGACTAAGAGTATTACTCCTTTAATAAGTAGAAGTAAAACGTACCGTATGACAAAACTAAGAAGTACAGAACGAGCATGTGACAAAAGCAGCACCCACCGCCATATTACTTTTTTACAATGCAAAGCTTGCTGAGCTATTATCTCTTTTACTGTCACAGAGAGGCAACGGGAATCACTACAACCACGAGGCATTGCACTCTATGCGGCCAAATAAAAATAAAAAATATCCCCAGTACTGGAGTGCTGCTGAACAATTACCTTGCAGCCTACTTTAAGCCCTTGGACTCGATTTTGGTTTGTGATGAAACTGAAAGGTAAGATCAGAGCATGTTTGAACTATCCGTCTCAAGGACGTACTTGCATGCCATCGTACCTTCCACGTCCCCGAAAGACTTGAACCTGTGGCAAGACTCTACAACAGAACATACAAGATCCACCACAGGCTCCTGATTGGACCCACCATTGCACTGCTCCATCACTGTCTGGGGCCTTGACTTTTCAGAACTCTGCTCTGAGCCGTGGGATTAAGCTCTACTTCCATCTGCCCATCAGCAGTCATTCAATCAGATCCACCACAAACCAAATCTTACCCATACCCAACTACAGTAACACCTACGGACAAAGGTCCTCAGGGCCTGGCACAAAAGAACCTTACAGTTCCCTGGACGTTTTAAAAAGACTGGTGAAATATCTGGCCGACGTCTCTCACTGTAACACTGGTGACGGACACTTTGTCCAGTGTTGAGCTGATGTTGAAGCTGTGTTTGTGTTTCTGCAGGAACCTGCTGAAAATCAGTTTGTACTGAGCCAGGCCCATCTTTCCTGCTTAATAAATGAAATGAAAAGTACTCCATTCGGATGTGCAGATTAATGGTTTAAAGAGGCGGTGGCCTGAACGGCATCAATAACTTTAATCACTAATAGATTAGATATTTAATACCAATAGATTCCACTAAGTGGACTTTGAGCTTTTTACACTCCTCCCTCTATTGTTCTTTCAGCTGAACAGGGGAGGGGGACACATGCGAAGTGGCTTGTGGGATGGAGATAAAAAAATCAAGCGCTGTGACCCACCTGAACCACGAGCCGGGGCAGGCCGCAGGTGAGCATGCCTGAGCTGAAGTACCAGGTCTGGGTGGTGCTGCGGCGGGAGTCTGGTCTCCGCAACATCAGAGGCTCATAACTGCAGCACGTGAAGAGTAATGTCAGCCATACAGTAGACTAAAACGGTTTGGGAAGCTCTGATTTACAGACTTAAAGTGACCTGTTGTCAGTAACCGCTGCCAGCCCGGCGATGTCCAGCACCAGAGAGGAGTCCAGGGGCCGAGGCTGGGCCGGTTTGCTCTGAGGAGGTGAGGAGCCTTCGTGACACAACATCCCTGTTCCAGTCATCCTCCACAGCTGAGAGCGCTTCCCAGGCTCCTGGAAGACAAACAATGACCCACAAGACGATATTTACAATATTTTATTACGATATGAAGGCTGACTTAGGACTTCAGACAAGTGTAAGTCTCAGTTAGGACTGGTCAGAGAGAGCTCTTGAGCACAGGCGGGTGAAGGGAGATGCCTCACGCCACACCTCAGTCTGCAAAGGCTAAGGACGCGGCGGCACGGGTCATTTCTGCAGATAACAAATCTGACTGACACAGGGATTGCTGTAAACTTTGAGAACAGAAACGAGAGCTGCAGGAAAGATGCTAAAAAGAACTTTAAATTATCTGTCTCGGTCTCTCTAATAAAACAGTTGCACTGCCTTATTTACTCGGCTACTGTTGCATTACACATAAGAGAGCCTATAAGGACATTTGCATGCTCTTATAGACTTTTATTGAATTTATTACTAGTTAGAGTGAGTTGAAAAAGTATCCCTACACCTTTACGTACATTTTGTGATGCTATGGACCACAAACATAAATATATTTAGTGGATATTTTACACGAAAGACACACACTAAGTGACACACAATCGTGAAATGAAATTTATACATGCTTTAAAACTTTTTTTTATTAATAAAAAAACTGAAAAGTGGGGCGTGCATAAGTATTCATACAGCATGACTTAATACTTTGTGGAACCCCCTTTTGCTGCAATAACAGCAGCAAGTCTTCTGGGGTTTGACTCTACAAGGTTTGCACATGTAGAGACTGACATTTTAGCCCATTCCTCTTTACAAAACAACTCAAGCTCTGTCACATTAGAAGGAGAGCGTTTGTGAACAGCAGTTTTCAGGTCTTTCCACAGATTTTCAATAGGATTTAGGTCAGGACTTTGACTGGGCCATTCTAACACATTAATATGTTTGTTTTTAAACCATTCCATTGTAGATTTAGCTTTGTGTTTAGGGTCATTGGCCCTCATTCATCAACATTGCGTAAACAAATGGTGTATGCGTAGGTGTATTTGCGATATACACCAGAGTGTGCGTGACATTTATGAACCTGTGTTTCCGCTCAGATCTTATCGTACGCAAGAGCAGCTGATGGTAAACGCCACAGAGAAATCCCAGCGTCATTTGAAACCCCCAAAAATATTCACGTATGAGGAGGCCTCACCCATGGGTTTTACGCACGCACAAAACACGGCAAAAAAGAACATTTCTCCAACCAGAAATGATAAATAGTTGTTTATATGATATTAAAAATATCTGTCAGTAACCAACGTTAACTGTATAGCCAATCCAAGATCACATTTACTAATAAGAAAAAGGGGAAAAAAAGAAATAAGCTAATAATAAAAAGTGACCTTTATTAAATAAGCAGTAGGCCTAAATAGCCTATATAAAAAAGTGCATAAAATTAGACCACATAAGAAGAAAGCGTGGATACAACGCTGCAGTCAGAGCAGACTCTGGACCATGATCTGAACCAGTAAAAGCAGCTCAGCTCCACGGACTCAGCGCTAGAGCCGGGGCAGGACTACGGGTCTTTCGGCCTGAGCAGAGCTTTCCTCCAGGAGGAAACAGGTGCGCGGAGAGCTGACAGCCGACCGGAACCTAACCAACCCGTCCGGACCGAAGACAGCCCTACGAGACGTGTTTCCATCATTCCCCTGACGAGAGGAGAGCGCGCGGTCAGCAGACCCTGTGCGCCGCTCAAACCCGGACTTTACGAAAGTACAAAGTTTGTGCAGCAGCGGTATTTTGTTAAAAACAAAACACGAAACATAAATATAAAAAACATCGTAAGCGTCTCTGTGGCTGCAGTCCAGGTTCTAGAGTCTCTGGTCCAGGTTCTAGAGTCTCTGGTCCAGGTTCTAGAGTCTCTGGTCCAGGTTCTAGTGTCTCTGGTCCAGGTTCTAGAGTCTCTGGTCCAGGTTCTAGAGTCTCTGGGCTCGGACCTGTGTTGGTGCAGCTCAAGTCCATAAACATTAACGCTGTCGCCTTGTTTCATGTTTAAATCACTAATGAGGATCATATGTGATTCATGCTGTTAAAAACTGTTTTCCTGCTGTTTAGTTAAATTGGTGTATCATGTTCCACCTCCTGACTTGGTGTAGGATCTGCCAGGTGTACGGTGCGCTCAGATTGATAAATGCCAAAACAGGCGGTGATTTTTCGTACACCCCACATACGCTCTGATTTCACCGTATGCAAGTTTGATAAATGAGGGCCATTGTCCTGCTGGAAGGTGAATCTCCGCCCCAGCCTCAATTCTCTTGCTGACTCCAGCAGGTTTTCCTCAAAAATGTCTCTGTATTTGGCTCCATCCATCTTCCCAACTATTCTTACAATCTTCCCAGTCCCCGCTGAGGAAAAGCAGCCCCATAGCATGATGCCCCCCCCACCATATTTGACACTGGGGATGGTTCATTCTGGACGATGAGCAGTGTTAGGTTTGTGCCGTGGTGGCACAGCGGTTAGGCAGGTACACTTAAAGTCCAAATAAGTATCAGCAACAGATGGTAACGAGCTGCGTGGGTGTCCCCCGTCCATAGACTCTCCAGCGCGGCGAGGAAAAACTCAAAAACCCAGTGGGAGAAAAGAGAAACCTCGGGGAGAACCACAGGAGAGATACACTCCCATGAACGGACAGGCTTCCTTATACTCTCATAACCGATATGAAGGGGGTTGTTGGCCGATAGGCTGATCTTTTAAGTACACTCAACAAAAATATAAACGCAACACCTTTGTTTCTGCTCCCATTTTTCATGAGATGGACTTAAAGATCTAAAATTCATTCCAGATACACAATATTACCATTTCTCTCAAACATTGTTCACAAATCAGTCCAAATGTGAGATAGTGAGCACTTCTGCTTTGCTGAGATAATCCATCCCACCTCACAGGTGTGCCACATCAAGATGCTGATCTGACATCATGATTAGTGCACAGGTGTACCTTATACTGCCCACAATAAAAGGCCACCCTGAAATGTGCAGTTTTTTGCTTTATTGGGGGTCTGGGGACTCAGAACCAGTCAGTATCTGGTGTGACCACCATTTGCCTCATGCAGTGCAACACATCTTCTTCGCATAGAGTTGATCAGATTGTCCATTGTGGCCTGTGGAATGTTGGTCCACTCCTCTTCAATGGCTGTGCGAAGTTGCTGGATATTAGTGGGAACTGGTACACGCTGTCGTATTCGCCGGTCAAGCACATCCCAAACATGCTCAATGGGTGACATGTCCGGTGAGTATGCTGGCCATGCAAGAACTGGGACATTTTCAGCTTCCAAGAATTGTGTACAGATCCTGGCAACATGGGGCCGTGCATTATCTTGCTGAAACATGAGGTGATGTTCATGGATAATAATAATAATAATAATAATGCATCAGTTTTATATAGCGCTTTTCTGGACACTCAAAGACGCTTTACATTGCACTATTCATTCACTCCATACTTGGTGGTGGTAAGCTACTATTGTAACCACAGCTGCCCTGGGGTAGACTGACGGAAGCGAGGCAGCCAATCTGCGCCATCGGCCCCTCCGACCACCACCGGCCACTCACTCACTCACATCATTCATCCCGGCCTATTGTACATGTTTTTGGTGGTAGGGGAAACCGGAGTACCCGGAGGAAACCTACGCAGACACGGGGAGAACATGCAAACTCCACACAGAAAGGCCCCGTCCAGGTGGGAATCGAACCCGGGACCTTCTAGCTGTGAAGCACAAGCGCTAACCGCTGTACTACCGTGCCGCCAAATGTATGGCACAACAATGGGCCTCGGGATCTCATCACGGTATCTCTGTGCATTCAAAATGCCACCAATAAAATGCACCTGTGGTGTTCGTCCATAACAGATGCCTGTCCATACCATAACCCCCCCACCACCACCATGGGCCACTCGATCCACAACATTGACATCAGCAAAGCGCTTACCCACACGACGCCACACACGCTGTCTGCCATCTGCCCTGAACAATGTAAACCGAGATTCATCCGTGAAGAGAAACCTCTCCAACGTGCCAGACGCCATCGAATGTGAGCATTTGCCCACTCAAGTCTGTTACGGCGACGAGCTGGAGTCAGGTCAAGACCCCGATGAGGACGAGCAGTTGAGCTTCCCTGAGACGGTTTCTGACAGTTTGTGCAGAAATTGTTTGGTTATGCAAACCAATTGTTTCAGCAGCTGTCTGAGTGGCTGGTCTCAGACGATCTTGGAGGTGAACCTGCTGGATGTGGAGGTCCTGGGCTTGTGTGGTTACATGTGGTCTGCGGTTGTGAGGCCAGTTGGATGTACTGCCATATTCTCTGAAACGCCTTTGGAGACGGCTTATGGTGGAGAAATTAACATTCAATGCACGAGCAACAGATCTGGTTGACATTCCTGCTGTCAGCATGCCAAGTGCACGCTCCCTCAATGCTTGTGGCATCTGTGGCATTTTGCTGTGAGACAAAACTGCACATTTCAGGGTGGCCTTTTATTGTGTGCAGTATAAGGTACACCTATGCACTAATCATGATGTCAGATCAGCATCTTGATGTGGCACACCTGTGAGGTGGGATGGATTATCTCAGCAAAGCAGAAGTGCTCACTATCACACATTTGGACTGATTTGTGAACAATGTTTGAGAGAAATGGTAATATTGTGTATCTGGAATGAATTTTAGATCTTTAAGTCCATCTCATGAAAAATGGGAGCAGAAACAAAGGTGTTGCATTTATATTTTTGTTGAGTGTAATTTAATCTGATGTATTTATATTTTTGTTGAGTGTAATTTAATCTGATGTATTTTTTATTTATCTCTTGAATAGCTGCTAGTTAAACATTCATTGTTATAGTAAATGTTCCAATCATAGAAATATGGTTAATAGAGATCGACCGATGTGATCTTGCAGATGCTGATTTGCACCAATGATATTTTTGGCCAATTTTTTAAATAATGTCTCATCTATAATCCTGTGTGTGTAGCTTCTAAACGTGTCAGTGTTGAACTGTGACAACAGGGGCGTTGGATGAGGGGCATCGGGCTGATTTATTCAGGACAGTCCTGTACAGTAGGTTATTTTCAAAGACAAAACTTAGCAGAATCCAAAACAAAAAACGGTAAGTCTATCTCTTCTGTTTCCAAAATGATGCGCAAAAGTAAAATTCCCAAATATTGACCTGATATATTGCCCTGGAAAGTACACTCAAATAATGTCTTGTATAATATATATGATCAGTAAATATTTAGTCAGGTTAAAAGTGCTTGGCTTTAGGCCTAATTTATGATCCCATTCATTTCAGTACAGGCCACAAGGGGGCCCTCCACTTGCAACTCTGTCCACACATTTTCTTTAGAGATTCATTGAAAGGAACTCCGGGCTGTACCTTCTTCTTCAGAATAACCCTCTGTGTCTTGGTGTCCACATCAAGCACAAGCTCAGAGCAGCTCACCAGACGCTTCTTCCTCCCCTCCACTTTCCTGTATCAGCAAAAGCATGTGTCAGAATGTAGAATCACTATAATGACTGAGACTGAGTGCCATACTGTGAGAAGGTGTGCGTGGCAGCGATGTAGATGAAGTTCTCGTAGTAGAGCTTGTTGTATTCCCTGAAGAAGTTCATGTCGGCGGTGACCTCGGACGACCCCGCGCCCTTCACGGTCAGGCTGAGGTAGGGCGGCAGAGTGGGCTCGTCACAGGCGTAGTCCAGCAGCGCCCCCGCCTTAACCTCTGTGCGCAGCTGCATGTCAGCCACGCCATGCTGCCAGAACTGGACGGGCACCTGCCGGGCTCAGGGAGCGTCAGTTTGGGGGCTCAGCTCAGTTAAACATGGACAGTAAGAAGGTTTACCTCGGAGACGTTCTGGACTCTGAAGGGCGGGGGCAGCTGGTCCGTGTCACTGAAGGAGATCTGATATGTGGCTCCCTTTAGGCTGATCTCTGTCCGCAGGAAGAAGCAGCTCCCCATGGTGTCTCTGTACATGGACAACACAAAGTCACATTAGCACTCTGCGGTCAGGACGTGTGGTGGAGTTCACAGCAGTCGGACCTCATGTTGATGTGGAAGGACTTGTTCTTGTTGATCTCGAAGCCCCCAGACCAGCTGCAGTTGGGTGTGTCCATGCGGCGCACACACAGGAGTTGGTCGTAGTCGTTACGGGGCCAGTGGAAGACCACACTGGAGCCGGGCAGAGTGGAGATGTAGCCCTCTGGGTTCACTGTGCCCTGAGAAAACAGCAACAACATACAGTACTTTCAAGGCTCTTCCTCTTCCAGATAAGATCTGTGCAGGGAGCGCAAACAGGCTCTGCAGTTGCAGACTGCCAAAAAAAATAAAACTTACTGATTCATGGGCAAATTCAAGACTTTTATTGGAGAACTCCATTTATTTATAGCCAGTGATCAGCTATCAGCTAAAGAATGTAAAAAAATATATATATATTCAAAATGTAGACTATAAATAACATAAATGTGTTACAGTTTGTTACAGTGTAAAGTTATATTTCTGTATTTTACTCAAAGTAATATGTTATATTACTTAGTTACTGAAAAAAGAAATACATTTTTTAACTCGTTACTCTTGTAATACGTTACCCCCAACACTGACAGTCTACTACGCAGTTGCAGCAGCAAAAGCCAACAAACCTGTGGTTTTACTAGTAGTTTAAGCTCACCTGAATATTTACAAGCTGGCTCCTTGTGATGGCCAACGCTTAACACTAAACACAGACATTACTCACCCACTGTTTTTCAGCCACTTCGAAAAGTTTTTTTCCCATCCCTACGCAATCTTTCTTCTCCTCAATCAGCGCCCCATAGTGTCAAGCGCTGTTGACACTATGGGGCGCCAATGTCAAATAATATGAGGAAATGGCCTATGGGGCGCCGCTGTCCCTTGCGCACCGAGTCCGACTATATTTACATCTTTTTTTCTCTCTCCATCGTATTGGCACCCTGTATCCTTTCGGCGCCCCCCCGTCCTTTCGGCGCCCTTATGCAAGGCATATATTACGTATGCCCTTTTTGCGCCACAGGTCAGGTCCTGACTACACATGTCCCAAACTTGTGCACAGCAGTGAGGCTGCTGAATGATGGCCATTTCCACTCTCTCCCCTCCTCCCCACTCTCCACCCTCTCTCGCATGGACAGTAAACCATAACTGAACTGGCCTTCAGTTATGGATATATTGGATATATTACATCTATATCCAATTCTGACCATATTCTGTTTTTGATACTCAGAACAAGAACAAGCGGCTAGTCCTGTATGCAGTATGTGTGTATATGTGCATGAGCAAAGGAGAGCAGAGGAGGAAGGCCAAGTGGACAACCATTTAATCATAAAGTGTCCAAAATCCGTGCAGGCTGAGGGTTTCTTATAAATTAGACTTATTTTCAGCGCAGACTTGCCGTCTGAGAAAATGACTGTCCCAATGCTGCGTGGGGTCAGACTTCAGGAAACGAAATGTCTGACAGCACAGAGGGAGATACATAGCCTGGTGAGACCAGAATGATTCCCCTCTATATTTTTTTTATACAGAGGGGGATCAGTCTGGAACCCCCGCCCCCGTTGGAGTCATCAGCAAGACTCCTGCGAGCCCATGAAATCTGATTCGTTTATTTGCATTCACGTGTTGTTCATGAGCAGCTATCGTCATACCAAATTCAACATTTCGGGGCTCAAAAATGAATGATTTTGTCGCCGTACTTAGCTGTACTAAATCTCTGAGCACATATCAGAACATTTTGTCATCTTGTGTCTTTGTGTATAATGCTGTTGCTAGAACATCAGTTTGACAGTTTTCTTACCTTTCCCCTCGCAAACTCTCTCTGAGCAAAGGCCAGTTTGTAAGAGGAGCAGTTGTCCAGCAGGTAGCGCGGTGCAAAAGTCACGATGTGTGTGTCCCTGTAGCGTCCTTTCCCCTTCCTCACGTTTATACCTGCGACCACAAAGAGACGGCGGTGTTTACGAAGCGAAGCCAAACGCCGACTTTACTGTGACAGTATGACATGCAGCTGCTCACCTATATTATAGATGAGGCCAGGTCTGTTCCCGTGCTGAATGACCTTGACGGCCCTCACACCACTCCCTCCGTCCAGAGAGAAGCCCTGGCACCAGCCGGGAACTCCGTCTGGGTGGATGCCCTTACCGATGCGCATGGTGCACCTGGGATAGACAGGAATATTCTTAGAGGAATGTTTACAAGACAAACTGCAATCAAAGCCGCAAATTCAATATGTTCCAATTATTCAGCTAATTGAATGTCCATCACAGAGAACTTATCATCTCTGTGTGTATATGAGATGATATTGAACATAAAACCTGACAATACACTCGTTTTGACCCTTTGAATCATGTTCTAAAATATGTGATTCTTGAATTATTTTAGCCATTCAGAATCCTCTTCCAATGATAATGGCGTGTAGTTTAGCACCAGCCCATTAAAGATTGTAACGCTGCATGTTGGGCAGATTGTGTGGACGTTTTCCCGTTCACACGACCTGGTCATTTGTTTTGGTCAGATGCTGAGACCAAACGCTTCGAACAGTGGCTCTCCTTGGTTGATTGGAAAATGCTTCAGAAGTGGCATTAAAGACCACAGTCTTGCTACAAAGTGCTCAGGAAGTTATTGTCAAATAGTTGTTCTGTGATAAAAAAGCAAAATCTAATTAAAAACTAAGGACCTTGGTTTTAATACATGACGCGGAGTCAAGAACACCACGACGCGCAGCGAAGTGCATTAAACTGTCTAATGCACGGCTCCTCGTGGTTTAATCCGCTTATACCATGGTCTCACAAACATTTGTGACCGGCCCTGGTTTCCAGGGACACAATGCGGCAGACTCACTTTCTCGCAAATAGAGAAACAAGCAAATTTTTTTCAAATAGTGTCAAATATGGTGCTCCCCCCACCATAATTGACACTGGGGATGGTGCACTCAGGACGATGAGCAGTGTTAGGTGCTCATAACTTTTTACATAACTTTTTGCATTTGGGCCAAAAAGTCTCATCTGACCAAAGCACCTTCTTCCACATGGTAGCTGTGTCCTCCATATGACTTCTAGCAAACTTCAAACGGGATTTCTTATGGCCTCCTTTCAATAATGGCTTTCTTCTTGCCACTCGTCCATGAAGGCCAGATTTGTGTAGAGTACGACTTATAGTTGTCCCATGTACAGATTCCCCCAGCTCAGCGGCAGGACGTCCCAGCTCCTCCAGAGTTATCTTGGGGCACTTGGTTGCATTTCTGACCAGTGCTCTCCTTGGTCGGTCTGTTAGTTTAGGTGGACAGCCGTGTCTTGGTAAGTTCTCAGTGGTGCTATACTCTTTCCATTTCTGAATGATGGATTGAGCAGTGCTCCGTGAGATGTTCAAATATTGGGAAATCTTTGTATAACTTAACGCTGCTTTAAACTTCTCCACAGCTTTATCCCTGACCTCTCTGGTGAGCTCCTTGGCCTTCATGATGTTGCTTAGTGACCAATACACTCTGACCATAGCTCTGAGGCCCTCACAGAACAGCTGGAATTATACTGAGAGTAGATTACACACAGGTGGCCTCTATTTAATGGTTAGGGCAAGGTGTGAACCTTCTGCAGTCATTAGGAATGTTATAAAGGCAATTTAATGCACTCAGAAAATGCTGTATGAATACTTATGCACGCCCCACCTTTCTATTTTTTATAAAATAACAAACAAAAATTCTAAATACAATCTTTACATTTAGGGTTGTAAACATGACAAAATGTGCAAAAGTTCAAGGTGTATTAGTACTTTCGAGAGGCACTGTAGTTGGTTAAAAGTTCAATTCTAGGCTTGTGGGTATTTTATTGCTAAGGGTTTGAGCTGTGTTAGATTGGTTTGAGTTTGGAGTGGATACTTTTGTTGGAACTCCCGAGTGCATGAGGTTAAAAGGGGGTATTATGCTAAATCAACTGGTTAGAGCTTAGTACCATGCTACAATGATGTTCTCTCATCAAAAACAGAGCCAAAGGTGTTTTTTGATCCACTCGCACATCTTCGAGTAATCCCTGAATCTTCCCCCGTGGCAGCGCGGCAGTCCTATGTATCCTTTTCTCACCTCTCCATCTCTCGCCCAGTTTATTCCTCTCATTGTGAAGTAAAAACAAAACACCATAGCTTTACTACAGCCACTGAGCGGACGTTTTCTTCAGTTAAAAAAGCTGCACAGCAAAGGGGAGCAAGAGGCGGAGGGGGTGGGAAGGGCTTACAATGAAAATCAGGAAGTTTCAGCTGTTTTAGATCAAAATTACATTTTCCAACCTACAAAGTGTAAGATCGTGCAAAAGATTTGTTTGTCATTTTTACCAAATACCTGCCAAAAGCATAAAACCCGCTCTGACGGCGCAGTTTGGTAAGTGGGCAGAATACGTCTGAAAAGAGATGATTACAGAGGAGAAATGGTCTATACGCACATTGCTGGCTGCTCCTTGTCAGTGTAGCAGAACAGCAGTGGACTAAGACTTCGAGCCAACTCGTGTTCTTCAAACTGACCCGCGGCGTCTGTTTTCCCATTGTCCTGACGGAATACCAACGGCAGACCTGGAAGAGAAGGTTGTTCAGATATATATATACGTATGGTCCAGACAGAGGTCAACAGTGCAGGCCGGTCACCAGTTTTGTTGATGAGCCAGTAGGGGGCAGAGATGAGGATCTTGAGCGCCCCCTGTGCTCGCAGGATGATGCGGATGGTGAGGCAGAGCAGGCGCTTGTTGCTGTCGTACAACCTCATGCGCACCACGTAGTTCTGAGTGCCCGGGGGGATGAGGAGCTCTTTGCACACAGCAAAGTTTTCCAGCAGAACACCTAACATTCAGAGAAAAACGTGTTTCAGAGCAGTGGTCACTCGTTACATCCATGCCCAGAGTCAGGACCAAACAGGACCCCCCCTTGATTTTCATCCTTACATAGATTAGAACTTCAAATTCAAATATACTTATGCCACCGTTTTTTTCCTACACCCCAGGGTTCTGACCTAGCTCCATGTTCTGGGAGGTGTCTACGGCGTGCAGCACGGCCTCCTTCCCCGGTTTCAGACAACCCTTGATGGAGGTGGCCTTGATGTAGAAGTTGATGTCACAGGGCAGCAGGTTGACCAGCACCATGGTGGGCAGCAGGTAGACGGTGTGCCCTGGCTGCCTGTAGATCTGCTGAGGTCCTCCGCTCACTCTCTTGGCCGGCTGCTGGTCGGGGTAGTTCTCTTTCTTGATGACCACACAGAACCTGTCGTAGAGGCAGAGAGAGTCCAAACTTGGTGTTTAGGAGTAAAGTCCTCTCGCGTGCGGGTGAAGGAGTACCTGAAGTTGCGCTTCTCCGTGTCTTCGAAGTCAGCGCTCTGGCAGTCCCGGCGGCTGCTGCTCAAATCCCCAGGTCGTTCCACGCTGGTCCAGTGGATGGGCACCTTGCAGAAGAACAGCCCCATGCCTTTGGGCCGGGCCTGCAGGCGCCACGAGGTCAGGTGGAGAGGCACCGCCAAGGCCTCGCTGGGCATAATGGGAGGCAGGACCACCGGCTCTGAGACAAACAAAAAGGATTATCAGACATGATTCCACTCACTCCCACAGTCAGACGGAGAACAAAGGAGCAGATTACTGTCTGGGGCTGAGGGGCTGTCCAGGCGCACTTCCATGGGCACATCCAGGCGGTTCTTCACCATCAGAGCAGAGCGCACTGTTATGACCTTCCTCGCACTGCCTTCCATGGTGATGGCAAACACCACTCGCACTGGGGGCAGGGCGGAGAACTGTGGAGGGGCACAGAGCCACAGTCTTCACTTTAGAGCCTTCTTTTCATCCATTGTGTTTTATAAAGACCTGACAATGGTGTGTGGAGGTGAAAGATGCTACAGAGAACACTTACATAGACATGTGGATGGATGATGTTGGTTCTGCTCACTGGGCTGCCCACCTGTGGACCCGAGGCACATTTAGTTTCATGTGAAAATGGAATCGACACACCTTGGACGGATGAGGAGAGAGTGTTGGGTCCAGTCTAAACTCTAGAGTTTACAGACGACATGGAAAGAGAGTAACGTGTAAAAGACTCTGCTGACCGTGTTGGAGGCGCTGGTTCTGTCTGGAGCGGCGTATCTGAAGAACACTCCCACTTTGTCCACAGACACAGGTTTGATCTGCTCCCACCCACACACTCGCACCAGCAGCTGATGGAGCTTCAGCTCATGAGTGTGTCTGCACGGGACAGACGGGACGTTACACAATAAATCACTGATAAATCTTCAAGTTAGGGCAGCAGTTATTCAGGTAAGATAGTGTCCAAGGGTGTAACAACACACCTTAGACACTATCTTATAGTTTCAATACAATTATGTTCCCAACCTGGGGGCCCTGCCTCCCTGGGGGGCCCAGAGCTTTGCCTGGTCAGAGGGTCAGGTCATAAGTCATATTATGTGAGCATATTATACAGTTAAAAATCCTCTAATATGAAGACTACAGGTACATTAAACACTCCAGTTTCCATTTGTTTGTTTAAAATAACTACTTATTAGCGATTATTTTAATGTTTTGATACATTTGTTTTGGACTGGGGGGGGGGGCTTCAAGGAAATAGGGCTGGGAACCACTGCCTTCCAGCTTGTTCATCAGCACTTCCTTCTGAATGGTAGCAGTGATCACACTAATCAATTTCTAAATGCAAAGTTTTTCAACACTTGAAATGCACGCGCACTCGTCTCTAAAACATAAAGTGCCGTGGAGTGGGGCCCACCTGTGGCGCAGTTTCTCCCGGGCCTCGAACTCGAAGGGCAGCTCGGCTCCAGGCTGCACCTCCCTCCACTGGCTCACACTGTGGGGGTCATCTGCTCCCGGGCCGTGCACCTCTGAGATGGAGTCTGCACTGCTGCTGTGGGACAGGGCCACCCTGGAGCACAGCGAGGTCCACATGGGTTATAATAGTCTCATAATGGTCTCATAATGGTCTCCCACAGACTCTTATGGATTTGAATCATTGCCGTTCACCTTGTAGGGCTCGTAGTGAGCGTGGCGAACCACAGCGTGCATCCAGTGTGGTTTCTCAGCGCATAAGGCACAAAGGGTTGTCTCCTCTTGGACAGCTTCACATCTGATGAACACAAGGGACGTCAGGACAACAGAATAACAGGAGTCCTCCTCCAGAAGCTGCTACAGGCATTTCTAAACGCCTTATCATTTGTATTTCTTTGGTTTAGTACTAATTATACGTTAGGGTTTAAGTAAAAGATTTTCAGATTTTGCCAGATGCATTTTGCCTTGTTCTTATTGACACCTGTACCAAAAATTAAACCTAAGAATTTCCTTTTACAGGAAACAGAAACTTGAACTATACAAAGTAGGTCATTAATAATCTCTACCATATTTGTAAGAACATCAAAACAGTTACAACACTACATTCCATGTGCGATGACTTTGTTCTCTTAGATACTTCATCTCTGTGCAGGCGATTTGCACAGTGAGGCGCAAAAAATGCTTTTGCTCCTTATTTCGTACAGATTGTTGAGAGAAGAATAATAGCGTCACAGACATGGTCACAAAGCTCTTTACGTGAGAGTGTTTAATAAGACCAATGCCTCTCTCTGTCGTTGGTAACCTTCAAGGAATGAACTTTTTGTTGCAGATTCATCTGTGAGAACAGACCTCACATCATCAGGGTTATCCTCCTGCTGTTCATTTAGCCTCAGTGAGCAGCGAGTGACGAGGCGAGAGGTAGCAGTTGTTCTGCTCTTATGGAGGAAAGACTTAGCATCAAGTCTTCTGAGCCTCTGGTTTTACACTCAGGAAACGACAAACGGAGCTCACTCTGTTGCGAGAGCGTTCATTCTTCTGTATTCATGCGCACGCAGCACGTCATGCATTTACAGTATCAAGTCAAAACATTTTAATTATGGAGCAATACGTTTATATAGTAATTATCACAACAGGCCTACATTGTGAAAAAGTGCCACCCCAAAACGCAAGTGACTCAGTTTTTGGTACTGAATAAAGTTAATTTTGTGAACCACCCTAGTATATGTACATGACAGGAAAGGTAACTCTAAACACTGAGAAGTGGAGAAGTTAGAGACTAAAAGCAATACAAGCTTCAATTATCAAGAAATGCATCCAAGCCAAATTGAGAGCGGAAAAGACCCCCCAAAAAAGGTAAGTGTATATGGACTACAAAACATGCAGGGGTACCTCCTGAATAACCAACTCATAGACCCTAGATAAGATAATGTTTTTATACACTGGAAAAGAAGTCAGCCTAAATATATGGGACAGCAGACTACTCCACAACGCTTTTGCAGCAGACATGGCTCAAAGCTCTAAAAAAGTCACTTTAGCAGAATAGTTAGCTGATTATCCCAGTTCAGCCATTATAGGGCTGTGTCTCATCTCTGGGTGTGTCGGTTAAGCATGTGCTTTGATGTAGCTGTTAGCATGGTTATCAGAGGAAAACAGCGTTGCCAACCAGGCCGTTATAGGGAATATCCAAACAAGAAAAGACAAAAAAGGTAAGTAAGACATTTTTACAAGCCACCGTGTGGGGGAAAACAAACAAGGGGAAGTACTGCTCCACGCCTACTTTCACAAATGCTCAATTAAGGAATTATTTCCTACCAAATATTGAGACACGGATTGCGGTTTCATTCTGCTTAATTCTCTAACACAAAGAACCTGTGAAAACATTTCGTAAGAACCCGGCTTGGACTAAATTCTAGGACTGACTGGGCAACTAAATGAAGCTGTACCTGTGTGCTGCTCGAGGCACGTCAGGCTGGCTGTGCTCCTAGTTCTAAGGTGTGCAAGAGGAGCAGCTGAGAGAGAGAGAGAGAGAGACAGACATGCAGGAGACAGACAGGAGGTTAGTCAGACAAACACATACAACAGCACCACAGGCGGAGCTACAGACTGGGGACAGGAAGAGAATAAGGAGTCAGGTGAAAACAGTGTCTTGATCCAGTTAGGGCTGCAATCTACTTGGTATGATCACATGATTTTAGTTAATAACAACATTAAGCCCACTGCATCTCATGTCCAAGTCTTATTATGCTCAAAAGCTGCATATATGTGGTGTTTTCCACCAGTAAATATTTCAGTTTAGGGATGTGTAATATACATTTGTAACTTTTCTATTGCCTTTTTGGAACTTTTTGGTTGCATTTTTTATGTTTTTCCCTTGTGTTTTCATCCTCATTTATTTAGTTATATTTTTGTTGCTATTTTGACACTTATTTCAAGATTCTTTTAGTTTTGGGTAAAGTCAAACTGGATGGCCTTATTGTAGTATAGGTTTCCTAGGAAACCCTTTTGAAAAATGACACCCATTTTATTTTTTGGGGCGGCTAACGGACTTCTCTGAAACACAAGCCGGGTTCGAAGGACACCTGCAAGAGCCACATTGATCCTCCAGTGCCAATAACATCAGCACTGATATCAATGTGGGGTCGTTTAAATAGTTTGAGGAGAGGATCAAGTGCACATCAGAGCCTCAAGTCTCAGAACAAAAAACTGCAAACCCATGACATATTTAGTCGGTTATGTGTGTTTGTAAGTCTGTAGCTCTAGCTCAGTACACCACGGACCGTATCCAAATGTCTCTCCGACGCGTACACTGAGGCCTGAGGGCCAGCTCCAGCTCGTGGCGCCTGAGACAGACTGTAAAACCAGAGGGGACAGCGTTCTCCGTTGTCGGCCCTAAGCTGTGGAACGCCCTGCCCCTCCATGTCCAAACGGGCCCCACAGTGGAGTCTCGTCTTTCATTTATTTAGTTTTTAGTGATTTTATCTAATTTGATGGTTTTGATGTTCTATTGATGTTTTAGTTTATTAAAAGTATTATAAAGTATCTTTTTATTTTTTACTGTGTCTATTGGCTTTTAAATGTTTTATTGATTCAAATTAATTTATTGCTTCTGGTTTAGAAATATTTGATTTTCTTGTGCAGCACTTTGGAAACTCTTGTTTATAAAATGTGCACTAGAATAAAGTTGGATTGGATTGTAGCAGCACCTCGTTATTAGTGCTGACCAACGTGCTTCCTCTTGTCTGCAAATGTTACACCCACCCACCCACATTGGCAGAGGGATTCTAAATGTGTTTGAAAATACAAATACTGTAGGATTCAGCTGCAGGTGAGGGTAGACCAACGGAACATTCAGACCAAAGTGGCAGTTTGGTCAAAAATTGCCTTTCGACACTACATTACAATTGTGAATGCTTCTAAAAATGTTCAGTTATGAATCCTGATTTGAAAACATAAGTCACACATCTGAATGCTCGGCATGTATTTGACCTACTCTTGTCGAAGCAGGGCGGGTCCACAGAGGAGCCCACCCAGGGCAGAGGCACTGGGCTCTGGGGACTATGCTCCTCCTCTTTGCAGTAGTCAGCCATCCAAGAGCTCTTGGTGGTGTTGTATTGTTCTGAAAAACAGCAGCAATGTCATGCTGATCTCTAAGGAACACCCTCTCATGGCACATACAAAAAAGTCAGAGAGCAGACCCTCACCACAGATATAAAATGAGTGGACTGTCTTACCCATGAGCACAGAGGTAATGTTGAGGTCCAGCCTCTGCTTGGCGCGGACGGCCATCTTGAGTCGTGGAGGGTGGAGGCGGCCCGCGGCCTGCTGCTGCCAGGACAGGAAGCACGGCCAGGGCTCGATGAAAGGCTCCCAACCTACAGTTCAATAACAGTGTCTTTCAGTACTTTCAGCATTAAAGAAGTGGTGTGGTTCTCCTACGGTTCTCCCAGAGAAACTGTCTTTAGAACTGCCTGACTGAAGGCAAAGTGTCAGAAAAATCTCTTGGGTTTCTCGGTCATTGCACTTTTCTACTTTCCAAAAAGGGGGGTATTACATATGTTCTTCAAAATCAGAAAAGTGAAACTTCTGGATAGTTCTTGTGAAATGTACATGTTATGGGCAGTAAAAATCTGATAACATATAATTGTTTGGGTGGTATTAGTTAAAGGAGACACCATTTAATCATTGCGTGGCGGTCGGAGACAATGCCCCTGGATTGGCAGACCGGGATGGTGGTTCCTCTCTTCAAGAAGGGGGATCGGAGAGTGTGCTCCAATTACAGAGGGATCACACTCCTCAGCCTCCCCGGTAAGGTCTACTCCAGGGTGCTGGAGAGGAGGATCCGGCCAATAGTTAAACCTCAGATCCAGGAGGAACAATGCGGTTTTCGTCCCGGTCGTGGAACCCTGGACCAGCTCTATACCCTTCATCGGGTGTTCGAGGGTTTGAGGGAGTTCGCCCAACCAGTCCACATGTGCTTTGTGGATCTGGAGAAAGCGTTCGACTGTGTCCCTCGTGGTGCCCTGTGGGGGGTGCTCCGGGAGTATGGGGTCCGGGGCTGTCCGTTCCCTGTATGACCGCAGCAGGAGCTTGGTTTGCATTGCCGGCAGTAAGTCAGACCTGTTCAGACGTGTTGGTCTCCGCCAGGGCTGCCCTTTGTCACTGGTTCTGTTTATTATCTATATGGACAGAATTTCTAGGCGCAGCCAGGGGCCGGAAGGTGTCCGGTTTGGGAACCTCAGAATCTCATCTCTGCTTTTTGCAGATGATGTTGTTCTGTTGGTTTCATCAAATCAGGACCTTCAGCTGCACTGGGGCGGTTTGCAGCAGAGTGTGAAGCGGCCGGAATGGGGATCAGCACCTCCAAATCTGAGGCCATGGTTCTCCACCGGAAAAAAGTGGTTTCCCCTCTTCAGGTCAGTGGGGGTGGAGGAGTTCAAGTATCTCGGGGTCGTGTTCGGATGGAGCATGAGATCGATAGACGGATCGGTGCGGCGTCAGCAGTGATGCGGTCGCTGTATCGGACTGTTGTGGTGAAGAGGGAGCCGAGTCTGAGGCAAAGCTCTCGATTTACCGATCGATCTACGTTCCCACCCTCACCTATGGTCATGAGATTTGAGTAATGACCGAGACAAGATTGCGGATACAAGCGCCCGAAATTAGTTTCCTTCGCAGGGTGGCTGGGCGCACCCATTGAGATCGGGTGAGGAGCTCGGAGCTGTGGCCAGGTGTCACCTGGGGGTCCCCCCAGAACAGCTGGAGGAGGTGTGCGTGGATCGGGAAGTCTGGGCATCTCTGCTGAGACTGCTGCCTCCGTGACCCAGCTCCAAGTAAAGCGGACGAAAATTAATGGATGGATGGAATTAATCCCACTGAAGACTTTTGAATAAATTGCTGGTTTCAGAGCATCTTACTATACAGTATAATCTAATACTGCATTTTGCTATTAAATACACAAAAAATGAAATATTGTAAGTAAAAGTTGACATGAATATTGTTTTTGGGTCACGACTTGTCATAATATACTGAAGATGGGTCCCGAAGACAAACCAGTTGAGAACCACAGATTTATTAACTACAGTTTTAAGCGGATGTTTACCTGACAGTTCTCTGTTGTAGTAGTCTCCGGACAGAGCGAAGCTGGCAGTGCCTTCCTGAGTGGAGCCGATGCGCTGCAGCACGTACAGCCCTGACACACACACAGTTAGTCTCACATAGCTCACTGGGCACCACTGTGGGGTGTGCGGTACTCACTGGAGAAGGTGAGCTCTGCCAGAGGGATGTCACAGTCTAGGCAGTCGTCGATGAAGCAGATACACACACTGTCCGCTTTCACCTCCAGCCCGGACAGAGGCGCGCCATGGCCCGAGCCCGAGTCCGCCCTGGCTCGACCCCTCATGGCCTCCGCGTTTTCCAGCAGCCAGGTAGCCGCCTGGTCCAGCTGGCCTGAGGAGGAGAGAGTCATGTACTATAGATTCAGCACATTACAGCTTCAAAGCCTCATTGGGGAAAACTTGCCTTTACAAAGTATCAGAGCCCTTTTGCAGTCCTCTTTTCTAAAGCCAAGGTCCAGTAGATGGTTGAGCTGAGAGGCTGTTCAGACACAAAATTATTGCAATCATGAAACATGAAAACAGAAGCATGTATCGCTGAATAGGATGTACCAATGAGGGCCTCCGTTTTCCTTCCAAAGCTGTCTTTGGGGGGAGTGGACTCTGGAGCCGGGGGGTTCTGTGCCTCAGTCTCCTGTGCCCCCCATGAAGGCAGGGACTTAGCAATGTCCAAAAACAGCTGGATGTCATTGTAGGAGAGGCGTATGGCCAGAGCAGGAAACTGAATCTGCAAATCAATAATCACAGTCTGTGCGCCAGGAACCATTAACCTCTTAACCCCCACCTGAACAGAGAACATTTTTTCTTCAGTTTGGCTTTACCCAAATGCCTATTCACCTTGGTTTCATTTGTGTCTTTCATGTTGCTTTTTCATCACTCTTTAGTTGTGTTTTTGTCTTTTTTGCCACTTTTCTGTTGCATTTCATCCTCGTTTCCGTCTCTATTTTGACACATTTTTTAAAGAAGCTTTTAGATTTGGGTAATACCAAACTGGAGAAAATCTGCTCGGTTCAGATGGGGCTAAGAGGTTAATCACTAACAGACAACATCAATAATTTTACGGCATTTAAACTGCTTGACTTTCATTTCTGCTGTGTATGTTACAAAGGAAGAAATCACTATATGAAGGTTATAAAAATGAGAGTATTGTGATGCTGGTGTGACTGACCTCCAGCAGAGGGGGGATGTCCTCCACGTTGAAGGCGTCCAGCAGCCCTGAGCTGCTCTGGTATGTGGGGCTTCCACACAGCTCCACTTGGACATTCACAGGGTCAATGATGGACAGTGCAGTCTCCTGCTCACTGCCCAGGCGACAGGAGAAGACCTGGACACAGGAAGCACTGGTCAGGAGCTATACCAGAGGCTTTTTACCATTTAATAATGAATTCAGGGGATATACCTCAATCCCAGCAAGGCTGCCGGAGAAGGGCCTGTCCACCAGGCGGGGTTTGTAGGTGAGGACTGTGGTGCCCTTCAGAATGATGGCGTTTGTATCCAGACATGAAGAGTCCTCTACCACTACAAACTCTGTGCCTACACAAAAACAAGAAGGGGAGGGATTCAGTATAGTGACAGGGCAAAAGTATCACAGCTTTCTTAGCCTCAGTCTGAACGTAGCCTGATTCAGCTCAATTGAGATATTATTGCCCCTATGATCCTGTATCTGATCTGATCATGACAGTCTGAACAACACTGATCCAATGTTTTCAAAATACGACCAAGGCCACTTGGACATGTCCTAAATCCTATACATATTTCATCTTTTGAAATGACTTTGACAGTTTGAACGGAAGGTCGCATTTATCCGACACACTTCATCCCCTATGAGAGACCAACAGGCCCGTTTGGAACCATGAGGCCGTCCTTCTGTGGACCCACCACCTGCAGGAGGAGCCATAGGGGCTGGTGCTATGTGATTTGGGCAGCCCAACAGCTGCCCCCATGACCCGGCAACGGACAAGTGGGAGAAAATGGATGGATGGATGGACTTCATCAATGCGCTACAAATGCGATTCATTTTGCACTAAAGTAGAGGGTAGCGGACCGGGAAATAACACGTGTCGTGCACTTGTCATGAATGAAGTTCACAGAGACACGTTTCTCGTTAAAGACATCGCTGTCTCTGCTCCAAAAAAGTCCATAGTCCAAAAAACTGTCTCTCTTCCTTCTTAAAATGATTATTGATCTATTGGTTCCATTAGGTTCCCTTTAACATAGCCAGATCCGCAGCGCTGCGTTTCAATCCAATATATATTGGATATAATTGGAAATATCATAATTTTGCCTGCAGAAATGGTGAGATATGTTATTCTAATAGGTGGCCTTTTATCTGCCGTTATTTCAGCAGGAGAGTCAGATAAAGTAGTGTTTTTTTGCTGTGTCTATGGAACTGTCCACAGTTTGGACCTGGAAGAAGCTTATTATTGTGTGTGATGTCACACTTAAAACGTATGAGACATGAGTGAGTTGAACTATTACGGAACTCTACCTCTATCAATGACATTCATTTAAAAATTCAAATAAAAATTACTTTTCTGCCCAATATTTCTTCATTATGCAACTTTTTATATTTAAAAATATTTGACCTTTCAGTGACCCAGTGGTTGTATAGGTGGTTAGCTGGTTAGCTTGGTGCCTTCGCTTTCCATTCCGGTGACTCCTATGAAGCTTCAGGATAAATTTTATTTCAGGTTTTTTAGGGTTTCTGGTAAGTTTTCAGAATGGAATGTAGTATATGTAACCATGGATACGGTTTATTCAGCAGTGAAAACCCAATAAACAAGTGATCCTGGAGCGTCCTACAGGCCATCAGAATGGTAAGTAAAGGCGTTATGCTAACCACCCAAGCATCCACTGGGTCATTGTAAGATCAAATACGTATTAATATCAACTTGTTTTTAAATAAATAGTTGCAGTTTACCTTTAATGTTTTGCTTACTGAAATAAAAATATGAATATTAATTATACAAATGTTATCCATCTAAATAAGTCATATTTCCTAAAGCATTGCAGAAGCCCAAGTACCACCTGAAGAAAGAAAGAACCACAGTTTGAGAACCACTGAACTCAGGAACTTTAAACACAACACAAAGAAAATGAACGAATACTTTACGACAGTGGTTCCCAAACCTTTGGAGCCGTGTACCCCCTGAAGCTTTAGGGGAAGAGTCGCATACCCCCTACTTTGACGCGCTTGAAAACACTGGGAATATCACATGTAATATTATGTTTATTTCCTCCATTATTACAGTGAACTCAAGCAGGTTTTCCACATTCAACATTGTTTTACTCGTCTGGGCCATTAAGAATATGTAAATACAAAAATATTGATGAAAATGCCAGTTTTTGATTATTTTGGAAACGAGGCTTTTAGTGAGAATGGGTAAAGCTGAGTGTTTTGCCAGGACGCTGCTGCTTTTGTCACTCATTCTGAACATCAGACTCTGGCCCCGCCCCCTCTGCGTCTCCTTCAGTCGTCCTGTCACCACCGGCACAGACTCAAATGTGCTGGTTTAAGGACAAGCTTATCCACGTCTGAATTATAAGACTATTTCGCCTGTATAAGCGCATTTCCCGTGCGGCGGTTTTAACGGGTCAATATCGATCAGATTGTGATGAACATTTATTTTTCTCCAAAATGTCTTCACGTACCCCCGAGGTCGTCCTGCGGGGTACTACAGCTTGGGAATGCTTTACGACATTCACCCACAAGTTATTTAACCAGGACAAAGTGGCTTTATCAATCTTATGCTTTAGTGTAGTAAGCGATTTGGAAAATGCTGAAGAACTACAGGATGGACTTACCCGTGACATTGAGCTTGACCTCCAGGTAGTGGTCCTGGCTCACCGGCACAGTGGACCTCTTGGTGACCACTCCGCTCTTGACGGTTTTGGGCATGGTGACGGAGGAGCCGGAGTCCGTGCTGTTGTTACTGGGCCAGCGCTGCCTGGTCGGAGGGATCTTCTCAGCGGGCATGCGCAGAAAGTCCTGGACCAGTAGGAGCCAGTCGAAAATGAGGAAGACTCGCAGGTTGTTGAGGACCACAGTGAAGGAGGACGAGTCTCTGGTGGATCTGCAGGGACGGCACAGGGTCTGTTAGCGTCGGGGATAGGGCACGACCTATATGGATTTTTGGGGTCCAATAGCAGATATATAGTCCGATATTTTAATTAATTTAATTTGATGTCTTTTTTTTTTTATCAGCTAAACATTTATTATTATAGTAAATCATAGAAATATATTTAATAGAGGTTGACCGATGCACCTCAATATTTTTGACCAATATTTGAATCCTGTGTATGATGCATCTAAACGTGTCAGTGTTGAACTGTGACAGCAGGGGGCGTTGTCTCCAGAGAAGACACGACGCTCGCGCCGATCCGATGAGTTATTTTGAGGAATGGAACCTACCTGCACTTAGCTGCTGGATGTGCTTTCAAAAAACTTCCAGGATGCAATGATGACTTTATTAAAATCCTAGGGGGTCACACATTTGTTGCTTGCCCCGTTTCCAAAAATAATCACAGGAGGTTGGAAAAAGTGGCTAAATCTGTGACCAAGTTGACGACGATTGGACTAGCTTTCCCTCTCAGCCCGAGCTCCCATTTCTTCACTTCCTGCACGCGAGTTATCATTTACACTGGTATGAGACAAATTCCCCCTCCTGGAACCACCACCTTAACGTGGTGGAGGGGTTTGAGCACCTGAATGATCCTGGAGCTCTGTTGTCGGGGGCTTTGTACCGCTGCTAGGGTCTCCGATGGCAAACAGGTCCTAGGTGACGGGTCAGACAAAGAGCGGTTCAGAAGCCCCTTATGAGAGACCAACAGGCCCAGTGAGAACCAAGAGGCTGTCCTACTGTGGACCCACCACCTGCAGGGGGAGCCTTAGGGGCTGGTGCAGCTCCAACAGCTACCCCCACAACCCGGCAATGGAAAAGTGGAAGAAAATGGATGGATGGATGAGACAAATTCCTATCATGGGGAATATTTCTACCGGTACGGTTACATCATCACCCAATTCTACTAGGAGGTGGTATCGCAGCAGCATCAGCACCCCACCGTGAGGACCGAAGAAAAAGCCTCATCTATTGGGTGTCACAAACAGCAAGAGACGGTACTTTTTACAGCAATCATTAAGAATTAACCTCAATTTGATCTGAATAACTAACATTTTAATGTGGAACAGAGCTTCATTAGGGTCCCAAGCCAAAATAAACATGTTGGCTGAATGGTTGACAACACGCCCTCCTTGTTGTACACACAAGTTTAAAAATAGTCAGAATGACAGAATGAGTACAGTGAAGATGTAGACTTAAAAGACAAAAAGAGCCAACAAATGAAACGATGTGCTAGCACCCTCTCCACACTGACCTGTAGTGCAGCTCCAGCTGCAGCGAAGCGCGGTTGGAGCCCGTTTTGGAGGGCTGGAGGATACAGTCGAACATGTTGGGCTTGGAGCCGTCTCTCCCAACGCTGTTAGCGCCGGAGCCTCGAGTGTCGAAAGCCAGCAAAGAGTGAGACACCAGGTTCACAGACTTCGACCCGTTGGACAAACTCTCAAAGAGCAGCTTGGATTTCATGAAGTCAAACCTGTGCACGATATCAGCCAGTGGGTATGGATTCTTAGCCGACTCCAGGAATTTTATACAGTAGATTAAGAAAGGTACAAAGGAATAGAGCGACTGGTACCTTGCGAGCGAACGCTGGTCTTCACTGGGCTTGGGGCAGTCCAGAATTTCCAGACTCACATCCATCATGTCCACCAGGAAAGAGAAGGTAGTGTACACATCTCCACTTAACACCGTCTGCAATGGACAGCAATGAAACGATCAGCTCTTTCTCACCATCGGGTTTGAAAATGAGTTTGTACACTGAGGATGAGAAACCACTCACGCTCGCACTTTGTAGACCATTAGGGAGGCTAGCTCTGTTCTTCTTCATTTCAATAGTAGGAAATACGAAATAAGACTGATGCAAAGTGAAATGCAGTGTATGGGGAAGTGTTCTGTAAGGTTGATGAAATGTTATTGTGATATTGTCTGTGACGGTGTGTGTCTGGTTTAGAGTTTAGAGCCTTGTTATACAGCGTGTGATATTGAACTTGCACTGTTATTTGTAATTACAGACTGCCGATGGATTATTTAGCTCGAATCTGGTGCAGTACATCCGTTTCTAGGAGCTGTCCCTTAACCTCTATACCCCCACCTGAACCAAGCACATTTTTTCCTGTTTGGCTTTACCCAAATCTAAAAGCTTCTTGGACCAAAAGTGTCAAAATAGTGACAAAAACGAGGATGAAGACGTGACAAAAACGCAAAAAAAAAAAAAAAAACGGTACAAAGAAGCAAAAAAGCGCGACAAAAACGTGCCCAAAAAGCAACAATAATACAACAAAAAAAGTGACGAAGCCATGAAAAAAAAAAAAAGATGAAAAAGCAACAAAAACACGACAAAAACGTTTAAAAAATGTGACAAAAACGAGGCGTTACACTGTTGCTCTCCAGTCGAGAAGCTTTTAGATTTGGGTAAAGCTGAAATAGAGAACATGTGCTGGGTTAAGAGGTCAAATAAGGATTAAAGTAAGTTTTAGAAAGTGTAAATAAAAAAAGATATTTGGATGTTGTATATCAGAGGTTTGCATCCTTTTCAAAACGTGCATTATGCAACTTTTTATGCAAAAAAAAAAAGTTGATGTTTGTGCGTATTTGTTTGTATGTTTGTATACTTTATTGTCCCCGCAGGGAAATTTGTCCTCTGCATTTGACCCATCCTTCGATGCCGCTGGGGCAACCCGTAAGGAGCAGTGGGCGACGGCCAGTTGTGGAGCCAGGCTGATGGTCAGAATCACCTGGCTGGAGGATTGACCTATTGTACATGTTTTTAGTGGTACGGGAAACCGGAGTACTGGTTGTAGTTCGGTAATGGCGGCGGATACGAAAGTAATGGAAGCTCTTCAATCCGTTCTGGCTCGGCTCCCAAATATCCAGAAATTAAAATTAAAGCCTTGGAATGCGCAAGGAATGCTCCCAAGAGTTATGATCAAGTTTTGATAGCTGCATCACTCAACACGGGTGCATTACATAAGTCATGACCAAACACTAGCGAAAATCAGATCCAATTGTTTCAAAGGAGTTTGCCCCTCCCACCTGATAACGGAGCTTAATTGTTAAGATCCAGACCCTTGTACGAAACAAAATGAGTACGAGGGTCTGGTAAAACCAGGCGAGCCTAGATTAGGCACTCAAAGTGGATACAAGACCTTCCCTCTCTCAATGGTGCTGTCCACTGTTTAGAAAGTGATAAACTCCACTCCTATTTACAGCTCTTAAAGACCGTGTGTTGTGATTAAAAATTTTGATAAAAAACCCTCAAACTCACAGCTGTGTTATGAAAATCAAATCCAAACAGTATTCAGTTGTGCAGGACTGCCCTCTAGTGACCATTCACCCTCATTTTGAATCCACCAAAGAGCAGTAATGACTATAATTGCTAGAGTTGTTAAATAAATTCTGCACTAAAGGTGACTAAGATTAGTAGAAAGCAGAGAAAAGAAACCCCCCCTCTCTCGCCCGCTGCAGTGTCAAATAAAGCTGGAACTAAATATCAGTTCCTGTGGGCAAGTCCAGTGTGAGGTCTCACGTAGGTGCTGGGGTCCTGCAGGTTGTACGGTCGGAGGAACTCCTCCACGGGTTCCCCCAGGTTGTTTTCCAGCAGTCCGCGGATCAGCCTGTAGTGCTCCTGGTTCAGGGAGCAGTGCACTGACGACAGGCTGCCGTGGATGGACAGGTCCGGCACAGCGTGGCTCAGCTCCCTGTAACACACCGCCAAAGTCAACACAACACTCCACAGCATTTCAAATGGAGGGCAATGACTTAAACTGAACTCTAGGGGCTAGTATTGAAAGAGATGCCAAACAGGAAATCCACAATCGGCGACTTAATGACATCAGTTACTAAAATGACAGTATGTTCCTTATGGAAAGACCCCTCCATGCTGCTTTCATGCTCCTGATATCTTTGAAATTACTGAGCTCAAAAAACAAACTAAAGGCAAAATAATGATGACTTTGTGGACCTATGATTGGGTTTAACAAATGCTGATATTTAAGGGCAAATTAACGGGCAACACTGCAAACTAATGTCAGATTGTCAGATTTTAGACCGGTTTGCTCCTAACATATAAACTTTGAGCTGGAAACAAATAAATTGCCTACTATTCACAATAAGATGAAGTGCGTTCCAAATAAGGTGTCATTAGTTGTAAGGCGTAAAACTATTCTAGGTCTCACTTGTCCAGGTTGCGCTCGACTTTGAGCTTGAGGCGGCAGCAGTCCTTGAGCATGTTGGCTCCGGTGCGGCGGACCAGGTAGGAGGGGAAGAACAGGTCGGAGGGCTCGGCCGCTTTGGTGCTACTCTCCAAAGGCACACGGGCCGCAGCAAAGATGTCCATCTCCTGAAGGTCCAGGGAGATGCAGTCCAGCAGGCACACGTGCTCCTCTGTGGGGGGGAAAGAAGCGTTCAGCTAAAATATTTTAGTTTGAGAAATATTTCAACAATCTGGATACAAAGATCAGCCAAAAAATATATAGAAATAGAATCAATTTCAACTGGACTTGAATTCACTGTACAGCAAATTTTATAATCAATCGACTAGTAAAAGAATATTCCATCTAAAAGACGGGACACCCAGGCACAAAAAGAGTCATGTCGTGAACAATAATGTTAATTTATTCCATAAAAGACTATTTATTTTCAATTTCTATCATTTCTTTGAGCTGGTACAGTGAGTAACTTCCTTTAATTGCTGTCCCTTGAATCAACAGCATCAGAACTTGGATCTATAGATGTATTTTTTCAGTACCTGCTTCTCAACTTTTTATAACATACTGGTATCGTTTAAAGGGACTATACATACGTTTAACCACAAATAAATGTATATAAAATTTAAAATGTCTTCCTCATACATGCTCCAGCAATGCCCTGGTGAGTAGACTGAGCCCTGGCCTTTTCTGTAAAGTCACTTAAATAGTCTCTGCTCGGGTCGAACAAGCAAACAGCGTAATGACGTCATGCGCGTTCACGCTCAGCTGTAGCGTTAGCTGTAGCGTTAGCTGTATCTCCTCTATACTGACACTGCCGAGCGAGTGGTAACTTCAGAAGGATGGATTTAGAGGAGAATAAAAGGAGACCGGCTTCAAGCACCATCGAAACTCCAGCCCAGACCCCAACTAACGAAAAGAAACTAAGAGTTTATTCTAGTTTGACAAAAAAGGCGAAAGTGGAGTCTGATCGGCGTAGGCAAAGAACCAGAGTAAACATCGAAAAACGTTGAGAGAATCTCTCAAAAGACCCGCAGCTTATTTTTGCTTGAAAGATAAGAAATTATGACTAAATACGTGGGGGAAAAATGTTGTTGATGCTTCAAAACAACGTGTCCGACTGTCCGTGCATGTTGTACAAACTTCACTGAAACGAGCCATAAAATAATCATATTTGAAAGTTACCAAAATAGTTGATCTAATAGTTTTATACCTACAGAGAAGTTGTGTAGTATTAGTAGCTACTAACTAGTAGTAATTGTGCAGTACCTACAAAACATTTGAGTAGTAACAGCGGTAATGGTGCTGTATTTACAATGGCAAAGATAATGCTGCTAATGTTAGCTTTTCTTGGCCGCAAAATAAGCAAGACTGTTCACGGATTTATAAGTAGTGAAATGACTACAAAAAGTGAACATGTGCCACAATATAGTTTACGAGTTAGCTACGCTAACTTTGGGCACAGGGAACTGAAGAGACGATTATGGCTTTTCCTAGTAGCATTTCTACCAGTGGAATTATTTTATTATTTCAATTAGGCCTGTGTTTATGCATACAGAGTATACGAGTTTTTGTTTTTTTCTCCGTCAAATGTCAATTATTTGTTTATCTATTTACTTGGCTTCTTCACTCGATTCACTTTGCTGCATTTGCTCAAGTATCGCATCTTGGAAAATATTCACTCAAATTGATTTGGTCTAAATATCTTACAAAACAGTAACGTTTCTTACCTCAGCTGAAGTCACGCCTACAAATCTGTAAATGGACCAGGACGGGACTGTTATTTCTGGTGCTCGTAAAGCCTGAGCGCCTCATGCACGAGCTCATCATGGAGGCTGCAGTTACGCGTTTGGCCTGAGGGGGCACTTGCGAGTACAAAACTGCCAAACTCCACATAGCCCCTTTAACAGTACCTAGACATACTCATACGGTTAAAACAAAGATTTGGAGACCCCTGATCTGCAGTGAGGTCCCGTCACATTGGTCTTACCTGGGGGTTCCTCCAAGCCCGGCCAGGCGCAGGGAGCCTGTGGTCTCCCCAGGCTGAACCCAGAGGGGGCGCTGATGACACTCCTGACCCGCTCCTCATCACTGCCTCTGTCTGCGGCCTTCTGAACCCGCTCCTACACAGCAAAGCCAGGACATGTCAGTGTCACATGAGCAGACTGCAGAGGACGTTTGCACAAGATCGAGCACAAGAACAAGGAAAAAGAAAGAGACTAGTTTTCACGAATGATTCAAGATTGTCTTTGATATTTTAGCCGTTTTTGGAACCCCGTTCCATCAGGGACATGAATAATGTTGAGGACCCCTGATTTTTGATAGGCCCGTATGAACAGCATGCGCAATCATTTCAGTTGCACAACATTAAAAATCTGGTTTATTAATGTAAGTTTGGATACCATCTTTTGATACTTTTTGATATATTATGAATTTAAATTGTTTAATGTTTGTACAGCCCTGAGACAACTCCATGTAAATGGTCTCAACTTATATAGTGCTTTTCCACCTACGTTAGGCACTCAAAGCGCTTTACAGCAAGGATCCCCTCACCCATTCATACTCTCATTCATACACTGGTGATTTGTATACAATTGAAGCCAATCAAAACAATTGATTGGATTGGTTAATTGGACTGGTTGATCCCCACTTTGGGAATCACTGCCTTATAGAGAATATCTTAAAGGGACAGGCCACCGTTTTTACACACAGATATGTTCTTACCTGAGCTTAGACGAGTTGATGTGCACCTGTCTGGTCTTTGTGCGTGCGCTCAGTCACGCAAATTTTGTTAGTGTTCAGCCTCTCCCAGCAAAGGTGAAGTTAGAAGCTACCAAGCTGTTCCATGTTTTCCCTATTTAAATACAGTTACATGAAAAGTTACACGATCCAAGTATAGTTACACACATGTCGATTTTCTAAGCGGATAAAAAGCAGTACTCTACATTGTAAGGTGTAATAATACCCTAGGAGCACTTCGACCTTACTGCACGGACGTCCCATGTTGTGTAACTAGACTTGGATCGTGTGAAGTTTCACTTAACTGTATTTAAATGGGGAAAACATGGAACAGATTGGTAGCTTCTAACCCCAGTTTGGAGCTGTACCTTTGCTGAAAGAGGCTAAATGCTAACAACATTTGCGTGACTGAGCGCGCACACAAAGACCAGACAGTTACGCATCAACACTTCTAAGCCAACATCTCTGTTTGTAAAAACGGTGGCCAATTCCTTTAAGGCAGCTTCAATGTCCAAACACTTTAATTTTAATCCCCAAAATAAAAATCAGCGCATATTTTATTTCTAAAATTTGAAAACAATTAGGCTAGTCATTCCCAAAGTCCAGGACATTGCGGTCCCCTCATTGAGCTGAACATCTCTTAGATGCCCCCGCAATAATAATAATAATAATATGTAGCTTTGGTGTTACTATTGGTGGGGACACTTTGCCCGAGATCACAGAGCAAGGCAAGGCAAGGTAAGTTTATTTGTAGAGCACAATTCATACACAAGGCAATTCAAAGTGCTTCACAGTTGCATAAAATTACAAGAAAACAGATCAAATCAATCATTAAAACATCAACATAAAAATAATCAATTACAGTAAAAGGCAAGAGTGCAAAAAGAGCTGTTTTCAGCCTGGATTTGAACATTGTCAGAGTTGAGGCCTGTCTCACATCCTCATGAAGACTGTTCCAGATTTTAGCTGCATGAAACTGAAACGCAGCTTCACCGTGTTTATTATTGACACTGGGAACCACCAGGAGACCCCTCCCTGAAGTTCTCAGGGCCCGAGATGGTTCATACGGCTCTAACATGTCAGAGATGGACTTTGGTGCTAAACCATGAAAAGACTTGTACACAAGCAGAGCTGTTTTAAATTCTATTCCCTGAGTGACAGGAAGCCAGTGCAGGGACCGGAGCACTGGACTAATATGGTCGTATTTCCTGGTTCTTGTCAGGGCTCGAGCAGCAGCGTTTAGAAAGGCCAGTGAGCAGCCGTTACAGTAGTCTAACCAGACAGCAAGTTACTGACAGGACGTGACTGGCAGCACGTTAAATGTTCTAAAATAAGAATACTTTGGATGTAAAGA
Source organism: Proterorhinus semilunaris (assembly GCA_021464625.1). Classification (NCBI taxonomy): domain Eukaryota; kingdom Metazoa; phylum Chordata; class Actinopteri; order Gobiiformes; family Gobiidae; genus Proterorhinus; species Proterorhinus semilunaris. The sequence goes on from CM038347.1 coordinate 37,780,097, forward strand.
CTCCACTGGGGGAAAAAGAGGGAATACTCAGCACTGCAAACAATCAGGCCATAACATGTTCCAAGTGAAAAGTTTACCATGTACCACTGAAACAGTCCAAATGTGGTTAAGTAGCAAAGACTGCAGCTGCATGCATCACTCAGAGAAAACACCCGCTGCTTTCCCATAATGCCCCTGTGCACCAGTACCTTATAATGGGAGGGGTCCTTGTAGGAGTTTGCATGCAGTATCAAGTTCTTCAGAAAGACAAAAGGTCATCAAGAGGCAATACCACAAACGTAAAGCATTTCATTTCTTAAGATAACGAGAAACGGAATATTGAGCTGAAATTCCAATATTCAAAAGGCAATTCGATAAAGCGGGACATTGTATGGGTATAGTCGCGGTCGGGAGGCCTTTACTGAATTTCACCAGCCGTCTTCTCTGCACCTCACTGATTGAGACACACGGTGTGCACGAAGGGGAGGGTCTGTGTGTGTGGGCTATGTGTGAGAGACGCGCGAGTGAGAGTTACGGAGGATTTAAAATTTTTTTTTTTTAAATTAAACAAATAAAACATACAAAATTAAATAAAACAACAAAATAAAATAAAAAAATTCTAAAATAAAAATTCTAAAAAAATTAAACATCAACATGAAACGCAATATGTGCGCCACAGAATAGTCTATGTGTGGGAAACACTGAAGTTACTATTCCTTTTGTTTAAGGCTGTTGGTACAAAATGTGTCGAACTCAGTCTGATGGAAGACCTGTGATTTAACACTGCCATTTGGTGACACACTGTGCAGTCGTGATGCGCAGGTCAGGGCTTTTTTTTTACGTGCAAGACCGTTTCTAACTCACGCCGTCCTGTAACACAATTTCTATTTTTACTACCCGCCCTGAATCCATTAAAAATTACACATTATAAATATGACAGGAGTCTTCAGGGGGGAAAAAATGTGGAGTGTCTCTCCCTCGCTCACTCTTTAACTGCAGCTCAGAACAGGGAGCAGGAGCAGAGCTAAAGCAAACTCACGCACAGAGGGACACATTGTGGAAACAAAAGCTATTGGGATCCATGACAAGATCATGAGATGCAAAACGCTGCGTGTTTGACATAAAAAAAAGCCTAAATTTTCCGTCTGCTGTGAAGATGTTGCACTTCGACGCGGCTCAAAAGAATGATGCGATCTTTTTTGACCCAGCCCCAACCCGTTCTGCGATAAAATGATCGTGATCCACTGCGTAGCCCTAACAGACATATAGACATTATAAATAAGCTCAAACTACTGCATTACCTGTAAGCTTACTAGAATGAAATGTATGTATTCAATATCAAATTCAAATAGTGTGTGCTTCAGGTGGTAGTGAACACGCGCGTTAGTCCAACATGCTCACAGACACGTGCAGCACGTGTGGGCAGGCGCAGACTCACCAGACAGCGCAGAAAGGTATGAGCCATGGTCAGTTTCTCTACCTTGTCCCTCAGAGAGAAGGTGCCGTGGGCTCCGGCGGGCAGGAAGCTGTTGTGCACTCTGAGCTGGCCCAGGTTCAGGACGATACCTCTGGGGGAGCGGGAACTCTCTGGAATCACGATGACGGGAGCGCCCGCCTCGATGTCCAGAAGGACTCTGGAGGCCCGCTGAGGGTGGTCCCGGACCTGAGGAGTGAGTACACACTAGTGAGTATTTATTTAACCTTTTGTTTATTATGCAAGTTAAAGTATCTGTAGCTTCACAGCTTCATACTCTATGCATTTTAATATAGTTTCATTCATGTATCACTCAACTATTCTATTACATTTGCCCAGCTGAGAGGGATACATTTGAAGAAACCACCGCAAATTCCTGTCTTCTGGAGTATTTCAATTATTTTCTTGGAGCTTTAACAATCCAATTCTGCTCAAATAACTCCCAAATGATTTCTTTATTTTGATGGAACAATATCTCTATCAGGTGATATCATCTTATTCATCTTATCTTATCCAAACTCACACTGATGAGCAAATGCCCCAAAATCAATACAATCAAACTATAAATACTATAAATACAGACCTGCTAAAGACAGTTTAAGCCGGGTGTACACTGCACCATTTTGGCCATCGAAGACACAAGATCTCTCATCAGGGGGAAATCTTATAAGTACTGTACATTGAAGGTTGTACATTGAGACTTACGATCAGCGTCGAGCTGTGACAGATATCGAGCAGTGTCTGAAATTTCGAAATGCTGGTCATAGAGTGAGCTTCCCATTGTAGCAGCAATGATCTCTGCCAGGTGTATCATTAACAAAATACACTGCCAGAGTCAAAAGCCCCAGTGCCCAGGCATTAGAACAAGACCGCGTTTTACTTACCCTGCATGTTTCTGTACAAATAATCACTGCTACAGAAAATGGAGCCAGCCTCATGCTGTCCAGAGCTTCAATGAAACCAGACCAGTGCAGGCTCTCAATTTCCCATTTCAATGCCACATGTAAAAATCCTATGTTGAAAAACATTTTTTAGTGTATGCGGGGCAAGACACTGCAGGTGAATATGGGAAATACAATATTTAGAGATATCAATTTGAAACTTATGCTGAACATTGCAAGTTTTCTGCCATTTTATGTTTTGCATATAAAAATAAGGCATTTTGTGGATAAAAAGGGCCAAAATGGCCTTTTTCACAGACAAAATATAAATAGTGGCTAGACACAGATTTAAATGTATGTTTTTATTTTGTGAAATATTAGCAACAAAGATTTGCTTTTGGATGTTGTTTAATAACATTTTTGAGAGAGGACCTAAATCCTAATTTGGACAACACCATCCTTAAAGTTGTGAAACACATGTGCCTGCGCGAGTTCATTTCTCTAGTATTTTGCAGCAGGTTTCTCCCAGAAAGGAAATGACCACATTTGGATTACAGCGTCATCTCTAGCACCTTGCGCAGCACACGTGGATATAAAATGTGTCAATATCTGTGAATGGATACACGTAGAAACCTGGCTTTTGCAACGCGATGCAAAAGTTACTTCCTGGATATCTCTGCCTCCTTGCAACAAAACGTAAAATACACATTGAGTAACCAGTCTGTGTAAGTTCTCAGTCGTACAGGAGTTGTCCATCTTCAATGAAGGTACTTGAGTCACCCTGAGTCTCAACTACGGAGTACAGAAGATGACTCAAGTACCTTCATTGAAGACACATTGAGTAAGTTTTGTCTTTTTAATCCTCTGATATGAAAACTGATGTTAAGGGCGAACCCTAATAATCTCCACATTGCCCACTGCGTATAAAATCTATATTTTCACCCGCCGTGTCTCGCCTTAATGGCCAGATGGGGCCTGTTTTTGTTGCTGTTGATTCTCACTGTTACAGGACCTCAGTACTCACAGCCTGCCCCTCCATGGCGGCCCTCTGTCTGCCCAGGACGTCCTGTAGTTGGAGGAAGTGCTGGATGAAGGCCACCACCTCAGCTTGAAAGCGCTGCGTGTGAACGTACTGCACAGACGCCATCTGCAGGCACACGCGCACATCACAGTCCCGCTCCAGGCAGGGGTCCGGCTGCCCGTACCTGCACCACAGGGCAACCGTTACGGTCAGACATCACATACTGGTACAAGCCTGTGAACTGGTTAAATAAATAATCATACTTATAGATGTTAAAAACCAGCGCTTCAGCTCCTCTCGTAGTGAAGCGCTCCCGATACAGATCCCCGTGTGGCGTTAAGTCGCTCAGGGACAGACTTCCCAAACTGCCTTGCAAAGCTAAGTCACCATCTGTGTAGCAGAGACAAAATTACCATCAAGGACAACGCTGGCAGCACTTTATGGAAATGAGGACTAGCTTTCACGTTGAATCATACCCAGCATGTCCAGATGAGCGGAGAGCTTGGAGACACTGGCTCGAGCAAGTTCATTGGACTTCTTGTTCAGAATGAGAGACAACGAGTGCACCTGAGCACATGGCAAAGAAAAGAAACTCCTGATAAAAAGATAGACAGAAAAATACATACAGTACAGTACATGGATTCGAATTTAATTGAATATTACTGCTTTGCACCAAAATAGTTTTCCAAAATAACGCAGGTCCAAAGTATTGCGTTTCAATTAGCTTTTTTAGAAAAACAAGGATTTAGTGCACAGCTGCCTTTCCAATTTCGACTGTCTATGGATTTTGTTTTCCATAAAAAAAACATATCGGACTTATTCCTTAATAAATATCACAAATTCAAATGACAAAAGATCAAATCCAAGGCCTAAGAGCTTGTCTTCAGTGACAGGGAGGAAAGGGGCAGTGGCTCAGTAAACGACTAAAATACAACAGAAATTCAATCTGCGTCGTACATTCATCATGAGTTCTCGGAACTTTGAAGTAGGTTTGCCCACTGACACTAGTGTCGTTTTTGGCACTTGACCACCATCATTCCGGTGCCAAAGAAGTCACCACCCTCCTGCTTTAATGACTCCGCCCAGTAGCACTCACTCCAATTCTTATGAAGTGCTTCGAGCGGCTCGTCATGGAACATATCAAGTCTGTTCTCCCTCCCACCCTGGACCCATACCAGTTTGCTTACCGGTCCAATCGCTCAACTGAAGATGCCATCTCCACTGCGCTTCATTCAGCCCTCACTTACCTTGAAACAAAGGACTCTTACGTTAGAATTCTGTTTTTAGACTTTAGCTCAGCATTCAATACTATAATCCCACAGCAGCTAATACACAAACTGCTCCACCTGGGGATCAACACATCACTCTGCAACTGGCTGCTGGACTTTCTGACGGGGAGACCACAGGCTGTACATGTCGGCGGAAAGTCCTCCAGAACCATCACACTGAACACGGGAGCTCCCCAAGGCTGTGTGCTGAGCCCCCTCCTGTTCACTCTGCTGACCCATGACTGCGCTCCAAAGTACGACTCAAACCTCTTCATCAAGTTTGCAGACGACACAACAGTGGTGGGTCTCATCAACAACAGAGACGAGTCAAACTACAGGAGTGAGGTGAGCAGTCTGGCCATGTGGTGCACACAGAACAACCTCTCTCTAAATGTGGAGAAGACAAAAGAGATTGTTGTGGACTTTCGAAGAGCACGGGTCCAGCATGCTCCTCTAACAATCAACGGTGCTGCAGTGGAGAGGGTGACCAGCACTAAGTTCCTGGGTGTGCACATCACAGAGAACCTATCCTGGACCATGCACACTACATCTCTGGTCAAGAAAAGTAATCAGCGTCTCTACTTTCTCCGCAAGTTAAGAAGAGCTAGAGTCCCAGCCTCTGTTATGTGCAACTTCTACAGAGGGACTATAGAGAGCATCCTGACCAGCTCCATCACTGTGTGGTTCTTCTACAGAGGGACTATAGAGAGCATCCTGACCAGCTCCATCACTGTGTGGCACGGCGCCAGCACTGCCTCCTGCCGAAGGAGCCTCCAGTGCATCGTGAGAGCAGCGGAGAAGATCTGTGGAGCCCCTCTCACCTCCATTAAGGACATGTACTCAACCCGTCTCACCCGCAAAGCCGTCAGAATCACCAGGGACCCTACGCACCCATCACACAGTCTCTTCAAGGTAATGCCTTCAGGGAGGAGACTGCGGGATTTACGTGCCAGGTCCAGTGGACTTAAGAATAGTTTCATACACAAGGCCATCAGGAAGCTGAACTCCCTGCGTATTTTACGTCAGTGTCAAACCAGAAGTGCCCGACGTCTATAATGTAATGCCTTACGGCCTGATTTTAATTTATAGAAACAGCTTTTTCATTATTTCTGAAAAAAAATAAAAAATAAGTGCCTGACGCGTCCGTGCTGCCACTGTGGGGTAAACAAACGCACCCCCTGAGCGTCTGAACAGATGTCAAGTTTGCACCGAAAGTTGAAAAGAAGGAGCTCTTTCCAACCTACTCTGGACACGCCTGTTTTTTTTCTCCTTACCGACGATAATGTTATGGAGAAAATGCGCTACAAGAGGTGCAGGACTTTATTCAACTTTCCTAAAGAAGAGGCCACTTGCCAGAAGTTGGAATTTCTTTCCGGGATTCAGAGACTATCAGCCGAAATAGTGTTTGTCTGTGAGGGTCACTTGATGGATGCTTGGTGAACCTTCGCCAGATTAACTTTTATAACCAACGCGAGTCCCATAATGTAAACACCCGTTTATTGAGGCCAGGCTGAGCGGTGAGTCAATCAAAACAAGTGTTAGCGTGTGTGTTATGAAGCTGTGTTGTACATGTCAACTCTTTATAACTGCATTGTGAAGTAACTTCACTTTTTACTGTGATATATATATATTTATTTTACTGCTAAAGTTGTATGAGCTGAGGGGGTGGAATTAACTGAATCGAAGCGTCTTGTCTTATGCGTTGGAAAAATACAGCCAGAAAACACTTTCTCACAAAAATTAGTACTCCATAGTGGTAGAGGTACAATATATCATAAATGCCTATAGTTGACTTTGGAATAGCTAAAACAGCATGATACAGATCCTTTAAGTTGTAATAAATTTTTACGTCTTTCCCTTTGTTCCGAAATGCACACCTTCAGAATAATTATCTTTGTTTCTAGCCTTCCTTAATTAGCAAAGGTGAGCGTGTACGTAAATATATATATATATATATATATATATATATATATATATATATATACACATAATGTTTATTGAGTTGAGGCTGTGATGTATTCTTACACTATGTAGTGTATTGTGCTATGCTATGAGAACCACTGATGGTCACATCAGTACCACTGAGTAAAATGCTTGACCAGAGCACCAAGTTTAAAATTCTGATCTAAAAAACGGTTTAAAACGTCCTTAGAATTGATCTAAATCTATCTGACTAATATTTAATTAAGTGCAATCTGTGTCTAACGACAACCTAAATTCCTTATGTTAGCATAAATTAAAATCTCTCCTGTAGTCGAAATAGAGCTTATGTGTGTGAGGTCATGACATAGCAAAAGGAAACCGGGGCTATGGCAATGTCTGCAATTTTATTCTTTTGATCCATCGATTTTTCAATTGTTTTGAGGTTCCATTTCTATTTAGATGGAAATGGAATCTGTTTAGCCTCTTTCTAAAATTGCAGGCGACTCAAATACCACCAGTGGTTTTTTGATGGATGGGGAGGTGAATATTGAGAGCCCGTGTGTGTGTTATTAGATTTTGTTGTACTGTTTTGTCCTTTATTATTTGCATATACTCTGCTGTTTTGTTTCCTGTGGATGTGATCCTGAAGACTCCCTTGAAAACGAGATGATGCATCTCATGGTGCTGATCCTCCAATAACTATGTCCATAAAGTATTCAAAATAAATTTCGCAAAGTGTCACTGTTAATATGACTTTTCCCGGATCTCGTCAACTTAAACTCATAAACGTCTAGTCATGTTTTAGTCGCCAAAGAGCTATTTTAGCTGGTCATCGTTAAGTTATTGTCATTAAAAAAGGTGCGTCAACGTAATGATATCGTTATGGTCTTCATTTACAAAAACAACACTGTCTGACACCTGTTACATTATCGTGGCATTAACGTTTGAGAAGAGACTGAAATATGAACGGCTAAACGAATACTATGAATTTGAGAACTTCCAAACTGAACCCATTTATAAAGGATATTAACAACTTTTATTATAATTATTTACTATTATTATAGAGTATTCTTTAAAAAAAACGAAATAAAAAAAGAATTACCTTCAGATCTACTTTGGTGTTCACACTCAGCACTTCCGTGTCTAGAGCGTAGGGCTGATACACCGGCTGTGGGGACATGGCGCTGACCCTCACCGCATGATTATTGGCCGTGGACCCAATCCCGAAGAAGTCCAGAATCACGACCCAGGTTTGCAGTGTGATCAGGACATCTAGGCAGTTGAAGTCCACGTCAATGCTGTGCCCCACACCCCCGTAGCGTGTTCTGAATTCCGGGTGTGCCTGGTCCACCAGCAGGATATTAATGTGCACCAGCGTATCGTCGAAGTCCGCCGGTTGCTGCGTCTTGTGGGTAGGGGAGGGCGGTGGCGTGCTCGGGCAGCCCGCCTCCTCTTTGGTTTTGCTGCGGCTGGCGGCGGAGGGGGTGCTGGGGTGCCTCTGGTAGAACTGGAAAACATTTTGGGCTGCCTCCATGTGCGCGGGCAGGGAGCGCGGCATGACGGGGTACTGTGCGTTGGACGCTGATGGGCAGCTTTGGGACAGATACTCTCTGGTGTTGAAAGTAGAAGGTTTTGGAGCGCCCCTGGACACTATGAGATGTTTGTACTTGGAGTCCGGGTTGTGCTCCAGAAGGTCCTCCATCAGCACGGAACGCAAAGCTAGTTGTACTGTGAGGAGCTGCGGGTGGTCTTTGGAAATGTCGCCTTCCAAATCGTGAAAGCACAAGCTGACTAGCCCCTGGGAGCCCTGCGTGAGATCTGCGTTGAGCTGCACCCGGAGCTCGGGCACGTGAAGGGTGACTTTGAGCTGGGTGAAGGAAAAGGCATCCGGGCTCGGCTCGTTGGCCTGCAGAGCCAGTGGGGAGGAGAAGCTGATATGTGGAGGGTCTCGTGCAAACAGACCCCCGGGCGACAGGTTGGGGAAGCGGTGTGGCCGAGCAGAGGACGGCGTGGGCGGAGGAGGGGTCGGGGGCTGGCTGGGGGTGAAGCGCTGGTCCTCCATCAGGGACAGGCTGTCGAGAGTCTCCATGAGCTGCTCATATACCGGTTTGCAGAGGAACACCTGAGGGCGGAGGCAGGTGAACGCTGAAGTAAACAGCTTGATATCTTTCAAATGGATATTTGTTTTAAAGCGCACATTTTGAGTACATACAATTGGGGAAAAAAACATATGACAGGGCACTTAAGTACAAGCATCTCAACAGATCCAAGTTTGTAGTAGGGCTGGGAAAAAAATCTATTTAATTTAAAAATCGAGTTGGTAGGTCAAATCGATTCATATTTTTAGCTCTCTGCCCTCTGCTTAGAGGAATAAGGTTCTGCTGTACAAATGTGCCTCTGTTACCTCAGGATTTTAGTTATTTTATTAGCTTAATCCAAATACAGTATAAATAATTTGGATGTTTAACAATCTTTGTTGCACACTGCATAGTGACTTTTTAGTTGGAGAAAGGGTTTGCCTTTGCAATTTTGTTTATGTTGGTTCACTTTAATTAAATATAATAAATATATATATATATATATTTTTTAATATTATTATAGCTCGCAGTTATTTTGTTTTAAAAAATTGTTTTTAATTATTTATTTCTTTGGGGGGGGGGGGGGGGGGGGGAATCGCCTAGCTCTGGTTTGTAGAAGCTTTTTATTCCATTTTACCGGTAGTTACTTTTACTCTAACCCCATCTAACGTGGTAGAAATGACAACAAAGCTAACAGAACAGAATACTGTGTTGCCGAAAGTGTCTCCTTTGGAGAGTATGATTACCTGAACAGGGTTGATGAATCTCCCCTGGATTTTCAGTAACCCTGAACTTGTGCAAGGCTCCTCTGTGCTCAAGAAGGCCACGTGACTGTTTTCATCCGCTGGAATTTTCTCCATGGTGAACTGAATCGTTGTGTCTTTGAGAATATGGTAAGCTGAAATACGCAGAACAAATTCGTACATGATTAATAAAATGGTCAAACTGTTAAGAAATATGCATATGGTTGTTCAAATACCATTACTTTTTGGGATTTTATTCCAATTCCACAGATTTTTAAGGATATCGGCATTGGAAAATACTAAAACTGATTCACCAATCCGATATCAGACAGTATTTTTCAAGAGAGGTCCCATAGATGAGAGCTGTAGTTGTTTTAAGTGTGGTGGCTAATGCCACACTAAAATAAACTAAAGTAATAATACCTTTTTAATCTCTTAATTTAGTTTTGAGAGATGTAGCTGAACCTTGGATAGACTCGAGCAATGTGCCTCATTACCAATGTGCTCCGGTTCTTAGAACCGGTTGGTTTTAGATGTTTTGCATCACACTACGCTGCATAGTTTGTATCAGCAGCTACACAAAGCTCAATCGGATTTGACTGAAAAAGATGGTATTGGAACAACCCTAAAATACGTGTAATCTAAAAAATAGAACCACCTTTCCCACAGCTGAGTGATTCAAAGAAGTCCTGGCGCGTGAACTGGGCACTGCTATGGTTGATGCCCTCAGTGAACGCTTCCTTGTCCCTTTTTTTCAAATCCAAATGACTGAGATTGAGCGAATATAGTCGAATGTCTCTCACCAACACCTGCAGCTGCTCTTCCTCACAACCTGAGCCTGTGACAAAATTCTTAATTGAAATTCTACCTAGATGTCCAACCAGTAGCTCTGTATGCCCTGGTCTGCGAGGAACAGAAACGACTGGGGAGTCGATCTCAATGTTCAAAGTCAGCTTCACTAGGAATGTATCTATACTGCTTTGGGACTCCTCTAGGAGGTCCTCCTCTGCTTCGTCAAAAGGAAAAGTCCATGATTGACTCTGGGTCCGAACTCTGCGTGACGGAGTCTCAAACAGCGACACCATCCCGCTGTACTCTGCTGTTTTCGTCGCCAGGACTGTGGACACTTTTGAGGCTGCGCTTTTCAACATGGAGCGAAAATTATCCTCTACCTCATTGGCAGAAAGCGTCAACTCTTTCAGGAACTTTGGCGAGTGGTTGTAGTGCAGTGACGCCATTTCAAGCTGCAGGAAGCATTCTCCATGGGATTTTTCCAAAAAGTGAAAATTCAAAGCCTCAAATGGAGCACCGGCCATCTCGGGAAGAAAGGCTAGCCCGTCCAGGTTTGCGTGATCTTCCACATTTCCAATGCTGACCACAAATTGGCTTTGTTCGCTGTCGTGCGGAAGGTCCACGAGTTGAAGAGCGCCTAAGGAACCGTTGACGTCCATGCGACTGCCCATGGATACATTGACTTTGGTGCCAGTGATGCTAGCCGTTGCTATCTTCAAACACTTCTTCTCTGCTCCCAGCACACAACCAGTGGATACAGTTCGAAGAAGTAGCACATTCAGCCGCTGGATCTCAACTGTTAGCTCTTTGTTCTGGTCGTAAGTGCCCTGGTAAGTTCCATCCTCCTCATTATCTACAGCGGCCTGGTGCGTAGAAGATGCTAGATCAATCTCTTCTTTGGGAAAGGACTTCTGAAGAAACTTAAGGAGTTCCACTATGGTTTCAGGGTTAAGAATGATGTCCAAGTTGTTGACATGCATGGTGGTGACTTGCAAGGAGCTGTCCAGATTCATTGAGGGACAGTCTGAGCTGACAAACTGATACTCTAGCTTTATCAGCACATTCTGGTCTTTGAGAAAGGAACTATCCATGGCCGCGGTTGTAGACAAATCCTTCTGCAGGTCTTGAGTTTCTTGTGATTTCTCATTGACAGAAACTGGGGAGGAAGGTTGGCTCTCTCTCAAGCTGCCCGTGGGGATATCGAAGCTAAGATGCTTATGAGACGCCACCAGTAGGTCAAAGTCTGAGCCGTAGGTTTGCAAGGTGTCCACAAGCAGAAGACCGTGGACAGTCAAGGAAACTTCAGTATCGTAAGGTCTTTTGACAAAATGAGCATTTGTGCCAAAGACTTTAAGCACGGAGATGTAGCGTCCGTCGTTTTCCACCCCCAGCTGCATGTAGTTGATGTTGAATTCGGCCAAAAGCAGACGAGACTCTACTAAGACCTCCCGAGTGTGCTGCTCTAAAGTTATGACACTCTGTGTAAGATTCTTAGCTGACCCATGCAGTTTCCATGAGCTGTTGTCCCTCTTGAAGATATTTTGATGTCGGAAGGGGTCGGGAGCTTTCATGTTTGCGTTTTTCTCCTTGCCGGTGTTCCCTTGATCACTTGAGCCGCTGAGTCTGGTCAAGCAGTTCCTCAGTGCCGTCATCTTTTCAAAGTTGATGTGGACTTTGAGATCGGGCAGGGTTCCTGAAAGAATGGCACCAGGGAGCTGAGGGTCAGAGGTGTAGCGAAGGCGCTGCTCCAACTGCAGAAGCACGTTAAACTTCTCCACGACGTGTGTAGGCCCGACCTCGCTTTCCTGAAGGTGCTTCCAGTTGTCTTTGCAGTGACCAACCATTATCTGCAGATCTTTAAATGACAGCGAGTACTTTTCATAGAGTTTTTTCCGACAGGCCAGAGACCCTTCAGGAGAGCGAAGGCCAAGTAATTCTGGACTCTTCGGGGGTTCTTTTGAAGGCACGAGGAGCTCTGCAGGTGGGGACTCAGACGGAGTGGCCAAAGGGGTCTGAAAGTCATCATCGCTCATGTCCTCCAGTTCACAATGATCATCTTTTGAATGAGTCTTGCTTTCATCTGTGAAGAGAGAAACCGCTAGTTAGACGGACAGGGCTAGACAAATAAATTCAGTAACAACATTGCTACCGGCACGGTAGCACAGCGGTGAGAGCTCGTGCTTCACAGCTAGAAGGTCCAAGGTTCGATTCCCACCTGGGCGGGGCCTGTCTGTGTGGAGTTTGCATGTTCTCCCCGTGTCTGCGTAGGTTTCCTCCGGGTACTCCGGTTTCCCCTACCACTAAAAACATGTACAATAGGCCAGGATGAATGAGAGTGTGTTTGAGAGTGCACATGGGGGACAGCGGATGCAAATTAGCCCAAGGCTACAATCCGGTGTGGCTCGTTTACATGCATGAGACCCATGTATGTTCATTAACACGCATTGTCCCGACCAATTAAACCAATAAATAAAAAACAACAAAATAAAAATAAAACATATAGTATTTTCGTTTGGCACTGGCACACACATATCCAGTACATTATTACAGCTCCAAACTGACATATTTTGAGTATAGGCGCTCAGGATTTTTGGGACCAATCACCAATTACCGATCACTAAAATTTTGATTGACCGATAACGATCATGACGGATACTGATCACATGGTTTTAATTGATTATTATGGTTCATAATTTAATGATGAAAAATAATGGGCTTTTCTAAATGTTTATTATTGTATAGTGTGAATTTATTTATTTATTTGAATATTGTATACTGGCTACAAATCTGTAGCATTGTATAAAGCCAGACTGACTTTATGATTTTTTTTAAATACATATAAAGACAGTCTGGCATTGTGGTAATAGGACATGATTTTCAAATCGGTGCATTGTCCTGCTTTACTTCCGACTTTTTTTTACTATTATTATTATCCATCCATCCATTTTCTTCCACTTTTCCATTGATCATTTATATAAAAAAAAAAGTATTATTATTATTATTTATTATTGATTATCTTTTTTTACTGATACAATACTGTATTGGTTCATCACATATTATTTATTACTTTGACAACAGAATTGTCATGGTTCAATGAAGTTAGTCTTTAGTAGCCTATAGTATTTTTATACAGTGTGTGTTATTTCGGCCAATCAAATCCCAGTCTGAGCTTGCGAGTCGTAGTTGCTTCAGATGCACATTATGGGTGGCTATGGAGAGGCCAGGCGGAGGACACAGCCAAAACACAGTGGAATTAGGAGCAGTATTTGAAGAAAGAGAAGTGAAATTGCACAAGACGACGCCGACATGAGGAGCCAAGCAGAGACACGCTTTACTTTCGATTTACTGTAGACTAGCAGCCATTTAGTGACATTTCATCACTAAAGAGCACAATTTCTCAGTAAAATAAGACTGATCGGCTTCACGGACCCCTGCCTCTGATTATAGTTTTACACACATTTCATTAAACAGTTTTGTGTCATTTTGTATTGTGTCTGTACTAACTACGGGAGATGCAAAGGTAAATAATGGCACAGCCGATCATGATCTGTGACCGATCGGATCGGTGCACCTCTAATTTTGAGTGTACTAATACTAGTCAATACAGCCGCAGTCACACTGACATTAAGGAAAGTCGCTGCCTGGCCATGGGCGCAATTACAACAGAAATACACGCCCATTACACGCCCCGCGAGGGCCAAGCAGGGCCGGGTCTACAGTCACGATTCCTCCCTTATGCCCTTTTTAGGAACATGCTCCGTCAGAGCTGGAGAGGAGGAGCCTGTAAATCCGCCATGATTTCCCCCACGAACGTGGTCATTTTGGTAAACGGGGAGGAGTAAGGAGGAGCTGTCTATTCTTTATACAGTCTATGGTTGGACATCGAGCGACAAGACAAGCTTTAGTTCATCCATGGTATGAAAAGCAGAGAGGGTGTTCTGTTTGGAAGGTTACACCTGTCTGCACAAAAAAGTAACATTATTTATTCAGATTTATTTTGCATTTATCGCAACCCAGTCAGACAAGTTTTGTGGGAGAGACGTCTTCGCCCCAAGCAGCGCGTTTGTGCATTTTGTGGCTGGTGTGTGGGTTAGAGCTGTGTGAGAAACGCTCTTGGGTCAGAATACAGGTGCTTCAACTCACACGACTGACCACCTGAAAATGTATTGAATAATAACATAAGTTGATCCAATGCACATGATGCCACAAAAAAAACTCTTAAAATCATTACTTAAACAAGCTCTAAAGACATTGGATAAAAAGTAAACAGCTTTGTATTTTTGGAATTGTAATGTGAGATTTTCATTCTTAGACCTTCAACATCTGGCAAAGGAGCTACCAATTAAAACAGGAATAGGCTAACTCAGGCACATTTACCTTGTGTAATATTGATTTCAGCTCAGTAGTCCTTTTTATATAAAATTAACAATTAAACATTGGTACACTCTGATCAAATGCAGGAAATGGGGCCATTTTACCCGCTCTTTAGAAAGAAAAAAAAAGCCAATTTTACCTTGAGAGTTTGTGAGCAAAATTCTTCCCAAATCCACCACAACGAGCATGGGATCCTCCGACTGGAAGTTGTCGGGAAAAATGACTTGTGGTGCACTGATGTCCAGCTTCATGGTCCAGCGTTTACTGTTCTCCTGGAAACACAAGCATCGATGTTTGGTGATGTGACTGCATATTTAAAATGTTAAGAAAGGGCCACTGTAGAAGAAACTTTCTAAATGAATGAGCTTTTACTAACAATAAACTCCCCCACGAGCAGCTGGTCGATGGTCTGTCTGATCTCTGCTTTGGTCTGCATCTTCAGTTTGTTGTACTGTCTCCGGGCGGCTTCAGCCACTCGCAGCTCCAGCTCCGACTGATACCCAAAACCTGTGTGAGGAGAACACACACAGATGCTGCCGTTTCACTCTCTATATTACAGTTGTAGTTTGTTGCAGCTATCGGATCGGCCTAATCTCTACGCACGCTGACCTGAGGTGTGGACGCGGCCCTTGTAAAAGAACTGGGTGACCTTCTTGATGGCCTGTGGGTTGTAGATGATGTTCAGCGGACTCGTGTGGACCTCCAGCCGTCGCTCGAACTTACTCCTCACTGGGTTACGCTCGTAAATCATCTCAAACACGGGAGAAGAGGAGCTCGGGGCGCTGCCTCCTGCTGGGGAAAAAAGAAAACTAAAATAATTGACAGTACACAACATGCCGCAGGTCATCACATCAGTGCTGTCAATTTATATGTTTGGACTCACACTACACTTAAGACTAAACATACATTTACAGAAGGGACAAAGGACATCATTTCAACTTGAAGCCATACGATATAAATAGCCCTTAACTACTCCACTAAACAAAATATTTGAACTAAAAGTGAATAACATTTTCCTCAAAAGCTGCTTGCCAAGTTGAAATCTGTGAAAAAGAGCACTGCATTTACTCACATATGATAATGAAGAGGCTAATATAGCCAAAAACACAAGTGTCCAAACATGTTTCATTGAGGGCAGCAAATTGAAGAGTGTATAGCATGAAGGGCCACAGATTGGAGGTCAGTGCAGTCAAACATTTACATGGATGCATTTAAGAGCGATTTCCCCCTACCTTTATTAAAGCTAGGAACCATCTGGTCAGCTCGGTCTCACCATTAAATGTTAGCTTTTGAGGTTTTAAACGTGCTAAATTATTACACGTGCAGTAAAAGTACCACCAAGAATTGATGACGATTCCCTTCGAATATCACATAGATACTGGCCTCCCCACCGGATCAGTGGTTCTCAACTGGGATGCAGTCAGGACCCACCATAACCCTAGGATGGCACGCCACAACCCAAATAAGAATACAATTTTTTATATACACTCAACAAAAATATAAACGCAACACCTTTGTTTCTGCTCCCATTTTACACACTGTCGTATTCTGCTGCTGCTTGACCGGCGAATACGACAGCATGTACCAGTTCCCTCTAATGCCCAGCAACTTCGCACAGCCATTGAAGAGGAGTGGACCAACATTCCACAGGCCACAATTGACAATCTGATAAACTCTATGCAAAGAAGATGTGTTGCACTGCATGAGGCAGATGGTGGTCACACCAGATACTGACTGGTTCAGAGTCCCCAGACCCCCAATAAAGCAAAAAACTGCACATTTCAGGGTGGCCTTTTGTTGTGGGCAGTCTAGGGTACACCTGTGCGCTAGTCATGATGTCAGATCAGTATCTTGATGTGGCACACCTGTGGATTATCTCAGCAAAGCAGAAGTGCTCACTATCACACATTTGGACTGATTTGTGAACAATGTTTGAGAGAAATGGTAATATTGTGTATCTGGAATGAATTTTAGATCTTCAAGTCCATCTCATGAAAAATGGGAGCAGAAACAAAAGTGTTGCGTTTATATTTTTGTTGAGTGTATCAAGTGAAATGCTGTATTGGCATTATGAACAAAACAACAAGATTATGGACAAAACAATGTCGATGTTTCTATACGTTTATAGAAGATACATATTGAAAGAATGTATCCTGGAAAAGGATTTAAACCATTTAAAATGGTTCTGCTATCCACTTTTAGGTCCCGACCCACCAGTTGAAAACCACTGCTTTACGGTAAAAGCTTTGACCTCTGTCCGTCTTTATGATGGGGGTCAGAGGGACCGTTGACGCAGATGTGTGCAGTCGTGACAGCGCTTCTGTCAGTCTCCCCCAGGGGAAACTGAAGTTTACCACCACCGAGGATGGAGTCAAATGTAAAGGGCTTTGTGACCATGTCTGTGAAAGACGCTATACAAATAAAGCTCTTCTTCTTTATTTCATATTGATTGGACCAATATTGACAGACACCATGTTATTACTGTGCAGTAAAATGAAATCAAAACATATGTAAAATGGTCTAAAGTTTGCAATGATCCAACCAGTGTTTTCTATAATATCTATGCCATTAAAACACATTGTAACAGAAATGGAGATGATGGTCTGACCTGTGCTGCTGCCCGTCTGTCCAGGTGACTGATTCAGAGACACAACCACTTTGTCCTGAAAGGTGTCAGCATTAGTTTAATGCAAGAGGATACTGGGTGTGAGGAGAAAGAGGAGGAAAAGCCTTACAGTTTTGGGAGAGACGAGGACAGGGAAGATGGTTTCCCGAGTGCTCAGGTCTCTGAGGAACAGTCCCCCGAGCTTCACTGAGAGCAGCGAGGACTCGGAACGGGGCAGGGATTCCAAAATTACCTTCACCTCTGAGGAGAGAGGGGAAAGTGTGTTAGCAGGGCCCTACACATGGAGAAAGGGTTCTCTCTTACCGGAGAGCTCCAGCTGAATGACCCCGGTCTCCTGCAGTGAGTCTGGGTTAGGCGTCTCCCTCTCCCCCCACTCCTTCCCCCTCCCCTCATGGTACAGGGTCACCGAGCCCTTCTCCAGCAGGAACTCCAGCCGTGCAAACAGGTTGTCCCGCCTGGTGAAGGTGTTGAGGGTGTGGGAGTCCTCCATGGGGTCGAACAGGTCCTCTGTCTCTGCTGCACAACACCACAGAAGTCACAACATGCCCTTGGTTATCCAGTTCTACGATAAGAAGGATATATGCAACAGTTCGGGCCTGGCCGAATATACTGTAGGTTAGTGGTCCCCAATCTGTGGCATTCGGGCGTCTTCAGGTGATACTCGAGGTCATGTGTAATTCTAGACTTACTCAGGTTATTCATTAATCATTTCAACTATGCTTTAGGAAAGCTTTTAAGATAAGACACTGCAGGTGAATATGAAAAAAATAATAATAGAAATACCAATTTGAAACTTTTACTAAACATCACTGATTAAAATTTTAGGAATAAATGTATTACAAGTTTTCTGCAATCTTTTCACATAAAAAAGCCAAAATTGCCTATATTTTAGTCAGATTTACATATTTGTTTTAAAGTTTTTCCAGAGGGATGTTGGATCGTGTTTAGTATAAGCTATTTATAAGCAAAATAATACGTGAAAATTCAATGTTCACATTTTTTGGGTTCAAAGCTCAATAAATCAGGCAGGAATTAGATATAACAACATTTTTTGAAGGTTTTTTCAAGTCCAAGCCTGTAAAGTGTGGAGTCTGTCGGACCTGCTAAAGTGGAGATGTTATTAAAGAGTGGAATCGTAGGAGTTTTACCGGTGTAGACCAGCGTTAGCTCACATTTTACATTTAAATCATGTTAAATTCGGTTTCTTTGTTTTACATTTACACATGGATTGACTTTTGAACCCCATGTTCACAAACTAGCCCTAAAGACATCCACACTGGGACATTAGAGATGAAGACGTACCCAGGAGGTCCCAGGAGGACGGGCTGGGCAGCAGGTGCTCAGACTCTGGGTCTTGGGTCACCCCGTACCAGCCTCCCCAGCCCGGGAACCAGGACTGGAGGTACTGGACCATCCCGGAGCTGCCGCTTTTGGGAATGGACGAGGTGGACACAGAGGGCTGAGTCCACTGGTCTGTGCTGGGCTCTCGCACATTCTGAGGAAAGAAGACACCAACAGGTCAGTCTGCTTAGGGCTTACAGACAATGGACAGTGGACTACTAAAGCATAGATGGGCCAAGTGGTAAACATAACAGAAGTCCCACTGGAGCTTTTAACAATGTCTGAATGAAACCGGTGTTTAGCTGAATAAAAGCAGTTCTCAGCCCAATCACATTCACAATGGGACAAACAAATCTTAGCACAGTTCAAACTCCATCAGTAAAACGAGCCCTGTTGTACCTCTGCAATCTCTTCTTGTTTTCTGAACCAGTCGTGCACCACTTCTCGGAGGATCTGCAGCTCCTCCACCGTCTGCTCCTCTTCCACCCGCTCCAGCTCACTCTGCAAGAGCAACTGGGTTAGAGTTCAGAGAGCCAGACTGTATCTGTATTTGTGTTGATTCCAGCACCTCCTCCTGCGGGCTGAGGGCCACTCCCTTCAGCTTCCTGAAGTACAGGCTGGTGTAGGTCTGAGCGTCACGCGCCCTCTGCAGGGCAAAGTCCCAATTGCTGCGCTGCCTCTGCTCCCTGATCTCGTGCAGGTTGGCCTGGATGGCGAAGGTCCACCACGCTCTACAACTGCACAAAACAGAAAACATATTGAGGCTAAGGCGGGGCAATTAATAGAATTTTAATCTAATCGCCATATTAATCAAGGTCGATCTCATAATAGCATGGTGCGTTTTAATCCTGTCGCTGGAAAAAAAAAAACATGTGGAACAGAGCAGCAGGAACGCCCACTTAACAGGGAAAGCGTCTAACAGCCAATGGATAGTACAAAAAGAACCATCATCCCTCTGAGCACAAAGAAAACTGCAAAAACGCTCGACATCTGCGGAGAAATAGAAAAGAATGCAGCGCTGCAGCACGTTTCAGATTAAACCCACTCAGACAAACAAACAGGAAGCAGCACGTGACAGCAAGAGAAGAGGATCTGGTGAATTAAACAATAAAATCAGACGAGCTAACTTGTCCAATGGGCAAATGAGTCGTCAAAGAACCACGACGTGCACGTTTCACCTTTGAGAGGGAAAACTATTGCAGCGTTTATTATTTGGATCGCTGTAGCTGAAAGAAATGGCATGGAGAGGATTATCTGAACTTCTGAGAGTGAACTGTAAATTTGAGGGGTCTTTTACAGGGCTTAAAGTGAAAAAAAAATCCTGAGCCTGAACTTTCTGTGGCTTAACCAGAACTTTTATCGATACTCCTTATCGATCCAGTATTTTAAAGATACTATTACGGTACTTTAAAAAGGAAAATTAAAATGTTAGATAGAGGCTACTGTAATGTAGCCTAGGCTTATATAATTACACATTTACTCTACGTTTCCAATTTGTGCAAACACTTAATATATGGAAGGTAAAATACAAGTACTGTATAGACCAAAATGTAAGTAAATATTTTCAAAATTATATTTTCTGCAGATTCAAACATTTCTTACTTGTTGGTGACAGGGATTTTGGGCCTCCACCTGCGGTAGCGCAGCTCTCGTTCCCGTCGGTCCAGCTCTTTGAGAAACAGCATCATCTGCTGGTACTGGACCTTCAACACAAAGGTGAATATTGTAGCCTTTATAGAGTGACTAAAATACCCGAGTATTGGACATATTTCTAAAGGGGCTCTTCTTGACAGAAATGTTTTACCAGATATTAATGGTAATAGCAACTATTTCACAAATGTAAATTAATCAAACTATAAATAACCTTTTGAGGAATATTTTTGAATGAATTGGGAAAAGTATGGCCCACGTTTACACAAATTCATTTGACTCTTGCACACAGTTTTTGTTGTTGGAGTTGTACACTTTTCAGGTCTCTTCCTGTATTGTAATGCTCAGATGTGATTTTTGGCAGTTACACACTTCTTTCCATTGACTTGACTGGGCCCTTGCAGGAGCATGTGTTTCTTTCTCTGAAACCAATTTTAGCCCTTCCTTGGCTGTGTGTTTGAGAACAGTCCCACACTGTGTGTAATCCTCCCAACTTTACCATCAGCCATACAGAGTTCCACTCTGGTTTCATCTCCCACTATTTCACCGTGCAGACAGAATGTTTTTTTTTTTCTTGTATGATGCACATACATTCCTCTCCTTGGACAACTTCTATAAAACATAGTTCCACTAAAACCATGCAGTGGAACTGTGGACTGTGTTCATTTCTATTGTAAAATAATGTTATTTTCATCTGTAACCAATTCCAGAGAATTTAATTCCACAAAGCTGCTTGAGAAAAGTAACTATTTGTCTGTCTGTCCCGGCTGTAGTCCACACCTGTGAAAGGCGCAGCGACATGGGTTCCAGCTGGATCAGGCCCTCGATGCGAGGCGTGTGTCTGGACCTCAGCGGCTCCTTGGAGGTGTTCCTCCGCAGCAGGACAGAGGCACACACAGGCTCAAACATGTACTGGTGCTCCTGGCTCTGCATGCAGGCCATCATGGCCTCCTGGATCTGGTTGATAGGGAGTTGTCCCAGCATTGTGCTCTGGGAGTCCCAGTACACACTGAAGTCCTCGATCTCCAGCTGCTTCTGCCGCAGCAGCTTCTTCCCCTGCTCAGGGACAAACGGCTTTAACAGAGGGTCCAACGGTCGCCATGTCAGAAAGATACAGCACAGGCTTACCATCTCTTTGGAAGGGTTCTGTGCGTACACATTATTGATGCACACCCCGAAGGAGAAGGGCTTGTTTGGGTCAGAGAAGTCATCCTCAAACCTCAGATGCACATCCTGGATCTTCAGCTGCAGCAAAATAAAAGACATTTAAGCAGAGGATGCGTGCTCTTTTTAACATTATGAATGTGTAGCTTTTAGAGCATTGCCATGGATTTCGTTTTTAGAAGCATGTCACTTTGTCTCACTGATCAAGATAAGCGTGATCATGTTGAACAGGCTTTTCAGGCCAAGAGCAGGCAGAGCTTTGTCATACGCAAGTGTAAGCAGTTGATGTTGAATAAATTGTAGTAATTTTGAAATCATAAGTTATTTTCCTTTTTATCAAATTGTGCCAAAACAAAGCTCACATCGAACCAAAAAAGGAAAATGACAAACTACGCATTTTCACGTGCACCTATGTAATACACCTTTACACCTTCATTAAACCTTGCACAATAATAATGTATATTTAATACATAATGTATAAGTGCCTGTAGTTGTTACCTGTACCTACACATGGAACTTGCAGGCTGTAATCTAAAGAGATAAAGTCTCTCCCAATAATTGTGCAGCGCTAACCTAAAAAACACCTTAACATTAGAGGGTCCAGAGCTCACCTCGATGTTCTCCACGATCCTGGTGACCACAGACGCAGTGACCGAGTACCAGTATGACTCTCCTCTCTGCTCACACTCGCTCTGTGCACAAATCAAGAGGTCATTATCAAACATTATCAGGCTAAAAAAAACTTCTTTGTGCTTTTAGCCAGGTTTTAATGTTTCAGTCTGTGGCCCTCTTCCGCACTGTCATATACGTCACACTGAGATTTCCAAGAACCTCCTCCTTTCCATAATGATCAGCCAAACACTAACAATTATGCTACACTTCCTCATTTCTGTCCTCCTCATTCATTGGAGAAGAACCAAATGTTTTGAATGTTTTGACCAATTGTAGTCAATTCAAAGGAATAGGCCACAGTTTTTCCATACTGAGCTATGTTCTTAGCTGAGCTTAGACGAGTTGTTGAGTAGCTGTCTGGTCTTTGTGTGTGCCCTCAGTCACACAAACAGAGCACCGACGGTGTTAGCAGAAACCTTAGGAGCACTTCGACTTTACTGCGTGGACGTCGAAGTGCTCCTGGTGTTATTACGCCTTACAATATAGTTCCCCTTTTCATCCGCTTAGAAAATCGACATGTTTAATTTTGTGTAACTAGACTTGGATCATGTAACTCTTCACGTAACCGTATTTAAATAGAGGAAACGTGGAAGAGCTTGGTCGCTTCTAACTTCACCCCCGTTTGGGTCCATAGAGAAGAGAGAGGCTTTTGCTAACACCGTCTGTGCTCTGTTTATGTGACTGAGGGCACGCCTAAAGACCAGACAGCTACGCATCAACTCGTCTATGCTAAGGTAAGTACATATCTCAGTATGGAAAAACGGTGGCCTATTCCTTTAAAGAAGCAAAATCTCCATGGAGACGAGCTGGAGCTGTCCCGCTCCCAGCAAAGTTACAAGGAAGGTCTAAGGTCACTCACAGCAAAGATAATGTTTTGAGGCCATTTTCACTGATAAAAACCCCTGTTAATGAAACGAATGGTAGTATTTTCCTCTGTTTATTTAGGGCAGGGGGTCCTCAAACTACAGCCTGCGAGCCAAATCCCCTGACTTGTAGAGCACCAAAAAAAAAGTACGTCTCTAGCCCATTCCTGTTATGATTGTTTTTAACTAAGTAACCAGTATACTCATTCCAGCCACTAGGGGGCAACTTAAGGTATAAAAAAAGAATTCCACACGTGTCCAGCAGGGCCACTGACATAAGAGATCATGATATAAACAACACATTATAGCCACGTGGTAAATGAAGCTTACCACTTACCAGTGTGGGGTGAATGAATAATGACTACAGTGTACTTTGAGAAACTTGTAAAACAGGCTTGTAAAACGCAATACAAGTGCAAGCAGTTATTACTTTGGTCACATTACGCCATGATGTTTTATTTAAAAAATAAAAATAAATGTAATACCTGTGGTATTTCAACTCAAAACAAAGTGTGAAGGCTTGCTTACTATTTTTACAAACCACTACAGCTAAACAAATATGTGCCTGGAATCAAGTGTTGATCTTGTGGATATAGTAGTGGGGATGACTGTGTCAGGCTAGTAAGGCTAGGGTCATACAATTCTATGTTATAGCCAACCCGGTCCGGCCCCCCATCACAGTCAGGAACGATAATGTGGCCCCCAGAGAAAAAAGTTTGAGGACCTCTGATTTAGTGAAATATTACACAGTGTGGCGTCATTGACCGAAAATATAAACTAAAGGAATAAGCATCCTACCCTGAACTTTTCCTCCAGAGCCTGGAGCAGGCGTCTCTTGCGCTCGCTCTCCTCGTCCGCCTCTGCCTGGGCGTCATACTCCTGTAGAGGGCTGGGGCCGATGATCAGGTTGAGCTGGGACATGGAGATGACCCATGGCTCACTGTGCGGCTTGTAGAAGGGGATCTGCAGCGTGATTTTCCCAATAAAGCCTGATAAGAAAACGGCAGCAGATAGCTGGAGATGAGCGATAACATTCAAGGACACGCACGGCTGTTATGTGGAAGGCAGATACAGGACATTTTTCAATATTTTAAATGTTATAGAAGCTATTCCTTTCTGATATAAGGGGTAAAGAATTGAGAGAAGTGACCACAGACAGATCGGCACAGTGGCATAAGGGCTCCACACAGAAAGGCCCCATTATATTTCCGTCATAAAAAGACCTGGCGGTTTTTTGCGTAATACTGTAAATCCTCAAAACACTTGCCCCCACCTACTGATGTCAACAGGTTGTGCTCCTGTGTCCAGACCGCTCCCCCCCACAGTCGTTGTGAGTCCTGCTCATTTCACTTTAAAGCATGTGTATGTATTTCATGAAGAGCTGCTTCTTCAAATGGAACAATGCATTCCTGATTGTTTTAGTCTAGATTTAGTCGAATAACTCTCTTCAAATTTAGTCTAGTTTTAGTCGGCTAATATTGCATGTAAATTTAGTTGACTAAATGAGTGACTAATTAGTGAGACTAATTTCATCAACTTTGCAAGTTCCACTGCTTTATGGAGCTTCTCCAACATGAACAAAGCTCAGACCTGTTCCTGTGGCCGTGCATTGAAAAGATATGAGGCGCTTTCAAACTGGCTTTGGAAGTTTGGATGATTTTAGTCTCTTCTTTTCATTTAGTCATATTTTAGTCGACGAAAAATATCTGGACATTTTAGTCATAGTTTTAGTCTCATAAAAAACTTTCAATTTAGTTCTAGTCAGTAAAAATATTAATTATGACTCAATATTTTAGTCGACAAAATGAACACTGCTGTGACACATGCTCGGTGGGACATGATTCATATGCTGGTGGGATGTACTCTGTCAAAGCGGACAAGATGGCACGCTTCAATTCGAAACAATCAAGATGGACCTGGGCTTTGTTAACTCAGTCCTTTTCTCCGAGTAAACAAAGAGACCAAATCTCGTCTGTGTTACTGTGTGAACTAATGCGCCCAAATTACTCATGAATGGTGAGGCGAGGATTCTGAGGACAACCAGACAGTGACTCACCCGCTTTGACTTCAAATGGCAGGTCAAACTCTCGGAGAGCATCCTTCCTCAGCGGGAGGTTCTCCAACTCCACCGCTCCTGAAAACAGCGATCACAATGAATCTCCAAAGCCGGCTCCTGTCACTCATATCCCTTAGCGCCTGTGTGTGCTTGTACCTTTGAGCAGGGCGATGGAGAGCTGGTCTGTGTTTAGATTACTGACATATTTCCCCAGGTACGTGTTCAGGACCCAAGCCACCAGGCCTTCGAGCATCTTCCTGGCTCAGGTGGATACAGGAGGCTGTCCCTGCACAAAACAACGGTTACTACACCATCCTGTTATGGCTTATACGTTATCCTTGAGACTTTATCAAAGATGCTGCTTTTAAAAGGAACAGGCCACCGTTTTGACATACTGAGATATGTTCTTACCTGAGCTTAGACGAGATGATGCGTCTGTCTGGTCTTTGTGCGTGCGCTCAGTCACGCAAAACAACCAAAGATGTTGTTAGCATTTGGCTTCTCCGAGCATATTCCTATGGCTCCAAACGGGGGTGAAGTTAAAAGCGACCGAGCTCTTCCACGGGCACGCACAAAGAGCAGACCGGTACATATCAACTCGTCTAAACTCAGGTAAGAACAGATCTCAGTATGGAAAAATGGTGGCCTGTTCCTTTAAAGGACGGATATGGTGATGTCCTCTACACACAAAACACGAGTCATTTCAATGAAAGATCAAAGTCCTAATGGTAGCAGGTTTCACAATCACCATTTCACCCAAATCATTACAATTACATTTCAGTCGAGCTACATGGGGATAATTACTTGTGCGAGAGCCCAGAATACGTTCCGATGCGCTAAATATTACGATTTGATCATTTAAAGAACTGCAATACTTTACCCTAAATGACTTGAAAAAAAAAGCATGAAGTAAAAGTAAATCAGTCTGACATTGCGTGAAACATTTTTGAAGAAATCAAAGACCAGCACCAAAGCTGATAAACACACCGGCCTTAAGTTTGTGACTGTGTGTTAATGAGTCACCAAACACAATGTGCACACGTGACAAATGAACATGAAAAGCCTATTTTAGAAATATTTATCATAGTGTTTGGCCTTAAGTGCATCACTATAGGTCTGTTCTGATATTGCAAACGATATATCGCCCTAAAATCCAGACTCCGTGACTTTCACTATTGTAATCCTACTGATGGTATTACAGCCTTCAGTGAACCTACACTACAGTGGAAATTAATGTATAAAGAAGATACAGACCAGGTGGCAACTTCTTCTGCCGTGTCTGACTCTGGATCAATACAGTAGGATATGGACTAGTGCTGCACAATCACTCATGATCAAACTGAAACGTCTTATGATTCTTAGTTTAGCTCATCAGTTCATATTTCAGTTTTCTCTTTCAAATGTGAACGCTCCTGGATGGGTTTAACCTGATGGGTTCCCAATACTAGAAATAATATTTCAACAGTTGTTTATTTTTTGAATGGATTCTATCCGTACAAAACTGATAGATAAAATATTATTTTAGATGGGGTAAGTCGACTATTCCTGTAACAACTAGTATGCCAATACCAAGTTTCGATTATCAATACGTTAAAAAAGTTAAAATGTCATATTTCTCCAGGAACAGTTACACAGCACTTCATGGCTATGTTTTGGTTTAGGGTATATAACCTTACTCCGCTCCATGTGAATCTGTTTTGAATAAATGTCCGCGGGCCTCTCCTCACCGTGGCCGACCCGAGCAGACACATGATGTCAATCCCGCAATTTATTTTCCTCTCCCCTCTCATAACACACCGGGCCGTCAGAGCACCCCTCTTTCTGTGTGTCTTTTTGCCGGGCTTTCAAACACGGTGACAGTGAAGAGTCTATTTTGCCTTGCACGCTGACGACAGATTTCTCTTCACACTGACTCTGACATTTGGATCCGAGCACGGGCTGTCTCCCATAAGAAGTGCAGCACATTTTTACCCATTCATTTTTACCGCTCATAATGTAAATTGGGTTCAGTGAATTGTGTTTACAAGGTATGTTTGAAAATGCCCTGACCTGGGAATGTTTATCAGATGAGTTTATGTTAAGAACATCTAAGAGTCAGTGCAACTCCCTGTAGGGCGAAAGCCTCCAAAGTAAAGCTGAACTACCTGATTTTTCCTAAAGTGTGACATTTTTAGTTTTGGCCAAGACTTGTTTCTAGCTCTCCCAATACCCTCTCCTGCACACCCAAATTGATCAAGCAAATTAATTATATGCACATTTGGTAAGTAAAGCAGAGGGGACCAACCCCAAGGCAAATTACGCTACTCCCATCTTCCATCACTCAGTAAAATATTAGGTGAAGAAAATGCATTTATTTAAACCTTTATTTAACCAGGAATAAAAAAAACGAATTGAGATTAAAAAAAATAAAAAAATAAAAATAAATAAAGAGTGCCCTGCAATAAGTACAATGCAATAAGTTATTAATAAAGTTTTTGTTGCTGTGTTTACAATATACTATGTGATGGCAAAAAAAAACAGGTACCCCAGCTTTAACACTTCAAAAAAATTTGGCTTATAACCTTAGGACACACCACACATTTCGTTTTCACAAGTTTCACAATACTTGTGAACAAGTTTCCCAAGTATCATGATACATTTTGAATCGCAACTGAAGCAGATCGTCCCAGCCCTAATAAATACCCAAAAAGGAGTCCCTCATAACACATTTCTGTGTCGATTCTCTCGATCTGTGTAAGTTACCTCTGAGTGCTCCAGTTTTCCCTTCTACTAAAAACACGTATAAGACCAGGACTATCCTTGAATAGAGATTCTAAAATCTGAGTGGGCCTTTCCTAAAGTCATAACAATTCACCCAAATTAATCCTTTCATTATACCAGCAGGTGTCCGGACAGTGGGCGCCTCTCAGGAGAGGGACAACACCAGCTCGTGCTCTTCTCATGGATGTAGTATGGCTGCTTTATCTCGTCCTCTTCCCAATGCTTTATTTTTATAACTTACTAGAGAAATAGAGTAGTTTCCATGGCTTTGTCACCTAACGTTAGCTACGTATAACCTGAAATGTTCCGCAGTGTGGCTTTAAATAAAGCACAGTAAACACATAAGACAGTCTCGAGCACTTAAATACTGACAGAGAGACATGAACACATTCCAGAACCCGGAAATGTATCCTCTGACAGAACCAAACTGGACAGTGGCACACACCACGCATCATCACGACTGTTAGCATGTTCTCACCGTGTTAGTGCCGCAGACCCGCAGATCCCATGACCCTCAGCCCCGGGCTCGTCTCTCTCTCTCAGGACAGAGCCTCCAAACTCTCCAGCTCTTCCAGACAGCTTCACCTGAGCCGGGGAACGCGACAGCGCAAGGTTGTGAGCATGTTAGCTAACACGTAGCACGGTCCATGGCGTCAAAGTGCGCAGCCATCGCGAACAAGCCGAAAATAAGTGGAATAATTCCCCGGTGGGTTCCAACGTGGACACTTTAGGAATCTGTAGGTCTGTTACGGTCGCTGAAAGCACCAAAAGTATAGTTTGGGACGACAAGGAGCCGAGTGTCACTTTCGTAAATAAAGCCACTTCCTACAGTGCCCGAGATTCCTAGCACGTACTTCCGCTCACGTGACCAAAACAAGCACTTTTGGTTTATTTATTCATTCATTTTATTTAAAATGAGTACAAGTTGTAGAAGAATACATGCAAAATACATTACACCGCTGTGATAGGAGGAGGAAAATCACGTTGTACATGATAATGATAAAGTACATGTAAAAGCCTGGCGGAGATGTGACCACGTGGTGTGTGTGCTCCCACAGGCATCAGTCCATCATTACACAGTGTACAGTGACATTAGCATGGACCTATTATAATATCGACATTAGGCTCACTGTCTTTTAGGGCTTGGTACCGATACCTGTACTTTAACCTCTTAACACCCGCCTTACTGAGCACATTTTCTCCAGTTCAGCTTTGCCAGTGTAACGCCTCATTTGAAAGATACCCAATGTATCAAAACTGTTGTGTTGTTGCCGTGTTGCGTTTTTGCCACATTTATGTCTCTCTTTTTTTTTCTTTTTTTCTTTTCACTTTTTTGTTGGTCTTTTGTAGCTTTTATGTAACTTTTTCCATCACATGTTTTCATCTAATTTTTGTTGCTGTTTTTGATACTTTTTACCACAATTTTTTCCACTTTATTTTATATAAAGGTTTCATTTTTCTTTCGATACTTTTATTTTCTCGATACCAGTATACCGCCAAAGTTCAATCTTGCCTAGGGTGCCAAATTGGCTATAGGGCCGGCCCTGAGGATTCAGCAAATATTAGCAAATCGTGAAACATGACTTCAGCACCTAGTAGTCCCATGCTGACTTTTTGTCTTGTATTATTTTTTATTTTTTTACAACCTTTGGAATCCAAGTGCAAATTCCCTTTTGTGGATTTTGCTTTAATTAGGACAGCAGCAGGGTGAAAGGAGGTGAAACCCACAAAGCTGAGGACAGACTTTTGACCGCCATTAGACTGTTTGCTGACAACAAATTGATTTTAATCTGTAATGCCACACTTATTTAAATTGCTGAATATAGAAATAAAATACTTCACTTGTATGTTTTTGTCATTTACAGAAAGGAAGAAGTTAGGCCTAATAGTTAGAGCGTCAGAAAAATGTACTTCATTGCCGCATTGTGGGCCCCTGTGGAGCCGATGTAGTGCTACTTGCGTAGCTGTTACCCAAGGACTCTCCCTCACTCTCATGGAGAGAGCGCTACAATACCGCAACTGATGCTCTCTACAGGGCAGCTGGGGAAGTTAGGAGGATATGAAGCAGTGTAGGCTACTCCTCCTCCGCTGCTTCAGAGCCTCCTTGACTGGCGAGTTTTTGAGGTATTGAGATATTGTATTTTTATTTCTATAGAGAAATAAAAAAGAAATCTTACAGAAATTATCAAAGCACAGAGACCACCGTAGTCAAAGCTACCAATTACTTGTTATTAGCAGCTGACGCCGGACTAGTTTTAATCCTGGTTCTGTTGTACCTCAGCGCAGCCTTTGACACAATTGACCACAATATTCTCCTGCAGAGGTTAGAATGTGACGTAGGCATCAGGGGAACAGCCCTCTCTTGGTTTAAATCTTATTTACCTGATAGGCACCAATTTGTTAATGTAAACCAACAGTCTTCACCATGTTCTAAAGTGTGCTATAGAGTGCCACAGGGTTCAGTCCAATGTTATGTTGTATATGCTTCCATTAGGTAATGGAATCACTCTGAAATCACAATATACATGTAACCGGGTCAAGGTGCGTACAGATAGAATACTCGTTTGTCCAATTCAGGTGCTGCCGTGAATGCACCATTTGAGGTGCGTCTCCCCTGTGCGTTCACTTAATCACTAATGCACTAAAGCTGCGAACTCCGTGCAGCATTCAGTCTTGGGGCTGTTGGCCGTGAGTTCGAGTGGCACATGTGTCTAAAGGAGTTGTCTGGGACTGGTCTCTCCCGTAAGGCGCCAGCAGCCCCGGTCTGGCCGTAGTCGGTTGTATGTAAAAAAAGCAGTTGGCCTGTTGCTCAATTTATTGCTCTCAATTGGTCGCCGAAACCCCTTTTTATAAAGTAGCCTCCGAGATTAACCACAGCCTGCCCCTTTTAACAATGTAATGCATTTTTGCACATAGGCATTAGCACTTAGGAACCAAGCACTTTAGGTTGTGAATGTGGATTTAGTTATTTTGTTTCTATTAACTTTGGTTTGGGTTTGCTCACTAATTTGTTTGCGGTTATTTTGTTTTGTATCTTTTCTTTTTGTAGAACTAGTCCATATTTACTTTACTAGAGTGATTTGTGTTTTTGGGTGTGTGTGTGTGTGTGTGGAAGAAGTCATTTTTAAAGGAATAACCTTTTTATGAATTGTCAAAATAAAGAGATACATTTTTGTACTATTTCTGACTTTGCTCCTTTTTGTAGCCAGACCTACCTGCCTATTTCATAGGGAAACCCTCTGCTAACTTAATGCGCCCAAAATAAGTAGACCGGTGGGCTTTTTGCCCCGCCTTCCTCCACAGCACGTTAGAGAGGTTACATACATTTTCACTCGTATACAGACGACACATAGCTATATTTATCAATGAAACTAGGTCAGACAGATAAATTAGCTCCTGCGTAAAAGCCATTAAGACCTTGATAGCTGTAAATTACCTCCTTCTTAACCCTGATAAAACTGAAGTTATTATACTAGGCCCTCAAAAATTTAGAGTCTTTATCTGAGAAGATCATCTACCTGGATAATGTTCGCATACAGCTCTACAGTAAGAAACCGTGGAGTTCTGTTTGACCATGGCCTCTCTTTTCTCCCACTGAGTTTTTGAGTTTTTCCTCGCCGTGTTGGAGGAGCCTCACGGGTGTCCTGCGAGGCTCGTCACCATCTGCTGACGCCGCTTAATTGTATATTTAACTGGATACTTTGTTTGCCTGAATTTTACATCGTTTTGTTTCATTGTCTTTTTTCCCCCTTTTTTTCCCCTCCATTGTCCTGTGCAGTCCTGTGAGGCAGCTCTTGTGATATTGGGCTATACAAAATAATTGATTGATTAAAATCTGCAGAGATAAATCTGTCTGGAGCAGTGGGCGATTACCTTGCAGCTCCAGCAGACTCATTGCCAGTATTCATGCTAAGGTTCTGTCAGAGAATCAAATCAAATCGCTATCTATCATGTTGGGTCATGCTGCACAGTTCTGCCATCTCGGTCGCACAACAGAGCGTATAATCATACTATAATATCAGAGGCTCGCAGTTTTGGAACTCGCTGCCTGCTCATATCAGGAACTGTGACAATTACCACACCTTTAAAAAGGTCCTAAAAATCTGGTTAAAAACAAATCAATCTTGCACTCACAGGTAGTTTAATTAAAGTTCAATGCTTAATCAATTCTTGGGTGTGTTATGTTATCTTACCTGTGTCTGTCCTTGTAACTGAATCTGTGACTGTAACTTTGTTCTGTTCTTTGTATGTTTGTATTTTCCTTCTGTCAATGTTTCTTTACCTGCCTTAGGACAACGGATGCAATTTAGCTCTCACGCTAATTCTGGTACATTTACATTGATGCTTTTGGCTGACATGTTGATTAATGTGCACTGTCCTAATTCAAATAAATCAATAAATAAAATAAGTTAAGTTATCTCTCTCTATGTGGAAGCATAGGCAGACTTGAATGGTTAGACTATAGCACAATGTCTTGAGTTCATGTCTCCAATTCCCACACGGATGGAAAATTTACTTCTCCTGCATAAGATATCCGGACTCCTGCTATGTATCATCTATCCTCTCAGTCGCCATCATTTCTTCTCTAACAGGTTCATGGTCAGAAGTAACAATGGAGGATTGGCCTGTTTTGTATTTTTGGGCGGGTAGATGGGAGAAACCAGAACAGCCTGAGGAGACCCATCCAGTTTAGGAATCCAATCGGAGCTGATGCTGTGAGTCATTCACACTAAGCACTCGGCCCCTGTGCGTAAGGATCCCCCTTCACCAAAGCTACTTCTTGACCATAGCCGTACACGTTGCAGGGGTGTCATACAAGTTAAACACACAACTACAGTGCCTTGCGAAAGTACTAATACACCTTGAACATTTGCACATTTTGTCATGTTTACAACCCTAAACATATAGATGTTATTTTGAATGTTTTACTGAAAGTTCAAACACAAGTAACAGACAACTGTGAAGTGAAAGCAAAATGATACATGATTCTGTTATTTTACCAAAAGGAGAAAAGTGTGGCGTGCATAAGTATTCATACAGCATTTTCTGAGTGCATTAAATTGCCTTTATAACATTCCTAATGACTGCAGAAAGTTCACACCTTGCCCTAACCATTAAATAGAGGCCACCTGTGTGTAATCTACTCTCAGTATAATTCCAGCTGTTCTGTGAGGGCCTCAGAGCTATGGTCAGAGTGTATTGGTCACTAAACAACATCATGAAGGCCAAGGAGCTCACCAGAGAGGTCAGGGATAAAGCTGTGGAGAAGTTTAAAGCAGCGTTAAGTTATACAAAGATTTCCCAAGATTTGAACATCTCACGGAGCACTGTTCAATCCATCATTCAGAAATGGAAAGAGTATAGCACCACTGAGAACTTACCAAGACACGGCCGTCCATCTAAACTAACAGACCGAACAAGGAGAGCACTGGTCAGAAATGTAACCAAGTGCCCCAAGATAACTCTGGAGGAGCTGGGACGTCCTGCCGCTGAGCTGGGGGAATCTGTACATGGGACAACTATAAGTCGTACTCTACACAAATCTGGCCTTCATGGACGAGTGGCAAGAAGAAAGCCATTATTGAAAGGAGGCCATAAGAAATCCCGTTTGAAGTTTGCTAGAAGTCATATGGAGGACACAGCTACCATGTGGAAGAAGGTGCTTTGGTCAGATGGTAGATGGTTGCCTTCCTGTAAACCTCTGTCTGAAGTTGTCCGTTTTCTGATAACTTCACAATCTACTGTAATAAGGCAAGTTCTTTCTCTTTGGCGTCCTCCCGAGTAAATGTAATGCTGGGGTAATGCAGCATTGATGTGATCTGTAAAAGGTGGCACTTCCTTCTGTTTAATTTTGACCCACGTGTCATCTACATATCTGAACCAGTGGCTGGGTTGGTTTCCTGGATATGAGGCCAGGGCGTTCCTCTCCATTTCCTCCATGTAGAAGTTAGCCACTAGGGGTGAAACTGGAGAGCCCATTTCACAGCCGTGGATCTGTCTGTAGAAGTTGCCCCTGAACTGGGGCATCCACTCCAGCACAAACTAGGGGTCATCATGACGCTCAGACATGGAGCTAAAGAGGTGCTACCAGTGCAGAAGGAAAGACCAAAGAGGAGCAACATGTCCAGAGAGCCCTCTCAGACTGTGGCTGTCCTAACTGGTCTTTCACTAAAGCACAAAGGGCAAGAAGACCCAAAGAACCAGACAGACAGACTACAGAGCCCAGAAGAAAGGGAGTTGCAGTGCCGTATGTAGCCGGGGTCTCAGAGAAACTTCAGAGAATCTTTAGGCAGCACAAGATTCCAGTGAACCACAAACCGGTGAACACACTGAGACAAACATGAGTTCATCCCAAAGACAAAACTCCGAGCCACAAACAAAGCAACGCGGTTTATTCTATTCAATGCAAAGAAGAAGAATGCAAACAACATTATATTGGAGAAACGAAACAAGTTTTACAGAAGAGACTTTATCAACACCGAAGAGAAAGCACAAGTGGACCTCAGTCGGCGGTGCACCTCCACCTCAAAGCCTCCAACCACTCCTTTGAGGACGGGGAGGTCAACATTTTAGCTAAAGAAGAACGTTGGTTTGAAAGAGGAGTTAAAGAAGCTATTTTTGTCAGGAAAGAAAACCCCTCCATGAACCGGAATGGTGGGCTCAGATTTAATCTCCCGTCCCTGTACTCCAATCTCCTTCGGGAGAAACCGAAAGGGCTTGGCCAGTCCAAGGAGACGGCACCTCAGCCAACAAAAGAACAATAGGCAGGTAATTAGCAGTGATCAGCCATGAATAGGACAAGACTGACCGATACTGAGGGTGAGCAGATCGTTAGAGACGCTCTACTTCAAAGGTGTTTACCCACAGGTGAGAGTAGCTGTGATTAGAGGGGAGGAGCCGGGCCTACACTAACTCCTCCCTGTTGGTCTTTATCTAAGCCAGGGGTGTCAAACGTACGGCCCGCGGGCCAGAACCGGCCCGCCAGTGGGTTCAGTCCAGCCCACGGGATAAATATGCATTATTACAAAATAAAAATAAAAAAAACATATTTATTTTTATTTTTTTAAGGGGCGCCTTGTAACGGCTGCCCTGGTGCATTTAGTGCATGTGCGCAAACGCACCGAGTAAAATTCCTAGTTGTGACCCTGTTCATAACAATGGCAATAAAAACCTATTCTGATTCTGATTCTATTAAAGCAATTTTTTAAAATTTGCAGTTCTTATATTGTCCGCTAGGGGCGCTGTGTTTGAGTCAGTTCTATCGCTTTACCTGCTTTTTCTGTTGACTCTGGCACCCTCTTCAGTGAAATGTCTTTGTCAAAAAAGAGAAGTGGACACAGTGTCGGATTTTTGAAGAAAAATTTACCTCTTCCTATATGTATACAGTGATCCTTGTTGAATGTTTTTACATTATTTTATCGATTGATATAATTGATAAATGTTGAAATCTCAAATAAGACTTGAAAAGAGGACCATTCACTCTAATGAATACTATGTAGCACTTTGAGAAACTTGTAAAGTGTAAGCTGTTATTATTCATTTATTGGAAAAAATGTTTTATTTTCCTGTTTACATTATATGTGGCCCGCGACCCGCCGTGGCAGCTGAATTTCGGCCCACGACCCAAAATGAGTTTGACACCCCTGATCTAAGCTGTGGGCTGAGCGGGACTTTAGTCCGCTGACGAAGCCTTTCGGATGAGAGGCGAAACGTTCCAAGACTTCAATTACCAAGTACAGAAGATGAATCAAGTACCTTCATTGAAGATGGACAACTCCTGTACGACTGAGAACTTACACAGACAAAATTTAGTTTAATTTACAGTAAAAAATGAGCACTTTGAGGACATAGAAAATATGCTGTAAATGAACAATTGCATCAATAATTATTTGTATTCATATTGTAATATTATGCCATCATATTGCCTTTGTGTGATTTTATGTGAGAATAACACATGACATGAAATGAGTTGGTGCTGGTCTTTTATAATGCATGCTAATTTCCCCCATGTCTTGAGGATCAAGGAAGTGCTTGGTTTAACTGCAAAAAGCATGAAGCACAATATTTTAAACTAATGTACCACGATATCCATATCATGCTGTGCTGTGGTGGCTGTCAACACTGGCATGAAGAGAGTAAAACCTGACCAGTGAATCCACATTCATATGAACGCAAGACTGCAAGAGAATGTAGAGGATCTCCTAATGCAATGGCCCTGCAGATTGATCACAGGTAACACTTGTCCTTTCTGTTTGGTTATGTATCATACTTGTAATACATGTTCATGCATTTGTAGATACAGTCGGCATCTCTGCTGCCCGGGCAAAAGTGCCCTTGGACCTGCCTTGGCCACACTGGGACAGGGAAATCCTGAGCCTGAGAGAGGAGATGACCTGAAGTAATGAGGTACTGTGTTGAAAAAGTAACTATTACCAGGTTACTTCGGCATTTAAAACTATCAAAATACATCACTGGTTACTTAAAGGATTGGCGACCGTTTTTACATACTGAGATATGTTCTTACCTTAGTTTAGACGAGTTGATGTGGACATGTCTGGTCTTTGTGTGTGCGCTCAGTCACGCAAATGTTGTTATCATTTAGCCTCTCCCAGCAAAGGTAACATTAGAAGCTACCGAGCTGTTAAACGTTTTTCCTATTTAAATATGTGTCGTTTTTCTAAGCGGATAGCCTCACAATATAGTTCCCCTTTTTATCCGCTCAGAAAATCGACATGTTTAGTGTAACTAGACTGAGTACACGCTCGAAGACCAGACAATTAGACATCATCTCGTCTATGGTCAGAAAATATTTCAGTATGTAAAAACGATGGGCTATTCCTTTTAACAAAACTAATCAGAGTTCTCTAATGGTAATGTGATCAAAACTGTTGCTGCCTTTGCTCTTTATGGGGCTGTGTGCACCCGCTCTCTGCCTGGTCTTACTGGGCTTAACTGTATGTCCAACACTTGGTTCCTGGTCCATCTTCACTTCTCTCCTTTCCTCCTCCTTAGGTAGACTATGCCTAGTAGATTTTGAGGTTTTGTAGGTTTAAGAAAAGTATATGCACATTGAACACCATGGAAAGCTTACAGATCTTTTTCTTTATGATTCATATTTACTTTTTTGTCATTAGGAAGATGACAAAAGGAAGCCTTTGCGGAGTTTGCATCTACCTGAAGGAGGACTATACAGATTAGTTTGAATGCCGAAATGTAAGTATATTTGTGATTTGTAAATATTTTGGTGGGGCTTCAAACATTGACTAAATTAATTTTCCCTGAAAATTAGCTGAAATATGAACTGTTTAACTGACATAAGAATCACATGCATTTCAGAGCATGTTTGTGGAGGTATAAAGGCTCAGGATTAAGAGCTGGGCAATTTGTCCAAATATAATATACTAGTTATTTTTATTTAAATTAAGCACGGCCTAAAACACAACACACAGTCTTTTGCAAAGTCATAGTGGATGTTCACTACACACTTGGAGTGGTGATAGTGTGAGTGATCTGAATTGAGGATTTTTTTACATTTTATATATTGTTCAATGCACACATTAATCAAATGATTTATATTAAAATTGTGTGTTCTGCAGTGGGTTTGAACTGTATTACCTAAATAATGGTAGCCTTTGGAATTTTTAAATTGCAGCCATTCAAATGACCATTTGACAATTAACAATGGTGACAGTGGCACAGATGTTTGAGCAGGTCCTCTTGTAACTGGAGGTCAGCGGTTTTAATCTTGCACATTGTGCAAGACACTTCACCCATGTGAAGAGCTTTAGGCCAAATGTAGGAATAAAAGCACTCTATAAATATTGCCTTTTTCCTTTTTTTTCTTTACCGTTTAAAATGTACATAAAGAGCAGAGACACACAGTCTTAACATGCATAAGGAATGCCAGAAGGTGAAAATAATCTGGAGGGGTCCAAACTCAAATTGGGAGCTAAATCTGGAGAATACTTCTGTAGTGTATTTTAAGATGTAAATGAAGATAATGACAGAACAGTCAGGTCTTCGCATTGTATTTTTGCTGTCCTTTTCTCATCTGCTTGCCTTATTTAGACTCATATTTTCTTCACTTATTGCCTAATTTCTTGCTCCAGTATTAATTAACAATTTGTATCTTGCAGCAAAATGGTGAAACGAATGTGGCTGATCGTCCCCTTGGCCTTCTCATTGCTTCTCCTGATTTCTTCACACCTGGGAACATCTAAAGGCTTTTTCAACGCTATAATATCCAGTCTGGAGTGGTCAAGCAGGTTTTGGCCGACATCGGGACACGTGTGTTTGGTGTGGACAGCGGTTTGTGGAGGTCGGTGAAGCTAGTTTTGGCCGATTGCATTCGTCAAACTGGCATCTGTCGCCGCACCAGGAGAGCTTTGATCGGCCTCATGTTACTGGCCAGTCACCGAATAAGCTGCAAAATGGAAGGAGAGCTTTGTTTGTTTTGTTGTTATTGAACTCACAAAATGTGTCTCCCTCGTTCTAATTTTGCCATACGTGCTGCACACTGTTTTATCAACTAGCTGGAAATGTATGTTCCTTCGGGACATAAACAGAAATAAAAGGGTGACTGGACTGAGAATCCAATTCACACGTCAGAGACGACCACCACAGAGCGTTTGAACGGAGACTGAGGCATTTTGTTTTCTATTTACAGCAAGACACGCTACAAACATGTGCAGTTTGTGCACGTGCTCTATCATAGCTCTATCATAGCTCTATCATGATTCTATCATAACTCTATCATAGCTCTACCATAACTCTATCATAACTCTATCATAGCTCTATCATAACTCTATCATAGCTCTATCATAACTCTATCATAGCTCTATCATAACTCTATCATAACTCTATCATAGCTCTATCATAGCTCTATCATAGCTCTATCATAACTCCATCATAACTCCATCATAACTCTATCATAGCTCTATCATAACTCTATCATAACTCTATCATAACTCTATCATAGCTCTATCATAACTCTATCATAACTCTATCATAGCTCTATCATAGCTCTATTATAACTCTATCATGACTCTATCATAGCTCTATCATAACTCTATCATGACTCTATCATAGCTCTATCATAACTCTATCATAGCTCTATCATAACTCTATCATAACTCTATCATAGCTCTATCATAGCTCTATCATAGCTCTATCATAGCTCTATTATAACTCTATCATGACTCTATCATAGCTCTATCATAACTCTATCATAGCTCTATCATAACTCTATCATGACTCTATCATAGCTCTATCATAACTCTATCATAGCTCTATCATAACTCTATCATAACTCTATCATAACTCTATCATAGCTCTATCATAACTCTATCATAGCTCTATCATAGCTCTATCATAGCTCTATCATAGCTCTATCATAACTCCATCATAACTCCATCATAACTCTATCATAGCTCTATCATAACTCTATCATAACTCTATCATAACTCTATCATAGCTCTATCATAACTCTATAATAACTCTATCATAGCTCTATTATAACTCTATCATGACTCTATCATAGCCCTATCATAACTCTATCATGACTCTATCATAACTCTATCATAGCTCTATCATAACTCTATCATAGCTCTATCATAACTCTATCATAACTCTATCATAGCTCTATCATAGCTCTATCATAGCTCTATCATAGCTCTATCATAACTCTATCATAACTCTATCATAGCTCTATCATAACTCCATCATAACTCTATCATAGCTCTATCATAACTCTATCATAGCTCTATCATAACTCTATCATAGCTCTATCATAACTCTATCATAACTCTATCATAGCTCTATCATAGCTCTATTATAACTCTATCATGACTCTATCATAGCTCTATCATGACTCTATCATGACTCTATCATAACTCTATCATAGCTCTATCATAACTCTATCATAACTCTATCATAGCTCTATCATAACTCTATCATAACTCTATCATAGCTCTATCATAGCTCTATCATGACTCTATCATAGGTCTATCATAACTATCATAGGTCTATCATAACTCTATCACGACTCTATCACAGCTCTATCACAGCTCTATCACGGCTCTATCATAGC
The DNA here is from genome assembly GCA_021464625.1 of Proterorhinus semilunaris. Classification (NCBI taxonomy): domain Eukaryota; kingdom Metazoa; phylum Chordata; class Actinopteri; order Gobiiformes; family Gobiidae; genus Proterorhinus; species Proterorhinus semilunaris. The sequence continues at coordinate 37,819,850 of CM038347.1, forward strand.
TCTATGATAGCTCTATCATGACTCTATCATGACTCTATCATGACTCTATCATAACTCTATCATAGCTCTATCATAACTCTATCATAGGTCTATCATGACTCTATCATGACTCTATCATAACTCTATCATAGCTCTATCATAACTCTATCATAGGTCTATCATGACTCTATCATGACTCTATCATAACTCTATCATAACTCTATCATAGGTCTATCATGACTCTATCATGACTCTATCATGACTCTATCATATGTCTATCATAGCTCTATCATGACTCTATCATAGGTCTATCATAACTATCACGACTCTATCATAGCTCTATCATAGCTCTATCATGACTCTATCATGACTCTTGGGAGCATTCCTTGCACATTCTAAGGCTTAATTTATCATTTCTGGATATTTGGGAGCTGAGCCAAAACGTATTGAAGAGCTTCCTTTACGTTCGTATCCGCCGCCATTGCTGAACTACAACCAGCACCTACAACACCCGCCTCCCCCGCTCGCTGGTAGATTGAAATTCAACCGATGAAACGCGGCCACTGAGATCAGACGTACATGTAGGGAAAAGATAATTGACCGGAATTTACGGATGGCTATGGCCAGGCTAGTACTAACCAGTCCGTTTCAAAGTAACCAGGCAAACACACCGGCTCTCAGCATGGCACCAGCTTGTTTATTTAATATATACTGAACCAGGACCTGAGATTAGCCATCTCACCTCCACAGAAACATACAGAGTGCATAGTGTGGAGCAGCGATGGGCTGTTCAGAGTGATGGGAGGCTGACAGTGTCCTAAGGGAAGTACAAAAAGTAGTTTAAGAAGTCCCCTCTACAAAGGGTAAATCATTTACAAATGCTCTCCCTGTGTCAGACAAGTCTTGGCAGAAGCACGGGAGGTCGTACCACATGAACATATCAAAGATTTTCGCTAGATCGTGGGGGTGTGCGTTGGGGAGGAAGAGGGTGCCGGCTCGTAGGACCATTTTCAGGAGAAACAGCGTCCGGCCACAGGAGTCACTACAAAAGGTCAGTGTCCACAGTCCTCCCTGTGAGAACAATTGTAAAAAACAAAACAAAAAGAAACCAACACTTTTATAAAAGTTACATCTGTAGAAAAACTTCCACATCGGGTTCATAGGTCCAGCAGTCTTCTGCTCGGGACATTGCAAGGTCCGGAGGCTCCGCTATTCTATACTCCCGCAGTTCGTATCCACTCGTGTGCAACGTTGAATTTGTGCAAAATTGACAAAGCTTTAAAAAACACACACAATTGTCTTTACTAAAAGTACAGTTAGTTACAATGGCTTTATGGACATGGGTCTGTGTTGGGTCAGTGTAGGGTCAGCTGGCTACATCCACAGTAGACCTAATGAATCATGTTCATTTCTATCAGAATTAGGATCCCTTTAAAAATACTTTGTATATGGTCTTTAGTGTTTATTTTGTTGAAAAAATATTTTGTCATAATTTTTATCAGAGTAATAGTTTAATTAAAACTGGGCTAAAACTAAATTAAAAGAAATTAAAGGGGCTAAAATGCCCAGATATTTAGTCGATAAATACAGCCTAAATAAAATCATTCCAGTTTGGTGAAAAACACTGGAGGCCTTAAATGTGTTCCTGCGTTTTGTTTTAGAGATAGACTGTAATTTAAAAATTGACTAATTATAGCCTCCTTCATCCTGAAGCCCTAAAGCAGGGGGTTCTCCAACCAGCGAGCTACTCCAACCAGCGAGCTACTCCAACCAGTGAGCTACTTTTATGACACAAAAATGTCAGAGAGCTACTGATGGTTCAGACATGTGTCTAACTTAGGAGGAGGAGAGTTAAGCTCAACGCCGCGGCACGTCCTCTGACGGGCATCCATGTGGGATTTCAACACACACACCGGAGCGCGCCGCCCTCTTTTGCGCGTCAGCATGTTCAGAACTGAAAGAAAATGCATCTGAAATGTGAATCATCAAAGGTATGTGTATAGAAAGTGTTTGGGCTGGAGAGCGACTGGTTGGAGATCCCTGCACCGGCTCCAGAAGTTCCTTGCTCTAATGGACCTTCCAGTCTCAATCTGACCTCCTTGTGTTTGTCCGACTCTAAATAATGGAGCTGGCTACAAAAACTAGCCAAACGGCTAACATGAACAAGCTTCAGTTAGCCTGTGCTGGGAAGTCTCGCTCTTTCAGTCCATTTTTAATTTACAGGCTATGGTTTTAAAAAGGGTACACAAAACAGGTAACTTATGAACTCCACTGTAGCCAGAAATAAATAATATGGGCGTACATTTGAATTGTGCTTTACAAGCTTGACAAGCTTCTCAAAACCGTACACTGTAGTCATCGTTACATTATTTTTCTCACTCCACACATACTGTGGTAATCTACATAGCGTATGTAGCCACAGTTGCCCGAAAAAATGTCCCGCTCATGGTGTTCCTGTTTATTCCGCAGGTGGAAAACTGCCCACGTGTTTGGGCTAATTTCTCAGTAAAGTAAACTCTTTGTGGGATATGTATACGTTTTTAATAACTAATTCATGAACATGACGTCTCTGTGACCCCTGATCTAAGCTCAAACCTATTATTGATTTTACTTCTAATTACAAATGTTAATGCATTCACGTTTACAGAAACATTACATCATCAGGTTGTAAAAGTTGATTTTGTTTTGAATCTCAAGACGATTACCCAATCAGAAAGCAGAAAGACTACCATATTATGGGTTGCCAGATCCAATGACTAAATCCTATAACTGATTCCAAATGCTGTCCCCAATAAAGTCCTATGCTAGTGCTGTCTCCAGTAGTTAAAGCTCTGTGACAGATTGCACCAACAGGACTTCCCCCAAGCACATTCATACAAAGGCAGGATTGGTAACGCGTCCTGCCCAAGATTTGCTCCTGTGAGAGCCACTACTCAAACAGCTGACTTTAGGATCCTCGGGCCACTGTGTCCCAAAACAAGTCGGCGCGTTTGCGAAAGTCATTACTGCGGATGTAGCTACCTGAAGTAAACATGTAAACATTAACATGTAACCCCTGTACCAAAGCATGTGAGCATGAAAACAGGGCCCATACAGCTCTGGGATTCAGTGACACAGGGGTCAAAGTGATGAAGGGACGACAGAAGGCACGTTTCCACCTGGGCACATGGACACGGGTCAGTCAGTACGGAGCACTTACACCTCACACGATGCTCTATTAAAGTGCTTCTCAATTATTTTTCGCGGCGCCCCCTTAGGAAGAAGAAAAAATTGTGTGCCCCCGCACATATACACCCACCCACCGCAGTGCAGCACTGTGGGAGCTCTTAACAGTTAAATGTGGACAGTTAATGTGCATTATTTCCCCTGAATTACCGGGGTTCCCCTCGACTTTGAGGTGTGGGCTGCAGCTGCACTGACACTAGGGATGGGACGGTATGAGATTTCCACGGTACGATAACCTTGACAAAAAATACAGCGATATCACGGTATACGTAAAAACAGGGTTTGCATTTAACAAACAGGGTTTGTTTATGGTACATTTGTAATTGGTTATGACTTTACATGTTGCTAAGGATCAATAAAGTGTCCTATTATGACTTATTATCCAAAATAACACTTTAAACAAATGGATATTTTTACCATAATCCCCTTAGTCACAGACGGAGCATGTTCGCTGATGCTAATCACTGTTTGTTCGATGTCTGACCAAAAACTTCCAAAGGCAGGCTTTCCATTATCATTTGCTGCTTGATTGCTTACTAAAGTAGTCGCATCAAGCGGTCAACAAACTTGAATGCTTGTCTAATAATTGACCGACTAGCAAACTGCATCAGGTAAAGGTTCCACCTTTGTCTAACCCTTATCCTGCAGTGACGCCTAGAGGGTAATCTGCCTGTGCGATGCCTCAGATTATTGTTTGAGGAGACTTTAGTGGAGTAGTGCGTAGGTTTGTTTACATCACGTAGTGGCTAGTGTGAGATATTAGGTTGTCTGCTTATAAAACCTATACAATGTTTGCTAGGCCTACTGCACTAAACTGAGGTCGAATGAGTTTGTGTGCTGTACAAGGCATTCCAAATAAGGGTCTTGTACTGGGGATGAGCAAAGTCCTGGACGTTCAGTGGTTTAGGACCATGTTTGGTGTTTAAGTAAACAGCCTAGTCCACAGCTGTATCTTGCCATCCGTGGACAAAGACAACTGTCTACGTACATTGGGATGGGCTTAAGCTAAATGGTGTAAAGTTATGGGGAGGACTTCCATCTCTGAGTGTTTTCTGTACTGCTCGCTGAAAGCCTGGGATAAAAAGCTCCTGCGAACTCACTCTCTCTGCGCTGTTTTTGATACAAGAAGGTCCTGGACATACGGTTTCTTACATTTAAATACTGACACTAGTAGTAGTAGCCCTCGTGTGACAGCGAGCGGAGTTTGTAGCTAAATGAAAATCGGTGCGTCTTTGAGGAGCATTTGGCAAAGGAAGGCTGAGCGTCTTCTGAAAAATAAAACGTAAAACAGTGTGGTCTAAAGCACGTCTGATGAACGATGGGCAGGATGATGAACAATTCAAACCACAAAGCTAACAGGTTAGCGTAACGCGAGCTAAAGAGCTAAAGCGCTAAACTGCTGCTTCTCAGCCGCACTTGGCGGCTTTTAACGCGACAGATCCAAACATACAGCGGCAGCGTTCATGTTCACGGAGGACAGTGACTTTTTACTCTGCTGCTACGGGCCGGGTTCAACAGGCCGACGGCCGAGAGAGAGGGACTGCCCCGCGGGGTCAGGTGAGGAGCAGGAGGGCAGAAGGGGAGAGCGGGGATTTGCACGGAACACAACTTTTTTGGGGGCAAGAATAGCACATAAAACAAGCATTTTTAATACCCTCAGGCAGGGAATCCTCGCGGTAGTGATACCGTAGCATTTTAATACCATGGTATACCTTGAAACCGGTTATCGTCCCATCCCTAACTGACACCGGTGCGCACACATACGAACGCTTTCACAAAGCGGGAGGATTGTTGGCGATATTCAGCACGTTTTCACTGAAGAAACTCAAGCGGCTTATCAGCGTGACTGGGGAGTAGTCTTCAAGTGACGTCTTCATTTATTTGGCTTCATGCTGGCTACACTGCCCACGGTTTTAGATACAGTAATACACGGTCACACCCTGGCACCCACTATTTGAGAACCACTGCTCTGTATATACACACACTCGATGATAGGATTGGGGCTCCACCTTTGCAGTGCAGAACTAAAATTTGGAAGCAATGGAAAACTTTGTATGTATTATTGTGTAATCAGTGTAAAACAGGAATCTCCAACCCACCTCTCCAGCCCTTTCCAAAAAGGCTTTAACTACATTTCTCCGTACGCTTGAGGAGTCATGTTTTGGCTGCCTCCTCTTTTTATTCTGAACACGGAGAACGCAATCTGCAAACATTTATGGAATTATTTGGGAAACTCAAGTCATGTTTTTTTCTTGAAATGTTTTGAAAAACACCCTAGTCATGTAGCTCTTTGCAAGTTTTGTTAAAAGTAGCTCACTGGGTATTTCTACAACATACAGATACAGAGACATGGAGAGGAGCAAAGTGCTATATGTTTATAGTCCACCAGAAAACGACTAAAACAATCAGTGATTCCCATGAGAGGTTTTTTCCCCTTCGGCTAGGCCACGCTCCCTTGTATGACGTGTTGCCGTTTGTATCTATACTATATATACTACTATACTATAATACGGTGAAATACGGATCATTTCCAAATTTTAGAAGTCACCTTATCAATGTGCCTAGTCTCCATTTGAGAATCAAAACAAAGCATAATAATCCGGTTTACTAAATTATGAGAAATAAATAACTGACATATTCCCCACTTGTGTGACGCTGTATGAAACCTGTCCTAGACACAAATCTGTTTTGGGCCTACCCGTGCTAATCTGTCCAGATGCCCAGAGGAAAGGCCCATAGTGCACTTACAGGGGCGAGGGAAAGACCACAGCATGTTTTGTTGTCATCATTACAAAAATGTCTGCCAAAGCTACAGTAATCACAGATCTAACTCTGACTGAGCCCATGTCCGCTTTGTCACAGTGTTCCACAGTCAGCTCAGTCTGACAGAGTCCATATCTCCAAACAGAGTGAGGGGCAGAGGGCGCCCCCTGGGGGAGATCACACCTCCACTGAGGTGATCTGGTTCATCTGAGCTCTCATTGCCTGAATGCTGTTGAGGATCTTCTTCTGATGTCCCGCCAGCGTCACGCCCACTCGGAGGATGTCCCTGTGAGAGAGCACAAGAAGATTACCTCCAACACATCTGACACTAACCTTAACTAACATATAATAATAAGGGTCAAACACTGTAGTTTACAGTAGTCACTTTACAATTACATAGCTGTCAAGTGTCCCGTTTTGGCCGGGAAATTACCATATTTTTGTACTTGTCTTGGAGCTTGATTGGGCTCCAAGACAAGTACGGCTCACAGCGGTCGCTAGAAAATGTCACATATTTTTTCAAATCAAAAACTTGACAGGTATGCAATTACAAGCATTACCCGTTCTGACACACTATAAGTCTGCCAATCTGCGCCATCTGCCCCTTTGACTGCTTCCAACCACTCACTAACCCGGCTCAAGTAAATTCCGAGATCAGACGAGGTCAGGGATACTTATGGCTTCTTATGCACCATCAGCACTGCCTTTATTACTCAACAAGAATGACCCTAAAGTCGAGAGAAAGGAAATGGCTTGTGATTGAGCCCTAAAACGTGTCTAGACCAGTGTTTCTCACTAAGCGCTGCAGATATTTGCATATTTCATAAGAATCGTTCAAATGACGACACACGCTTGAAATTTGGCATACATACTGTACTCTTCAAAGCCTCTTCAGAAAAGGACACTGCAAAAAATTCAAGATGGTGGCCATTTTTTAACATGGCGGCCAGATACTGCCGACCATGGGTTAATTTAGCTATATTGATGTATTTGCCTCCGAGAGTGATTTTATGCTTTAAGCTAAGCTACTATAATTTCTGTTACCATGGAACTAAAACTTAGCTTCCAATATGGGTCCAAAATGGCTGCTGTAAAGTTAAAGCAACACTATTTTGATGGGCTAATAAAGCCAATTCAACACAAAAACGCAGTTATAGCGTGTGGATTTTGGTTCGTGTGGTTGTAGATTCCACTGAAGCCCTCTTTGTGAGACGAAAGTATGTTTGGTGATAGAAACTTACAAATGTAAATGGTACTGGATGAATGATCGGACTAGGTGTAGGTTGACCAAACCTAGTTGTATCCCATACAGCAGGGGTTCCCAAACTGTGGTACATAAATGTTTATCACAATCTGATCGATATTGACCCGTTAAAACTGCCGCATGGGAAATGCGCTTATACAGGCGAAATAGTCTTATAATTCAGACGTGGAGAAGCTTGTCCTGGACCTAAATGTGTCCACTCCAGAACCAAACCTCGAGAGCCGCTTAGGACCGGAGTGCGTGAAACTCTGCGGGCGCGGAGGCCGGGAGCGCGGCTGATGCGTCAGGCCTCGCTACAACAGCAGCGCCTTTAACGTGAACTGTGCCAGAGTTTTGATCGAGCAGCAATTTCTGTCATATCTGTCATAAAGAGAGAGGAGCCTGTGCGTCAGACTGATGGAGACTTTGACTTGCAACAGGAGGTTTCCTCTCATTCTGATCCAAGGAGCGAGGGGAGAAGGAGAAGGGTCTGTGGCCCCTCCTCTGCCGCTAAACCCGTGGCTTTGTATCTGACACATACGTTTACATTTACGAGCTGATGTGCGGTGGCTCGTACAAAGATGGTTATGTCCTGCGTATACATTATCTTCAATTCGCTTTAACAAAAGCACATTTGAGTCTGTGCCGGTGGTGACAGTACGACTGAAGAAGATGCAGAGGGGGCGGGGCCAGAGCGCGGAGTCTGATGTTCAGAATGAGTGACAAAAGCAGCAGCGTCCTGGCAAAACCCTCAGCTTTACCCATTCTCACTAAAAGCCTCGTTTCCAAAATAATCAAAAACTGGCATTTTCATCAATATTTTTGTATTTACATATTCTTAATAGCCCAGACGAGTAAAAAAATGTTGAATGTGGAAAACCTGCTTGAGTTCACTGTAATAATGGAGGAAATAAACATAATATTACATGTGATATTCACAGTTTTTTCAAGCGCGTCAAAGTAGGGGGTACGCGACTCCAAAAATTTGGGAACCACTGCCATACAGGAATGTACGCCTTGTTTAAGGTGGTAAAAGGATAGCCCCTCGGCCTTAAACTGAAATAATGGTGGAATCCAATCCAATATTGACCAAAAGGAAAACTAATTCTTTATAAATATGTCCTGACAATATAGAGCTAGTTCCTTCTCTCCATCTATAACGGTGGTATTTTAATCAATGAAAGTTTCCAAGTGCGACCCTTGGGGTTATACAAAAGAGCACTAGCACTGATTGTCAGTTGTAGCTTCCTTCCATTTGTACCATTTTTTTTACACCAAAGATGTGGAACTATGCAAAGAAAAACCATCTGACTGTTATTTCCTGAATCGGAAACAAGTTATGTTTTTGTGGTGGCCATCTTGAATCTAACCCATACCATGGTCATTTTGGTTCAGAATAACATGTTAAACCAATTCCTTGACCACAACAACAAAGGACTAGACACAAAAAATCTATCTGAATTAGTTTTTGAGAAGTAATTTAACTTTGACACAATCTGGTTACTGAAAGTGTAAAAGGGACCTACTCCGCGGTCATTTGTGAAACTGTGTCGAAACTGCTGAAGCCCTCATTGGCGAAGTTCTCCTTGTACTGGCCCATCTTGATGGCGTCAAGCCACTCGTCCACAGAGGTGAAGGAGGAGAAGTCTGGAGTGGAGCGGTCCAGCAGGGGGAGATGGACACTAGAGAAGGGGGGGACAGAACGTCAGATTTCAGAGAGAGAGAAAGACCCTGATAGACAGAGAGAAATAGAAAGACATAAAGAGCGAGGAATAGAAAGACAGAGAGAGACAGAGAGAGATTGAGAAAGAGAAAGAGAGAGCAATGGCATCGAGAAAGAGGAATAAAAATACATCGAGAGAGAGGGGTAGAAAGACATCCAGAGAGGGATTGAAAGACACTGTGAGAGATATAGATAGAAAGACATTGAGAAAGAGGACTAGAAAGACATCGAGAGAGGGATAGAAAGACATCCAGAGAGGGATCGAAAGACATCCAGAGACTGATCGAAAGACATCCAGAGAGGGATAGAAAGACATTGTGAGAGAGAGAGAGATAGATAGAAAGACATCGAGAGGAATAGAAAGACATTGAGAGAGGGATAGAAAGACATTGAGAGAGGGATAGAAAGACATCAAGAGAGGGATAGAAAGACATTGAGAAAGAGGAATAGAATGGCATCGGGAAAGAGTAATAAAAAGACATCGTGAGAGAGACAGATAGAAAGTGTGGAGATATTTTTAAAAACTGGGACATCTGATAGGTGTAAATCTACGACAGATATTAGGTCGAAAAGTTCAAGGGGGCCGAATACTTTCGCAAGGCACTGTAGATAGATTAAAACAGATTCATAGATTATAGTGTTGCTAAACCTAGACATGACCAACTGCAGAAACCCAAGATCAGAAGAGTTAAAACAAAGTCCTGTCCAAATCTTGCTCTGCACTGGGAGTTATGTGACATGTACCTGGAGGACAGCGGCGTCATGGCCTTTAGGGTGCCGGGGTTACGGATCATCTTGTCCAGCGTATTGACGATCTGGCTGAACTTGGGCCGGTTGTTGCGGTCTTTCTGCCAACAGTCCAGCATCAGCTGGTGTAATGCACTGGGACAGTCCATAGGGGGCGGTAACCTGTAGTCCTGCTCTATGGCATTGATGACCTACAGAGGCAGAGGGGGAAATCAATGTCTTTCTACAAATGAATGGTCTAACAGGGAAATGACAGGGAAAGCCCTAAACACTGTAATAACGTGAAAGAAGTTATGGTATGAACTTTTGGTTAAGATGCCTTCCACATTTGAATAAGGGACTGCAGATAAATAGCCATCAGTGCAGGGCAAGTTACATTTTAAAATTGATTTATGTTTTTATCATTATTTTAAAATGAGGTTAAATTAATTTAATTATTGCTCTATTTTATCCTTGGATAAGGACCTAGCGTATGCAAATGTTATATTTGGCTGCCTTTAGTTGACATCTTCATGGAGACGACCTGGAGACGTAATGCTCCATGTAAAGATAAAAAAAAAAGATAAAAACATCTGTAATAAAAATACATACTTGTATCATATTCTATGTATTGGAGTAAGTGTTACGCTTTAGTGTGGCTTTAATGTTGTAAATTACAAAAAGTGAAAATGTGGCTTATGCCAACATCAAAAGAGGAGTGATATTTAGAATTTATCCTGTGGTCTTCTGAACATTAGTTTTATGATTGTAACTGTAGGTGTGCGTGCCTTCTACTCTTTGGCAGTTTGTCATGTATACAGTATGTTGGTGAGCCAAAGACTTAGTTTTGTTCTATGTCCTACAGACCTGTTTTACATCATGGCCAGGGGACGACAGATGAAAATAGCCCTCTGGCTAATCCTGGCTTTTTTAACCATGTCTAATCACGCGTTTTATGAAACTGCATTGTCCCCTTTTAAATAAATACATCTAAAGTCGACAGTGTTGTAATTGGTTTGCTGATTTGCTACAGTGCCATGACACATGCAGCTCCGTTTGTATTTTATACAGCTGTTTGTCCAAACAATGCAACTCAGGCTCCGAACAAGCTAAAAAAACTGAGATGTACTTTAAATCTGCAAATTGTGGGACTTTTGGATTGAGAACTGCTTCATATAGGATGTGAAACAGGTCACTGAAACAATATGGGCATTTACATTCATAGACCTGGAGCCAAGTACCGTTATTTGCCTGTAGGTGGCGCGTTTGTGCTGTAGGGCGTTGATCTGGGCTATAAGAGGTGCGCCTTTTTATGATGCCCTCAGGTGTGCGTCCCGATAGGGGCCAATGGTTTTTCGACCGCTTATTTTATGGAGTTTTGTTGTTTACCTATCTATGGAAATAAAGTGTGTTTTTATCTACATCTGAGAAGCCTTATGGACTTATTGGACGGGGAAGTAAACCCAATAGCCTGTAGCGCATCAGTCATAGTCACCGGTAGCACATCTCAGTGGCCTTTAGGTCCAGTTGGCCACTACACCAGAGTTACGGTAACTTACAGACTTCAGATTTGGAGTCTGTAGGAGTTACTAAAGTGAAGATGTTGATGCAAGAGTGAAATGAAAACACCCTCATCTCGGTCGCCTTACATGCTACACGTGGATACCAAATGTATATTTGTGCATGAATAAGCATGGGGAAGACAAGGGAGCGCCGCCAATCTCTGTCTCGCTATCATCAAGCCGTCATAAAATAAGCATAGGAAAGGCTGAGATTGCTCTATTTTTACTCTGACATTAAAACTAAGATGTTAAGGGGAAAAAAACTGCAAAAACATCTCTACATTGACCGCTGTGTGAAAAATGACTGTTTTCACCTGACGTGTCTCGCCTAAAGAACACCACTCCAGCTCTTCTATAAAATACTCACATCCTGGTTGCTCATGTCCCAGTAGGGTCTCTCTCCATAGGACATGACCTCCCACATGACGATGCCGTAGCTCCAGCAGTCACTGGACGAGGTGAACTTCCTGTACTGGATGGCCTCTGGGGCTGTCCATCGGATCGGTATCTTCCCGCCCTGCAAAACACCATCAAAAGTATTTACTACAGGCAGAGTAATATTCCCCTAAAGCTCCACTCTCTCTCTCTACGCTCTTTTGAACACCCACCAGGGCGCTTGTGTAGGTGGGGTCAGAGGTGTCGTCCTCCAGGAAGCGGGACAGGCCGAAGTCGGACACCTTGCAGACCAGGTTGGAGTTGACCAGGATGTTGCGCGCGGCCAGGTCCCGGTGCACGTAGTTCATCTCACACAGGTACTTCATCCCTGCAGCGATGCCCCGCAGCATGCCCACCAGCTGGATCACCGTGAACTGCCCGTCGTTTTGCTGTAATACGGAACAGGTCAGTGCAATCTTTTTTTTTTATGTAGTAAAAGTCTTATTTCTGAGCGTTAAACGCATTTTCAATCATCAAAGTGATTGTCAGTAAGTTTAAATGTTTTACAAATGTAATAGACATGGAATAAATGAGCTGAGACTGGTCTGTAGAACAGCTTGTGCAGAGTAGCGAAAACAGTCAAAACAAGCAAAATAAAGTCCGAGGCATTCGAGGCATGTAGCAAAAAATGAAAGGCCTTTATTGGGAAATGGACCAGCCTACGCGTTTCGACTGCACAGGTCTTCGTCAGGGCATGTAAAATTGATCACAAGTGTGGAGATTTTAAAAAGAGAGATCATGTATACATGTAAACATGTCACGTGATCAAGAATAGAAAGATCAAGGGCAGATAAAATAATAAATTGTCCTGGCCAGGACTAATACGAGAGACCCAGAGAACCCAGTGAACAAGAGTAAATACATGCAAGGCAAGGCAACTTTATTTATACCGCGCATTTCGTACACAAGGTAACTCAATGCGCCATGTACATGGAGTGAATACTGTACATGGAGTGAACACTATATATGGAGTGAATACTGTACATGGAGTGAACACTGTACATGGAGTGAACACTGTACATGGAGTGAACACTGTACATGGAGTGAATACTGTACATGGAGTGAACACTGTATATGGAGTGAATACTGTACATGGAGTGAACACTGTATATGGAGTGAACACTGTACATGGAGTGAACACTGTACATGGAGTGAATACTGTACATGGAGTGAATACTGTACATGGAGTGAACACTGTATATGGAGTGAACACTGTATATGGAGTGAACACTGTACATGGAGTGAACACTGTATATGGAGTGAACACTGTATATGGAGTGAATACTGTACATGGAGTGAACACTGTATATGGAGTGAATACTGTATATGGAGTGAACACTGTATATGGAGTGAACACTGTATATGGAGTGAATACTGTACATGGAGTGAATACTGTATATGGAGTGAATACTGTACATGGAGTGAATACTGTACATGGAGTGAACACTGTATATGGAGTGAACACTGTACATGGAGTGAACACTGTATATGGAGTGAACACTGTATATGGAGTGAATACTGTACATGGAGTGAACACTGTATATGGAGTGAACACTGTATATGGAGTGAATACTGTACATGGAGTGAACACTGTATATGGAGTGAATACTGTACATGGAGTGAACACTGTATATGGAATGAACACTGTATATGGAGTGAATACTGTACATGAAGTGAACACTGTATATGGAGTGAATACTGTACATGGAGTGAACACTGTACATGGAGTGAACACTGTATATGGAGTGAACACTGTATATGGAGTGAACACTGTACATGGAGTGAACACTGTAAATGGAGTGAACACTGTACATGGAGTGAACACTGTATATGGAGTGAACACTGTATATGGAGTGAATACTGTATATGGAGTGAACACTGTATATGGAGTGAACACTGTAAATGGAGTGAACACTGTACATGGAGTGAACACTGTATATGGAGTGAACACTGTATATGGAGCGAACACTGTATATGGAGCGAATACTGTAAATGGAGCGAATACTGTACATGGAGTGAACACTGTACATGGAGTGAACACTGTACATGGAGTGAACACTGTATATGGAGTGAATACTGTACATGGAGTGAACACTGTACATGGAGTGAACACTGTATATGGAGTGAACACTGTATATGGAGTGAGCACTGTATATGGAGTGAACACTGTATATGGAGTGAATACTGTATATGGAGTGAATACTGTACATGGAGTGAATACTGTATATGGAGTGAATACTGTATATGGAGTGAACACTGTATATGGAGTGAATACTGTATATGGAGTGAATACTGTACATGGAGTGAACACTGTATATGGAGTGAACACTGTATATGGAGTGAACACTGTACATGGAGTGAACACTGTATATGGAGTGAACACTGTATATGGAGTGAATACTGTACATGGAGTGAACACTGTATATGGAGTGAACACTGTATATGGAGTGAACACTGTATATGGAGTGAATACTGTATATGGAGTGAACACTGTATATGGAGTGAATACTGTACATGGAGTGAACACTGTATATGGAGTGAATACTGTACATGGAGTGAATACTGTACATGGAGTGAACACTGTATATGGAGTGAACACTGTATATGGAGTGAACACTGTACATGGAGTGAACACTGTATATGGAGTGAACACTGTATATGGAGTGAATACTGTACATGGAGTGAACACTGTATATGGAGTGAACACTGTATATGGAGTGAATACTGTATATGGAGTGAACACTGTATATGGAGTGAACACTGTATATGGAGTGAATACTGTACATGGAGTGAACACTGTATATGGAGTGAATACTGTACATGGAGTGAATACTGTATATGGAGTGAATACTGTATATGGAGTGAATACTGTACATGGAGTGAACACTGTATATGGAGTGAACACTGTATATGGAGTGAATACTGTACATGGAGTGAACACTGTATATGGAGTGAACACTGTATATGGAGTGAACACTGTACATGGAGTGAACACTGTATATGGAGTGAACACTGTATATGGAGTGAATACTGTACATGGAGTGAACACTGTATATGGAGTGAACACTGTATATGGAGTGAATACTGTACATGGAGTGAACACTGTATATGGAGTGAATACTGTACATGGAGTGAACACTGTATATGGAATGAACACTGTATATGGAGTGAATACTGTACATGAAGTGAACACTGTATATGGAGTGAATACTGTACATGGAGTGAATACTGTACATGGAGTGAACACTGTATATGGAGTGAATACTGTATATGGAGTGAACACTGTATATGGAGTGAACACTGTACATGGAGTGAACACTGTAAATGGATTGAACACTGTACATGGAGTGAACACTGTATATGGAGTGAACACTGTATATGGAGTGAACACTGTATATGGAGCGAATACTGTACATGGAGTGAACACTGTATATGGAGTGAATACTGTACATGGAGTGAATACTGTACATGGAGTGAACACTGTATATGGAGTGAACACTGTACATGGAGTGAACACTGTATATGGAGTGAACACTGTATATGGAGTGAACTCTGTATATGGAGTGAATACTGTACATGGAGTGAGCACTGTATATGGAGTGAACACTGTATATGGAGTGAACACTGTATATGGAGTGAATAAAGCAGATGGCCAGGTTAGTACTGGACAGAGCCCTATAACATGTATTACTCCAAAACTGGTGTAAAGACGGCCGCTCACCCTGAGGAAGGAGTCCAACGAGCCGTTCTCCATGAACTCCGTGATGATCATGACGGGGCTGCTCTTGGTGACCACTCCCTCCAGGTGGATGATGTTGGGGTGGTCAAACTGTCCCATGATGGAGGCCTCGCTCAGAAAGTCCCTCCTCTGCCTCTCCGTGTAGCCGGCTTTCAGCGTCTTCAGAGCCACCAGGATCTCCCTCTTCCCAGGATGCCGCAGGTTCCCACTGCACACCTCCCCGAACTCTCCTGACCACAGCACCAACAGCATGGATCAAACACTCGCTAACCACAGTATGTACAATCATTTGAGCGTGAGTAACATTTGTGCACAGTGCTGTTTGTGGCATTTCTTTATGTGATCGTTTTAGTCCAGTTCAGTTTTAGTTGATGAAAACTCAAAAGGTTTTAGTTTGGTTTAAGTAAAAAAAAAAAAA
Source organism: Proterorhinus semilunaris (assembly GCA_021464625.1). NCBI lineage: Eukaryota > Metazoa > Chordata > Actinopteri > Gobiiformes > Gobiidae > Proterorhinus > Proterorhinus semilunaris. The sequence goes on from CM038347.1 coordinate 37,835,663, forward strand.
ACAGTATTTCAACAAATCAAATGTAGGTCTATTGGAAATTGACAGGTCGTATCAAGCTTTTGACAAACAGAAGGGCTTTTCCCAAGAGCGGCCACTCTCCCCATCCTCTGATCATGAGGTTGTTTATTCACAGCACCGTCTGCACATTTGTTCATCAACATGCTTTCAGCAGAACTCACAGGGGGGGGGGCGGCCACTGGTGGTGAGTCAAGATTCACTTCTGATTGTGAACGTCTGACAAACAACTTTCAGACATTATTATCTTGTCAACAAAAAGCAAATGTGTCTCTCAAATGTGTTTTATTCACGAAGAGGCTTTTTTATCTGGTCACCGTTACATTATCATCCTGAAAAAGAGCCCAAGAACGAAATGAATCAAAACCACACTGTTTGTGTGTGTGTCACCTAGCCTGTCCACTCAGAACACACACTTTTCCTCTTCTTTACAAAGACGTGCATCTGGGCTTGGGGGGGATTTCTTCGATTTCCAGATGGGCGTGATTGACAGGCAAATTAACCAATCAGAGAAAAGCCAGAAACAAAGCAGGTGGCGTATTTAGTAAACAAGGAAGTTAGTGGTTTTATGAGGCATTGGTTATGTTGTTTTTGCTACAAAAACTTAAGGATATAAGAAGTCATTTGCAACTGTTCAGATTTAAAACACTGGAGAATTCAACATGAATGCGCAACAGCTGTTTCAATTAATGTGCATTTGGAACGGGATGACAGTACTTTCAATAGACGGAACGAAGAAAATCCTCTTAAAGGAGGTACTTTCGGGCCATCGGGAAGCTGAACTCCCTGCCCTCCCTCCCACCCCTCTTCCCCCACCCCCCGCTCCACAATCAAGGATGAGAGAAATATAATTTAAAATCAGTCACATGGTTTGACAAATTAAACAATCTTGAATCTTGAATCTTTCTTGTTTAAGAGAATATTTGACTAGTGGTTAATCCGGTTCCTGTTGTGACGACCTGCTTTGTGATTGATTGATATATAACGTTTGGAGATGTGATTGGCCCCTTCTGGAACCGCCACCTTAACGTGGTGGAGGGGTTTGAACACCCGAATGGTCCTGGGAGCTCTGTTCTCGGGGGCTTCATGCCCCTGGTAGGGTCTCCCATGGCAAACAGGTCCTAGGTGACGGGTCAGACAAAGAGCGGTTCAGAAGCCCCTTATGAGAGACCAACAGGCCCGGTTAGAACCATGAGGCCGTCCTTCTGTGGACCTGCGGGAGGAGCCATAGGGGCTGGTGCAGCTTAACAGCTGCCCCCACGACCCGGCAACGGACTAGTGGAAGAAAATGGATGGATGGATGGATGGATGGAGATGTGATTGGCTGTTAGCAAAGTTCTAGACGGTGCTGCTTTGCAACAGAAATAAAAAGCAGGGGTGGAGCTCAACAGGCAATGTCTCAGGCGTCCTGTCCAAGTCAAGTGAAGTTTGGTTTGAAACGTTTTGGGGTAAAGCTTCTCATTTGAACCGTGTGCTTTATTGAGCTACCGCATAGATCCCATTATTCTTTAAACCTTAAATGATTTGTTTCCCCGAGCCCAGAGCAGGTTTAGATGAAAAGCGTTCCCACCTGCTCCGACGACCTGCTCGATCTTGACACAGGAGATGTCGATCTCCTTGGCGAACTCCCGCACCGCCTCGTTAGGGTCTTCATACGTGAAGGGGTCGATGTAGATCTTCATTCCAGGGGACGCTTCATTAAAAACAAAGCAAAAGGGACAAACAGCACTGGCTATACTATACAAACGGCTGTCCGGTCCGCTTCAGGGGGCAGAAGTAGCAAATAAATGTATGTGAGCACTTACTGTGTCCGCTGGTGTAGTGCTGCAGTTTGTCCGTGTACTCAGACTCGGGACGCTCCGAGCTCCTCCTGCACCACAAACACCGTATTCAGAACACACTACTGAAAAAACACCTTTCTAATCGTTCCATCTTGAGGACTGTAGCAACACGCCATTGATGCAGCTCGTTATCAGTGATGGCCAAAGTACTTCATACCATTACTTAAAGCAGCGATACCTGATTCTTCCTGTTCAAACTCATTGCTGTCGCTCACAATCCCTTCTGCACATCAGAACTGTTCGAGAAAATTCATGATATGCACGTTTCATGTCCGTGTACAGCTTTGAGCGGTGGCAAAGTGAAGCAGGGGAACCACCCCCAAAATAAATGACACTAATTTAGATTCTACTCCTGTCTTTCATCGCTGACTAAACCTTTAGGTGAAGACAATGCAACACGGTCTGTTGTGTTTACAACATACTCTGAGGTTACAAAAATACATTTACTCTACAACAAAAAAGTCACGTACCTCAGCTTTAAGTCAAATTACAGATCACCCCAGTCAGATATTACCATCAAGCAAAAGAGTCAAGTTATTACTTAGAAAAGATCTAAGAACCTAAAATAATTCATCATTACTAAGTATTGGGAATAATAACTTTGCAGCTTCACAAACATGCCGATCGTATTTGGCTGGATTAATCACATGTACGGCAACACGGTACATGTGAACAAAATGTGAACAAATCTGCCTCTGATTGTGAATCAGTAGCATTGATCACACAGCGCCCCCCACTGTTCTGGAGTGTGCATGACAAGTAGGGCTGAGTATCTAATCGGATTTCCCACATCGATTTGATTCACTTCACTTCACAAGGGCCTGATTCGATTCATGAGAACCAATTTGACCAGGAGATGGAAGACATTCTCAGAAGAACTAATGCTGTAAATAGTAGAAACTTACTCTAACATGGTAAATTAGTAAAAATATGAATATTTACACAAAGAATTGAACCCCCCCCCCCCCCCCCCTTTGTTCCCATGTGTGTAATGATGACAGCCAATCAGGTTGGCCTTTGAAAGTAAACAAGACCACTACTAACATTCAGACTGAAGCTATCCATGGCAGGATCTTTGGAAATAAATCTTTGTTTGGAAGATATGCGGTATAAGGAAACATGTATTATGTAATACATGAATAGTACCCCTTGTTTTCGCTTAATTTTGTGTAACTAGACTTGTATCGTGTAACTATTCACGTAATTTAAATAGGGAAATTGTGGAACAGCTCGGTAGCTTCTAACTTTACCCCAGTTTGGGGCTATACCTTTTCTGGGAAAGGCTAAATGCTAACAACATTTGCGTGACTGAGCGCACGCACAAAGACCAGACAGGTACGCATTAACTCGTCTAAGCTCAGGGAAGAACATATCTCAGTATGGAAAAACGGCCTGTGGCCTGTTCCTTTAAGGCTAGAGCTCATCGGTCCAGGTGGACTGGCAGATGTGGCCCCGGGACTATTATGAGGTTTCCGTTAGGGCTGTCAGCTTTGGTCGTTTAGTCGACTAATTGGTCGATGCTGTCGTGGTCGACCAAGATTTTCAATCAATCAATCAATGGTTTTGTATAGCCCAATATCACAACAGGAGTTGCCTCATAGGGCTGTAACAAACATTAAGGCAATAAAACAGAGCAGTAAATAAGACCATGTAAAGTTCCGGCGAATCAAGTATCCAGGCAAACATAAAGTCCAAATAAGCGTCGGCAGTGGGTGGAGACAAGCAGCTTGGGTGTCCCCTGTCCTTAGACTCTCTAGCACGGCAAGGAAAAACTCAAAAACCCAGGCGGAGAAAAGAGAAACCTTGAGGAGAACCACAGAAGGAGAGATCCACTCCCATGGACGGACAGGCTATAGAGACCCAGGGCCGAAGGAGTCCCTCAGCAGACGGGCCTAAGGGACTTCATTGGTCGACTAAATGCAGGCACTTTTGCAACGATAAAGGTGCTCTCAATTTACACCAGAGGCCTGTAGCAGGTCTATCTTTAACCTTGGGTTAATATTTCATTATAAAAACAGATATATCAAAGTTTTACAGACAGAGTGTTTTTGTTTGTGTGAAATGCTTTAGCTAAAAACAATTTAAAAAAAACTTTGAGGAGAGAAATAAGGACGAAGAGCACTTCTCCTCGCATAAGCAGCTGAGATCAGCGGCTCTGAGATGTTGCCTTCTATAGGCCGGACTTCAAATACCCTGGTTCTACAGTGAAATAGCCAAAACACGAGTCTGACGCCTGACCTCTGTCAGCGGTTCTACTAAAACACACGGGAGGACAAAGCGAACGTATAACGTGAGGCGCAACAGCTCATGGACCTGCTTTGTTCTTCTACGCTTCATTCTGGCTTTTTCCCCGAGATAAAAAGGCGAGGAGCTCCGCGTAACGTGAACCGAGTCATCACTTCACCGTGCAGGGAGGAAGTCTGACACGGAACCATGGGGGCGGCGCATTTCATAATAAAGCACACGGCTCGTGTTTACATTACGGCGAAACATGGACATGTCTGACCTGGAGGACATTTGAGAACAGGGACGATGATGGAAGTTTATTTGGATGATATGGATGTGGACAGCACACGTACAGCAGCAGATGCAGGAGTGAGGCAGGGAGCTGGAGTCTGAGACTAAAGGTGAGAGTAATATGACCTTTTACACATAAATCCATGTATAAATAGTAGTTACAGCACGAGCTCCCACAGTTTCATGTCTTACGAGTGCAGTTTGGGTCAGAAAAGTTGTAGTTATTTATAACCATCCACATCCGTCAGACCTCTGAAGCTAAGCAGGAAGGGCCTGGTCGGTACTTGGATGGGAGACCGTTTGGAAACACCAGGAAGCCTGGCGAATGTAGTGGTGGTCGGAGGGGCCGATGGTGCAGATTGGTTGCCTTGCTTCCGTCAGTCTACCCCAGGGCAGCTGTGGCTACAATAATAGCTTACCACCACTGAGTATGGAGTGAATGAATAATGCACAATATTGTACCTTGCAACTTTGATCATTTGGAAAAGCGCATCATTATTTTTATTCTTATTGTAGTATGTGGGGCGTTAGTAACCTGCGGAAGACGATTATGATGACAGTGATGGCGATGATGAAGACCAGCCCAGACGCTGACGAGCCCACGATCAGGGGCAGCTTGTCCTGGAGACTGGAGTTGTACTCCTCTGTAACACACACGACGACGACAAAAAGTCACAGTTTGCTCAAGTCAGCTTCATGACTCTGGATAAAACAATACAACCCCAGTGAAAACCGGGACTCTGCACTCAGAAACGGAAGCATGAGTAAAGTAAAGAGTACTTTTTAGATGCATGCTGAGGAGAACTCTCACAATAACTGACCTCGGTAAATATGCTATGTGAATAAGTGAACTGTACAAGACACGATTCAAAGTAGTAAGAGAATCACCTTCTGTCATGGTCTGCAAGTACATTTTCCCGCTGAATCGTCCAAACCCAGCCACGGTGCGTGCTCGCACCTGGAACACGTAGATGGTCCCGGGCTTGAGGCCTCGGATCAAGGCTGTGTTGGTCTGACTGCGGCTCATGGAGGAGTTCCACTCGGCCATGTTCTGTCGGGGAGAAGACATGAGGACATTTAGTCGATGTTGCTGTGGTTTTATCTTCGAGTTTCTGCTCCTAAACAATAAAAACAACACGGTTTCCCATAAAGCTGTAGGACCACTGTTAGAGGGGACATATTCTGCATTATGTGAGCTTTAAAGTTGGCTAGGGGAGTGGTTTTCTTGTAGTTAGGACTTGGAGTGGTTTTCTGATCGATTCACACATGTCTGAGGAATCCTGCTCTGTCGTTGTGTGTCTGTCTCTGTGCACTTATCGAGACATATCCCTGTCCCCGGCGCCATCTCGGCCTATTTAAAGGAAAATCAATTTAAATCAATGAGTTGATTAATTAAACCCAGCCCTAATAAATACACCGAGCCTGACTGTGACACTAACGTAACATGTCTCAGAAACAACAACACTGCATATTTTGCTTTCATGGTGGCTGGTTGTGTGCCAGATTTTTGATGACGCTGTGTTTTATTGAGTGCCGTTTACTTAGGGCCAGGACTGACTCCATTCCGCTTTGGGCTTTTGACTGGAAATGAATGACTCGGGTTTTTATTCGTAATTGTTTTCAGTCAGTTTTGCTTCTTGCAATGTTTGAATAGTGTTATAGATGATCACAAAATGCCATAATACTGTATGTCTCCTTCAATTTGTTTCATTTAGAACTGATTTCACTCACATTTTTGGGCCCTCATTCTTTAGTTATTTCTGGTTGCGGCTTCAGTTGGAGGAGTAACTTGCTTATTCCACAATTGACTCTCATCTTGTTAAATGCTATCAATTATTCTGGCTGGTGCAAGTTTTGCTATACGCCCATGGAAAGCAGACGCCGATATACCAAACCTTTTTCTACATCAGTCGAGATAGAGTCCTAGTTCAGACCTAATTCAGTCCTGTTCTAGACAAAGTCTAAATGAGGTCATCCCTGGAAAGTAGGGATGTCCCGATCCGATCATGTGATGGGAAATCGGGCCCGATCACGTGGTTACAGACTCGATCGGAATCGGACATTACCTCCCGATCAGGACTCGGATACACGCATGTCCATTCTCATTACTTTTGATCAGATTTCGAGCTATCGCGAACCACCTTCTGTCCTCCCCCCCCTGGCCCAGCACCTCTGTCACTCACTCCCCCTGGCTGCGTCAAATCGCTCACACCATCCGCTCAGTCTGTGTCCCCCCGTCGTCTGAGAAATCGGCAAATCCACACAAGTGCCAGCGCGGGAGAACAATAACATACGGCAGAAGAGCCGAAGAGCAGCGCGGGGCTGGGTGTGAGTGAGACAGAGACAAGGCAGAGGCCGACAACAATAAAGCGTCCGAACAGCGTGTGTAATACAGTTGTGGTCAAAATAATAGTGTGTTTAAAATCGTTAGTTAAGCACAACATTGGGCATTGGGCTGTTCAAAAATAAGCTCAATATGTACTACATAAAAAATAAATTCCCCGTAGGATTTAGCTTTCCAGTGAATCAATAAACTAATCATTAGTTGTATGACCACAGTTTATTAGACCTGCTTCACATCTGTGTTGCGTACAGTCAACCAACTTCTGGCTCCTGTCAACAGGTATTCCAGCCCAAGATGCTTTGACATTCTACAATCCCTTGGTTTTGTATCAGAAACTGCATTTTTGATGTCACCCCACAAGTTTTCTATGGGATTAAGGTCGAGGAATTGGGGAGGCCACTCCATAACATTAATTTATTTGTCTGGAGCCAAGATTTAGCTTACTGGTGTTTGGGGTCATTGTCTTGTTGAAACACTAATTTCAAGGGCATTTCCTCTTCAGCATAAGACAACACGACCTCATCAAGTATTTTGATATAATCCAAACTGACCCATGATCCCTGGTATTTGATAAATAGGCCCCACATCATAGTTAGAGAAACATGCCCATATCATGACGCTTGCCCCACTATGCTTCACTGTCTTCAGGGTGGACTGTGGCTTGAATTCAGAGTTTGGGGGTCGCCTGACAAACTGTCTGCAGCCCTTGGACCCAAATAGAAAAATCTTACTTTCATCAGACCACAACATATTTCTCCATTTCTCGTTAGGCCAGTTGATGTGTTCTTTTGAAAATTGTATCCTCTTCAGCACATGTCTTTGTTGTAACAGTGGGACTTTGGTCATTTTGATCATTGGGTTAGTTATAGTTTTTCCTAGGGGTGGGCGATATTGACAAAAATGAATATCTCGATATTTTTTTTCAATATCTCGATATCGATATTCAGACGATATTTTTGCAATCCTTCAAAGAAATGTGTGCAAACTGGCAAAGAAGGTCCGGTTGGTCTTTTGCGTCTGACCTATTATTGTAAACAGTGGCGGCTGGTGATGTAAACTCTAGGTGGGGCTGTTGCACAAAGTGTTCGTGCTTTTATTATTTTTACTATCAGATCTCCATCCATCCATTTTCTCCCACTTGTCCGTTGCCGGGTCGTGGGGGCAGCTATTGGAGCTGCCCAAGTCACATTGCACCAGTCCCCTATGGCTCCTCCTGCAGGTGGTGGGTCCACGGAAGGACGGCCTCGTGGTTCCAAACGGTTCCAAACGGGCCTGTTGGTCTCTCATAGGGGGCCCATTCACACTCTCATTCATACACCAGTGTACGCAGACACTGGAGGCAAGGAGGGTGAAGTGTCTTGCCCAAGGACACAACGACAATGTGCACCTTCAGGAGGCGGGATTCGAACCCCCGACCTTCCGATCATGAGCCGACCCGCTCTACCATCTGCGCCACCGTCGCCCCCACTATCAGATCTACTAAACGCATTTGCCACCACTTGTCAGACTAAAAAGAAGCATGTGACCACGTATCAGCAAATACTCACGGAACAAGCATTCAAACAGCGCTTATTCCCAGAGCATCAGACCAAAAGTTTACTATAGACGGCAGTCAAACAGCTCCAAAACATAATTTAAACAGCAGAATATGAAACCGCACATTACCTAACAATGTATTCACCCAAATGATATGAGAGCATAAAGGAGTCGTTTATGTCCTGCTAACCGTGGCCACCGTGGCGTAAACATGGACTCACCTGCGTTCAGAAGCGTCCTCCTTACGTACATAAACGCACGGCAGCTTCCACACTTCATCTTGTGTTGCCAGCAAAAAGTCCCGTCGCGAGGAGTCGTCCAAAAAACGAAGAATATCCGAGTAATCCACCGGTATTATTGTATTTTCGCTTTCTTCGCTAATTTTTGTGTTGTTGCGCTTAAAGCTAGATAACAAGTGATTGATAGTAACATACTAACGGCACGCTGTAATGACGTAGGCGTCAGGGGCACTGAGGCATCATGGGCAGTTCCCCGTAATAATAAATACAAATGTTTAGAAGTTAAAAGAAGCCCTGTTCGGAGGCTATTCCGGTGGATCTCTTGGGGAAATGTATTCCATCTTTTGGACTCATTATATTATACAACCCAAGTTTCTAACGATACAACCACGAAGCTCGCCACTTGAGGACGCCACAGACGGTTAAGAAAATGTTTTAACTTTAGACTTCAGTTTTTCGCAAACAACGCAGATTTTGCCTTTTTTAGCAGCTATTTTATGAATCGTACATCAGCTTTACTCTTTATGTTTTTGGATTGTTGTTTCAACCTGAGAAACGCCAGAACACACAGGTAAGAACGCCGTCGTTGTTTTGCAAATTAGAAGCAGCGTACGCGCGTGCAATTGAGGAACGATTGTGATTTTGTACAAACAAAACATAAAATACAGTCAAACCAAACCCGACAGTATTGAAGACGCTGCATATAATTGTTTAGAAGGTTATAGTGTGTGTTATTTGTTTTCTCTTTAACTTCCTTCTGCTCTTTTCATGTTTGGGGGTCGTATTGTACAAATTATGAAATATTATCTCGATATCCATTTTTGCATATCGTCCAGACAACAATTTCGATATTATCGTCAAAACGATATATCTCCCACCTCTAGTTTTTCCTTATTTAAAAAATATATATATTAGGTATTGGATCGGGACTCGGTATTGGGCAATGACTCGGACCCGGGGGCTAAAAAAGCTGATCGGGACATCCCTACTGGAAAGCATATAAGTATCACTGATCTAACCCCGTGGTTCCAAACCTCTACCCTCTAGCCTTGCATCGCTCCAGTCACACTCAATCGCAAAAGACTGAGCGCTCTCTAAAGACGTATCATTCAGAACAAACTTTATAACTTTTCTCACCAATAGACGAAGTCGTAATCTCAGTTCGCGCAATGAATTGTGGGATTGCTCAGAGGTCAATCGGGATAAATTTGACCCGGAAGTAGGTTTTGACAGCGCAGAAGCATACACGAAGACGAGCGAGTGCAGATAAATGTAGTTTAAATGATTTGTTATTGTTTGTATGATATCCAAAACTTACTAAACTGTGTGAGAGGCTCAGGTGGAGGATACAGAGATGCGTCATGATGTTTATAGACGATGGACAATTGCTAATTTGAAGTTATTTGTGTGGAAACGCGAGCTATCGCTAAGCGGCTACAGAGAGGACTCGTTGGTGTCAGACACAAGACGGAGAAACTCTGGCAGATCCTTGAAAATTCCTTCAGTGAAACAGGTCATCGAGATAGATGGAGTTTGCTGCTGATCTACGATGTGCTTGTGCCGTGACATCGGTGAAAATAGCATGTCCACGACAGACTTTACCGGGTCTGGAAGTGTCGGGCCACTTTACTGCAGTCCGCGACTTGAGGAGACGGCTCGTTGTTGTTTTTCATCACATTTTATTTTGATCTCCTTTATGTATGCCCTTTTAAGTTTTAAAGTTTATATAGTTTATTATTTATCTAAGTTTTATGTTTCATGTTGCACAATTGCTCTGAAGAAAAATCCTACTTTGTGAACCTGTTCAATGTCAATAAAACCATTTATGATTCTGATTCTGTTGGATTATTAACAAGGAAAAGCTTTCAGTTTCTATACATTTGGATGGTGTGGGACGAAGGACGAAGTACGAAGTACAGTTTCTTGAAGGCCGAGAAAAGAGCCAACAAATTACATATAAAGCATGTGATCATTGAACAGGACGCATAGAAGGTGCTATTGCACATGTTTTCCAGGGTATGTTTATTGTTTCCTTTGCTGCATGACTTTATTTAACTTCTAGGCATTTGCCATTTAGCCTTTCCTTCAAACACAATCATCGTAATCCTTGTTCCTCCCCCCAGTACAATGCTGAGAGAAAACATGTTCATGTAGGCCAGAGCATTGTGTAGTATAAAAGTAAAGATGGCTTACGTTGTGCTTTTCTATTGTACAATTTATATATAGTGTGTAATTTTCAGGAAAGAATGATCCCCCCACCCAAAAAGTCGACTTTTAATTTAGCTTGTGCAATTGGAAATTAAAACCATTTGACCAAAATGTTAGTGGAAGCACAGATACTCACCCTCGATATATTTGTGATGATCTGTTAATGTACCACATTTTTTATGCCTGTAAAACAATCTTTATTCATGCATATTTTACATTGGGATTACTGGGAGATAGCGCTTTTATCCCGATTGACCTTTGACCGGAAGCGCTGCGCATGCGCACTACGAGATTACGACTTCGCTTATTGGAAATAGATCAGCCGATTTCCATGCACTCACATAGTTTCACTTTTGTTTTGACCGTGACATAACAAATGCAGCTGCACATGGTTCTTTTGGGACTCTTCCTTCCAGCTTTATGCGGTTATGAAAATGGACAGGATATGCACATTGGATTATTGAACCTGCCGCTGACTTATGTGGATTTAACACTTTCTTCCGCCTTTACCCGTGAGTGAGCACAAATAACATGTGCTACGGCATGTGAGATGTGACTGCGGAACTTGCGTGAACTTTTATAACCGCGGTAAATCTAAAATCGGTTAATCCTGACATCAATTCTGTTTATACGACTTTGTAAAGGATTGGAAAAGCGGCAAGTCTGGCTTGCTCAGGTGACATGTTTATTTGTTGTATTTAAATGTTTTTGTCTTGATGCATTTGTGGGAGTCACGTTTTTGGACTGAGGGCAAGGGAAAAAGGATAAGAGTGTGTTACCTTCTCGTAGTACTGCAGCTCATAGTCCAGGATGACCCCGTTGGGCTTGTCGGGCTGGGACCAGGACAGGGTGATGCTGGTGGGGGTGCGGCTCACCTGGTGGATGATGGACACGGCCGAGGGAGCTGCCATGACAGCACACACACTTACAACGCAGTCATAGATACAGTTGTGACTGCATACTTTTTTTTTCGGTCAATTCAAATTTAAAAAAATATTTCTATTAATAGAAGAATGAGAGATAGAACATTCCACACGGTTTTATATTACTTTTTACAAAACCAAAAGTTTACATACAGTGCCCTGTGAAAGTACTCATACACCTTGAACTCTTGCACATTTTTTCATGTTTACAACCCTAAACATAAAGATTTTATTTTGAACGAACGAGGAAAGGAACATACGAATGAGGGAATGGAACGCACGAATGAGGGAATGAACGCACAAACGAGGGAAGAAATGGACGAACGAGGGAAGGAACGCACGAATGAGGGAATTAACGCACAAACGAGGGAAGGAATGGACGAACGAGGGAAGGAACGCGCAAACGAGGGAAGGAATGGACGAACGAGGGAAGGAACGTGCAAACGAGGGAAGGAATGGACGAACGAGGGAAGGAACGCGCAAACGAGGGAAGGAATGGACGAACGAGGGAAGGAACGCGCAAACGAGGGAAGGAATGGACGAACGAGGGAAGGAACGCGCAAACGAGGGAAGGAATGGACGAACGTGGGAAGGAACGCGCAAACGAGGGAAGGAATGGACGAACGAGGGAAGGAACGCGCAAACGAGGGAAGGAATGGACGAACGAGGGAAGGAACGCGCAAACGAGGGAAGGAATGGACGAACGAGGGAAGGAACGCGCAAACGAGGGAAGGAATGGACGAACGTGGGAAGGAACGCACAAACGAGGGAAGGAACGCACGAACGAGGGAAGGAACGCACAAACGAGGGAATGGAACGCACGGACGAGGGAAGGAACGCACGGACGAGGGAAGGAACGCACGGACGAGGGACGGAACGCACGAACGAGGGACAGGAAGCACAAATGAGGGACGGGACGGATGAACGAGGGAAGGAACGTACGGACGAGGGATGGGAAGCACAAATGAGGGACGGAACGGATGAACGAGGGAAGGAACGTACGGACGAGGGAATGGAACGCATGAACGAGGGATGGAAAGCACAAATGAAGGACGGAATGGATGAACGAGGGAAGGAAGGCACAGACGAGGGAAGGAACGCACAGACGAGGGAAGGAACGTACGGACGAGGGACGGAACGTACGGACGAGGGAAGGAACGTACGGACGAGGGACGGGACGCACGGACGAGGGACGGAAAGCACGGACGAGGGACGGAACGCACAAACGAGGGACGGAAAGCACGAACGAGGGATGGAACGAACGTCTGGGACGCCAGAGCTAGGGAGCCGGAGTCTGGGACGACAGAACCGAGGACACCAGCCGGGATGACTGAGGCTAGGGTGGCAGCGTCTACGACAAGTGGGGCCAGGGAGGCAACGTCTGGGATGCCTGGGGCCAGGGAGGCAGCGTCTGGGACGACTGGGGCACTGAGGCCAGGGCGGCAGCGTCTGGGACGACTGGGGCTAGGGCAAGAGCGGCAGCGACTGGGACGAGCGACAAGCGACAAAGTCGAAGGCTCTGGGACGCCAGAGGCGAGGGAGCCGGCCTCTGGGAAGACGGAAGCAAGGACGCCAGTGTCTGGGACAACAGAAGCGAGGACGTCAGCGTCTGGGATGACTGTGGCTAGGGCGGCAGCATCTGGGACAACTGAGCTAGGGCGGCAGCATCTGGGACGCCTGAGGCTAAGGCGGGCGAGGGAGGCAACATCAGGTAAGAGATCATTACCATATCACTTGCGAGGCCGGTACGATGCATGCGGGGCGTAGGGAAGGGAGCGCGCACGTAAACGGGAATGAGGAGAGGCTGAGGAGAGGAGGTATTTATAGGAGGTGTGGTCCTGCTCCCAAACTTCAGATAAATACTTTATCTCCATTAGTGTTCTTTCTTCATGATGTCATCTATTTTGTGAAGTGCACAGTATCTTACTGCCACCCCTGTATTACAAAATTGGGATGGTGTTCTCAGGCGTTTTCTTCCAAAGGTGACCATGGTCATTATGGCCCAAATATTTTTTTTTTTTTCATCAAACCACAGGATATGTCTCCAAAAATTATTTCTTTTGGAGTAAGAGCTTCTTCCTGGCAGAGTTCCCTCTCAGTCCATGTCGGTGCAGGACTTGTTTCACTCTGGATAATGACAAACTCTTGATATTCACATTTCAGACACAGCACGTTCATCTCTTTCTGATCTGTGTGATGATTGGTCATTTCCATCATTGTTTTAAACAATGAACCTGAACCTTCAAGTGTCTTGATATTACACCAGATTTATGCTTCCAAGGTCATGATATCATCAACTGGGCTTTCCCAAAGTGTTTAAAGGTAAGTAATCTTAGGTTATGTACATTTTTGGTTTTGTAAAAAGTGATAAAAAAAAATGGTGTAGAACATTGTATCTCTCATTTCGCTGGAAATGAGAGATACAACAAGAAATGATTTTAAAATTCTAATTGACTAAAAATAAAATTCTGGTTTGTGTATGCAGTGTATGTAAACATAATGGTTCCCGCTGTATTATTGGCAAACATTGTTTTCAATTGTTTGCTTAATTAGCAGTTAAAAAAATATGCACAAAAATGCAAACATTCACTACTCATTTAAAACTAAAAACATGTACATAAGGCCAGGATGAATGAGAATGTGTGGGACAACAGATGCATATTAGCCCCTGGCTACAATCCGATGTGGTGTGTTCATTAACAGGCCCTGTCCCGACCAAATAAACAATACATAAAGGTTTATAAAGGTTCTATGTCCATCCTGCTTTTATTCCTATTATTTTCGCTTACATTTTTGACACTAACGGCACCCCATACAATGGCCTACCATTGTGTAAATACAGACCAAGATGGCAGCTGCCCAGTTGCACACAGGTTGAAGATAAAGAGTGAACATACCGGCCTGGTTGGTGGTGATGTTGACCGCGGTGTAGTGCGGTGAGTAGGGGCTCTGGTCAGACACCCCGTTAACCGCCTGGATCTCGAAGGTGTACTGGGTGTGCGCCAGCAGCTCACTGATGTGCACGCGGCTGTCCGTCAGGCCCAGCTGCCGGGGCACGAACTGCACGTTGTCCCCGCAGCGGGTGCAGCCCGAGCGGCCGCTGCCACAGCTCTTACAGATGAGGTTATACACCACGTCATCTCTGCCCCCGCCGTCTACCGGGGGGCTCCACTCAAGGCGCAGGGACGTCTCGTTCACGATGGAGATGACACTCTGGGGGGCCGTGGGGATCGCTGACACAGGAGCACAGGATATACATATTCAGGTAAGGCAGAAGTTTACGTTTGATGAAGAAAGGAGACTTTCAACGTAAGGCGGTGTGCCTTACGTTGAAAGTCTCCTTTCTTCAGAGTCTCCCAATTTGAATTGTCTGTCTCAAACTGGAAAAAAACAAGCTTTCATTTTTAGCTAATGACTTTCAGCTTCAACATTTATTATTTTACAGTATTTTATGGATCTGTCAGAAGAACAACCTGCGTTTTAATAATTCTCTAATAAACATGGTGCTCTCACACACTCTCTCTATATTCAGCTCCATAAAAGTGCTAAAAACGCAGTACAATGCAATACAATGAGCGGAGGCGATCGGCTTTTTTGGGCCACCTCAACCTGCTCCGCGATCAAATGAAAGTTTGCTAACCCAGTCCTATCCCGGAGGTCGCAAGATACTCGTTTGTCCCTGAGCAGCCCTACTATGGCCCTCCCTGTGCATCTCTTTCACCTCTCCCCCCCCTGCACCTATCATAAATGTCCCCGTGTGTCCCTCCGTACTGGTGCATTGGGTCCCAGGCCCCTCGGCGTCCATGCGGTAGAACCCGGGGCGGCAGACGCAGGTGGTGGCGCCCTCGCTGCTCGTCCTGCTGTTGAGAGGGCAGGGCAGGCAGCTGTTGTCCCCCTGCGCCGCTTTGAAGGAGCCCGATGGACACGCTGCGGAGACACACACAAAGGTTAGGTCGAACCTCAGTGAGTGCGGTGAGCAGTCCTCACTACCTCGCGCCCAGACTAAAGACTCACTTATTTAGACAGGCCTTCCAGAACACCCAGTACAGCTCTATTTTGTTTGTGTGCCATTTTATTGTTAATATTTTGGGCCATTTTATACTGAATTTTTTTTTCTGTGTTTTTATGTAAAGCACTTTGGTCTGCCAAATGTTGTTGTGAAGTGCTATAGAAATAAACTTTGATTGATTGATGATGATACAGTGGGTTGCATAAGTATCAGCCCCCCTTTGACTTTTCGACATTTTGCCACGCTGTGGACCTTAAACACAGATATATTTAGTTGAAATTTTATGTGAAAGATGCACACTAAGTGACACACAATCGTGAAGTGACATGAAATTTCTAGATGATTTTTTTTTTGTTATGAATAAAACTGAAAAGTGGAATAAGTGCATAAGTACCGGCCCCCCTTTCCTTTTAGTGCAACCAATTGCCTTCAGAAGTTGAATGAAGATTTCTGAATGATCACACGTGGACCCAGTGACTAAATAGAGTCTACTTGTGTGGAATCTAATGTCAGTTCAAATACAGCTGGCTAGAACAGAAACACATAAGAAATACCGTTTGCTGTTTGCCAGAAGCCAAACAGCAAACGGTATTTCTTATGGTTTTCTTTTAAAAATGCCACTCTGCCATACGGCCAGATTTGTGCAGTGTACGACTAATACACTCAACAAAAATATAAATGCAACACCTTTGTTTCTGCTCCCATTTTTCATGAGATGGACTTAAAGATCTAAAATTCATTCCAGATACACAATATTACCATTTCTCTCAAACATTGTTCACAAATCAGTCCAAATGTGTGATAGTGAGCACTACTGCTTTGCTGAGATAATCCATCCCACCTCACAGGTGTGCCACATCAAGATGCTGATCTGACCTCATGATTAGTGCATAGGTGTACCTTATACTGCCCACAATAAAAGGCCACCCTGAAATGTGCAGTTTTGTCTCACAGCAAAATGCCACAGAGGCCACAAGCATTGAAGGAGCGTGCACTTGGCATGCTGACAGCAGGAATGTCAACCAGATCTGTTGCTCGTGCATTGAATGTTCATTTCTCCACCATAAGCCGTCTCCAAAGGCGTTTCAGAGAATATGGCAGTACATCCAACCGGCCTCACAACCGCAGACCACATGTAACCACACCAGCCCAGGACCTCCACATCCAGCAGGTTCACCTCCAAGATCGTCTGAGACCAGCCACTCAGACAGCTGCTGAAACAATTGGTTTGCATAACCAAACAATTTCTGCACAAACTGTCAGAAACCGTCTCGGGGAAGCTCAACTGCTCGTCGTCCTCATCGGGGTCTTGACCTGACTCCAGCTCGTCGTCCTCATCGGGGTCTTGACCTGACTCCAGCTCGTCGTCCTGACCTGACTCCAGCTCGTCGTCCTAATCGGGGTCTTGACCTGACTCCAGCTCGTCGTCCTCATCGCCGTAACAGACTTGAGTGGCAAATGCTCACATTCGATGGCGTCTGGCACGTTGGAGAGGTGTTCTCTTCACGGATGAATCTCGGTTTACATTGTTCAGGGCAGATGGCAGACAGCGTGTGGCGTCGTGTGGGTGAGCGCTTTGCTGATGTCAATGTTGTGGATCGAGTGGCCCATGGTGGTGGTGGGGTTATGGTATGGGCAGACATCTGTTATGGACGAAGAACACAGGTGCATTTTATTGATGGCATTTTGAATGCACAGAGATACCGTGATGAGATCCTGAGGCCCATTGTTGTGCCATACATCCATGAACATCATCTCATGTTTCAGCAAGATGCACGGCCCCATGTTGCAAGGATCTGTACACAATTCTTGGAAGCTGAAAATGTCCCAGTTCTTGCATGGCCAGCATACTCACCGGACATGTCACCCATTGAGCATGTTTGGGATGTGCTTGACCGGCGAATACGACAGCGTGTACCAGTTCCCACTAATATCCAGCAACTTCGCACAGCCATTGAAGAGGAGTGGACCAACATTCCACAGGCCACAATGGACAATCTGATCAACTCTATGTGAAGAAGATGTGTTGCACTGCATGAGGCAAATGGTGGTCACACCAGATACTGACTGGTTCTGAGTCCCCAGACCCTCAATAAAGCAAAAAAAACTGCACATTTCAGGGTGGCCTTTTATTGTGGGCAGTATAAGGTACACCTGTGCACTAATCATGATGTCAGATCAGCATCTTGATGTGGCACACCTGTGAGGTGGGATGGATTATCTCAGCAAAGCAGAAGTGCTCACTATCACACATTTGGACTGATTTGTGAACAATGTTTGAGAGAAATGGTAATATTGTGTATCTGGAATGAATTTTAGATCTTTAAGTCCATCTCATGAAAAATGGAGCAGAAACAAAGAAAAAAGTGTTTATATTTTTGTTGAGTGTAGTTGTTCTGTGGACAGTTTCCCCCACCTGAGCTGTAGCTCTCTGCAGTTCATTCAGGGTCATCATAGGCTTCTTGGTAACAGCTCTGGTCAGTGCTGTCCTTTTTCGGTCAGTAAGTTTAGGAGGACGGCCGGGTCTTGGCAGGTTTGCAGTGATACAGTGTACACTGAAGTCCCTGAACCTGTTCAAACGCCATGTGGTGGTCGTCTCTGGTGACTGAGTGAATTGTTTTCATAGAGAGTCACCGCCGTTTTATTTCTGTTTAAGTCACAAATAAGTGTGTAAACCGTGCACACCTCGTATGGCACAATTAGCGCAAGGGACCCAGATTTAGAGAGTCGTTCTAACGTCCAGCTGATTGGCTGACCAGCTCATAGCACTCAGCCAATCACAGAGCTCCTAGTCCTGCGACAGGGAGACGCCGATTTGACAAACCGACCTCCACTACAAACGTCCCAACGTCGGCCAAAACCTGCCCGGCCAGGACCCACTGGAGATTATCGCGCTGGTGTGAAAGATTGGGAGAAAGTGCCTCACCTCTGCACACTGTCCCGTTAACCGCCGCCTCGTGCCCCGCCTTGCACATGCAGCGCCCGATGGGCACCATCCACTCCCCGTCCCCATTACAGTACAGCTTGATGGGCACGTCCACCTCCTCCCCGTTGGGCACGCACGCGCCGCGGGCCGCCACCAGGGAGGAGCTCTCGGCCCCGGACAGCGTCTCCAAGAACACCGCCCCGTTCATCACCACGCGGGGGCACTTCCGGTAGAAGACGCGCACGGCGATCAGGGACATGCACGAGCCATAGTCCTGGAAGGCCAGGTAGAAGCCGCTCTTGGAGACGGGCCCGAAGCTGCGCACCTCGCTGTTGATTTGCATAATGCGCCCGCCCAAGTCCACCTGGGGGGAGGGACAGCACGGTCAGTCCATTCTGCTGTCTATCCTGCACACCTCATGCATATTTTATTTCACGTTTATGAGGTTGACATCCTATAATGCTAGAGCAGTCACCTATATTTCAGTTTTGTTTATTGATAGTGCGATGGCCCAGTTATGTGCAGTAGCAGTAGTTGTAGTGAAAGTTTTGGGTTTTTTAGAGCAAGTGACTGCTTCATGATTGTGAATGTATGTTGAATTTTATCCACATTTTTCCCATGTTATATTTGCACTATTATTTCCTATATTATCAGTTAAGACAATGTAGTTTCTCAGTCATCAATTAAACTCAAAAAGGGACAACACTTTAGAGAACATTTTTAAGTCAGCATTCATCAATGAAATTGGACAATAATTTGCACACTCAAGGTGATCTTTCCCTGGCTTTGGGATAACAGTTATGAGAGCGGTGTTGAGGTCACGATGAAATGAGCCACTATCAATAGCATGATTGATCGCCTCAAGCCAAACTGGACCAAGAAGATCCCAGAGTTTTAAGTACAGTTCAACTGGGATCCCATCGATTCCTGGTGTACAGCCTGTCTTGGTATTTTTAACTGCCTTTAACAGCTCCTCCAGTGTTATTGGTTTATCAAGACTTTCAGTTTCATTTGTTGTTAAAGTTGGAAGATTAAGGCCTGTAAAAAATCCATCCAGGTCATTCTCTGAAGGTGTTCCGCCACTAGTATACAACTCTTTAAAATATTCTTTAAAAGTTTTATTTATATCCTCAGTAGAGGTTAACAACCCTTTTTGAGTACATCTAATGGCTGACATTGAAATGACTTAGTAAGTCCAGTTGTGTTGATTTATCAATATATTATCAGTTGTGTCATTATGGTAATTCAATGTGAGTAGTAGCTAATATTCGTTTTATTGTCTGTTTTGTTACAGAACCATGCACATTCTCACCCACTTACGGCTAAAATAAAGTAAACCTAATGATCCAGCCAGCCTTATCCTTTGCTTTCTAACCGACGCACACTCCGCTATCACACCACCACTGAACCAGATAGAAGCCGGAACACACAAACATGTAGATATGAACACACGTGTTGTTAGTGCAAATGACAATTATTTCGGGCTGGACATTTGAAAAGCATACTTGTGAGAAGCTCTCGTCCGCTGCGATGGTGTCCACCTTCACCCAGGGGTTCTCCATCCAGGCGGGGGACGTCCTGGTGGCCGTGTCCGACTCGGCCTCGTAGTAGAACAGGTTGAACGTCTCCTTGCAGGACCCCGGGACGTTGGGGATGGAGCTGCAGTCGCGGACAGAGAACTTGAGCTGGACGTGGATCCTCTGGGCCCCGCGACGCCGGATGAACTTGGTGCGGATCCAGTTGTTCTGAGAGCTCTCAAAGACGTTACAGACCTGGTACGTGCGGATGGTGTTCATGTTCTCGTCATAGCCGCTCACCTCCTCCCACTGGGAACAAAGGGCACGGGCCATTCAAAGTGGGGAAAAAAAGGGTTTGTGGTGGAAAGACAGAGTTCTAAAAAGTATGAGCCCATCAAGGTAAAGACAGCAGCTGTGGATGGTTTTGCAAAGCTAGTGATGAAGCTGATGGTGCGTGAGTTTTGGGGAAACTGCACCGACTAGCACCTCGTTATCTGGACTGTACAGAACTTGGCCAAATAAACCCCAAATAAATCATTTGACAGGTGCATTTTTCCCCTTCCTTTCTCCCTATCCCAGCAGAGACGCTCTGTTGGTAGAGGTTCACTAGTAAAAGACTGAATACGTGAGGATGCAAACATGAGCGTGCCATCTCATGGGAGCGCCTAATGCAATGAGTTTTATCATGAAGTGCAAGGCCTGGACATAAGAACAGCGGCTCCACAAGTGCCTGGTCAGCCCTCTGTCTGCTCAGCTGTGAGGAGGTCACCGAGCAGGGTCTCATGTTTAAGAAACACCTCACATGGGGGCGCCACCACCAGTAATAAAGGTTATATTCTTAAAGGTACTGATGCTATTAAACCGAAATGCTTCAAAATGATGTCTTTTAATGTCAAAGGCTTAAACTCCTCCTATAAAAGATCCAAGGTTTTAGATTTCCTCAACAGAAAGAACGTCGATATAGGAATGTTTCAGGAAACTCATTTGAGACCAAATGATGTGGTTAGAAGGCAGAATAGACTGCACAAGCCAGTTGGTCATCTGATGGTACGCGTACAATAGGAGTCATGAAATTTGAATGTGTTAATCGAGAAGACCGGCTCGGACGAAGCAGGTAGAATGTCAGACTGTTGTGTGTCCGCTCAGGGTAAAAAGGTCGCACTTATTAGTTTTTGTATGCACCAAATACTTTTGAAAGCGACTTTTTCCCCTCAATAACAAAAAGATTACTGACACTCTCTGGCTACCAATGATATATGGGGTCTGATATGAATGCCCAAGTGAACATGAACCTTCACAAAACAACTTCAATATTTTCAAGCTCTCAAGAGGCACTCAATGGTTTTATGATGGACTTAAACATAAAAGACGTATGGAGAGTACACAACCCATCAGCAAAGGATTATACCTTTTATTCAGCTAGACATAAAACATTTCCCCGTATTGACTATATTCTGGTGTCTACTAGTCTTCTCCCGGCAATTAGTGCAATAGACATTTTACCAAGGTACATATCGGATCACGACCCAATAATATCAACCTTTATGGCTAAGAACAGGAATAGCAGATGGCCATTTAATACTACTCTTTTAAAGTGTGAAGAATTTTTTTAAACAAATGCGGGCCCAGTTAACCGAATGTATTGCTCTAAATAAGGACACCATTGCAGATAAGACTCTAATATGGGCATCAGTTAAAGGATGTATTCGTAACATATTAATACAGTTTAGCTCAAATCTTCACAGACGGAGATTACAAAAGATATCAGATCTGGAAAATGAATGTAAGAGTTTGGAAAAGGACCTTAAAAAAGTTTATAACACATCCAAAGCAAACACTCTTATATCTAAGCAGGCAGAGTTAAATGACTTACTTAGAAATAGAGTTGAGTATATGATGCAGGTGACGAGATCTAAATATTAGTCGGAAGGTAGTAAGCCAAGTCATCTTCTGGCTCTAACTTTAAAACAACAGGAGGCCAAGAGTGCAATTTCAGCCATTAGATGTACTCAAAAAGGGTTGTTAACCTCTACTGAGGATATAAATAAAACTTTTAAAGAATATTTTAAAGAGTTGTATACCAGTGGCGGAACACCTTCAGAGAATGACCTGGATGGATTTTTTTACAGGCCTTAATCTTCCAACTTTAACAACAAATGAAACTGAAAGTCTTGATAAACCAATAACACTGGAGGAGCTGTTAAAGGCAGTTAAAAATACCAAGACCGGCCGTACACCAGGAATCGATGGGATCCCAGTTGAACTGTAATTAAAACTCTGGGATCTTCTTGGTCCAGTTTGGCTTGAGGCCATAAATCATGCTATTGATAGTGGCTCATTTCATCGTGACCTCAACACCGCTCTAATAACTGTTATCCCAAAGCCAGGGAAAGATCACCTTGAGTGTTCAAATTATCGTCCAATTTCATTGATTAATGCTGACTTAAAAATGTTCTCTAAAGTTTTGGCCAATAGACTGGAACAAGTAATAGGTACAGTTATTAATCCTGATCGAACAGGCTTTTTGAAAGGCCGATTTCCGTCTGATAATGTTCGGCGCCTGCTGCATATACTCGGCTCATCACGTAAGATCCCCCCAGCCTGCGGCCTGTTATTTTTGGATGCTGAAGAGGCGTTTGATCGCCTAGAATGGACATATTTGTGGAGAGTACTAAAAGAATTTAAATTTAGGGACAAATTTATTGGTAGGATACAGACATTGTACGCAAATCCTTCAGCGAGGATATGTACAGGAGGGTTTTTTTCTGAATTATTTCAAATAGAAAGAGGGAGTAGGCAAGGTGATCCATTATCACCTTTGGTTTTCAATTTGTCTATTGAACGGTTGGCACAATTAATTAGGAACTGTCCACAGGTATCTCCTATCACTATTGGTTCATCCTCACACTCTGTGTCACTTTATGCCGATGACACATTGATTTACATGGCTGATGTTCAACACTCCCTTCCTGTTGTAATGGAGAAGCTGACATATTTTGGCTATCTCTCAGGCTACAAGGTTAATTATTCCAAATCAGCATTAATGTTAGTAAATATTGATAAAGAAGAGGTACTTCTTCCTTTAGAGGTAACAACAGTTACAGAAACGACTTACTTGGGCATTCGGGTCACACCTAATGTAACACTGACTGCAAAAAATAGCTACCTGTCTGTCCTAAAGAAAATTGAAGAGGACATTAGTAGGTGGACGCACTTGCCAGCTTCGGTCCCAGCCCGAATAGCAGCTGTTAAAATGAATATATTACCTAGAATAAATTTTGTAAGCTCCATGATTCCTCTGCCGCCTCCTACTGGTTTTTGGCAAAAACTTGACTCTTTGCTGCGTAGATATATATGTAATGGCGAGCACCCTGCTATTAAGTGGTCAGTGTTGCAGATGAAAAGGTCTTATGGTGGATGTGCATGTCCATCCATCCATTTTCTTCCGCTTTATCCGGGGCCGGGTCACGGGGGCAGCAGTCTCAGCAGAGATGCCCAGACTTCCCGATCCACACACACCTCCTCCAGCTGTTCTGGGGGGACCCCGAGGCGACACCAGGCCAGCTCGGAGACATAGTCCCACCAGCGTGTCCTGGGCCTTCCACGAGGCCTTCTCCCAATAGGACATGCCTGGAGCACCTCCCGAAGGAGGCGACCAGGAGGCATCCGGAACAGATGCCCTAGCCACCTCAGCTGGCTCCTTTCGACGTGGAGGAGTAGCGGCTCGAGTCCGAGCTCCTCCCGGGTAACTGAGCTCCTCACCCGATCTCGGAGGGTGCGCCCACCCACCCTGCGAAGGAAACTCATTTCGGCCGCTTGTATTCGCGATCTTGTCCTTTCGGTCATTACCCAAATCTCATGACCATAGGTGAGGGTGGGAACGTAGATCGATCGGTAAATCGAGAGCTTTGCCTCAGACTCAGCTCCCTCTTCACCACAACAGTCCGATACAGCGACCGCATCACTGCTGACGCCGCACCGATCCGTCTATCGATCTCACGCTCCATCCGTCCCTCACTCGTGAACATGACCCCGAGATACTTGAACTCCTCCACTTGAGGCAAGGACACCCCACCGACCTGAAGCGGGGAAACCACCTTTTTCCGGTGGAGAACCATGCCCTCAGATTTGGAGGTGCTGATCCTCATCCCGGCCGCTTCACACTCGGCTGCAAACCGCCCCAGTGCGCACTGGAGGTCCTGATTTGATGAAGCCAACAGAACAACATCATCTGCAAACAGCAGAGATGAGATTCTGAGGTTCCCAAACCGGACACCCTCCGGCCCTTGGCTGCGCCTAGAAATTCTGTCCATATAGGTAATGAACAGAACCGGTGACAAAGGGCAGCCCTGGCGGAGCCCAACACGCACCGGGAACAGGTCTGACTTACTGCCGGCAATGCGAACCAAGCTCCTGCTACGGTCATACAGGGAACGGACAGCCCTTAGTAGAGGGCCCCGGACCCCATACTCCCGGAGAACCCCCCACAGGGCACCACGAGGGACACGGTCGAACGCTTTCTCCAGATCCACAAAACACATGTGGACTGGTTGGGCGAACTCCCACAAACCCTCGAGCACCGATGAAGGGTATAGAGCTGGTCCAGTGTTCCACGACCAGGACGAAAACCGCATTGTTCCTCCTGAATCCGAGGTTCGACTATTGACCGGATCCTCCTCATGTGCATGTCCCAATTTCAAACTCTATCATTGGGCTTTCGTGCTGAGGAGTTTGTCCTATTGGTTAAATGATAACAAGAAATCAGCATGGAAATCCATTGAAAGTAATCTTATTGAGCCACTAGAGCTGAGAGACTTTCTTTTTTTAGGGTTGCCAACTAAGAAATGGTCCAATTCTGTCATATATGTTGGTGGTATTTAGAGCCGTGGAAAGATATCTAAAACACAAACCAAAGTGGCATAAATCATCACCATTGTGGTGCAACAGTAATTTTCTCTCAGGGGGAAAGCCATTTACAAATAAAGAGTGGAATAACAAAGGTATTAGAGTATTACAAGACATTAATGGGGAAGAATCTATCCTTAGATTTCAAGAGTTGATATCAAATTGTAACATTGATAAACACTCTTTATTTTTCTATTTCAGAATAAGATCTGCATGTAAAGCCTATGGAGTCCCCTGGGGATCAGAACCAAGCGATCACCCCATTTTTGAATTGTTACGGAATGCCCCTAAAAGGATAGTGGTGGTGCCCTCAGTGGGAATGAAAGCTTGGGAACAAGACATTTCAAATTACACTTTTATTCCTGACTGGGAGTTAATTTGGCATAATATTGGGAAAGCCTCAAAGAACTCTAATCACCGTTATATACATTTGAAATATTGCCACAGGGCATACCTAACCCCAGTTGTGAGGCATAGAATGGGGACGGCACCTGATCCTTACTGCTCATTTTGTCTCCCGGGGACCATAGGCTCCTTCATTCACGTCGTATGGGAATGTCCAGGAGTTCAGGAGCTCTGGAGTAAAGTAGTGAGCTGCCTCAGTACACTAACAGAGGTTGCTCTACCAATGGAGCCCACTATACATCTTTTGAATGATAACTCAAGTATAAGACTAACGGGAAGATCGTGTAAAATCTGGCTTGCAGGCCTCACAGCAGCCAACACCTCACATGACTCTTTTATTCTGTATTAGACTTTTGGCCTGTGGTTTAGTCCTGCTGTCGCCCTTATATTGCCTGTGTTTGCATTTACTCAGTCCTGTTTTAGTAACCTAGTTTATTATTAGAATTCATGTTGTAATAATCTGCTGCTGCTTTGGTGTTTTTTTAGTGACTTAAGAAGCTGGAATATAATTAAGACCTTTATGTTTAGACCTAATTCTATTTGAGCAATGATGAGTATGCCATTCTCATGTATTTATCTAAAGAATATACCAAATGACCGCCCCAGTGGCCAATGACCTCCAAAAATATGTGCAGCCCTGGGGCCCATCTTACTTAAATCTGTCCCTGGAGACGGCAAAAAGAGGATTTGAAGCCGTTAGCGTGGCGAGACCCCTCTGTATTTTCTTATACAGGGGGATATCAGTCCGGGACCCATGCCATCGTTGGTGGCAGTAGAAAACACAAACAGCCCGAATGCGTGGGCCAGTTTAAATAACAAAACCCCTGGGCGAAATGATGTCCCGGCACGCCCCTGGAGAGGTTTTGAGGCACTGTGGGGCGCCGTTCGAGCTACAGCGAGGCTTCTTGTTTGTAGGCAGTGCGTTTTTAATTTCACCTATCTGCCCCACAGCAACATTTGAACAAGTATCATGCTGTAAAGGATTTAACTAGAGTTAGAAGCTTTCTAAATATTTCCAAACAAGAAATGTGTTTGTATTCTCAATGCCAGGGCCCGACTGGAAAAGGTGGCTGCTAAAAAGCTAACTTTGCTATGCTAAACATTTTAGCTCTACTTTAACTTGCCATGCTAACGGAATGATCGCTAAAACATGTCAGAGCTTTGTTAAATAGGTTTTACAGGTTCAACAAGCAAACCAACCTATGGAAAGACACTTTATATTGAAGCAGTCATCCATATTGGGAAAAGGCTGAAGAAGGAGTTAAATATAGCTCCCATCTTCTGAATCTTAGTCATAAGGGCCCCTGCTTTTAGATGCTAGTACATCTCCTCCTCTTCTCCCCACTGGCTCTCTGCACACTATACACCTCATATTAATATTTTACTGATCACTACCCAGCTTCGCAGCCTGGAGTCCCTGTTAGCTTAAATCCAGACTTTAGAGGCCAGTTCAGTCGCATACTCTGGGACATGTGTATGCATTCACGAAGCAGTTTTCACGACATGTCGATCACTAAGCCTGATCAGTAAAGCGGTTTAGATTTTAGTGGTGAATTTTCCAATGATAAGGCCACAACGGATCGCACAAGCAAAGAGGTCTTCCAAAGCCTAAAAGAAGAAAGTGTGGGAACTTTAAAAAGTGCAAAAGCACCATTGTAGTCGTGACTTTCCACATTTAGTTACCTAAAAATCCGAGCGTCGTCCCATAGAGAAAATAGGGCAAGGTTCCAATGAAGCAGTACTAAGTAACTCAGGCCCCTAGAGGCCATAAGCGCCACTGCAGGTGTCGTAGCATGTTGCTGTTTTTTACTCATTCATTGTCCGTGAGAGTAAATACTACGCTGACAGAAAAGACAAAGGGACAGAGGGATGTTGTTCATCCAGTTACACAATGGAGATCATTTTTTCACTCAAACTTGGCTGTAAGTACTGTTTAAGTGGCGCTAGCCCGCAATTAGCTTTGCCGTTAGCCTGTTAGCTTCTTCTTCATGATTCCATTAATGTGTATTGGAGACTCCGACCCGCTGGCAGTCAAGTTGCAATTGTGGTTTTCTGGCCAGAGACACCAGGGGGAGATGAAAGACCCCCCAATCATCCCATTAACACTCGTATTACCCCCAGAGGTACTACGGAAAGGATGTATTAAGGTAAACAAGTTACTTAGTACTGCTTTAAACGATACTAGTGTGGAAATATTACTATACATATTTTTGTCACATTAGGCTTTATTGATTATATATATAAAACTATGTTGATGTGATTTGTGCTTTAAGGTTTATTCGAGTTGGGCGGACATTTTATTACTCCATTGTTGTCTCTGTTCGATCCACTGGGGGGCAGTGTGCTAAAAGGAGGAGTCAGATTGTGCAGAGGAAGAACATTCCAAGAGCACTGGTTCGACAAGGACACGCCTACTCCTTTGTGTTCTTATGTGTTGCTCAGGGGGAGGGGCTCTCTTCACTCCTCGCTGGTTGACCACTAAGATGTAGCTCAGATGACTTGTGTGCTTTAGTTTGTAATATAGGGAATAAAACAATGATTTCAATTTTTAATAGATCGAGTCTCCGTCTTTTGTCCATAGTAAAGAATACGCCGACACTAGTATTATACAGAAAAAAAGTTTAGGTACTACTGGTAGCCTATTGAAAAAATATTACATCTTTATTGATCAGGTTTTAAAGCAAGTGACTTGGTTAATGATACAAATTTGAAAGAAATAGTCTTTTATGGAATAAATTAGCAGTATTGTTCTGTTTCTGGTTCTAGACAACAATAGGTATATAAAAATAAAAAATATGGTTCAGGTATCGGTATCAAATAACCAAGTGTCGTTCAAGTACCGAGAAAATGTACCGGTAGCCAGCCCTAAGTGTAAAGGTTGTGTGTTCGTGTATAGTGTGTCAGACTCACCCCCTGAGCAGGGTGGATGGTCCAGCCCAGCTCTGCGGTCGCTGTGGTAGAGTCCATCAGAACTTCTGCAGAAGACAGGAAGACAACATGTCAAGGGTTTACAAGCACCACGGATGAAGCTGCAGTAGGCCACTGTGACTTTTCAAATTCAGTGGCGGTAAGCTGCTTATATAGACCTTTTTTAGGGTTTCTGGTAGGTTAGAGGCAGTTCCATTAGCAGTGAAAACCTACCAGAAACCCTAAAACAACTGATCCTGGAGCATCCTAGAGGCCACCGGGATGGAAAGTAAAGGTGCCATGTTAACCACGCATACATCCGCTGGGTCATTGACAGGTCAAATACATACTTATAATATATATATATATATATATATATATATATATATTTTGCTTAAATAGGGTGCATAATGGGCCTTTAATATTTATTGTGTTACGTCAAATTGCAGGCCCTGGTGGTCAATTCATACACAATCTATTACATAGACCTAAACTTACAGACAACACTTCAAAGAAACAAGCAAAGTTTTGTTGTACATGTATTTTAAGCCATTTCATTTGTTGCTGAAATTCACCTTACCAAGTGCTTAAAAATCTAAAATCAAAAGAGCTTCTTCAGCCCATTTCTTAATAAACAACTAAGCATACGTCATAATTTTATTTACAGAATGATGATAAAACAAATATAGAAATACAAATTTCATATACTGTATTGATTGTGTAAAGGAGGTGCCGGGAAGGAGACCCAAACTTGTGACCTCAGATAAGGACTGTATCTAGGACTGACTCAAATTCTTCTATCTCCCCAGGTTGTCCGGTCAGAACAATGAGAAACAGGATTCACACTCGTGCCACTCTTTATTGAAGCTTGTGGTGGATGGTGCTGTACAAGAGGTTCACGTTGGTCATGTTTTCTATATACATAATAAACAGAATAATGAGTAAAGACTAAGTGATAACAATAAAGGAAATACAATAATAGGAAATCTAAATATTACTTTATACATAAAAATTATAAATAAACACCAAAATGTAAAAATTACATAAAGCTAGAGATGCCATGCATACATTTATCACATTGTAGATGAGTTATTATAATAAAATCTAATAATCACCCCAAACTACAAAAAGCGGGATTATAATTATGCTTGGCACTGAAAGGGTTCCATTTGTCTGGATGCTGGCGCATGGCTGGGATGCATGCGCGTAACCCATGCATTATGTGGGACACATGGGTAGAGTCAGGCCTGCACATAAGCGATGCGCTCGTCAGAAAAACACGGTGAAAACAGTAAAAACATAACTATAATACCCAAGGAAAGATACCTGCGCACTGACTGGAGGAAACCGACTCCTGATTGGTGGGGAGAAGAGTGAGGTGAATGGTGATTGGTTGATAGGCCGTTGCTGGGCTCTTATATAGATTCATGGGAATGGAAAGTGAAACTAAGATAAACAGCCGCCCCCAACTTTGGGCAGCAAAGTTGAACACAAGTCAATCTGGAACGTCTTGAGGAAGAGCAGTCAGCTTGATGGGCTTAGCGACAGGTCTGGTGTAGGATTTGTCTTTGACCTGTACTTGAGCAGTACGAATCCTACCGTCAGCTCCAGGGAGAACAGATGTGTAACCAAGCGGCTTGGAGTTGGTGATGCTCTCCACTTCCGTAAGGATGGTTCTGAGGACCTCCTCTGTGACCGTTTGTGATCCCAGTACGGATTTCTCGCTCCCAGGAACCCAGGAAAATGAGGTCCACTACGTGGGTTGAAGCGGAAATGGGTTTGCTGGCTGGCGAGCTGTGACTGCATTGACAGCCACAGATCTCTGCTTTCAAATGTGAGTTCAGGTGGCAAGTGACTGATGATGTCTGAAACATTAGTGGCCCATTGATGCAGCTCAAAGCAACTTGATTGGAGCAGAGTCTGAAGTTTGTGGACGAGCTGCTTTGCTTCTAATATGGATGAGAAGCTTTGTAGAAGATTGTCCACATAATAACAGTTCTCAACTGAGAGTCGAGTATCTTCGTCAGGGCTGCTGTGGTCTATGACATGCTTTTGGAGGGCAAAGGACTGCAGGTGGTGCCGAAAGGGAGCACCACTGGTAGATATTGGGCTTGTTGCTGCGGTTCATGACCCACCAGAGGAAGTGGAGGAAGAGCTGATCCCCTGACAGGAGGCAGACCTGATGAAACATGCCCTTAATGTTGCTGCTCATTGCAGTGGGATACTGCCTAAAGCGGAGCAGAACACCGAGGAGACTGGAGCCTAAGGTTGGCCCTGGAAGGAGATGTTCATTCAAGCTGGTGGTTTGGAAGGTGAATGAGCAATTGAAGACGATGCGGTCCTTGCCATTGTGATGGACCATATGATGTGGGATGTACCATGATTTTCTGCTCTGATCTTTGGGTGATGTGAGCTTTCTGATGTAGCCTGAGTCCACCAGCTTCTTGGTCTCTTGGCTGTATGATGCAGCCTTGGCTGGGTCTTTGGTGAGACGACTCTCTGTGCCTCATAAGTGACTGAGGACAGCTTCCTTTGGGGCACTGAGAGGAGGAAGACCTTCCTTCCACAGCGGCTGAGACCGAGGATATCAGCCGCTGTGCTCAGCCGCGGTCCAGGTGGCGTTCGCTCTCGCTCGGAGTGTGGACAGAACGTGAGCTGGTCGCGTTGGGTTGGAATATTCATTCACTTAAGTCCGCTCCACTCCAGCCTGTTAGTAGCATGGGCGTCGGAACCATTCATTGTGAGGGGGACTTTTGAAAAGTGGTTGATAACCTTTCCTGCTTTTGTCCCCTAACCGTGGTTGGGAGACACAGGGGAGATCCGTCTTCTCCAGGGCCGGTACTTCCTCCCGGGGTTAACTCCCTCAACTTCTACGCTGTTACATGTGGTGGTGGTGTACAAAATACGGAGGCCGTCTTGCCGAAGAGTTTTGTACTTTATTTTGTTGGCTGCACTCATATACAAGGCCATTCAACTTGCTACCTGCACCGGTCGTCCTACCCTCCGGTCATACTCTCACACACAGACTCCAACACACCCGTCCACTTTGCGGGTCTCATTCGTGGGCAGGGCGCGCCTCGGACACTCAGTCACTTTCACTTTGAGCTGTCCTAAACTAAGCGCATATAAAAGACACATCGCACAACATGGTTGTTTGGTCCCCTCCACTTTCACAGTGAGTGCGTTTACAAGGGCTCGAAATTCCCGGTTATTATCGGGAGTTTTTAATATTCCGGTTTTGTCTTTGATCATATAAACACAGTTTCCCGTTGAAAAAAAACAGAAAATAGCAGTTTCCCGATTTTTCTGGCTGGGATTTTCCGTCAGTAACCGGGATATAACTTCATGTAAACGCTATTTTCCGATTTTAAGAAACTATCCATTTACTGCGCATGTGGAGTTAATCGTAAACAAACACGCCGGCGGTGAGTCTGAAGAGCTCCTGTTTCTGGAGTCAAGAGGAGGTGGAGTTTTATATTTTAACCATGAAAGAACTAAAAGTAGTGAATATTTAAGATGGAAAGAACCATCGTAATGTGGATTTATGCAAAGCTGTTGGCGACCGTTTCAAGGCGGCTGGTTTTCCTCCGGACGCGGAGACGAGTCGACCACAACAGAGACAGAGAGAAAATGTACTACAGATTGCGTCGTCTGACACAACATACGAGCTGCCATGCAGAAAGACAGTGACAAAAAGAGTCCAGCAGCTTTATGACAATGAAAAGGAAGATAAAAAGAATTTATTGGGGAAAGCCGAGTGAGTTGCCCTGACTGCGGATCACTGGACCTCGGTAAGCAATTCGTCAAGTGGCGTCATCACTCAATTGCCTTAACTATGCAGACGACCACCACTAGGCGCTTTGCTGAAAACGTGGCAGAAGATTTTGAGTCTGTATCAGATGCCTGGGAGATCACACAAAAAGTCACCACAATTGGAACAGACAGTGCCCGAACCATGGTCGCTGCAATGAGACAGCTCACGTTCCAGCACATGCCGTGTGTTGCTCACGTGTTGCAGAGGACCATCACAGTTTGCCTTGCTGACAGTGGGTTCACAGCCACACTGGCAAAATGTCCTAAAATTGTGGGACATTTTAAACACAGCCCCTCAAACACAGAGGAACTGAACAAGGAGCAAACACAACTAGAACAAGACAAAGAGGCTGTGAATGTTACTCTAGCCAAACAGAACCACAAGCTTAACTACAGCAGAGTGGGACAGTGTACAATGTATTGTACTGAATATCAATATCACTATGACTATAGTATAAAGTTACTACTGTTTTTAATCTACTATTAATTGGCACAGTAATTAATCACTTTCCAAAATGATCCTCTGCAGATATGTGACTGAGCTCCTTGGGGGGGGAGACTTATGTCTCATGCTCTGTTGTGTTACCTGCTCTCCGCCACCTGACCCACACCATGGAGGTCTCAGATGACGACCCAGCCTATGTGGTGAGGCTAAGGGTGACTTTAAAAATGACCTGTCTCAACGCCAAGATACACTCAACCATGGATGGCTCAGGGTAGCTACAGCACTCGGCCCCCGCTTTAAGGTAACGTGTGTAATGGTCTTCTTTGTTTTTCTTTTCACTTTCTTTTTGACCCCCTCTCTCTCAAAATGTGAACAGGCTAGTTTGTCTCAGCAACTGAAAGAGAAGTAGAGGAATAGTCATACAGGTATCCGGAAACCAATGGGGTTGTTGTTCCTGAAATGTGGATCAAACAGTGGCCTAAGCAACAGATATTTATTTTTTATCAGATTATTGGAACAAGAGGGACTGAGGTCAATCACTGGCACTTTTTTTTTATTTTATTTTAAATGGTACACTTTATGTTGAACTGTGTATTATGTTGTTGGTGCAACTGGCACTTTATGTTTAACTCTTTATTGTTTTGGCCAAGGTTATTAAGAGTTGGACTGAAATTATTTTATTTTTTTTAAACCAGCTGTTGCTAAATCAACAAAGTCAGTTATGGCCTCTGAAGCAACAATAAACAATGTTTTGTTGCTTAAGCTCATGTATTCAGTCATTATTCAATGGTATACTAAAAATCCTTATGAAAAACTTACTTCTCACTGTTCTCAGGTCAAATATTTATATGCGATTAATTTCGATTAATTAATTACAAAGCCTCTACTTAATTAGATAAATTTTTTTAATCGAGTCCCGGCCCTAATATATATATATATATATATATATATATATATATATATATATATATATATATATATATATATATATATATATATACCCTTCCTGGAACCGCCACCTTAACATGGTGGAGGGGTGTGAGCCTGAATGATCCTGAAGCTCTGTTGTCGGGGGCTTCGTGCCCCTGGTAGGGTCTCCCAGGGCAAACAGGTCCTAGGTGACGGGTCAGACAAAGAGCGGTTCAGAAGCCCCTTATGAGAGACCAACAGGCCCGGTTAGAACCATGAGGCCATCCTTCTGTGGACCCACCACCTGCAGGGGGCGCCATAGGGGCTGGTGCAGCTCCAACAGCTGCCCCCACGACCCGGCAACGGACAAGTGGAAGAAAATGGATGGATATATATATATACACTGGATGTATGATGCGGGGCGTATTTTAAATGTTGTAATCTGTAAAGCACTTTGTGATACCTTTCGGTATGAAAAGCGCTTTATAAATAAAGTTTGATTTATATGTATTTCATGTGCCACTAAATGTTTTTATTGTATATGTACATATGTATATTTTATTCACTATATCCTGGCTTTGTTTTTTGTGTTTGGATGTATGTTGTATACATATGCTGCCTACGTTTTGACCTAGGCCATTATGACATCATCCTGTGATGCAGCAGGCCACGCCCTATTTAAGGATGGCTTCTCATTCATAAAAACATTTTGCCTGATGAAGGCCACTGGCTGGAACAAATAAAGGAACACTGGTGTTGCAAGTATACAGTGTGCGAGAGGTTTTTCCTGTTCTACGTTTGGCTTCTATGCATTCTCTTACGCACCTGTTTCATACAAGAGATGTGCGAAGTAAACCGTCTTTAATTGCTGAAAAAATAATTAAAATAAAATAAAAAAGGCCTCCAATCCAAACCTTAAATGTGCTTTCAGATTCTTCTGCTTAATGACGTAAATAAGGCTAATACTAATATTACAATAAAAAATATAGATTGACGCCTTCTTAGTGTTGTCACAGTTTTGAACGCGTGTCAGTGGTTGACGCAGGTGTCAATCAGAACAGCTGATCATGTCATTGTATATTGGCGCCTAGTCAAACATATGATCAATAAATGCTGATCTTTGAACCTTAAATGGCTGACCGAGGCAAACATAAGGACATTTATATCATGGTGGACGCTTGGCATCACTTTCACCCAAAGGACTTTTGCAGAGGAAGTGTGAATCGGCGTTAGATCCTCCATGGGACTCCAGCGGGCCGCAGCTCAAAGCTAGCCCGAAGAGAACGCACCTTGGCCGGGTACAAGCCCGGCAACGACCCGGCGATATACTGGAGTACTCATCCCACGAAGATATACTGGAGTACTCGTCCCACGAAGACAGCAGAAGGTAAAAGGCTTTAAACTACGTACTGCTGTAATGCAATGCCATATTGTAAAAGCTCCTGAAGAAGTTTTTGTGATTGGGTTGGGTCCGGCTTGGTTTGTCCTGGATTCATAATTTTTTGGCTTTGATGAACAACAGTTTGGCCTCAGATTCAGGCAAATAGACGTGAATACTGTAGTTCTGCGCTTGTGTTTGTGCTGAATGCCCTTTTGCATTTTTGTTTGTTTTATAGTTGGCTAAACCGGGCAGAATTTGTTCTATATTATGAGTTGTCCGATATCGTCAAATGAGCCGCGCCTGGACTCTCATTGAAATACATTACAAACCCATTGTGTCAATGGAGACGCAAACGGGACCTTTTGCGTTCTATATTACGCATAAGGCGAGTGACCTTTCATCAATTTATTGATGAATTATTGATTATTTATTGATTATTCGGAGTGAGACTGTGTTGAAGATATAGACCAATGGGGAGGACTGGGGTTGGCCCGTCTCCTCCTCTCTAATCACAGCTACTCTCACCTGTGGGTAAACACTCCAGTATCGATCAGTACTGTCCTATTCATAGATGATCACTGCCCAATATCTGTCCTATTCATGGCTGATCACTGCTAATGACCTGCCTATTGTTCTTTTGTTGGCTGAGGTGCCGTCTCCGTGGACTGGCCGTGCCCTTTCGGTTTCTCCCGAAGGAGACTGGAGTAAAGTGACGGGAGATTAAATCTGAGCCCACCATTCCGGTTCATGGAGGGGTTTTCTTTCCTGACAAAAATAGCTTCATTAACTCCTCTTTCAAACCAATGTTCTTCTTTAGCTAAAATGTTGACCTCCCCGTCCTCAAAGGAGTGGTTGGAGGCTTTGAGGTGGAGGTGCACCGCTGACTGAGGGCCACTTGTGCTTTCTCTTCGGTGTTGATAAAGTCTCTTCTGTAAAACTTGTTTCGTTTCTCCAATATAATGTTGTTTGCATTCTTCTTCTTTGCATCGAATAGAATAAACCGCGTTGCTTTGTTTGTGGCTCGGAGTTTTGTCTTTGGGATGAACTCATGTTTGTCTCCGTGTGTTCACCGGTTTGTGGTTCACTGGAATCCTGTGCTGCCTAAAGATTCTCTGAAGTTCCTCTGAGACCCCGGCTACATACGGCACTACAACTCCCTTTCTTCTGGGCTCTGTAGTCTGTCTGTCTTGTTCTTTGGGTCTTCTTGCCCTTTGTGCTTTAGTGAAAGACCAGTTAGGATAGCCACAGTCTGAGAGGGCTCTCTGGACATGTTGCTCCTCTTTGGTCTTTCCTTCTGCACTCGCAGGCACCTCTTTAGCTCCATGTCTGAGCGTCATGATGACCTTTAGTTTTTGCTGGAGTGGATGGTTTGAGTCAAACATCAAATACTGGTCAGTATGAGTTGCCTTCCTGTAAACCTCTGTCTGAAGTTTTCCGTTTTCCCCTATGATAACTTTACAATCTAAAAAGGCAAGTATGTTTAGGGTTGTAAACATGACAAAATGTGCAAAAGTTCAAGGTGTATTAGTACTTTCGAGAGGCACTGTAAATAGACTGCGGGTTTACTTTTTCCCCCATCAAATCTCACAAGCTTTTTAGACTTAAACATTGATTTGGTATGAATGTGGCTTGTGGGAGGGGTGATCAGAGAGTTTAAAAACCATTAACAGAACTTTAAAATGGATCCTGAAACACACGGGGAGCCAATGCAGCGACTCTAAAACCGGTGTAATGTGGTCCCGCCTCCTGGTCTTCGTCAGGACACGCATAAAAGGTGACTGTGGTTTCATCTAAAATGCATGTGTGTGTCGCTACACAGGGAACACGGACACAGGCTAGGACCGAGGAGCGAGGAGCTAGGAGCGAGGAGCTAGGAGCGAGGAGCTAGGAGCGAGGAGCTAGGGCTGCGCGCCAACCGTGTCAGTCTTCTTTAGCTGCGACTGCTTTGGCGTCGCCACTAAAGCTACCCCTGACATCGGTGACTCAAATCACTTGGCAGAGTAACGACAGCCTACAAGGAGCTGAATCAAAAGAACATTTCCAAACCGTCAATCCACCAGTGACGCAGATAGACTGTTGTTTGTTTGAGCAAATTCATCAACAAGCTCACTACATTGATCTTGGTTTTGGTTTCATGCGAATAGGTCCAGAAATCGCTCAAATACAGTCAGGTCCATCACTATTGGGACATCGACTCATTTCATATGTTTTTGGCCCTATAAAGCGCCACAATAGATTTAAAATAAAAAATATGTAGTTAAACTGCAGACTTTCAGGTTTAATTTGAGGCTATTTACTTCCAAGTCGGATGAACGGTGTAGGAATTACAAGCGTTTTTATTACTGTTGGTTCAGCCACGCCTAATATGTTTGCTATCTCTGATGGGTTTGTTTTGATTTTTCAGCCTAAGAAAGGCTTGCTTCACTGATAGTGATAGCTCTTTGGATCTCATCCGTCCATCCATTTTCTTCCACTTGTCCGTTGCCGGATCGTGGGGGCAGCTGTTGGAGCTGCACCAGCCCCTATGGCGCCCCCTGCAGGTGGTGGGTCCACAGAAGGACGGCCTCATGGTTCTAACCGGCCCTGTTGGTCTCTCATAAGGGGCTTCTGAACCGCTCTTTGTCTGACCTGTCACCTAGGACCTGTTTGCCCTGGGAGACCCTACCAGGGGCACAAAGCCCCCGACAACAGAGCTCCAGGATCATTCAGGCTCAAACCCCTGCACCACGTTAAGGTGGCGGTTCCAGGAGGAGTCTTTGGATCTCATATTGAAAATAAAAGCAACAATATCCAAAATGCAAATATCACAGTTGAAATGAACTCTGGACGTCTCATCTGTTCCTTATAAATGGGATAATGAGGGAAGAGCAGACAATGGGCCATGGAACAGCCACATGTCCCATTACTTATGGTCCCTTAAAAAGTGAGAGGCTCACGTACAAACGCTCTTAATTCCTACACCGTTATTCTGATTTGGATGGAAATACTTTCAAATTAAAGCTGAAAGTCTGCAGTTTAAGCACATCTGTTTCATTTGAAAATCGATTGTGGTGGTTTACAGAGCCAAAAACATAAGAAATGAGTCGATGTCCCAATATTTATGGACCTGACTGTATTAGCAAGAAATCAGGTCCAAACATGTGTAGCTTTCAATGTTAGGCAACTCTTTCAACCATAGAATATCAATCGCTGCAGAGATTTGTATACAGAAATGGAACTCTAGTTAAAACAGGTCTATTTAAATGTATTAAATCAACACGTCAGCAAAATAGCGTCAATGTAAATATGCCGGGATTAGCATAATAGCTACTTTTCATTTGTTGTCCTAAGGCAGGTAAAAGAACAATAAACATTCAGCAAGGCAACATACAATAAACAAAGAGGCCCAAAGAAAAGTCCAGAGGTTAATCTACAGATCTGGCCACTTCGTCATTTATTACTTTGAATAGTCTTGGTATTAACTTGAATAGTAAAAACTGTAAACAGGAAGTGCAGTCAGAAGGAAGTAATAGGCTATATTTGTATAGTGCCTTTCACAGCCATGGCCACAGAGATTCTGTCCATTGCTACGTACGGCATGTAGCCATGAACGCTAACCGCTATGCCACCATGCTGCCCAAAAGTACACAGTAAAGAATGGTCAGAGTTGTATATAGGCCTAAGACTGTTCAACCAAACGTTATGTTGCAAACACTTAACCTGGCAAGTATTTATACTGCACTGATTTATCAGATTTTTTGTTTGAAGTGTCTCATTCGAAATCGTTGTGCTATTTTAACGTTGCGTAAGCCGTTAGCTTCAGGATACAAACGTCTACAGTGGTGAACAGTTTCCTTGGCTCCTGACGTGATGTTTTTAACATGATGCTCGTGACTGTCCATCACAAACCCACTGCCGGCCTTGTTATCTGAGATAGTTATTTATTTGGACAAGTCTCTGCTGCCAGGCCATGTGCTCAGGCTGCGAGAATGAGGAACCGCCCCTCTCTCCCTTTCTAACTGAAAAAGCAGCCCTCAGAGCCTTGGATTTCAGATTTCGCCATTCAAAATAATTATCTTTATCAATAAATACGCTAAAAATAAAAAGCCTTTTTTACATTGAAAACAGCATGGCAAATAAATAAAAAAATAGACAGTTTACTCACTCCCGGTAAGGCTTAAAAAATCTCCCAATTTCGAGGTTTAATCACAGACCTGGCAACCATTCTTGTGTCATTGTGAGCAGAGAGTCCAGAGCGTTCAGCTTGCAAGAAAGGTTAGCAAACACTATCTACTGTACCTATATGTGCCATTTACACAATACAACTGACTCAGACTGTAACCACTTTTAATAAACTAGTATTATGGTACTTTTTTGCGGCTATGAATGAAATAAATTGCATGTTTTCTTCGCCAGTGCCACAAAAATAGATTTTATCCCTTGAAGGCAGTATTTGGAGCGGGGACAAAAAACGTGTTATCCCTAAATCAAGTCAATTAGCCTCTGTGAAGAACTATGGTACACTGTATGAACACAGGTCATTTTCTGCATAATATTCCGCTATACGCCGTACCCTTAGTGAAATCTGTTGTCATATCTGGATCAGATATGACAACAGATCGAAGGAGCCGTCCATTATGGACAGGACAGGCCTGTCCTGTCCATAATGCCATCTGCCCGTCACCACTCCTCCTGGGCCTTCCTCTGTATGTTTGAGAGAAAGTAGGCCACAGAGGATGGCGGCCCTCCCCGCACACGTAATCTGTGCACCCTGGATTAAACCCACGGGGACACACCAGCCACTAGATCACAATCTGCGAGCTCTATATGAAGAAGCCTTACTAATATTTCATGAGAATGGGCCTTTATTCAGCCGGCTCACACCGCAACATGGACAGAAACGCCCGCCACAGTGTTCAAACGTTCTCTCAGGGCGACACAGCCCCGGCAAACTTCAACAAAGGAAAACGTAGCTAATATTATGGCTAACCTCCATTTTGCTAGCACCCATTTCATCAAGCATTTCAAAAGAGCACAGGGTTGTTGTTATATATTCAAGGTTAATAGCTAAACATGCTACCAAAATACTACTGAAATATACAAAAAACAGTTGAATTGGTCCTGGCTTGCTAATGGTAGCAAGGCAGCTACTCCAAGAAACCTTTCAGAAATCTATAGCATGTTTGATGTTTATTTTCATCCTTCAAAATCTTCTCACTATTTTCTATTTTAGATACTGTGTGAACGTGTCAGAAAACACTACGTAAATCAGGGGGTTTGATCTTTTATCTAAGAGCATGTCTCCAAGCAAACACATGGACATGCACATGGTGAGTGTGCATCTCCACTGTGACCAGACTCACTCGCTGGTACAGCGGTGAGCCACCAATTCTCCCCTTCCGACAATCTTAAGGACGCTCCGAATATCATACGATAATCAGACATCTCTGCCGTGTGCGTCTGCTCGGAAGGACGTTGGGACCGCTCTGATCTCAAATCGTTTGGATTGTTTTGGTTGGATTTCTCCTGGTGTGTGTGTGGTGAACCCTGAGGACAAACGAGCCACAGCCTCATGACTGTGACGTGTAGCCAAACAGAAAGAGAGGTGACGAGGTGGCAAGGAAGCATCAGGAAGCACGGAGGGGAACTGCTGCACCTCCAGTCACCAGTCCGTTAAACTGATCAAGTTTGCGGACGACACCACCCTCATCGGGCTCATCTTGGACGGTGATGAGTCCGCCTACAGGAGAGAGGTGGAACGGCTGGCGACCTGGTGCAGGCACAACAACCTGGAGCTGAACGCCCAGAAGACAGCTGATATCACTCATCACTTTATAACTTTATAACACTTAATATCACTTTATATGCTACACGTCTGTAAATACAATCCTGCTTTTGTTCATTGTGAAGAAAAACAGCCGTTTTCCTGTGTTGTCCTTGTACACAATAAAGAGTATCACTACGACGAGTTTACTTTTCCCCTATTTTAAACATTACCTTTAATTGACAACACTGCGCATTCAAACTGAAAAAGGAGTTCAGAACCGTCAAATTTCTACGCTACGTAAAACTAATAAAAATACATACCAGGAATTGAAGACAAATCAAGGAGTTCAACTTAGACGTTTTATTCCCTAACATGTCATCTTAATACAGAATTCTGTCTTTCCCAGTGCCCTATCAAATGTGTCTGTCAGCAGCCGTTCCCAATGGGCATACTGACTCTTCCTGGGGAAGCACAGTATTTTTACACATTCCATTGTTTACAAGATTTATGAGTCTAAGACCACATGTAATGTTTTCATCGTTCCCATTGGCTCCCACAGCTGTGCATTCAGCTCCACCTTGGTCTCCCTTGTAATTTGAACCCTTTATTGACCATGTGGCCAGTGGACTGGGTGGGGGTCGCTGTGTCTCAATCTTCCCTGAAACAAAGGACTTTTTTGGGGAAACCACACCTTTATACTGCACTGAATGAAAACTTTTGGTTAGTTTGCTAAATAGCCAAAGGAACAAAACATCGTATAAAAATATTATCTCTTCAGACCCCTTTCTGACCTCTAAAAGGAGGTCAACAAAACCATAATATTTTCAAGTTCACAAAAGTACAGCCTGTATCAAAAATCACAGTACAATTTCACATATTATAACACCAAATAAACATGTTCACTTTATGTAGGGCATACTCAACCAGCCGCTGAGTGGTTACAAAATCATCTCTCTCTTCCCATGTGTAACTTCCGCTTACTAATCTTTCCAAGCGGAACTTGGCTGGTTTTTATTCCGTGTCAACGGTACATTTCACCTTTTACGTCCCCCTGGGACCGTCTCTGTTTGACACAAAAATAAACATTCCTGCAACACAAAACACAACAAGCACAACAACACCGAACAGTGTTGTTTAGATATTATCTCCACCACAATATTCTCCATCACAGCCTTGTCGGGGGTCGTTCCATTCATATTTCAAAGCCTGCCGTACTCTTTCCAAGTACAGGCTGGGACCACCCCCTTCTTGCGTTTCCCTTGTCCTGAGCTCCGTGTCCCCCTGGGACGCATCACCCATGGTGTAGATGCCCCCAGTGGAACCCAGAGCCCTGGAGACCATGCTGCGAATGAGAGGCACAACACAACAAAACAAAACACAACAAAACAAGAGTATTACACCTATAAGAATACCCACCTTTTGAAGGATATGGATCCAGGAACCGGAATTCAACCAATTTAGCCAGGTCCACTGAGGACCCTGGTCTTCTTGAGACGCGAGGAAGTCTTTGAGTTCCTTTACTTTATTTTTAATGGCTGTCCAATTGCCAGTGTCGTCGGGAATATAAGTACAGCAGTGGTCAAGGCCAACTGCTGTACACATACCACCCTGTTCAGCGTACAGCGCGTCTAACGCCACTCTATTTTGCATAGCCACAACAGCCACTGCCTTAAGTTCTGGACTCCGTTCCATTTGGTCCAAGATGTCGCCTATTACCTCAGTTAGGTCCTCCAGGATCCACCATACCTCATTTAGACGCTGCATGGAGGCCGCCACACCGATCATAGGGATCAGCGTGGCGATAAATCCTTTCCCATCTCCGAACAGGGGCTTACGTCCGCCGTTATCAGAGAAAGGTACGTATGATTGACCGAGGGTACGATCTCCCACCTTCAGGGTGTCCCTTTTTCTCATGCCGTGCTTATGTAGGTTATGGTGTCTATATTCTCGTACGGCGTCTTGCATTAGTGCATCTGACACCACAATAGATGAGGGCTTCAAACGAGCCAGAGTGCAGGTCCCACACCACCCCCGCGGCAGGGTCAAATAACTATTATCGCCGCATAGCCAGATGTGTCCGACCGGGGTGGGAAATCCCCCTCTCAGTGGGACTGATACTACCGCGGAGTAGGTTAGGGGAGTCATTTCCACTACCCTAGCCCAAGTGGTTCGGTTCAACGGCCATGTTTGTCCGAAAAACGGATGCCTTCTATGTTTTATCTCGCTTTTTTCTACGAGGTCACTGTGGAATTTCACTACTCTCTCGGCCCAAGTTTGGTTTCTTACAGAAAACCCATCACCTATGTAATCTAAACACGATGTTTTACCCAAGTACCTGTCCCCCTGCCCACATTCCCGCTTAAACCCGAGGGGCGCTACTAGCTCCTTCCTAAAATGTGTCACGCCAGCAAACCGTATCCCCTTCCTCAAGGTGTCATTGGTTCCGGTCGTCCAATTCCCTGGCCAGACCCATTGTAAGGGACTAGCATACTTTTTGTATGGCTCGCACCCCGGTAGGACCCTATCAGTCCACCTCCACCAATGGTAGAGCCACAATAGACACACCGAGGCCCTTACCGAAATCGGGACTGGGACAGTGGACGGCACTTCTGCAGCATGATGGGGCCTGAGGGAGCACACCCAACATGGCGGGGTTGAGTTGGTAATTATGGCCGTGTGCTTAGCTAATTTTACCCATTTATTCTCTCCTGGCTTATGACCCCCCGTATCGAAAGACCGTCGCTTCCTAGATCCATCTCCCTCTGTGGAAACAGACATGTTAGATACATCATAAATCACAGGTTTCAAAACAGCATAATTTGTTCCTTCTTTGTTTTCCCATGTTTTTATCATTTTTTCTGTACAATGGGTGATCCAGTCTAGGGTGTGTTGGTCCGACACTGCTTCTCTCATTTTCACCAACATTGTACCTGCATTGTTGCAGTAGATGACCAGATTTTCTCCAGGTGTTTTACCTACTTCTTTGCATACCTTGTAGAGGGCCAATTTCAATTCTTTGATAGGGTGTCCTCTGACCCGTCCCTCACAACTATGTGGATCGTCTATTTTTATTACTGTTGGTATGATGAGCAAGCAAAGAGCAAGTGTCAGGGCCCACACCCCGTATGGACACCTTAAAGGTCCTGGTTTTAAAACCCAGGCCTTAAGTCCATATTTGTTAGTCTTTTTTATGTCTTTGTGATCGTCTGGGTTGGGGTTGGTGTCCCCCACCCCCTTCAGTGGGGCTGTTAGACCCACTATCATATTCAGCAGGATGTGTCAACCGTCTGGGATGCGTATGAGTCCAATGTAAGCCTGTTTTCTCAGAACAGGGCTTCAAGTGTGACCAGTGGTACCAGTTGTCACGCCCCTCAACCTTAACCGCGGTGGCAGTCCTTTGAGTCACTTCAAAAGGTCCTAAGTATCTGGGAGCGTTCCAACAGGTCCTGGTGTGGTTTTTAATGTAGACCCTCGATGGTAAGTCCGCTGTGTAATCAGAAACAGTGGTGTCAGTCGCCACAATGGGTGTTAGTTCCTTCAAAAGTGTATTGAGAGCCTCAAAATACGGTCTGAACTGGAAGATGTTAGTAACTTCAGGCAAGGTCGCTGAGTTA
The DNA here is from genome assembly GCA_021464625.1 of Proterorhinus semilunaris. NCBI lineage: Eukaryota > Metazoa > Chordata > Actinopteri > Gobiiformes > Gobiidae > Proterorhinus > Proterorhinus semilunaris. Next base: position 37,879,863 of record CM038347.1, read on the forward strand.
GACTTAGGCAGGCACCCGGGCATGGCCCTGCCAAACACAAGTTCAAATGGGGTGAAATGAGTCGTGTTATTCACAGTGGACCTAAGGTGAAGTAACGCAGCGGGGAGCGAGGACAACCAAGTGGCTTTAGGGTTGTCTCGCAGCATTTTGGCAAGAACACTCTTCAGTGACCGATTCATTCTCTCCACTTTAGCGTTACCTTTAGGGTAATATACGCAGGAGAACGATTTGTGAACACCCAAGAGACCACAGAGAGTCTTAACATCATGGTCCGTGAAGTGGGTCCCGGAATCACTGTGTAACTCCGAGGGAACCCCAAAGAGAGGGATCCAGTCTTTCAGAAGTACAGCCATGACCTCAGCTGAGCTTTCCCTTTTGCATGGGAAGAACGCCGGCCATCCCGAGAACGTGTCTACAATACCCAACAGAAATCGCTTACCTTGGTGAGGCACGATCATGTCCGTGAAATCAATCTGGATCACATCACCAGGGTAGCGTCCAGTTTTCACCGCACCCGCACCTCGTTTGTGGTGTGGGTGAGGATTAAAGGCACCACATGTCTGACACGCACGTACAAAGTCTTTACACAAAAAGAGAGGCACCTTATGGTAGTAGAACTGTTCCAAGATGCTGGCCATGCCCTTCGGACCAAGGTGATTCAAACCATGTATTTCCTCTAGAACACGTTGTTCCATCGATGGCGTCAAGAATGGCAGGCCATTAGGGCCACGATAGACGCCATCAACGTACGCGTCAGCAAGGCGATTTCGTGACCAAAAGTCCTCACCGTATTCATCATGATAAGAACGGCACTCGTCGACACTCAGAAGTCCCTGAAAAGCAACAGGCGTTAAGTGGGGCTTCCAAAAGGTGTCTAAATGAAATTTAAGGCTGTGCGCCCTGCCTGGCGGCAAGTTCTCCACCAAGGTTCCCAAGCGATCCCACACTTCCATGGGCATCCAGAGATGACCTGAGTCAGTCAGAGCAACATCATGACCGTCAATTGTAGAAATACTGACCCATACATCCGAGACCAGCTGCAAGGACTCCAACAAAGGAGCCTGAACAAGTCCTACCAACATCAAAGGATTACACTCCCCTTCACCGGGAGAGTCAAAATGATAATCACCCGCCATTTTCGCCGCAACATCCGCCGCCCTGTTGCCAATGGCAGTCATTGTGTCCGCCTTAGAATGACCAGGAACCTTCACTACCGCCACAGCAGCAGGGAGCAACAGACTGTCCGCTACTTCTTCGCAAAGTTCTTTATGGGCTACAGGAGTGCCCTTAGCGGTCAAAAAGCCGTTCCTTTTCCAAGACGACAAATCACGCAACACTAGGCCACACACATAAGCCGAGTCGGTGTAAATCGTGACACGCTGACCCGAAGCAACCTCCAACGCCAATTTCAACGCCATCAACTCCGCAAACTGGGCGGAGGAGCCACCATAGGGGCCCCAGCTGGAAACTGTGCGAGTGTGGTTCGGTGGCGAAAGTTCAACAACCGCAGCCCCAGCTGACAGGGACCCATCCGGGAGCCTGTGACAATGTCCGTCCGTGAAAAGCAAACGAGAGCCCGGTAAAGGTTGGTCTGATAAGTCAGGCCTAATCCGAACCTGAGATTGAGAGAAAGACTCACAGCAATGTGGGGAGCCAGTAAGGGTCAGCCCTGCCGAAACGTTAGGAGCGTCATCGGCAGCAAAAGTTAAATTTGGGGCAGTCAGTTCCCTTGCAAGTCTCAATTGTCTTTGAGGAGTCAGGGCAAAGGTTTTAGATTGTACATAAGCTACCACCGAGTGAGAGGTATACACCACCAATGGATGACCCATCACTACATGAGCCACCTTCTTCAATAAGGAAGCCAATGTATCAGCAAACAGCGCACAATCAGTGGCCTTCTTGGCAATTGGGTCCAACAAGGTGGATGCGTAAAGTATGATATTACGCTGACCACTCGCTCCTTTCTGCCACAAGACCGCATGTCCGGAGCAATTGGTGATGGTGGTATCAAGATGAAAAGGCTTACCGTAATCAGGAATGGCAAGGTCCGCACAGGAAGCCAAAGCTGCCTTTAGGTCAGTAAAGGCTTTGTCAGCCTCCTCCGTCCAAGACAGGGAGGCTCGGAGATCTCGAACCCCAGCTGCGCGGATGATTTCTCGCAAGGGAGCAGTCTTACCTGTGTAGTCCAAGACATGGTGTCTGGAGTAATTCGCCAACCCTAAAAAGGAAAGAAGGGACCGTACCGTATCCGGACGGTCGGCCGTAAGAATGGACTGCCTCTGGGTGGCACTAGGGGTAATATGACCAGCCGAAATAACCTTACCCAAAAAGAGAACTTGGGGTCGGCAACATTGTAGCTTCTCCTTTGAGACCTTAAAGCCACATTCAAGGAGACGTGACAGGACAGCGGCCGTCACGTCCAAACAATCTTTGGCACTTTCAGCGCCAATTAAAATATCATCAACGTACTGTGACACAACAGCACCGGGAAGTACTTCAATAGGGGACAAACAGTCCTTCAAAACTTTATTGAAGATTCCTGGTGAGTTCCGATGACCTTGAGGTAAGACCTTGTACTGCAATTTCACTCCACCATATGTAAATGCAAATTGATATCTACACTCCTTAGCCAAGGGAATGGTGAAGAATGCATGTTTCAGGTCAATGACTGTAAAGTACTTCATCACAGGAGTCAGGATAGAGAGACATTTGTGAGGGTCTGGAACAGGCAAGAGAGGTGTGGTTGTGACTTCGTTTACCTTTCTTAGGTCATGTGCAGGTCTAAAAGTGCCATCATGCTTTGGCACTGGGTTTAAAGGAGTATTCCAAGGAGAATCAGAAAGCTCTAATACCCCAGCTTCCCATAAGTCTGTTAGGGCAGTTTCAATGCCCTCCCGCTGTTTGTCCTTACGAAAAGGTCTTTGCGGGACATAAACACGAGACCCCGGGGCAACATCCAAAGTTACCGGGTCCACTTTCGTGCAATAACCGATGTCCGATGGGCCCCTCGCCCACAAGTCCTCTGAGAAGCGCTTTAACATGTCCTCCGCACCTTCATGGTCGGTCAACTCGCGGCCATGAGACCGAGAAAGAATCTCTTCTTCAGCCATTGTTTCGTCTATCGCTAAACCTAACTCGACCTTGTATGCCTGTGTACTGGAACTGTACATTACCCCATCCATACCAGTCTGCTCCCAGTCCAGAACCTTGTTAAGTTTATGTGTTAGGGGACCCAACTCCCTGGCCTCATGGCCAGGGCCTAAGAACAGTGACACGTGTGGGTCAGTTAGAGTGTCTCTTTTATAGAAACATTTTATGTTTTCCGGCAGAACAACTGGGGCAACAACACCTGATTCATGTACATACAAATGTGTGGATGTGATAGTATATGTATTACCTCTAACCTCACTATCAAAAGCCAACTGGTATTGGGCGTCAGCACTTCTGTCATAGAAGAGAGTGCAGTGCAGTGGATCAATTGGAGGGGCATATGGGTGGAGCATAGTGAACCATGGTTTCCATTCGAGCATTTTTGCGTAGAGTCCAGTCATGTCAGGAGTCCCTGGCTCTAGGAGTAGCCAATAGATCGACACTCCCTCAGCCATACGCTCTTCCCGAAAAACATAAAGTCCATGGGACCGTGCCGGTGTGCAGGTGATGGAATATCCGTTTGGCCAGGTAACATACATGGCGTCAGGGGAACAGTTAATAATGGCTCCTGTAGCTTGAAGGATGTCTCGACCAAGCAGATTCACCGGAGTCTGGGGTGAATATATCAATGACGATTTGAAAGTCTGTCCAGCCAGTTTGAAAGTCAGTTCTTTGGTCATGCGTAGAGGGGTTGCCTTTCCCGTGAGTCCTGAAAGGTTAATGCTTTTGTCACTTAGCATGTGTGGTGTTGCTTTTCTAGTCGTGGAATGAGTAGCTCCCGTATCCACGAGCATCATCAACGTTTCCCCACCCACCTCTACTGGGACAAATGGTTCTGGGGTGGGTCCAGGACTCACTGGGCACCCCTAGTAGAAGTCCTCTTGACCGTATGGGAGGCAACCATGAGTGTCGTGTACTGGATAGTTGCCACCACCGCCCCCACGAAACCACGGGGCTGGTCCAGAACGGCCAGGTCCCCCTGCCGGATGTCGGAGCTGTGGTGCCCCACGCGCTCCTCCCAAAGGCACACGAGCAGGTGGGTTGGGACAATCCCTAGACCAATGACTGGGGTCCCCACAGTTGAAGCAGCCCGCCTGTAGGCCACCTTGGGTACAGTCTCTGGCCCAATGATCCTGCGCCACACAGTGAAAGCAGGCCTGGTTGTGCTCTTGGCCCCGCCCAGCTCCAATAGCCCCATAGCCCGTACCGCCGGACCCCCTGCCTCTTGATCGTCCCCTTTTGTTGCCTCTACCCCTACCCCCTGAGTTTCCTCCTATCCCGTGAACATGAATGTGCATTTGTGATGTTGGCCCTAAGGGCTGATTCTGGGAGGCGTATAGGACGCTTGCTGGTGTAGGGACAGGTGTCAGGGGTGTGTGTATGGGAGTTGTTGCCACCATTTGTGTCTTTTTGTTATCTTTTTTGGCAGCCGTTAATTGCTGCCGTGTCTGGTTAAGCTGATTCTTCAGCAGCTCTTCCTGCATGATTTCAATGTTACTTTGTCTGGCACTGTGTTTTTTGTTGAAAATTTCAGCGTGATGTTTGAAATGAGTCAGAAATGTGGTTGAGTCTGAAGTCAGTCCTGGGACATTGGTCAGACAGGTCTTAATAGGTTCTGGAAGAACGTCCAGCACGTTCTGAAGGAACAGACAGGATGTCTGTGGGTGTCTGTACGGGTGTACATGCATGGATGCAATGTAAAGTTGGATACATTTATCCAGAAATTGGGTAGGGCAGGTGCCCGGTACAAATGATGGGAATGTGGGAGGTTGGGGGGATGGTGGTGGATACATAAGATCCACCACTGTCAGGAAATTCTCTGCCAGTGGATCAAAGGGTTCATGGACCTGCGCGTTGTGCAGGTTCGCGGTTCTCAGTAGGTGGCTTACAGCGTGAGGGGCTGCACACGCGGACACCAGGCCCTTAATATCGCCGACCGCCAGCTGCGCGTTGGCGCATTGTAGCTTTAATGTGCTAAACCATTTTTTGCCCCCTTCCTGTAGGGGGGGTAAGGTGTCCCTAAGGTGTCGTAATTCAATACTACTCAGTGGTTTATAGGCCACTGGGACCGGGCCCCCTGCATTTACTGGGGGTCCCGTCTGAATAAGAGGATAAGTACCTCGATATGTAGCTCCTTGTGGGAGCTTGGCCAATTCCTTAGTCTTTTTTTCAATTTTCACCTGTAGGTCCGCTACCACCTTTTTTGCCTGTTTCAGCTCCACTTTCCAGTCCTCCTCCTCATCCTCCTCATAGTCTCTATTCTTAAGTTCAAATACGCGATCCAAAGCGCCTCTTTTTTCGGTGTAAAGTGCGCTTAATTCATCCGATATTTTGTATGACTCCACATTGGCCCGACAGTGGCCTTCGTCCTCGCTATCATCCGAGAACTGGGAAAGACTAATCTTTTCAGTTACTTTCTTCTTTTGTTTCACCACTGGGGCCGGCTGGGCCACGTTGGCCTTAAGCGCGAGTTCCTGTAGCCTTTCAGTCAGCTCGTGAACCTCAGCCTTTCTTGCTTCCGTCTCTTCATTAAATCTTTCCATTAATTGTTGTTGGGCTTTTAGATGATCTTCAGTCACCTTCTGTGTCTGAGACAGCGAGTGTGTCTTCAATTCTTCAAGGGCTTGCATTGTTTCCTTGGCGCATTTTTCTGTTTGTTCCACCACCTTTGTCCCCCACAACTGTCCGCCTGGATCCCTTGGTATTGTCTTGGAGTCAGTGTAGGCGCGTGTTATCAAGGACCTAACATGTTTATGCTCGTCCGCTGATAACAAGTTTGAAGCCGCCACGTCCACGTCCACCAGTCCATGAAGGGTTAACTGTGGGTAGAGAGAGGACCCACACGCTCCGCTCTGGTCATACGGAGGAGGGGCCTGTGGGGCCAAAGCGGGAGCTCCTCCGCTCGGGAGGGGCTCTTGAATCCCTCCCCCTGAAGTGGGGGAGATTGTAGCAGGGGCCTTCGGCTCCACGGCGGGAGCCCCTCCTCTCGGGAGGGACTTTTGAACCCCTCCCCCTTGAGTTGGGGAAAAAACCTGTCTCTCTTTCAACCATTGTGCTGAAGCAAGTGCAAGGACCGGGTCGATGCGTTTTCTCAGTTTTTGATACTTACTGATCGTGAGTTTCAGCAGTTTCTTCTCACTCTTCGAGAGTCCATTACTCCCCTTTAATTTGTCCTCGTCCTGCAATTCCCTCGTGCAGAACTCCACTGCACCAGTCAAAACCCCGCAGAAAAACTCCAGTGAATGTGGGACCGTGGGGTCCCTCTGAAGCAGCTCAAAGCCTTGAAAACAGGCCAAAATCGCCTTGTTCAAGTCTTTTCGCGTGGTCTTTGTTAAGAGAGGCGACGCCTCCGTGACTGCCTTCCCCCAACCTTCACAGTCCATTAATTCCAGCATTTTCTTACCTTCCTCGTCGCTGTTTCCTTCACACAAGTTTATACTTACCACCACTCCAACTCACCTTAATACCGTTTATGATTTCCAAAAACCAAACATAAATTCACCGAATTTACTATGTTTTTTTTTCTCGTTTTTTTTTTTTTTTTTTTTATTAATTAATTTTTTTATACCACTTAATCCCGTATTTTTTTTAGAATTTATAGAACCCCGTTCTAAAGGCCTCAAACCTGTTTCTATGTAGAATTTATAGGATCCCCGTCCTAACGGCCTCCAACCGTTTATTTTAGACAGACCCCAAATCTGTCAACGACTATATTTCAACGTTTTATTTCAGACCGTGCGTCCACGGCCTTGGGCGGTTCTGCCTACGTGCATTTCAGCTTTTACAGGGGTAAAACCCCAACGCGCAGCCCGTTAATTACTCGTAATTTCAATTTATCCCACTTTTTTTTGTGGTATCTAAGATATCAAATTATAACGTTTCTTTCCTTAATTCCACCATCAATTCACAGATTACACCACACAACAGACAACTCCGTTAAAAAGTAATCTAAAATTTGGAAAAATATGCCAAATAGACGTACTTTGAGACTCACACAATAGTAGGGGTCAAAAGCAGTCTTACCTTTTCTAGATGGACGTCCATGAAATTGTTGTTGTATGACGTGGAATGATAAGGACCTGGTATGCCTGCCGCAAAAGTGGTTTTTTTTTTCTCGAAGACCGAACCTCGTCGCGTCTCCGTTTGACGGCTCTTCAGCACCCCCTTCAGCCCGTCGCGGTCACCAAAATGAAGAAAAACAGCCGTTTTCCTGTGTTGTCCTTGTACACAATAAAGAGTATCACTACGACGAGTTTACTTTTCCCCTATTTTAAACATTACCTTTAATTGACAACACTGCGCATTCAAACTGAAAAAGGAGTTCAGAACCGTCAAATTTCTACGCTACGTAAAACTAATAAAAATACATACCAGGAATTGAAGACAAATCAAGGAGTTCAACTTAGACGTTTTATTCCCTAACATGTCATCTTAATACAGAATTCTGTCTTTCCCAGTGCCCTATCAAATGTGTCTGTCAGCAGCCGTTCCCAATGGGCATACTGACTCTTCCTGGGGAAGCACAGTATTTTTACACATTCCATTGTTTACAAGATTTATGAGTCTAAGACCACATGTAATGTTTTCATCGTTCCCATTGGCTCCCACAGCTGTGCATTCAGCTCCACCTTGGTCTCCCTTGTAATTTGAACCCTTTATTGACCATGTGGCCAGTGGACTGGGTGGGGGTCGCTGTGTCTCAATCTTCCCTGAAACAAAGGACTTTTTTGGGGAAACCACACCTTTATACTGCACTGAATGAAAACTTTTGGTTAGTTTGCTAAATAGCCAAAGGAACAAAACATCGTATAAAAATATTATCTCTTCAATTGTCAAATTGTTGTCCTCTTACCACAAGTCACTTTATTTTATCTTATTTATTTAATATTTTTTATGCATGCCCTTATAGCCTTATAGTTTAACGTTCTTAGCTTATTTTTATCTTAATTCTGTGTTATATGTTCTATGTCGCACGTTTGCACCGAGACAAATTCCTAGTTTGTAAACCCTGTTCTGAAACAATGGCAATAAAACCTATTCTGATTCTGATTGCCACAGCCTCTTCTTCTTCCACAATGTTTGTTTACTCTGAAGTCACGTGTGATCTTGAGAGGTTTCGTGAGATTTCCCGTATGATCTGGGAATGTTTGTGAGTGAAATCGGTTCATGTGTGATGTGTTGATTTTGCAGTGTGGCTGCACACCACACACTGTACAACCACAACTGTTATCGCCGTGTGTCTCTCAGGTTTGGACAATCTGCCAACAATTTTCAAGTCTTCCCGTGTGAACCAGGCTTAAGTTTCAACAAATATGATTTTGGCCCTCCATACTGTACGTCCAAGCGCCCCCAAAGGTGTTTTGCTTTGTGTGGTTGGATATCTCAATATGTGAATAGGTGTGTTTTCTGGTACCTACGTTTCCTCGTCCATGTACATCAGGGAACATATGTGTGATGTACTGTGTCTTTATAGCAGTGTTTTCCACCACAATCAATGGTTCTGATACAAAGCAGCTCTTTAAAGCCTGTGGTGCAGCTCTTTTGAGCTTTGATGAAATAATCGATGAAGGTTCTTGAGTCATTGTCTCTACTCTGTAGTTGATGAAAAAAGTAAATGTTCATTTGTATGGGTGACAATCTACAATAGTATGAGGGAAAATTTGTGCCAGAACGAAGGCTGTGACTAATTATTTGTTGAAATTTTGTAGCGAAGGACCATCCAGATCCACTTATATTTCGTACAGTCTGTACAGTTTCACTGATTTTACATATTTTTTTCTTCTCATGATCATACTAGCAATAATTTGCTAATGAAAATATAATTTTGTCTCTCTTTCTTTCGGTTTGAATTGACAAAAGTGGCTCTTTGGTGTTGAAGGTTGCAGACAGATAGGGTATATACTTTTACATCAGGATTGACTTCACCATTCCTTTGCCTGTGGATAGAACATTTGAAATAACTTCAGATTTTGTTGCTGAAAAATATTGGTATTTTGGGCATTTTTCAGCATAAAAGGATAATGACCAGCTCAACAATACAATTTTAAAGCTGATTGTATGTGGATATTTGTGACTACATTAGGATAAAAGTTAACTCATAAACATGTACATGTACAGTATATAGTTGTGTTTTGAAACTGATGAAGTATATAAGAATTGTTTATATCTGATGTAAATGTAAGATTATGAGGGGTAGGCACTGATAAGCTTCCTGCTTCGGTCTACTCCCTTTGAGCTTTTATAAACTGTATAATTGTGAAATTTTGAGAAAGAAAAGAAACGTTAACTGCTCAAATAAACTACTAACTACTAAGACAGATAATGCTCTTTTTGTATTGGGCAATCAAAGAATGGATTTGGATGAGGATCTGAACTATTTAAATATCACATTTGGCTGCCTTTAGTCGATATCTCCATGGAGACGAGCTGGGCCCACATAAAATGAATGTATTCAATATTACACGGTGTGGCTTTAACTAAAGGTCCAAAGTTATGCTTTATAATGTCAAATGACTTAAGGACCGTGATATTTTTGTAGCATGACCTATAATAACATATAACGCCTGCTGCTTTCACGAAAAGGAAGTGATTCAAATTGAAAGAATTGTCAACAATGTAAACCAGCAAACATGCTAACCTGTGACAAAGACAAGGACAAGATCAGAGGACGCTTGGTGAAAGTGGCTGGACTTACAAGAACCTTCACGGGCTGGCATTGAGTGCAGAAAGGGACGATATGTAGGATGGCCAAAACTAATGACAAAATGATACGGCTGGTGCGAATGCTAATCAGAGCAACTACTGCCTCTAGACACAGGTGTTGAGTCACATTTACTGTAGGTCAAAGCCTCGTTAGAAATCATTACTGAATGTAATGATTTCTGAAAATTCTGAATTTCTACTTTTGTGGCGGACAGTGTTAAGAAACCTTTTTGTACATTTTCATGATTTTCCTTTACAAATCATTGGTTGTCTGGATAAGAAATTTCAGTTAAATATATCATGTAGGAGTGATATTTGAGAAGTTAAATGAAGTTTAAATGATTTATGGAAAGTGTGCAAGAATTATTTAAACAAAATTGGGCATGTGCATAAATGTCATTTTATTGATTTCAATACCTTTAGCACTAATTATTAGAACTCAAAATTGGTTTGGTAACCTCAGTGACCCTTGACCTCCATACACAGATGAATCCAATCATGAGAGAGGGTATTTAAGGAGGCCAATTGTAAGTGTTTCTCCTCTTTGCATCTTCTCTGGAGAGTGGCAACATGGGAGCCTCAAAACAACTCTCAGAAGAGCTGAAAACAATGATTGTTCAACATCATGGTTTAGGGGAAGGATACAGAAACATTTAAGCTCTCCGTTTCAACTGTGAGGAACTTTGTGAGGAATTGGAAGACCAGAGGCACAGTTCTAGTTAAGGCCCGAAGTGGCAGACCAAGAAAAATATCAGATAAGCAGAGGCGCAGGATGGTGAGAACAGTCACAGTCGACCCACAGACCAGCTCCAAAGACCTACACCATCATCTCACCATCAACCCACAGACCAGCTCCAAAGACCTACACCATCATCTCACCATCAACCCACAGACCAGCTCCAAAGACCTACACCATCATCTCACCATCAACCCACAGACCAGCTCCAAAGACCTACAGCATCATCTCACCATCAACCCACAGACCATCTACAAAGACCTACAACATCACCTCACCATCAACCCACAGACCAGCTGCAAAGACCTACAACATTACCTCACCATCAACCCACAGACCAGCTCCAAAGACCTACAACATCATCTCACCATCAACCCACAGACCAGCTCCAAAGACCTACAGCATCATCTCACCATCAACCCACAGACCAGCTCCAAAGACCTACAACATCATCTCACCATCAACCCACAGACCAGCTCCAAAGACCTACAACATCATCTCACCATCAACCCACAGACCAGCTCCAAAGACCTACAACATCATCTCACCATCAACCCACAGACCAGCTCCAAAGACCTACAGCATCATCTCACCATCGACCCACAGACCAGTGTGGCCAGTGCAGGGACTGGGAATCTTGTTGAAGTTGAGGGTCGCATAGATTCCACTCAGTATCAGCAGATTCTGGAGAACAATGTCCAGGAATCAGTGACAAAGTTGAAGTTGCGCCGGGGCGATGTAGAGATGTTAAAATATGGTTAAGTGAACTGGGGTGAAATTAATCATCAGAAGCTTCTTCTTTCTCTTACAGTCAAAATGTCAGATTGGTAAAACATACAAACTAGAGGTCTATTTAAATGAACAATATCCCTCTGTCCCTTTGTCTTTTCTGTCAGCGTAGTATTTACTCTCACGGACGATTAAAGACATGCAACATGCTACGACACCTGCAGTGGCTCTTATGGCCTCTAGGGGCACGAGTTACTTAGCACTGCTTTAAACTCTAGCCACTCCTGGGGGTGGGGTCAGGACTGCCATAGCACTTCGCCAGCCCAGAACGCGCACTCGTATAATCAAATCAAGTTTTTGTAGTAAAACACAATTTATTTCACAACAAGAATGCACCAAACACTGAACAAACAGTGACACAAATAACCGATGCAATGTCCAAATGAGCGGTCAGCAGCAGATGAAAACATGCAGAGACCCAGGGCTGATGGGAGTCCCTCTGCAGATGGGGCTGAAATGAAGTGAAACCGTAAACTGCAAATGAAAAGTATAGTTGTGACGATCCAAACCTCTTCGCTCAGGAGTGGGCAGCGTTTACACTATACTAGGTGAAACTCATAATATATTTTGTTTAGGTTTTGGGCCAAATTGGTCTCTTAACATAATAGATGACGCATAGACACAAACTTTCACCTGGAACCAAAACAAAAAACTAATCATCACAATAACAGGTATAGGAAAAGCTGAGGCACTCGCGCGTTTTGACTCACAGGGGCTGTTTCCCAAAGCCTAGGTACCTCGCCTTGGTCTGAAGGGGGCGTGGTCAGGTATCGACATCATCACTCGCCGCCCAAGTGCTGTTCCAATGTTCAAGTCGTCCGGGGGCCTGGCCGTTTCTCATTCTGTGTACTTGTGCGGACTTGTGGCTCGTGGACTCGTGAAACGTCATCACGGCCCAGGTCCTGTTCCAATTCAAAATCCGCTTCTCTGCAAGTTCACTGTAAATCCCCGGATGAGAACCTGCTCCGCCCGTTGTACCGAGCATGCATCAGAGGAGACTTGTGCGAACTCCGCCAGCTATATTTCCCACAATCCTTTTGGCTTTGAGCCTCCGCCTGTGTCCGATTTGCTTCAGACAGGCTCTGATGCCACGGGCACGTGGGGCACGGAAAGATCGTGAGACCCCAACGAGACCAGCCGACTTGATCAGCTGCATCTCTCCAAAGGCAACTGCAGCGGCTCCAAGGCCCAGTGCATGATGGGAAAACGCCCACCTGTCAGGGCTCCATGGCCCAGTGCATGATGGGAAAACACCCACCTGTCAACGGCTCCGTGGCCCAGTGCATGATGGAAAACGCCCACCTGTCAGCGGCTCCGTGGCCCAGTGCATGATGGGAAACGCCCACCTGTCAGCGGCTCCGTGGCCCAGTGCATGATGGGAAACGCCCACCTGTCAGCGGCTCCGTGGCCCAGTGCATGATGGGAAACGCCCACCTGTCAGCGGCTCCGTGGCCCAGTGCATGATGGGAAACGCCCACCTGTCAGCGGCTCCGTGGCCCAGTGCATGATGGGAAAACGCCCACCTGTCAGCGGCTCCGTGGCCCAGTGCATGATGGGAAAACGCCCACCTGTCAGCGGCTCCGTGGCCCAGTGCATGATGGGAAACGCCCACCTGTCAGCGGCTCCGTGGCCCAGTGCATGATGGGAAACGCCCACCTGTCAGCGGCTCCGTGGCCCAGTGCATGATGGGAAAACGCCCACCTGTCAGCGGCTCCGTGGCCCAGTGCATGATGGGAAAACGCCCACCTGTCAGCGGCTCCGTGGCCCAGTGCATGATGGGAAAACGCCCACCTGTCAGCGGCTCCATGCCCCAGTGCATGATGGGAAACGCCCACCTGTCAGCGGCTCCATGGCCCAGTGCATGATGGGAAAACGCCCACCTGTCAGCGCCTCCATGCCCCAGTGCATGATGGGAAAACGCCCACCTGTCAGCGGCTCCATGCCCCAGTGCATGATGGGAAACGCCCACCTGTCAGCGCCTCCATGCCCCAGTGCATGATGGGAAACGCCCACCTGTCAGCGGCTCCATGGCCCAGTGCATGATGGGAAAACGCCCACCTGTCAGCGCCTCCATGCCCCAGTGCATGATGGGAAAACGCCCACCTGTCAGCGCCTCCATGCCCCAGTGCATGATGGGAAACGCCCACCTGTCAGCGGCTCCATGGCCCAGTGCATGATGGGAAACGCCCACCTGTCAGCGCCTCCATGCCCCAGTGCATGATGGGAAAACGCCCACCTGTCAGCGCCTCCATGCCCTAGTGCATGATGGGAAAACGCCCACCTGTCAGCGGCTCCGTGGCCCAGTGCATGATGGGAAAACGCCCACCTGTCAGCGGCTCCGTGGCCCAGTGCATGATGGGAAAACGCCCACCTGTCAGCGGCTCCATGCCCCAGTGCATGATGGGAAACGCCCACCTGTCAGCGGCTCCATGGCCCAGTGCATGATGGGAAAACGCCCACCTGTCAGCGCCTCCATGCCCCAGTGCATGATGGGAAAACGCCCACCTGTCAGCGGCTCCATGCCCCAGTGCATGATGGGAAACGCCCACCTGTCAGCGCCTCCATGCCCCAGTGCATGATGGGAAACGCCCACCTGTCAGCGGCTCCATGGCCCAGTGCATGATGGGAAAACGCCCACCTGTCAGCGCCTCCATGCCCCAGTGCATGATGGGAAAACGCCCACCTGTCAGCGCCTCCATGCCCCAGTGCATGATGGGAAACGCCCACCTGTCAGCGGCTCCATGGCCCAGTGCATGATGGGAAACGCCCACCTGTCAGCGCCTCCATGCCCCAGTGCATGATGGGAAAACGCCCACCTGTCAGCGCCTCCATGCCCCAGTGCATGATGGGAAACGCCCACCTGTCAGCGGCTCCATGCCCCAGTGCATGATGGGAAAACGCCCACCTGTCAGCGCCTCCATGCCCCAGTGCATGATGGGAAAACGCCCACCTGTCAGCGGCTCCGTGGCCTCGTGCTAGCCGCGCCGATCATCCAGGCGAGCCACAACCGCATCTCCAAGAAGCCCAATAGTAGCTCTTTTTGGACCAAGGCAGGACCAAAGCCTTGGCCTGGAAGGAAGTGAGTCTGGAGGCACTGCCTTCAACACCCAGGCTTTGGGAAACAGCCCAGGTCTTAGTGAGGCAACACAGGTGCGTGACACTTATGCTCATGTGACCGGAATAAAGACTGGTCCATTTTCTTTCGTACTGACCAGGCCTGAGGAGCACCTGTGTTTCGTATGTTTGTTTTACTTTAGCCTACACCGCCTTGTCTTTTTGGATCCAATGCAGCACTCTCTACCTCTCTTCTACATCTCAATAACATGTTTAATTATTGCACTGATTCAATGTTTTTCCACAGATTTATTTGGGTGATTGTCCTTTCGAAGGCAATTTTCTCAAAGTGCTTTTTTCTCCCATTGGTGAAACGATATCTCCACGTGAGTAGCTCCTACAGACGTCACATTTTCCAACTGAACAATTGTTCGATTGTTTTCAGGTGGATATTGTGATATATAATTCCTATCTAATTCCTATCCTTTTTAAAATGTATTTTTTTACAGATTTTTCCACTTATTTTAAATCCCAAATCCCCTCTGAAAAAGTCTGTAGCAAATGTCAACTAAATAAAACAATACATTTAAACGTGGCTCAGTCATTTATGTCGATCATCTACAGCAAAAGTTTCAAATTGATATCCCTAAATTAAAAAAAAAGTTTCCCTATTTTCCTGCAGCGTCTCCCCTTAAATAGACCTCTCGGTTCAATCGGACATTTTGACTATAAGGAAAAGAAGAACCCAACTGAACATCCGCGTTTTCTTGTTGTGTATTATATCCCGGTATAGAATTGTATTTGTGGTGCTAGTTCCACAACAGAAAGGTAGAACCGTCTCAAAGAGAAGAGAGTCTGTTGCAGATGCCAGCCCCGGCCCCTGGCTGACAGAAGTGGGTCATGGATGTCCCTCAAAAACCTCCTGCCTCACTCCCAGCCAGGGGGGGGGGGGGGCGAGGGGGGTCAGACACAGCCGTTTCATTTCACACATATGTTGCAAATGCAGACTCTAAGGATGTGGAAATTAAAGATGATATACTGTATCAACGTTTAAGAAATTTGCAAAAAGGAAATTGCACTAGCTCATTTTTATTTACATCTTACAGAAGTCCAATGTAAAAATGTGTGTTATCTAAGATTAGGCACACTTAGAACCAATGTTTATTGTCATTTTTCAAGCCCTACACTTACGTTTATAATAATAATAATAAAATAATAATAATAATTAAAGCCGCAAGCGGCATTGGGAGGCCCTCGCGGGCCGCGGTGGCCGATTGACGCCGGTTCCCGCACGCCGCCGCAATAACCGGGAGGCGCTGCCGCGCCCTACCGGCTTATAATGTCGCTGCCACCCTCGGTGGAGTTTATAAAAGAGCATAGGCAAGAAATGGCGCCTTCGGCGACGATTGTCCCAAAATGGCCGACCTCCTGTTGGTCACCTAGCAACCATGTAATGTACTTTTTTGTTCGGACAGTCATGACGCACGCGTGTACCAATTTTGGTTAGGCTACGACAAAGTTGACATTGGGTCGTTGCCATGGCAACACGGTGGGAAAAGGGGCGGGGCATCAATATATTTTTTGTTCGGGATCACGTGACGGATGTCTGTACCAAATTTCATGCATCTACGACAAAGTTTAATTTTTGGCTCCATTCATTTTTATTTTGTGCTCTGCAGGGGGCGCTATTGCGGCAATTTTCAAATTTCCTATATCAAAACATCCGGGGTCAACGACTCGACCAACGATTCAAGTTTCGCTCAAATCGGCCAAAGTATGTGCGAGTTATGACTGTTTGAACGCGGCGGCGAGCGGCAAAAACGGACGCTGAATTCATGGCGTTGCCACGGCAACACCGTTAAACCTATTAAAAAGTTTTTAACAACTTTTAATCTCCCACATGTGGAGATGATCTGGAGCGAACGGGAAGTCGCTGCGTTAAAAGCCCTAGGACGAGTTCGTTCAAATGCGTGGGCATGAAATGGCGCCTTCGGCGCCAATTCCCTCTTCGAGCCAATATGGCCGCCATACTGTTGGTTGCCTAGCAACCGCGTAATGTGTTTTTTTGTTTGGCTTCACGTGACCAATAACTGTGCCGAATTTTTTTCGTCTACGACGAAGTACGTTTTTCGGGTCTCGCCATACGTGCAATGTAATCTAGTTTTCCAGGGGGCGCTGACGCGCCATTTTTTTGAAATGTAAAATTTCGAAATTGCACGATTCGAGCGGTTAACATTTTAGAATTATGTGCCAAAATTCAGGACTTTTCATCACAAGATAAAGGAGTTAAGGTGGGGAGAGGAAAAATAATAATAATTAAAGCCGCAAGCGGCATTTGGAGGCCCTCGCGGGCCGCGGTGGCCGATTGACGCCGGTTCCCGCACGCCGCCGCAATAACCGGGAGGCGCTACCGCGCCCTACCTGCTTATAATGTCGCCGCCACCCTCGGTGGAGTTTATAAAAGAGCAGGCAAAAGAAATGGCGCCTTCGGCGCCGATTGTCCCAAAATGGCCGACCTCCTGTTGGTCACCTAGCAACCATGTAATGTACTTTTTTGTTCGGACAGTCATGACGCACGCGTGTACTAATTTTGGTGTGGCTGCGGCAAAGTTGACATTGGGTGGTTGCCATGGCAACACGGTGGGAAAAGGGGCGGGGCATCAATATATTTTTTGTTCGGGATCACGTGACGGATGTCTGTACCAAATTTCATGCATCTACGACAAAGTTTAATTTTTGGCTCCATTCATTTTTATTTTGTGCTCTGCAGGGGGCGCTATTGCGGCAATTTTCAAATTTCCTATATTAGAACATCCGGGGTCGACGACTCGACCAACGATTCAAGTTTCGCTGAAATCGGCCAAAGTATGTGCGAGTTATGACTGTTTGAACACGGCGGCGAGCGGCGAAAACGGACGCCAAATTCATGGCGTTGCCACGGCAAAACCAAAAATCCTATTAAAAAGTTTTTAATAACTTTTGATGTCCCACATGTGGAGATGATCTGGAGCGAACGGGGAGTCACTGCGTTAAAAGCCCTAGGACGAGTTCGTTCAAATGCGTGGGCATGAAATGGCGCCTTCGGCGCCAATTCCCTCTTCGGGCCAATATGGCCGCCATACTGTTGGTTGCCTAGCAACCGCGTAATGTGTTTTTTTGTTGGGCTTCACGTGACCAATCACTGTGCCGAATTTTTTTCGTCTACGACGAACTAAAATTTTCGGGTTTTTCGGGTCTTGTCATAGGGCGCAATGTAAACTTGATTTTCCAGGGGGCGCTGACGCGCCATATTTGAGATTTTTTATATTTTCTAAATGTGAAGAATGTTTTTTTCACATGCTTGAATTTTGTGCAAAAATTCAGGACTTTTCGTCAGTGGGAAAGTGGACTTTTTTCGGAGAAGAAAAATAATTAAAGCCGCAAGCGGCATCGAGAGGCCCTCGCGGGACGCGGTGGCCGGTTGACGCCGGTTGACGCACGCCGCCGCAATAACCGGGAGGCGCTGCCGCGCCCTACGTGGTTATAATGTCGCTGCCACCCTAGGTCGAGATTATAAAAGAGCAAAGGCAAGAAATGGCGCCTTCGGCGCTGATTACTCTATTTTTCCCAAAATGGCCGACCTCCTGTTGGTCGCCTAGCAACCATGTAATGGAGGCCTCCCTCAGTGTCTCCATTGCCGCGCCATAACCCTACCGAGGGCGCCAACGTGGCCACACTACATTTTATTGCCCTGATGTGCCGTTAATCTTTGTGAGTAAACATCAAAACGAGATTTTTCGCGTCTCCATGTGAATGATGGCTCCAACCTGCAGAGGGCGCTAGCGCGCCCCAAATCTTTTTTATTTCACAAGCAGCATCGGACGGCCCTGACGGGCCGTACTTCAATGACACCTGTCCACAAGCTCCTGACAGAGGGCGCTAACGAGCTGTAATTGTGTATAATGTGTGATATGCGGGTCAGTCCCATTGGAATAACATGGTGGGCCTCGGTCGTCTCCATGGCAACACCGTACAAAATACGGTATGGGTCTCATTGGCTTTTTGGATCGGGATGCCATCAGCTATTATTGTGCCGAATTTTATCCATTTCCGAGAAACAAATTTTTTTCCCATAATGCATTTTTTCTTCTCAGCCTGGAGGGGGCGCTATCGCGCCAAATGTCACTTTTTCACATTTGTTGTGTCCGGGGGTGAAAGGTCAATAAAATGTATATTTCCGATTTTTAATCGGAGTTCGTTTGTGCAAATGGGAGCATTTTGTTGTTTTCGGAAAGTCGCAAAAATCTTCGTAAAGATTGCGGCTTCGCTGCAAACAAACCGTAAAACTTAGCCAAAAAATTTGGATAACTTTTGATGTCCCACATCTCGAGATGAGCTGGAGCGATTTTGGGCTCATTTGGTGAAACGCCCTAGGAGGAGTTCGTTAAAATGCGACGTCAGCGAAAACGCTGACTCAGCATTTTCCCGACTTCCTGTCAAAATGGCGGACTTCCGGTTTGTCTGGGGGCGTGGCCACAATAATATATTTTGTTTGTCCTCACAGGACGAATGTCTGTACCGAATCCCGTCGCTCTGCGACAAAGTTTATGTTGGCCCCCTCCCCATAGGCGCAATGTATTTTCACTTTTGTAGGTGGCGCTGTCGCGCCATTTTTTATTTCCCCAAAACGAAACACACATTTTAATTAATTTTTCACCGGATCTGAATTTTGGGCAAAGTTTGGTGAGTTTTCAACTATGTTCAGGGGGTCAAATTCCTGCTCAAAGAGCAGAAGAAGAAGAAGAAGAAGAAGAAGAAAAAAAATAATAATAATATTTCCTGCAAAAACAATATAGTCGCTTTCGCGACTACATCATATTATACATTTTTGGAAAGCTTTTGACTTCCCCCACACACTCGTGGGGCTCGGAGGTGGATGACGAGCGCTTCGCGCTCGTCATCCACCTCCGTATGACAGTTGGCCATATACCCCCATTCATTTTGCTGCAATTACAAGTATAAGGGCCCACACCAGACGTGTGGGCAGTCACTGTTTTACACGGTGAGTTTACGGTTGACATGGGGACAGCGCTTCGCGCTGTTTTCGTGCGCTCCGCGCACCTCGGTACAGTGCGCTGCGCGCACTGCGTTGCGATTACAATAGGCCCTTGCTACGGCAGGCCGCTCGGGCCTAATAATAAGAAAAACCCGTACAATAACAATATAGCGCCGCCTCCGGCGGCCAACCTTATATCACCGGATAGGGCTCGATGCCCTGAGTCACTGTATCAGTGTTTTGGGCTTTGGTGAGTGGCTATGGTCGATGACGAGCTTCGCTCGTCATCGACCACTTTCTTGTCCATGTTGCGCCTTCACTGTGGTTTTCACCTCTTTTTTTTTTAAAAGCAGCAACAAATGTGCCGCTTTCGCGGCACACGCCTATATCATCGGACAGGTGTTGGTGCCGGGAGTCCCCTGATTACTGTCTCTTACATGGGTCTTGAGCGCTCCGCGCTCTTTTCCCGTGGGACGTGCGCTACGCGCACGTCTTTCTTTAGTGCGCTCCGCGCACTGCTTGTACAATTACAAAAGGCCCGAGACCTGCCAGGTCCGCTCGGGCCTAATAATAATAATTAAAGCCGCAAGCGGCATTGGGAGGCCCTCGCGGGCCGCGGTGGCCGGTTGACGCCGGTTCCCGCACGCCGCCGCAATAACCGGGAGGCGCTGCCGCGCCCTACCTGCTTATAATGTCGCTGCCACCCTCGGTGGAGTTTATAAAAGAGCAAAGGCAAGAAATGGCGCCTTCGGCGCCGATTGTCCCAAAATGGCCGACCTCCTGTCGGTCACCTAGCAACCATGTAATGTACAATAACCGGGAGGCGCTGCCGCGCCCTACCTGCTTATAATGTCGCTGCCACCCTCGGTGGAGTTTATAAAAGAGCAGGCAAAAGAAATGGCGCCTTCGGCGCTGATTTTCCCAAAATGGCCGACCTCCTGTTGGTCGCCTAGCAACCATGTAATGTACTTTTTTGTTCGGACAGTCATGACGCACGTGTGTACCAATTTTGGTTTGGCTGCGGCAAAGTTGACATTGGGTCGTTGCCATGGCAACACGGTGGGAAAAGGGGCGGGGCATCAATATATTTTTTGTTCGGGATCACGTGACGGATGTCTGTACCAAATTTCATGCATCTACGACAAAGTTTAATTTTTGGCTCCATTCATTTTTATTTTGTGCTCTGCAGGGGGCGCTATTGCGGCAATTTTCAAAATTCCTATATCAAAACATCCGGGGTCGACGACTCGACCAACGATTCAAGTTTCGCTCAAATCGGCCAAAGTATGTGCGAGTTATGACTGTTTGAACGCGGCGGCGAGCGCCAAAAACGGACGCCAAATTCATGGCGTTGCCACGGCAACACCGTTAAACCTATTAAAAAGTTTTTAATAACTTTTGATCTCCCACATGTGGAGATGATCTGGAGCGAACGGGGAGTCGCTGCGTTAAAAGCCCTAGGACGAGTTCGTTCAAATGCGTGGGCATGAAATGGCGCCTTCGGCGCCAATTCCCTCTTCTGGCCAATATGGCCGCCATACTGTTGGTTGCCTAGCAACCGCGTAATGTGTTTTTTTGTTTGGCTTCACGTGACCAATCACTGTGCCGAATTTTTTTCGTCTACGACGAAGTACGTTTTTCGCTAATATCCTTATTTTGGGGCGTCCTGCCATAGGGCGCAATGTTAACGTCGTTTTTCCAGGGGGCGCTGACGCGCCATTTTTTTGAATTTTTACAATTTGGAGATGTGAAGTTTTTTTTTTTCACCTAATTGAATTTTGGGCAAAAATTCAGGACTTTTCGTCGGTGGGAAAGTGCCGAAACTGGCGTTTTGGGGGAGAGGAAAAAAAATAATAATAATAATTAAAGCCGCAAGCGGCATTGGGAGGCCCTCGCGGGCCGCGGTGGCCGATTGACGCCGGTTCCCGCACGCCGCCGCAATAACCGGGAGGCGCTGCCGCGCCCTACCTGCTTATAATGTCGCTGCCACCCTCGGTGGAGTTTATAAAAGAGCTGGCAAAAGAAATGGCGCCTTCGGCGCTGATTTTCCCAAAATGGCCGACCTCCTGTTGGTCGCCTAGCAACCACATAATGTACTTTTTTGTTCGGACAGTCATGACGCACGCGTGTACCAATTTTGGTTTGGCTGCGGCAAAGTTGACATTGGGCCGTTGCCATGGCAACACGATGGAAAAAGGGGCGGGGCATCAATATATTTTTTGTTCGGGATCACGTGACGGATGTCTGTACCAAATTTCATGCATCTACGGCAAAGTTTAATTTTTGGCTCCATTCATTTATATTTTGTGCTCTGCAGGGGGCGCTATTGCGGCAATTTTCAAAATTCCTATATCAAAACATCCGGGGTCAACGACTCGACCAACGATTCAAGTTTCGCTCAAATCGGCCAAAGTATGTGCGAGTTATGACTGTTTGAACGCGGCGGCGAGCGGCGAAAACGGACGCCAAATTCATGGCGTTGCCACGGCAAAACCAAAAATCCTATTAAAAAGTTTTTAATAACTTTTGTTGTTCCACATGTGGAGATGATCTGGAGCGAACGGGGAGTCGCTGCGTTCAACGGCCTAGGACGAGTTCGTTCAAATGCGAGGGCATGAAATGGCGCCTTCGGCGCCAATTCCCTCTTCTGGCCAATATGGCCGCCATACTGTTGGTTGCCTAGCAACCGCGTAATGTGTTTTTTTGTTTGGCTTCACGTGACCAATAACTGTGCCGAATTTTTTTCGTCTACGACAAACTAAAATTTTCGGGGTTTTCGGGTCTTGTCATAGGGCGCAATGTAAACTTGATTTTCCAGGGGGCGCTGACGCGCCATCTTTGAGATTTTTTTTTTTTTCTAAATGTGAAAAATGTTTTTTTCATGTGCTTGAATTTTGTGCAAAAATTCAGGACTTTTCGTCAGTGGGAAAGTGGACTTTTTTCGGAGAAGAAAAATAATAATAATTAAAGCCGCAAGCGGCATTGGGAGGCCCTCGCGGGCCGTGGTGGCCGATTGACGCCGGTTCGCGCACGCCGCCGCAATAACCGGGAGGCGCTGCCGCGCCCTACCTGCGTATAATGTCGCTGCCACCCTCGATGGAGTTTATAAAAGAGCAAAGGCAAGAAATGGCGCCTTCGGCGCCGATTGTCCCAAAATGGCCGACCTCCTGTCGGTCACCTAGCAACCATGTAATGTACAATAACCGGGAGGCGCTGCCGCGCCCTACCTGCTTATAATGTCGCTGCCACCCTCGGTGGAGTTTATAAAAGAGCAGGCAAAAGAAATAGCGCCTTCGGCGCTGATTTTCCCAAAATGGCCGACCTCCTGTTGGTCGCCTAGCAACCATGTAATGTACTTTTTTGTTCGGACAGTCATGACGCACGTGTGTACCAATTTTGGTTTGGCTAGGACAAAGTTGACATTGGGTCGTTGCCATGGCAACACGGTGGAAAAAGGGGCGGGGCATCAATATATTTTTTGTTCGGGATCACGTGACGGATGTCTGTACCAAATTTCATGCATCTACGACAAAGTTTAATTTTTGGCTCCATTCATTTTTATTTTGTGCTCTGCAGGGGGCGCTATTGCGGCAATTTTCAAAATTCCTATATCAAAACATCCGGGGTCGACGACTCGACCAACGATTCAATTTTTTTTCAAATCGGCCAAAGTATGTGTGAGTTACGGCTGTTTGAACACGGCGGCGAGCAGCGAAAACGGACGCCAAATTCATGGCGTTGCCACGGCAACACCGTTAAACCTATTAAAAAGTTTTTAATAACTTTTAATCTCCCACATGTGGAGATGATCTGGAGCGAACGGGGAGTCGCTGCGTTCAACGGCCTAGGACGAGTTCGTTCAAATGCGTGGGCATGAAATGGCGCCTTCGGCGCCAATTCCCTCTTCGGGCCAATATGGCCGCCATACTGTTGGTTGCCTAGCAACCGCGTAATGTGTTTTTTTGTTGGGCTTCACGTGACCAATCACTGTGCCGAATTTTTTTCGTCTACGACGAAGTACGTTTTTCGGGTCTCGCCATACGTGCAATGTAATCTAGTTTTCCAGGGGGCGCTGACGCGCCATTTTTTTGAAATGTAAAATTTCGAAATTGCACGATTCGAGCGGTTAACATTTTAGAATTATGTGCCAAAATTCAGGACTTTTCATCACAAGATAAAGGAGTTAAGGTGGGGAGAGGAAAAATAATAATAATAATAAGAAAAACTCATACAAAAACAATATGGGGCCGCCTCCGGCGGCAAACCTTATATATTCGGAAAGGTCTCACGTCCAGTAATCCACCTATGGGGTTTATTATCCAATACGAGCGCGTTGCGCTCGTCTTTTACCTCCTCTTTCTCAATGTTTCTCTACCCGTTTTTTTTTCGTATTTTTGTGAGTACAAGAACAAATTTGCCGCTTTCGCGGCAAATACTTATATCACCGGATAGGGCTCGATGCCCTGAGTCACCGTATCAGTGTTTTGGGCTTTGGTGAGTGGCCATGGTCGATGACGAGCTTCGCTCGTCATCGACCACTTTCTTGTCCATGTTGCACCTTCACTGTGGTTTTCACCTTTTTTTTTTTACGAGCAGCAACAAATGTGCCGCTTTCGCGGCACACGCCTATATCATCGGACAGGTGTTGGTGCCGGGAGTCCCCTGATTACTGTCTCATACATGGGTTTTGAGCGCTCCGCGCTCTTTTCCCGTGGGACGTGCGCTACGCGCACGTCTTTCTTCAGTGCGCTCCGCGCACTGCTTGTACAATTACAAGAGGCCCGAGACCTGCCAGGTCCGCTCGGGCCTAATTAAAGCCGCAAGCGGCGATGAAGGCCCTCGCCCCTGGCACCGCCCCCCCTTGCGACCGCCCCCCCTTGCGAACGCCCCCCATTGCGAACGCCCCCCCTTGCGAACGCTTGCTCTCGCCCAAACCTGCTCTGGCCTCGGCCTTACACCTTACACGTATAAAACGCCTTGTGCTCATGTAGTCTAGGCGTGGACAATGTGTGGGTAATTTCCCCCTTTTTAATGAGGGTGGGACCATAGGCGCCAATTCAGGTTCTTCCCAGTAGGTACCGAGTAAAAAAAAAAAGAAATAAGAAGAGGTCATGGTTGGAATTGAACCAGCAATTTAACATATGGGAACCCTGCACTCTAGCAATGGAGCTACAGATGCTTAAACAACAATAGAGTGAATCTCAGATTAATCTTATGAAACACTTGCACTCATCAGTTGACAGAAAACGGAATTATAGTTCTGGAAATATTGATTGAAACCTTTTGTAATTAGGGCTAATTCCCCTAATAATAGGTCCAGCATGGCATTGGAGGAGAGAGGTCATTTGTCCCCCTCTCTCCTCAGCAGGAGCAGTTGCTGCTGTTCCAGATATGAACCAAGTAACTCAAGCGTAACTGTCAGGTAAATCTATAAAAAAATGGAGAAAAAAAAGAGTTAGAAAAGTGTCAACGTTATATTTGAACTACATGTACTGGAAACCTGGAAACTATAATTGAGCTCTAACACTATACTGCAGTACACCTGAGGTGGGCTACCTTACCTTTCTCTAAATCCCCGATGTTGAAAATAGGTCCCAGCAAGGTCATTTCAGGTGATTTTTGCCCCACTCTTGTCTTGATTGTTTTAGACATTTAGTGTTGTCTCTATCGTTTCCCTACTGTCTCCCCATGTCTTTCTGTATAGTTGTGTTACAACTGTTCTTTGTTTTTAATGAGGGTGGGACCTTAGGCACCGATTCATGTTCTTCCCAGTAGTTGCCGATTAAAAAAAAAAGGCACTGCGTAAAAAAAAAGGAAACAAAAAAAAGTCATGGTGGGGATTGAACCGGCAATATGACACTGCGAACCCTGCACTCAACCATTGGAGCTACACAAGCATTGCACATGTTACAGCCAAACTGACAAATATCATATGAAACGCCTTGCGCACATGTACTGTAGGCTCGGACAATGTGTGGGTAATTTCCCTTTTTATGGAGGGTGGGAGCATAGGCGCCGATTTTAGTTTTTCCCAGTAGGTACCGGGTCAAAAAAAAAAAAAGTAAAAAAAAAGTTTATGGTTGGGATTGAACCGGCATCAAATGGATGGGAAGCCTAGACTCTACCAATTGAGCTACACAGGCTTAGGTAGCACCATCATGAATCTGAGAGTAATTTTATGAAACACCTGCACTCATTAGTTGACAGAAAACGATTTTTTAGTTCAGGCAATATTTATTGGAACATTTTGTAATTAGGGCTAATTCCCCGGGCGGCCAAAGATCTGAAAAGGTGCTCCAGCCCCGCAGAACTCTCGATAGATCAAGGAATATTTTAGTGAGACCCATATAGTACGAGGAACACACAGAGAGACGGACAGGAAAAAGCCTATCTGAACTTCCTGTGACTGTACATTCCAAACAAGCTAAATTCGGAGGCAAAAACGTCAAAATGAAAGTTTCTTTCTGTGACAGCGGGGTAGTATAAATATGCACAAGTCTAAAACTGTGGGTTTTGTGAATAAAGGGGGAAATTGACGATTTTCAGGGGAAACTCTGAGTGAGACAGGCTTGCTGCCAGGCTAAAAACTCGAGAGATTTTTTTTCCCTACTCTCCCCCAATGTCTTTCTGTGTAGTTGTGCATATTTCTAAACGGTTCTTTCTTAGTTTTAAAATTAGGGCGGGACAATAGTCGGCGATTCATGTTCTTCCCAGTATGTGGGCAGTCCACAAAAAAAAAAAAGGGAAGGTCAGAATTGATCCAGCAAACATGTGATTGTGAGTCCAGCGCTCTACCCGTAGAGCTAAGGCAGCTATAAAGTGAAACACCTTGGATTACTATTATAAAGATCACAAAGCTCATGTATTTGTAGAAAACGGAGAGCCAAGATGATTTGAATCATTTTATAATTAGAGCAAACTTGCCTGGGGGACAAATATTTGCCACATGTAGCATACTTGATAGGTGAAACAATATTTTGTTGAGGGATGATTTTCGCATTTTTTAATGAGGGTGGGACCATAGGCGCCGATTCATGTTGTTCCCAGTAGTTGCAGATTCCCAAAAAAGGCACTGTGTAAAAAAAAAGGAAACAGAAAAAAAGCCATGGTGGGGATTGAACCGGCAATATGACACTGCGAACCCTGCACTCAACCAATGGAGCTACACAAGCACTGCACATGTTGCAGCCAAACTGACAAATATTATATGAAACACCTTGCGCTCATGTACTGTAGGCTCGGACAATGTGTGGGTAATTTTCCTGTTTTTAATGAGGGTAGGAGCATAATCGCCGGTTAAGGTTCTTCCCAGTAGGTACTGGGTAAAAAAGAAAGAAAAAAAAAAAGTCATGGTGGGGATTGAACCGGCAATATAATGTTGACAACCCTGCACTCTACCAATGGAGCTACACAGGCTTACACAAAACACAGCGAATTTTACATACACGAACACGCAGAGACGAACAGGAAACAGCCTAAGTGGACTTCCTGTGACTGTAAAGTCCAAAAAACCTGAATTTGGAGGCAAACACGTCCAAATTAAAGCTTCTTTCTGTCAGAGGGGTAGTATATCTACGTACGAGTCTAAAACTGTGGCTTTTGTGAATAAATGGGGTATTTGGGAAAATTGACGATTTTCATGAGAAACTCTGACAGTGGCAACTCTGACAGAGGCCAACAGGAGCTCAGAAGAAGAACTCTGGCTATAGTCACGGAGGATGGGCGGGCCACATTTGGCGGGCCACTTACAAGCCATCTTAAGCCTGCAGGTGGCGCTATACTGCCGCTTGAACAGGCTGTAGAAGTGGACTGGTTGCCTTCACCCCCACATGTTATACATTGTCGGAAAGCTCTGACTAAGGCGCACGTGACTGTCAGGGTCATTGGTCACTGCCGAGTAAGCTGTCAACTTTTGCTCCCCACCATGTGTAGATGAGTTGGAAGTGATCAGTAGCTCATTCGGACAAACGCCCTAGGAGGAGTTCGTTCAAATGCGACATGAGCGTAAACGCGCCCTCATTTTTCCACTCCAAATAGGGGACTTCCTGTTGGTCAGGGGGTGGGGCCACCATCAAGTTTTTTGCCGGTCATCACCTGAACAATGGCTGTGCCGAACGGCGTGCCTGTACGGCAAAGTTTGTTGAGGCTCAGACGCATCAAATGATTTTTTGAAATTTTGCAGGGGGCGCTGTTGGGTCATTTTGCATCAGCCAAATTTGAAGCCCATATTTTCATAAATTTTTCACCGGACCGGATTTTTCGGTGATTTTTCTTTGAGTTTTCGTGCATGTTCAGGGGGTCAAAAGCCTGTTTCCGAGGGAGGAAAGTGATATAATAATAATAATAATATTTCTTAGAGAAACAATATAGCCGTTTTCTTGTTCCGCCCACCACACATTATACATGTTGAGAAAGCGCTGACCGAGACCTATACGTTTGTCGGGGTCATTGATTGCTGTCGTATCTGTTGTGCGCGTGATTTGCCGACGGAGTGCCGCTGAGGTCCATTCTGCGTTGCAGAATCAATAGTCCCTACGCCATGAATGGCGCTCGGGCCTAATAAGGGTAACGCTTGCCCCTACGGCCACGAAATATACATTTTCGGAAAGCTCTGACCAAGGCGCATGTGACTGTCATGTTCGTTGGTCACTTCGGTGTATCCAGTGAGTATGAGTAAGGGATTAAATTCATATGTAGATTATGATGGCGCCAATGGCGTGGGACACACATTAACCCCTGCCGCGCCCACATCTTTCAAAATAGGATATGTCTATAATGCAATTTTTTACTCGTTGAAGTCATACGAATGTGCTTGTAATGTTTTCCAAAAAGAAAAATTAAACTGCATTCTTCAAAGTATTGCTAGGTGGCGCTGTTCTGGGAATTTTGTGTCGCTCCTATGGACTCTTTGGATAGGCAAGACGTAAAGAATGTGTCAAATGCACAGGTTTCCGTGTCGGTATTGAATTCGTGAAGAATAGGAGACTTGCACATGCATATGTAGATTATAATGGAGCCAATGGTGTGGGAGACCCATTAACCCCTGCCGCGCCCACATCTTTCAAAATAGGATATGTCCATAATGCAATTTTCTACTCGGTGAAGTCATACGAATGTGCTTATAACGTTTTCCAAAAAGAAAAATGTAACTGCATTCTTCAACGTATTGCTAGGTGGCGCTGTTCTTGGAATTTTGTGTCGCTCCTATGGACTTTTTGGATAGGCAAGACGTAAAGAATGTGTCAAATGCACAGGTTTCCGTGTCGGTATTGAATTCGTGAAGAATAGGAGGCTCGTGTGCCTCTCCAATGGGAATAACATTGGCCATGTGGGCATCGCCATGACAACACTGTACAAAATAGGGCATAGGTGTCATTGGCTTTTTGAATCAGAATCCCATAAGCCATGTCTCTGCCAAAGCGCACACAATTTGGAGAAACTAATTTTTTGGACTCAATGCAAAAATATCTTTTCACTCTGGAGGGGGCGCTATAGTGTGCACGACCGAAGTTCTTATATTAATCCATTCAGATGTGAAGGGTCAGTAAGTGTTTCAATTTTGGTTGAAATCGGATTTAGTTTGTGCAAATAGGAGGCATTTTTGATATCTGAAAATTTGCCCAAATAAAGGTCAAGTTTGGGGCTCCACTGGACGCAAACTGCAAAACGCAGCACAATTCTTTCAATAACTTTTGCTCCCCACCATGTGTAGATGAGTTGGAAGTGATCAGTAGCTCATTCGGACAAACGCCCTAGGAGGAGTTCGTTCAAATGCGACATGAGCGTAAACGCGCCCTCATTTTTCCACTCCAAATAGGGGACTTCCTGTTGGTCAGGGGGTGGGGCCACCATCAAGTTTTTTGCCGGCCATCACCTGAACAATGGCTGTGCCGAACGGCGTGCCTGTACGGCAAAGTTTGTTGAGGCTCAGACGCATCAAATGATTTTTTGAAATTTTGCAGGGGGCGCTGTTGTGTCATTTTGCATCAGCCACATTTGAAGCCCATATTTTCATCAATTTTTCACCGGACCGGATTTTTCGGTGATTTTTCTTTGACTTTTCGTGCATGTTCAGGGGGTCAAAAGCCTGTTTCCGAGGGAGGAAAGTGCTATAATAATAATAATAATAATAATAATAATTTTTACGGAAACAATATAGCCGATTTCGTTGTCCGCCCACCACACATTATACATTTTGGGAAAGCGCTGGCCGAGACCTATACGTTTGTCAGGGTCATTGATTGCTGTCGTATCTGTTGTGCGCGTGATTTGCCGACGGAGTGCCGCTGAGGTCCATTCTGCGTTGCAGAATCAATAGTCCCTACGCCATAAATGGCGCTCGGGCCTAATAAGAAAAACTCATACAAAAACAATATGGGGCCGCCTCCGGCGGCTAACCTTATATATTCGGAAAGGTCTCACGTCCAGTAATCCAACCGTGGGGTTTATAGTCCAATACGAGCGCGTTGCGCTCGTCTTTTACCTCTTCTTTGTCAATGTTTCTCTATGGGATTTTTTTTCTCAAATTTTTGTGCGTACAAGAACAAATGTGCCGCTTTCGCGGCAAATACTTATATCACCGGATAGGGCTCGATGCTCTGAGTCACTGTATCAGTGTTTTGAGCTTTGGTGAGTGGCCATGGTCGATGACGAGCTTCGCTCGTCATCGACCACTTTCTTGTCCATGTTGCGCCTTCACTGTGGTTTTCACCTCTTTTTTTTTACGAGCAGCAACAAATGTGCCGCTTTCGCGGCACACGCCTATATCATCGGACAGGTGTTGGTGCCGGGAGCCCCCTGATTACTGTCTCTTACATGGGTTTTGAGCGCTCCGCGCTCTTTTCCCGTGGGACGTGCGCTACGCGCACGTCTTTCTTTAGTGCGCTCCGCGCACTGCTTGTACAATTACAAGAGGCCCGAGACCTGCCAGGTCCGCTCGGGCCTAATAAGAAAAACTCATACAAAAACAATATGGGGCCACCTCCGGCGGCAAACCTTATATATTCGGAAAGGTCTCACGTCCAGTAATCCAGCTATGGTGTTTATTATCCAATACGAGCGCGTTGCGCTCGTCTTTTACCTCTACTATTTCAATGTTTCTCTATGGAATTTTTTTTCCGTATTTTTGTGAGTACAAGAACAAATTTGCCGCTTTCGCGGCAAATACTTATATCACCGGATAGGGCTCGATGCCCCGAGTCACTGTATCAGTGTTTTGGGCTTTGGTGAGTGGCCATGGTCGATGACGAGCTTCGCTCGTCATCGACCACTTTCTTGTCCATGTTGCGCCTTCACTGTGGTTTTCACCTTTTTTTTTTTAAAAGCAGCAACAAATGTGCCGCTTTCGCGGCACACGCCTATATCATCGGACAGGTGTTGGTGCCGGGAGCCCCCTGATTACTGTCTCATACATGGGTTTTGAGCGCTCCGCGCTCTTTTCCCGTGGGACGTGCGCTACGCGCACGTCTTTCTTCAGTGCGCTCCGCGCACTGCTTGTACAATTACAAGAGGCCCGAGACCTGCCAGGTCCGCTCGGGCCTAATAATGTTGTTTATAGAGATTTTTTTCAATCCTTCCCAAACACCAGCGTCTCCTCCCCCGCACAATCACACTGTGGCCATAACTGCCCTGAGGCAAAAGTGTGGCTGTCAATACAGTGTTCTGCGTGGTTACTAAAAATAGATCTGTGACATCACGCCGGCGCTGCAGTGTAGTCTGGGAACAGGGTAGGGACAAATGTTCTCCCTTTGTTCATTTGCCCTGATAGAGAAGACAGAACTTCTTTTGAATAGGCTCAGAAATTACACCGAAGTGGATGCCAATAAAAAAATTAATAAATGAAAAACTAGAATTTGGATATTTTTTTCCTTATATTGATACATTTTTTGTTCGATGGCTCTGGAATCTAACCCAGGACCACCTTCTTACCATTTACAGATTCTAGGCAGTAAAGAGAGGGAATAAATATTATTGTTGCGCTTTTAACCACGTTTAATGTCATCCCCTTATCAACAACAGACCCGGAGCTGTGGTTTTCTTCATTCATGCGTGTTTGATGACGTCAACTCAATGATCCATGTGAAAAAGCACAACATAAGCCACTGAAACCAGGAAGTGCCTCAGTAGAGCTTCTTGATTTTGGAAAGAACGTTTTAGTTTAAAGCTGCGTCACAGGTAACTGGTACATTTGATGACGATGCCTTACACTTGTAATGCGCTTTACAAGCCTATATTACCAATTTTCTCAAAGCGCTACACTGTCGTCATTATTCATTCACTCCATACTCGGTGGGGGTAAACTACTGTTGTAGCCACAGCTGCCCTGAGGTAGCCTGACGAAAACGAGGCAACCAATCTGTGCCATCAACCCCTCCGACCACCACCAACTCACTCACTACATTCACCCAGGCTTCCTGGTGTTATTAAACGGTCTCTCATCCAAGTACCGACCAGGCCCTTCCTGCCTAACTTCCAAGGTCTGACGGATTGGGCCTAGCGAAGGCGGGATGGCCATTTTCGATATGCCACTTGGGAACTCACTTTGAACTCGTAGTTACAACTCGGAAAAGTCCAGACTGCTCCAAGTTCAAGTACGAGATGTACAGTAATGGGGCGCCCCCCAGTGGAAAATTGACGTGACGTGAACATTACTTTTGGTCATAGCCTTCAATATGATGTTAGCTAGCATGTTTTAAATGATATGTTTGTGGAAAAGCATTCATGTAACGTTAGCATCTCATGAGCTAACTGTTGTAGCATAAGCCGTACGGGTTTATTCCAGTTGTCTGGAACGCACCATTTTGACCTCGGAGTGTTTCAGCTGAAAAAACGCACACGTGAACACAACGGCTGCAACCATCGATATGAAAGGAGAGTTAGCAAGTCAGCTAGTCCGGGATACTTTTCAGAGTCCGTTAGCCTGATCATGTTTTCCTATAGAGCTTATGCATATGATGTGATAATAACATTTAGTGGCTATCTCTATTTAGATTTAGATTTAAATAGCAAAAGAATCTGCATAACCTCTATAGCCCTTAGCATTGGCCACCAAACATTGCAAATTATGAACGATCCAGATTCAGCTGTTGTCAACCCATTGACCACATTTAGGTCAGAGCCTCGATAGAAATCATTAATGAATGTACAGAGATTTACTTTAGACTCAAATGAACTCAAATGCTAACTCAAATCTGAATTTGAGTTAGCATTTAAGTTAAGTTAGTTTCTGCTTTTTGTGATGCCAGATACACACTCAATGGTCACTCAACATCATGTTATAGCCCTATACCAGATTTTTTGTGTGGAATAAAATGTGTTTTATCCTCCTTTAGCATATTGTAAACTTAGACATTTGTGGAAATAATACTGTCTCATTGAAAGCATTTGGATCAGTTTCTTGAAAGGTTAGTTATCTAGCATTTCTATGACAGTGATCCTGAGAAGAGACACTGGCTGAATTAGGAATGGATTTTTCTACAGTAAAGACACAGACATGGAGAGGAAAGTGGCTCAACAGCCCATAAATACTTAAAAAACGGATAACGCTAACCAGGTAGCTAACGTTAGCTTCATGCCACATATGCTAATGTTAGCAACAAGTGCAATTTCACTTGTACTGAACAATTTGCAGTAAAAACATTGCTGTTAAAAATTTGCCAAGACTCAGCACAGTCTCTTTTTTGTCGATCTCCACAACACGTAAAACGCACTTGGATTTGTGAATAAATCAACAGCAATTGTTATCAGGCGAAACAATATTCCATTCAAACAAGTTCGCCTCCAGTACCAGTATCTGGGCACACACACAGGTCATGATTATGAACTATTTACCAAAAAACGAGGGCGGGCTATGTCCACACACTTGTGTCCAGGTTAAGGTGACTGGTTCCACCGCAGCACCTTTTCTAAACCGATTAGCGCATACACACACATACTGCCTTTGAACGAGTATGTACTCACACACGACACAAGACTGCCATCATACTGTCAGCGTAGCCACCAACCAACATGTAACATTTACACAGGCAAGGTCGGGGACTCACAGCAGATCACATCTTGACACATCGTCTGCGTTCAGAACTTTCTTGTTCAGACAACAAACACCTGAGATGGGTTTGCTGTAAAAAAAAATAAAAATAAGGCAGCCATTTGGAAACGTTCTTCAAAATGAAGATTCTGAGCCCTGCCTCCATTGCTCGTGACCTGAATCCGTACGGAAACATGACCAAACTGTTTCAACACAGTGGAGGCAGAAGGGACAATCTAGCCACTTTGGAGACAGTGGTGGTTTTCCCCCTTATTAGGCACAGACATATCAGAATTGGTCATGTTTAGAGGGCCGGCCTGAAAGGGCTAGGCGGGCTGAATCTGGCCCCCGGGCCTTAGTTTGTCCATGCCTGATCTAGAGTCGTGATGTTAACTGATACTTTCACCTTGGTGCCAACATTGATTTTAAAACAAACAAACAAAAAAACATATGTACTTTGACAGTGACCCAATCTTTCTCACTTAAAAAGATTCATCAACTATTACAAGTATCGTAAGACAAAGGTTCTCAAGCTGTCGTCTGCCTGGGTTGCGTTCGCAGCTAATGATCTCTTAGCATCAGACTGACATACAGAGAGGGATGGGGTTTACCTTGTTATAGAGCCTCAGAGAACCACTGAGCTGAGACGCAAAACGATCTCAACAATAAACCAGTTATTATTAGATTTCCAGGAAGTAAACACGACGAGCGGCTTCCCACGCTTATTCAGTCACAAATATTGACATATTCTGAATCCAAATATGGTCATTTCCTTTTTGGGAGACAGAAGCGGCTTAAGACGGGAGATATACACAGGGCGCATGTGTTGCAAAGGGACTAAACTTTTTAGTTTTCATTCCACTCTGTAACAACATCTACACTTTAGCCGCTCCATAAGACTCCACACTTTACAGACTCGGACAGATTTATTGAGCTTTGAACCAAGACAAGCCACTGAACTCATTCCTTACTTTTCTAACACATTTGTAATATACCGATTCTTCACAGGGATGAGTTTAAAGGAACATTTCACAACTTGCAGGGTCAATTTCATAGAAAGTTCATGAAATTGATACAAATGCTTTGTATTTAGATGGGCAGTGTTTTTCCTACAGGTGTCTGAGGTTTCCCCTTTTTCACCTGCAGCGTCTCACTTTAATCCAAATGGTTACGTTCAGCTTGTTCATTTGCCTCAGATCATTAGTTGCCGACGAAACCACTTGAGGCAGGAGGTGAAATGGCCTAGACACTAAAACGACCCAGTACAGACGACTTTGGGATTCTTTCCGTTGCTCCAGAGTCTCAAAAACCAACCCTGATCTACAATATAAACAAGTTGAGCTAACCTGAAACAGAGCTACACCTAGGGAAACTTTCCCCCACAAATATTATTTTGGAATCAATGAGTGAAAAAATTAGTTTTTTTCTGGAAAAAACGTTTTGCTGCCCGCCTGGACAGCTTTGTGAATAAACATAATTTACTTAGTGACTGTCAGTATGGGTTCAGAAAGAAAACAGTGTGTACAAATTGATGAACAT
This sequence comes from Proterorhinus semilunaris, assembly GCA_021464625.1. NCBI lineage: Eukaryota > Metazoa > Chordata > Actinopteri > Gobiiformes > Gobiidae > Proterorhinus > Proterorhinus semilunaris. The sequence goes on from CM038347.1 coordinate 37,914,894, forward strand.
GTATCAGGATGGAGGAATATAATATGCGGGGTCCCCCAGGGGTCGATTTTAGGGCCTAAATTGCTTCTGCTCTACATCAATGATTTGTGTGAAGTCCCAACAAAGTTAAAATGTATATTATTTGCTGATGACACAACTATACTAGGCTCTAGCAAAGACCTACAACTGCTCATATCAGAGGTCACAACAGAAATATACAAACTCAAAGAATGGTTTAACAGAAATAAACTATCGCTGAACTTATTGAAAACAAAAATGATTTTATTTGGCAAACGGAATAGTGACACTCAGATTCAAATCAATATTGACAATGTTCAAATAGAACAAGTCAAGGAATATACATTTCTGGGTGTGATCTTCAATCATAAGGTTAGCTGGAGACCACGAATAAACATTATTCGTGGTAAAATGTGGCCATAATGGGCAAGTGTAGATATGTTCTGGACCAAAAGGCTCTCTTCACCCTGTACTGTTCCTTAATCCTACCGTACATAAACTACTGCTCAGAGGTCTGGGGAAATACCTACAATAGTCATTTGCTGGTTTTATATAGACTTCAAAAAAAGGCAATCATAATTGTTCATAAAGTGGGGTATAGGGACCATACAAATATACTGTTCTTAAAATCCAACACCATGAAACTTGATGACCTCATAAAACTCAATTCCCTGCTACAGATATAGAGCTGTAAATAACCAGCTCCCTAGTAATATACAATTAATGTTTAAAGAGAGGGAAGATACGATCTAAGGGGAACTCATAATCTGAAAGTACAATGTATCCATTTTATTTCATGTAAGATTACTTTACATGATTTGATGGGAAAAAAAAAGAATTTGTCACTGTTCAAAGTGAATTTTTGTCCTGATGCAAAAACAATCGTCAACAAAACTTTGTTGTCTTTTTTTTTCTGATGTTGGTCATTTTGTTTGGCACAAAAGCAGATTAATAGTTTAGGTACATTTCTTCGCAAATAAACACAACTATCTTGGTGTTTTCAAAGTAAGAAAAATGTGGTAACCCAGTTCAGGGTAAAAAGCCGCCTCTGATCCATAAGAAACAATGAATAACAAACTACAGAACATCGTTTATTGTTGTTTCTTTTAGAGACAAAATTGCATAGTCCACAGATGTATATGAACATGCATATGAAAAGAAAAATATGTATTATGATCTGGGAAACACTAAAATATATTTAAAAAAAACTAAACTAAACTAAAATGAGCCACAAAGACACTTTTTTTTAAACCAACATCTTTAAAGCCATATTTTCCAGACGATTTTCGAAGATGCAAACAAACAGAAAACATGTGTGTACAGTAAAATGGTGTCTGTATATGATGGTGTTTTTACACAATAACCACCAAAGTAAAAAGTGTCTCACTTTACCCCGTTCTCCCCTATGCATGTGTGGGATTGCCGATAATCTTATGCCTTTTGTTAATCTGCCGATGGATGTTTTGAAAAGTCCTTCGTCGCCTCTCCTCCCTCCATCTCCAGACACAAAAGTGGACTGCTGTGGCACGCTCTCGGTCCTCCCTCATACTACGTTCCCCTTTGGCCAAACCCAGGCGCACAGACAGTGAAACCAAACAAAACAAAAAACCCCAGGGCGGCGCACACACATCCTCCCCGGGCACTTCTGAGCCTACACCCCCCCCCCCCCCCCCCCCCCTCACCCCCACAACTGTCAACCCACCCGCATATCAGGCGACACAAAAGTGAAAGCGGCGCCACGACGCTCCCCGTGCGTAAAAGCGACGCCCGTCTCCCCCAACTCCCGAGAAAAGCGGACAAAAGCGAGCGTGCGGGCTCTGCACTTCACGGTAAAGTGTCCCCGCCACTTGCTTCAGTGATGGAGCGGTACTGTCTCCTCTCCTCTCCAGCCCAGACCCCCACACCCCCTCCCCACCGCGGATCCACTCGTTTTGTTTCGTCCAAACGCGTTACCTTCCAGCGCGTAAACGCTCGGTACCATCCACAGCAGAAGCAGCGCGTCCATCACGGAGAGAAGGATAATCCAGGGCAGGAGGGGAGTCTTCATGGTGCCGCGGCCATGGACAGCTCTCTCCGTCACAGGCTCACAGCGCGCATCACAGCGCGCATCAGCCGCGGGACCGGAGCGGGGAGTGCGGAGTAAGGGCGACAGGGGGCGCTAAACGGAGCCCTAGGAAATGGAGCACATCCTGTTCACTCAAGTCACTTTTAGCCTATCTATTCGAGTAATGAGCAGAGGTGCCAAAATATGTACTCGAGTAAGAGTAACGAAAAAGTTTGATTCATGTAAAAAAAAAAAAAAAATCATTATGAAGAATTAAGCAACAAAATATAAAATTACATATATTTTACGCGTCAACATTTTTTTCACTGAAAGATTTACTCACACAGGCACGAGTTACTTATTTTTTTTGACTCAAGTAAGAAACAGATACTTCGTTCTAATATTAAGTACTGTATGAAAAAACTACTTGCAAAAGTACAATTACTTCAAAAAGTTGCTCAAGTACATGTACATGAGTACCGCCTCTAATTAGGGTGAATTCACTTTTGGGTTTAAGCTCCAGGAAACATCCCACACTTTAGCCTGCATTTGTGTGTGTATTTTTTTACATGGTCTCATGTTTCATTTAAAAAAATGATGTGAGCAGAAATCCTTTTTATTTGACTTAAGCTGTTTGTACCAAGAGTCCCCTCCCTCGGGCGGACGTCTGTTCAGGTAAAGTGGGACAATGGGATTTCACATTGACTGAGTCACAGCATGTGTGAAAGGCTGCATTTACACTTTAGGACATTTACACTTTAAACACATTCCTTCTGGACCCAAAGAGCTGGACACGTCCAAACTGCTTTGGATCAGAGACAGGTCGACTAAAGAAATGTATACAGCACAGAATAAATCACTTTTTTTTTAAGTTTCACATGTTCATTTCACATGGACGACCCAGACCCTTCGTCCACAGTGAGAGCATGAAGGTGAAATACAGGGACACTATTCTCTGTCTGGACACAGCAGCTCATACAGAGGATGATGTGCATGTATTTTGGACTCAAATGAATGATCTGCACCGTCTTTGCTTTATTTGTCACATTACTCCATTCAGGACATTATTGTTTATTTAGCAACATACTGTACACACAGGCCAGAGTGTCCCACTTTACCTGAACATGTTCTGACCAGAACAAACCTTTTCTTTCTTTTTTTAATCACTAGTTAGTATCTTCATATTTAGTTATCATCTTTTGTGTGCACGTCTGTACGTGTGTGTTTCAGAGGTAGTGTGCAGTTATACCACATGGTACCTTGTACTTCTACTTGAGTAATATCGTAATGAAGTATCTGACCTGTAGTTTGTGATTCATGGAGCTACTACAAATAAAAACACCTCCGCTTCTTTTTCTGCACAGTATCTTTGCAGGTCCTAGATCTGCCCTTTTCTGGACCGAGGTGTCTGATGTATTTCCTGAGTGTAGCCACTCCTCCAGTTTGAGGGTCACTGCCCGAGTGCCCCAATGACCACGGGCACCACTGATGCCTTCACTCTCCAGGCCTTCTCCAGCTCTTCTCTGAGACCCTGGTATTTCTCTAGTTCCTCGTGTTCCTTTCTACCTGATTATATTATATATATATATATATATATATATATATATATATATATATATATATATATATATATATATAAAATATATATATGTGTATGTATGTATGTATGTATGTATGTGTGTATGTGTGTATGTGTGTGTGTGTGTATATATACACATATACATATTATGTATATATTATATATGTACTATATATATACAGCAGGAACCATATGTTTACATACACTCCTACACTAAAGGAAGCGACCTCGCCCTCTCCTTGTGCAGCGGAGTTTTTTGCCTTTTTCTGTGAACTGCATTTGTGGTTTCTTTGTTCCACATTGTTTTTCTGGATACTTTTGTTCGTCTTTGTCGTGTTTTTGTGGAGGTTTGGTGGATTTGTTTACTTTGAGAGTCTAAAATGGTCCTGAAGAAAGCAGCTTGTTAAAGGTAAAAAAAAATGCTAGCTTATCAGCTAAACCCATTTGAGACCTACACATTTCTTCTTCTGAGACACTGAAGAGGCACCAAGAGCCCCCCCTGCAGCACAGTGGAGGCGTCACAAGAGGAGCTACAGGAAACAAAAAAGGACAAATGAGAGATGGTGAAAGACTGTTGTGAAGCGGAGGAAGCGGAGGTGGAGCTGACCAGTGCAGGACACCACGCTCTGTAACAGGGACAAACCCAGGAGGCGCGGCACCGTTTCAGAGGATCAGAGGTCAGGTTGACACAGTGGCATCGCGGCTCAGCCGCAGCAGCTCAGGACTAACACCTGAACACTATTTCATTGTACACTTGTACAATGACAATAAAGCACTTACTTAAAAGACACATTTTTTTCTCCCTGTCTGACATGAAATGTACATTAGTTTATCAAACACATGAATACAATAGCATGTTGTGTATTAAAGCTGGGGGACCTGAAAAAAATAAATAAAGATGGTGCATTGTCTTCACCTTAATGTTTATTGAGCGATGGGAGACACAGTCTGAGTGATGTAAATAACACTCTAAATGCTACAACGGTCTGGACAAAACTAAAAATGTCCCAGTTTGAAGGGGAACACTCAGGTGCCCCGGCTTTAAGGGCACTTGACCCCATTAGACGCCTGGCCGGCCAAAGCCATATGGTTTAAGTAACTGGACACTGTGGCCTCTCACTCCTCGGACGAAGGGTTAATCGTTAATGTCAAAATGTCCCTGACACCCTCCCGTCCCCATCCCGGGCCGAGTGTCTGCCCAGAGCATGAGGAGGAGGAGGAGAACGAGGAGGAGGAGGAAGAGGAGGAGGAGGGAGCGCGCCGCAGCGGGGAAATAGAGCAGAAGAATGCGCGTGTGGCCCACATGAACAACAGATTAGCCCCGGGGCCCGTTGCCATGGAGACGCCGGCCCGGGAGACGGACGGACGGCGGCAGATTGTAGGTCAGACGCCATCGTGCCGTCCAATCAGAGCTGAGGGGTCAGCGAGGGGAGCCCGGGCCCGGGATGGTGGCTCTCTGTCGCCGTGTGCAGCTTTTTCACCCTCCCTCACCCAGCCCCACCCCTCCACCCCCCCACATCACGCCCACGCGCACGCCACGCAGGGATCAGCATCGCTCGGTGATCGCGTGCCAGTGCAGGATGCAGCGCTCTGACGGGACTCGGTGGAGCACAGCGGGGCGTCGGGGCGGGGCACTATAGGGCAGGACTCCCCACAGCCTCAGGGACGGCGTGGACACTTCCACCACATGCCCCGAACCTCCGTGAGCCCCCGTGGACCCCGCGTGGACCTCAAAGGGAACGCGGCCAAATGATTGGAGAAGTAACAGGCCAACTGTCACTTGTACTTTTGTCCTGCTGTGGTTTGTAGGTCTTAGCTTTCAAATGAGGTGTTACTCTGGCCTATAGGCTGTATATGCACGGGTACAGAGAGCTCTTTTCAGCCTGGAGGTGAACATGACCCGTGAGACTGCTCCAGATTTGAGCTGCTTTCAAACTGAAACACAGCCTCACCGTGTTTGCGGACTGAAGCCGGTGACCTGGTGTTGACGCAGCCATGCTCATGTGTAGAGCTTGAGATGCCGGGTAAAGACGGAGGAAATACACAACACAGGTTCTTACGTTTGGCGTGCCTGCGAACTGATCTTTTGTGAATGAGCAGTAGCCATTTATTTAGATTGCACACCGGTGTGTAGCCCCGCCCACACCCAAAAGTAGGTCAATCACTTGGAACATACCAACACCCCCACTTGTTCCTGACTTGACAAGGGTACATCATATACACAATACAAAAACATTTCAATTTTTGCTTAACACATAAAACATTCAAATACCAAAGAGAAATATTACAAAATTGTCCATTCTTACTTTGGTAACAGGTTTTGTAAAAATGTCTGCCACCATTACATCTGTAGGACAGTAGTGAATTGTTACTTTGCCATCACTGAGTACAGATCGAACAAAATGATATCGAATATCAATGTGCTTGCACCGTTGGCGACATACAGGGTTTTTAGAAAGGGCAATAGCACCTTGATTGTCTTCAAAAATAGTTACAGGTGTATATTCCAACCCATTGTCCATTCCAGCCAACAAATATGCAAGATACAGACATTCCTGTGCTGTAGCTGACAAAGCCATGTATTCAGCTTCACACGTGGATAAAGCTACTGTGGGCTGTTTCTTAGACTTCCAGGAAACTATGGGCCCACTCTCAGACAAACTAAAACAGTAGCCAGTCACACTGCGCCTGTCATGCTGGTCTGCTGCCCAGTCTGCATCACAATAGGCCACAAGTTTAAGATTTACATGTTGTTTTCTGTAACACAATTCCTGGTCCACAGTACCTTTTAAATATCTCAACACATGTTTAGCTGCAACCCAATGTTGTTGTTTTGGTTCAGAAAGATATTGTGACAATTTACCAACAACAAAACTCAGATCTGGTCGAGTAGATGTCATTACATAGATTAAACTGCCAACTACTTCACGATATTTCTTTGAATTAGCAGGTTCACCTTCACTGTCAAATTTCATTTTCATTTCACACGGTGTTAATCTTGGTTTGCAGTCGGTCATGTCAAATCTTTCCAAAATTTTGGTGATGTATCTCTTTTGATTCATTTTTATTTTCCCTTGCTTCTGCGTGAAATCAATGCCAAGGAAATGTCTCAGTTTCCCAAGATCTTTAATTTTGAATTTTGCACCCAACATTTCCTTTACACTATTGATTATTTGACAATCACTTCCTGCAATGATAAGGTCATCAACCCAAATGATCAATAAGACTCTTTCATTGTCAGATTGTTTACTGTAAACACAATAGTCTGCTGTGTTTTGGACACATTTGTTCTCAATAAGGAAATCATGAAGCATCTTATTCCAATTCCGCCCTGACTGCTTCAGACCATACAGCGACTTATTGAGCTTACACACCAGTTTTTGTCCTGCTTTTGTCTTGACCTCATAGCCTTCAGGCTGCTCCATGTATAGTTCACAGTCTATTGGGGCATGCAGATATGCAGTTTTAACATCCATCTGATGTAGTTCTAAATCATACTGAACTGCAAGCGGCATTAAGACACGTACAGAGGTCATATCAGCAGTAGGAGAAAAGGTTTCGTCATAATCAATACCAGCCACTTGACTATAACCTTTTGCCACATATCGAGCCTTGTAAATTGTCTCAACCGGATTTTCTTTGATGGCATAAACCCATCTGCCCCCCACTGCATGTTTACCTTCAGGTAAGGGTGTTAATGTGAAGGTATCATTTTCAATCAGAGAGTCCATTTCTATATTCATAGCCTTAACCCACTGCTCTGATTTTGAAGAGCTCAAGGCTTCGTGCAGTGTCTGGGGGATGTCACATGTCACACGATAACAATAGTCAATATTTGTCAATGCTTGATCTTCGTCAAATTTGACTTCATAATCACAGTCTGTATAGAATTGAGGGCGTCTCCTCTCTCTCGTTGGATAACGAGCATTATGGCTACTCTGACTTTCACCTTTTAAGTTGGTATTAGATTCACACAACTCAATTTTCACTTCCTGAGAGTTTTCATTAGTCACATCAGGTTTTAGTGGCTGAATTTCAGCCTTCTTTCCTTTTTCAAAATATTCATACATGTCTTCATCTGTTTGAGTGTCACTTTCATTTGTTTTCTTTGTGACAAACTTCACCAGTCGGTTTTTCGACACTTTCCCTGTGTGTGGATAAAAGACCAACAATGCTGGACTGTTTTTGTCATAACCAACAAATATTCCTTTTTCACAGCGTGTGTCTAACTTTTTCTTGTCCTGTTTGTATGCATAACATTCTGAGCCAAAAGCTCTCATTTTGGACAAGTCCGGCTTCTTCCCAGTCAACACATAATATGGGGTTTGTTCAAGACGTCTGTTATAGCATCCATTTCGGATTATAGCAGCAGTTTGTACTGCATAGGTCCACAAATCTTTTGGTAGATTGCTCTCAATCAACATACATCTTACCATTTCAAACAAAGTTCTCCATGCTCTTTCTGCGGTCCCATTCTGATGGGGCGAGTAAGGAGCTGAGGTTTCATGTCTGATGGCATTTTGAGTTAGTAGTGACTTGAATACAGAAGCTGTAAACTCTGTTCCATTGTCTGACCTTATGCATTTGATTTTTCCATAAGGGGCAACATCAGCAATGAATCTCTCTGTAGCCGTAACTGTATCACTCTTAGCTTTCAGAAAATAAGTGAAAATAGCTCCTGAATAATCATCTGTAAATGCAAGAGCATATCTGAAACCATCTTTACCTGCTGGCTCTATAGGTCCAGCCAGGTCAGTATGAACAAGTTCCAGTACAGCTTTAGCTTTTTCATCTGAATCTGTATTTCTGCTCTGTGCGAATTTGCCTTTGATACACACTTCACATTTCAGATTTGCCTTCTCACTTTTCCCTTTAATTTTCATGCCTTCTGTGACACATTCCAGCTTTAACACGTCATCATAATTACAGTGACCCAATATTTCATGCCATGTCTGGACATCATAACACACATTACATTTATCAGCCTCATTCTGCAGAGTACTTAGATAAAATAGTCTGTCTTGTGTGTTAATATCAAAACTCGTACCATTTCTATGGATGAGGCGATTCTGTCCTTCCTTGAAGACGACTGTCGCACCTTGCGCTGTTGCCGCTTTGACCGAAAAGATGTCCTGGGAAAAAGATGGGACGTAGAGCGCCTCCTTCAGCATCATTTCCACATCGCGGCCTTTATGGTCCATTATGCGCACTTTGGCGGTGCCTTTCTTCAGCGCAATCCCGCTGGCCCGCTCTCCATCAGCCAACTCCAGAATATGGCTCTCAGGTTTAAAGCTTGGGTCAAACTCCTCGAATCTCCCGATGTCTGTGATGATGTGCTTCGTCGCTCCCGAGTCGACCATGAGGCCCTTCGCCTTCACCGTGCTGACCGAGTCCGGGGCAGAATCCACCTTGAATGCGAACGTGTGGTCCTCCTCGTCCACCGCTTGCTTCACCTGGTCCCGCTTTCTCCGCCGACAGTTTGCGTCCTTGTGCGTTGCGCTTTTACAGAAGCTGCACCACTGCCTCTGCTCCCCAGTCGACGCGCACTCCGCGGCTTTGTGGCCTTTTTGCCCACAGGTATAACAGGTGAGTTTTGCGCTCCAATTGTCTCTTCCTTTCACCTTCATCACACGGTCTTCTCCTGAGCTAGAAGCCACAAACTTCTCCGTGCTCTCGTAGCTCCTCAGTTTAGTTTTAAAGTCGGCAAAAGTTAACGTGTCATCACTCTGCGTAACGTGAACAGAGAATGGTTTAAATACATCAGACAGGCCCTTTAAAATCATTGCGGTCAGTAAACCGTCACTCAGTGTCTCTCCTGCATTACGCAGCGCTGTGATGGCAGTCTCTGCACGAATAATATAGTCAGTGACGCTCTCATTCACACCTTTTTGTAGAGAGGTCAACTCCGTGTACAGACTGATTACGCGCGGCTTTCCTTTCCTTTCCCTGCGTAATGGTCACGCAGGATCTGCAGCGCCTTCCTGCCATCATCGGCGGCGTCTCTCATTACTAGAGACAAACTTTTATCGTCCAACAGCTGAATTAGAACTGCGTACGCCTCATCATTTTTACTGGCGTCTGCTTCTGCACCTTCCGCGTCTGCAGCGGGGGCTTCACTCAGGATAGTGGACTTCAGATCGTGCAGACGCAAATGTGCCAGGAATTTCGTTTCCCACAGTTCATAATTCCTTTCATCTCCGTCAAAACATATACGGTTCCATCGGCTCCCAAAATCTCTGCTGGGCCCATAACCTGTTGACGCAGCCATGCTCATGTGTAGAGCTTGAGATGCCGGGTAAAGACGGAGGAAATACACAACACAGGTTCTTACGTTTGGCGTGCCTGCGAACTGATCTTTTGTGAATGAGCAGTAGCCATTTATTTAGATTGCACACCGGTGTGTAGCCCCGCCCACACCCAAAAGTAGGTCAATCACTTGGAACATACCAACACCTGGGACCTGAGCACTGGACTAATGTGCTCGTATTTCCTGGCTTTATAATCAGGACTGGAGCAACAGCGTTCTTGGTGGAACGCAGAGGTGGGCGAACTGCGGCTCACGTGGTCCATCATTTACACAGTATTTTTGGCCTTTTTTCACCCACCATGACCACGCTCTGCCAGAGGGGGCGCAAAGGGCTCTTTATGATTCATTTTCATCTTTTCATTGATTGATTTTTTTCCATTCAAAGTGACATTACAATTCGTACAACAAAACTGCTAAGTCAATGAAGTTTGAATGAAAAGCAGCTGAGAGAAGAGCGTCTTTGCTAACTTCACCATCACTTTATATCAGTTCAGTTATTTTGTCAAATATTTTGTCAAATATAATCTATGGTTCACATGTTGTACCTGGTTGTGGGCGTGGTCATTTTGGGGAACCTCTGGTTTAGAATGGGGCGTGCAACAAGCTTCTGCAGATGAATCCATGAAGGATACTGCCTGTTGTTGTATTAACTTATCTCCAATCAGAAGAGAGAGTCCAGGCCCCATGAGGACCCAATTGCTGGGTTGCAGGTTCTAGAATGTGATGATGTCACCGGACCCAGCGGGGGGCAGGAGACAGTTTTTCCTATTAACAACTTTACATTTTCATAAGTCGTAGCTCAAAAGAAAATGTATGAATTACAAAAATGATAATTCATATCAGTCACTGGGTCTAAGATACAAGACCAAACCTTTCCTCAAAAACAAAATAGTTTTTCCTCCATGTAATAGTATTGGCCTTTGGAATGCTGTGATGTCACCTGCAGCCCAGCAACGAAACATGTGTTTGTAATGCTCACTGTTCAAGTCCTCAGCAGGATCATGCACATTCCACAGAAAAGTCCTGCCTGGTCCAAAGTGAAGGTTTACATTCCAACTCTTCCTGTAGTCACTATTGGTGATGATAATGATAATAGATGATGACAGGACATCAACCCCCCCCCCCCCCCCCCACACACACACACACACACACATCCACTGCTGCTGTGGCTTACATCAACATCATCGCGATAAAAATACGCCATTGAATTGATCGCCGCATTTTTCATTAATCGTGATCATCGCGCTAGAAGATAATCGCTAAAAATACCAAACGACCACCGGCTATAAAGTACATCAGTCAATTATGGCGTTAGACCACAAGGGGGCCCCGCTCCCCTAATCACTGCAAGCTTTTGGCAGAATGAGTCAATGACATAGAAGTAAGATAGAAGAGCCACAGTCATAGTACTGATCCCGCGTGGTCTGTGAAATGAACATGGCTCCTCCCACAAAGCCGGACCCCTTTCTGTTTCATGCTGATTATCACACACACTCAATGGGTCATATAGAACACACCCTCTAGTGTCCAAGATGAGGTATGTCACATTAGGCGTTTAGGTTTATATTATATTATATATTAGGTTTATTTTAGATGATACATGTTATTTGAAAATCAATCCACTTTACAGTTTCTTCTTCAGACACACACAGTGGATGTTTTATCTGCATTTTCACAATTTAAATCAAAATGACGTACGTTTTAATAAGGTTAAGCAACAACAACAACAAAACAGGTCACGTTACCTGCTCCTGACACGGATTTGTCCGACTATTCCATTTGCTGTTGCACAGCTTCCGTAGGCCTAGGGAGATCAGGCTGGGCTTATTGGAAAGCTTTGAACGAGTAGATCCCAAAACAAAACGCAGTAAGTTGCTCTCATTCACAGTTCCTGTTTGTTTGGGTAAAAAACTATACATGCAGGGACCCACAAAG